>OY776096.1:6255000-6880000 GCA_963675205.1 Catocala nupta
GGTTAGATCAGAAAAGCCGACCCCAAGTGACTTGGGAATAATAAAGGCTAGGGAGAAGAAGTTCTTACTTTTTCTATTCCTACAACTGAAAAGATGGCGTACCGGGCAAGCAGTTGCCTAGCAGCTGCCTAGCAGCTGCTATCGCGTTGAGTTCTGTGAGTTTGAATCTCACACGGGACGGCTACTTGTGTAAATATGATAGTTCTAACTCACTCGATCTGAGCCAGGTGACTAGCGGAACCAAACCGAGTGCAATATGCATTAAAATTACATGATGGTATGATTTAAACATTCAAGTTTTGCACTTATACGTGTCGTACTAATAATCGGCTAAGTGGGTTAGAGGGCACACACTCTAACTTGTGTTACAAATATCTCCTTTATTATGTTGTATATTATATTAACTTAATGTTTTGGTAAGGGTTTCTAGAACAGAGTATTTCTTTCCTGTCTTATATCAGTGCTTTTATTTTTCTGTTAAGATATTGTTAGATGCATTACGGAATCGAACCTAAAACTACACAATAGAAGCAAAAGGCTTTCTCTGTTCTGTACCTTAAATCATAGCTAGCAAAATGTTAATGTAATAAACCTTTCCAAACCTCCTACGTGCCTTCTACTCTGTTTTCTTTCTATCAAAACATAAATCTAAATATAAAAACAGTACTATTGTTGAAGTCGTTAACTAACTATAAAGTTACGGAGCACCGGGAGACCGGTGTGCTTCCCAGTCCATCCCATTTACTTCTGACAATCAAACCGCTGTGCTCTCGCAGGCCGACTACAAAACATTTACCGAAACTCCGACCCTACCATCAAGTAATACGTAGCGTGGTACAAAGTTATAAGAGGACAAGGAGAGGAGGAGGAGCGGAAGCGTTTTGTCCAAACTGGTGAAACCTAAGGCTTAAAACTTATTATCATTTGGTTGGTTCCTTAGTTAATTACTTTCTGTTTGATAACATGGTTGGCGCTCAGTAGTATGACAGTATTTTAGTTATTATCTCGCCACAGCCAATATGTGTTGCTGATTCCATCTCCATATAGACATATAGTCCTTTATGTCAGTTGTATCAATATTTAAGTTGTAAACTGCCGAGACTCAGAAACTATTCCAAGAACGTCAGAAGTAAGAGAACATACTTCTGGTAGGTCTTATTTTGCAAAAATAAATTTGTTTCAATGCATTGCATGCATAAATAAAAATGTTAATCAATGTGCTGCATGTAGGGGATTTGATCCCAACATGGAACAACCACCAACCATATCAATTATTACATAATTATCAAGTCAACCTTACAATGCCCTCTGCTGAACATATGACATCACCAAAGATATTACCAGAGCAAAATAACGCAGTGCCGTCTAACGGCCTTATTCCATTGATTAGGTCATATGTCCATCTAGTGAGAGATATAACATGTTGCAGTAGTTAGTAGTAGGCTATCACTGGTGAACACTCAAAAACTTTCTTTCAATCGACTGTCTCTAGTTGAACTGTATAGCTTGCACATTGCAATTTCATATTAATGATCACGATCAGAAGCTTACGTAAAGCATGGATTTATTGGTTAATACAAGAAAGTGTCAGAGAATTACTTTCTGAATAAATACTTTGGGTTAGAATATACTAGCAGAATATAATATAATACGTATGAAATGTGTTTGTGAATATTTTATGTAACCATGTGCAAAACTTTGAAAAAACAATTATCTGACATACTAATTGGTTTCAGACACTCAAACACATGTATATTTGGCAGGCATTACGTTTCTTAATAATCGCTAACGTCACAAGCTTTAGCGACTCGCTACATGTTATACCTTAAGCCGTACAGCCAGGGAATCCCTCTTACTAATGGCACGCGGTTGAAAGCACCCAGTGTTTACTTTTATTGTCGAAATAAATCTGTCTTAACTGTCCCGATAATCGTCGGTAACTGTTTGCTACGTTAATATTGCAAGGTTATAGTTAGATAGCTAAATACTGTTTATTTTCAAGCGTTTTAGGGTTAATTTGAAACATTCATTTACTGTAGGTTTTTAGGTCAGGGCTATGAATGTCAATAAGTCAGTAATGGCTGGTCTATGAATAGGGACATTTATTTTAAGTGAGTTTTGTGAGAACAAAATATTGTTGGTGCATCGTTGATACATTTCCATAAAAAGTATTTGGTCTATAAAGTTTATCCATTTTAAGGCATGTTTATGACATTTAATGTTATGAACACATAATCTTAACATTCTTAAGACTAAAGTTATTTGTGTGAGTCAACCATTATTTAATTAGCAATATGACATTTAACTTTTCGACATTTTGAAATGTAAAACCATATAAATATAATGATGGTTTAAATGTCACCTTGCCAGTATTTTGTGCTGAGTTTTTTAACTTTGTGCAGGGATTGGATGACTTTATTCCCAGCACAAGCTTCACCCAATGCTGAGTACTAGATTAAACTCATTCAATCTCAGTTCACTAGCAGTTAACTCAGAATAAAGTCATATCTCTGTAGCTAACAAATAATGCGAAGACATAAAAAATCATTACATTGCATCGCATTACATTGTTTTCCATTACTCATCGTCAGTTAACGAGATAAAATATGTATAACTAACCATCCAAAATATAAACATCAGTGTTGCCACAAACAAACCTCACTATAAACATGACAACTAAAATGGCGGACATAAAAAGCCCATTTAAAAAACAATCACACTGACAATAGAGAATGTAATTATGTCAAAATCGTAAAGCGGCGCTATCAAATATTTTGCACCTCGGTTAACGAGCGGATCCTGTAGTAAAACCTTGTATTTCCCTCATATAAATTGTGCGGCATACATCGACGCGTTAGTTTCGCATCAACATTTATTATACGTTAGCTTTTGCTGGCGGGTTTGGTTGCCTAAATATTCGGCTCTTGTACGTATAAATCTTATACGTAAATGAAATAATGGGCGAGTGGTAATCCATCTTTTAAGTCATAATAAAAATGTTGTATAGCCCATAATAAAAATGTTGTTTAGCCGATATAAATTAAATAAATTAGTATTACATTTGTAAGAATATTAGTTTCAAATATGTGATTTCAAAACATTTTCTGATGTAACATACGTATTTAATAAAAGATAAGCAATAAATGCTTTAAAATTTTTAAAATTCTTTACTTTTAAAGTCGATTTATGTGAAACTGGAAATTACTGTGGAATAGACTAGTACTAAACATATTCTAGTAGTTTATCATATGTGTGAATGGCATATAAATTAGTATAGGTACATAATTTATTTAGTATACATAATTAGAAAATATTGGAATGTTTTGTTTATTTACGTCATGTAACTTGGAATTAGCCGCGATAACCTTATGGGAGACCATTATCAAATATGCAGAAATGTTGAATTCAATCCTACGGCAAGCATTTCAAACATTTTGAAGCAATGTAAGTATTAAACAGTTTTAATTATCGTTTACTTTAACTATTATGAAAAACCGGGCGTAAAACCTGCATGTCTAAGAATTCTTCGTATTTCTCAAGAGATATGTTAAGACCATCAACTTACATTGAGCCAGCGTGTTGAAATGTGGGCTTAACCCATGAGTACAGGAACTTAACTGTGAGGCAGTTTATAAACTACTACTACTAAATTGCTCAATATTCTTGAAAAACTGAAAATTGGATATGAAATCTATCTCGCATAAGCGTTGTTGCAATTTTGAGGTACATACTCTGCAATGAGTCAGCTTTTTCTAAGCGTTGTTGCAATGTTGAGGTACATACCCAGCAATGAGTCAGTTTTTTTTTTGTTGCGTAGCAAACCGTCGATGTATAACGTATATCATTAGCGATGTATGCATGCGAGTAAAGGGACTAGTTTTATTGCGCCTCAGTTTTATAGTTCCGCCAATAGCTAGTGGCTACAGGCTCTGGGTGCAAGTTTTAGGGAATTAGGTCGTGCCTCCGAAATTAGTGGGTTGTTAAGCGGAGCGGGGAGCGGGATAGAAGCCAAAACTGATATAGGTTTTTTGGTTGATGCTTTTTATACGATAAAAATAGCAAGCAACTATAAATAACCCTTCTGATTGTGAAGTAGTTTACTATTTCTTGTAAAACTAGGCTAGGAATGTGACTTGCACTTTGCTGATCCTAGGGAATGAAATGGGAGAGATATGTAGCTAAGTAAGTCTCTGGAACTTTTACGTCTTCCTGGGCAATATACAGTAACGGTTGTCAGAGAGTGATACTACCCTGGACAATGGTATTTGACAACGAAGTCAAAATCAAAAATCTTTATTTCCATAAAAATGTGTTTACATTTCTTGGACACGTCAGTTAACTGATATATTAATTAAAATATAATAATAAGTAAATATATTATTAAATAAATATATAAAGTTACAACACATCATTTACCTATTGCTACTGTCTACCACTCCCGCAGTTTTCGCAGCCCAACCGCGCACGAGTGTGTCCACCCCCTAATCCGGTTATTTTACGACTCGCCTTTTGTCGTCGCCGGCACTGAACTCCGGACCATTTTCATTTATCGCGGCGTATTGTGTCCGCGTTTATGCTACCCGATTTAGTTTAGTGTGTCGTGTGTTTCTTCACCGGTGCGCTTCTTTTTTTTTCGGAGACTTTATTTGACATTGTATGGGACTTATATGGGACGAGGAATGATGCTATATGTCTTTGTATTGTATTAGGTGCAAAAACGTTGATCAAAGTAGAAGTCGAAAATTATTTATTAATTTACATAACAAAGTAACAGCTATGAACTACAGATATGAGTTTAGAATGTTATTGAATTTTATTTAAACGTTAGTTGCATCGTTTCATGGCATATAATATGTCATCAGTGTGATCCAGAGAATTAGCAGCGTGGTATGGATGATTGATGCTATACCAAGAAGTTTTCAGTTAGCTGATCACTGTCATAGACCTGAAATGAAAGAAATGTTCTCTTTAGACACGTGAGTCCAAAATATTAATGTTGAACGGAACATAGTATGTGGTACAGGCGGCGTAACCGGTTCCAAAAAGGTGCTAGCAGCTTTATATATAAAAGAGAAGGGTCAAAAATATATAGTTGATAAGTATTGTGGCTTTTATCAAATGTTTACTGATGGCTCGAAAGAAAATGATGGTATAGGTGCAGCTGTATTCGATCCACAATCACAAACAAAGATGCTATTCAAAATCGATGCCAATCTCTCAATAATGTACACGGAGTTAGTCGCATTGTCTGAAGCTCTTTCTTATATAGAAAGTATAAATTATAACAACTACGTAATTATGACGGATGCTAGAGGTGCACTCCAACACATGACTCAGTGCACCTCGAATTTTCGAGGGGTGCCGATAGCTTACAATATTTTTTAGTTAATTCGGCAACTTGCGGCATCTAATAAAAACGTAATTATGCAGTGCGTGCCATCCCATGTGGGTCTGTGTGGTAACGAGGAGGCGGATCTTTTTGCAAAGATGGCTGTTTCAGATGGAATACCCATCGATGTTACGCCATTTTATACTGATGCTATACCGTTGTTAAAAGAACATATTTCTGAGTTATGGGCAGATCATTTAAAAAGTAATTCACAAAGCAAGGGTAAATGGTATAACACTATCGAGCTAAACCTTTTCGTTCCTCTTGGTTTGATACAAGCAACCTCAATAGAAGTATTTTAGTTACTGCTTTCAGGGTTCGTTCCGGCCACATTCCACTTAACAAGTTCGCCTTCTTAACGAAAAACGTGTCGTCACTAAATTGTCCAGAGTGTGTCATGATTGAGGACGTGCATCATATTTTAGTGCAATGTGTCCGCAACGAAACTTTAAGACGCGTTATTTAATAATATTAATATTGTTAATAATGTAGGTGGTTGCAACAGTGTGTTGTCTCCACCAGACTCAAAGCACGCCAAAACATTATACAAATAAGTGGCGGTCTGTTTAAAGGCAAGATCCTGAATAGACAATAAGTGTAAGTAATAGTATAAAAACCCAAGTTATCATGTATGTAAAGTGTAATCTTAAAGTTAAGTATGGTAATTATTGTAAGTTGTATTACGAGGACGACATTGTCGCTTCTTTATTGTGAACCAAGTCCTTTAAATAAAATAAAAAGTTACAACCTAAAAAAAAAAATGTTTGCAGTTAGTAAGTTAGCTTTCTAAGTCATGCTACGAGGTATATTGTGGTACAGACTCAATTTCGTTCCTTACTTAGGAAATGCCTTAGTTCTTTTATGTACTGAAGATAACCAATGGGTTGGTTTTAGTAGATAGACAATTCTTATAACCTGATTTAGATCTATATCGTTGATCATAAAAATCATATTCAGATCCATTGAGGAAAAAAAGGTATTCCTTTTATTCTACTCACCGGTAGAAAATAATATAAATGACAAGTATTCACCAAGCGTCGCCAACCATTGTGATGTATATGGATGCAAGACTCTTCTTTAATGCAAATATTTGTATCATTGGCATGTTTCTACAGAATATACCACGGGGAGTGCTCTGAAGAGTTATTTCACCTTATCCCGCCCTCTCCTTTCATATCCAGAATAACGCGTGCTGGGCGCAAATGCCATCCTTACACGGTGGATTCGACTAGAGTGTGTACCAACAAGTTTGGGTCTTCATACCTCTGCCGAACGATCAAGGCATGGAATTCTCTGCCAAGGCACGTGTTTCCTTCTTCCTTCCTGAGAAGGTGCTTTTTCACCCATGGACCCAGTCTTTAAGCGGGGCGTGAAAAAGCACCTTCTCAGGCCGTCAAAGTAGAGACTTCAACATCGCCTCAACTGCTATGAGGACGATGTGGAGACCGCTGCTCTTAGACCACACGACTGCTTACCATTAGGCGGAGTGTGGTCATTTTGAAGAGCAAAATATGTCATTAATACCAAAAATCGTGCGGTGCAATGTTGGTTTGCCGGATTAGGTAAAGCTTTATTTGTATTTTCTATAAAGAAATGCCTAGTAGCAGCAAAGCTTCTGAAAACATGTTTGTTTTCTGTTAAATCAAGATGTAATACGTCTCTGCCTTCCCCTTCTAATATACACAGGCGTGATGTTATTTATTCTTTAGTTTACGGTTACGTTACGTCCTATCTACAAATATAACTATAATGTTAACCCACACACATTTACAGAACACTACACATTGAATCATAGTAAACTGAAACGGTTGACTATTAACGTCGAGACTATAAATAAAAGGATACTGTTCAGAACAGCAATAATAATTTGTATTCAGTAATATATATTGAATTTTCAATATTAATACTTGAATATCGCGTTTGCGTTCAAAAATAACTGTATCCGTATGAATGGGATGCCAATCTACAAATTGTAGTACACAATGTCAAACTTGTATGGATGTAAGAAGAAAGATGGAGTTTATATGGATTTTATCGGGTAGTTTAAAACATTATTATTATTATATTACTAGCTGTGCCCGTGGTTTCACAAGCGCTTATCGTTACTGCGCTACCTCCGTGGATCGTAGCGAGATGTTATATAGCCTATATGATAAATAGGCTATCCAAAATTAAAATAATTTCAATTCGGACCAGTAGTTCCTGAGATTAGCGCGTTCAACCAAACAAACAAAAACAAACAAACTCTTCAGCTTTATAATATTAGTATAGATTATTAATATTATATATTAATGTTTGTATGTCATAGGTATTGTCTATATATTAATACGTGAAGGGAAAACTTTGTACCCCTTTTTACGAAAATTGCGTGGCTGGAGGAGTATGAAATTTGGCACAGTTAAAATTAGTATGGAGAAGAAGGGGCGAATCATAATATTTTTATAAAATATGCATTAGAAATACATTAAATTAATGAAAAAACACTACACGCACACAACCATGCATTTTACACAAGCAGTCGAATCGCGTTCGTAGTATTTCGGCATTGTTCTGTAGACTTCGTAGAATGCTTCGTAACTATGGTTACATACATAAATATGTATGTGGAGTAGGTGACTAAATTAAATGTGATTATAAGGGTATTAAGTAATAGACAGTTAAACATTAATAACGATCAAATTTAAAATTTAAATATATTATGGGCGAATTTCGACCTCTTGGCGATCGCTAGTGAATATTAATAGGTATTAATATTCTATCACATACACACAACACCATCTAGCTTAAACTAAGCAGAGCTTGTATTATAGGTACTAGTGAATGGATAAACATACGTATATATATTTTTTGGAAATACGTACATATTATACATAGAAATATCCAGACCAAGACAAACATCCATGTTCATGCACATAAATATTTGGCTTGTGCGGGAATCAAACCCGCAACCTTAGGCGTGGCAGTCGGTTACACTAACCACTAAGCCATCGAGCATAAGTAAAGTATTCTATTCTATTCGAATACCACTGTTGCATGAGTTCAATCACCAGAAATTGCATGTGCGGGAATGAGACGTGCGCGTTACAGAGTGCATAGCGATGTCCTGTTCTCGTGCATACATAGACTATGCTTTAAGAGATAGTAGTAAGGCCCCTGTTCCTCGAACTCAGTTCAAACTCAACGCTCTCTTGAACGTCAAGCCTGAATACGATGTGTTTGCGAATGAATGGAAGACAATTTTGTTAGCAAGTCTGGAGTTGTGTGAGGCAAGTGCATGAATATTAATATCTAAGTTTGTTTTCATATTCCTTTTTTGTTCTTCAATAAATAAAATTAGCTTGGCTTAACTTCTGGTAATAGTGGTTTAAGTGGTCGCGTCGACACTGCGTCGAGTGTTGTGGGTTCGAATCCCACACGGGACAAAACTCTGTGTGATCCGCAAATGGTTGTTCCGAGTCCATGTCTTCTTTGTGTCCGTTGTTTGAATATTTGTAAAGCACCCCGCGACACAGCAAGTGCTATCTTTTTAAAAAGAAAATCACTTATTCGTATTATGTGTAAATACTTGTAAGTGTTACTAAATATTATAGTCAAAGTGTTATATGGCATTTATAGTAATTCGCCAATCTTTTAATTTATAGTAATTCGTCAATCATTTTATTTATAGCAATTTGTCAAATTTTTAATTTATAGTAATTCGTCAATCTTTTTATTTATAGTAAATCGTCAATCTTTTAATTTATAGTAATTTGTCAATCTTTTTATTTATAGTAATTCGTCAATCTTTTAATTTATAGTAATTCGTCAATCTTTAAATTCAAAATCAAAATCTGACAACTTGCCTCTGACATTTTATAACTCGCACAGTATGTCCCTGTGTCCATGTAGTAAGGAGCGAGTCCGTAGATCCCAGACTTCTTACAGCTACTAAGCAGTTTCCAATAAATAAGCTCAATAACGTTTAAAGCTAATCCGAAAAAAATCAAACTACTAAATATATATATGTATATATATATAAGCTACGGAACCAAGGAGGCAGCGAACATATCGTGATCCTTAAAATAAATAAGCCGTTGAACTACGTTGTGGAAATTTTGAAATTGCGTTTGAATTATTATTTAAGGATTTTATCGTAGTTTATTTAAATTATTATTTTATTCTTATTTTAAATTATTTATATTTACATATTAACGTCAGGAAAAGTATCTTTTCGCCAACGTTAGAATGTGTTTTGCTAAAGCTGTAAACCGCAATGAAATAGTAAATATTAGATTTATTTATATGTAAACGTAAGACAATATTGTCAATATTTTAAAATTTAAAAACTAATTTTGTTTTACATTTACACGAGTACATTAAAATTAACCTATTTTATACTTGGGTTGGGATACCAACAGACTGCAATGCAGAGGTTTCGGGTTCGAACCCACGTTGCGCACCTCTGACTTTCGGCAGTTACATGACTTTTCGAAATTATGTGTGAATTGATTGACAATTATCGCTTGCTTCGTGCCTCGGAGAGCACGTTAAGCCGTCGGTCCCGGCTGCCATGAACATCTATGGCAGTCGTTACTGGGAAGTCAATGCCCTATAATATCCTGACACTGGTCTAGCCTTCGGGTT
This sequence comes from Catocala nupta, assembly GCA_963675205.1. Lineage (NCBI taxonomy): Eukaryota > Metazoa > Arthropoda > Insecta > Lepidoptera > Erebidae > Catocala > Catocala nupta. The sequence goes on from OY776096.1 coordinate 6,265,013, forward strand.
GCGGAGGTCAGGTGGCAGTCGCTCCGTGTAAAAACTGATATCCAGTCAAATCCGGTTAGACCAGAAAAGCCGACTCCAAGTGACTTGGGAATAATAAAGGCTAGAGAGAAGATACAATTTACAAAGTACCAGTTCCATTCCCAGACTATTCGTAGTTCTCCACACATCATGCGCCACAACAGCTATCGTGTTTCTTTGATAGCTCAACGTTAATTTGACAAGGGTATTGAATTGTAAGCCTACGTAACGTTCGATGTGTTGTGTGCTATTGATTCTATGGGCGGGGCCTCATAGTTTACTTTGTGCACGATTCATTCGATATTACTATAAATCGGCCATGATTTTGTTTTTGTAAACTCGTGTGTTTTTATGGAGCATGGCAAGTTACTGGCCAGGTACTGTATCTCGTGAATGAGCTGTGTAGCTTTGCGAGGAGATTTCTATGTCGAATAATTTGTTGTTCGAATAAAATGATGTTACGCATAGGGTAAAAAGTTGACGGTGAAAAGTAAGATACTTTTTTGCTTTTCGTGGGTCATTTTCACCGTTAAGGTGCACAATCTTATATTATTGTGCAAATCACGTTGTACCTTTTAGTTGTGTTAATATTATCAATACTAGTATAAAAAAGTATACCCGGCGTCGCTTTTTGCAGACTGAATGGTCTTCACTTTGCACTGTAACTTTCTTTATTTTCTTGGTTTTAGTCATACAAATATTAATCATAGTATCGAAAAGAACTTCAGAAACATTAGGAATATCTAAATTTGCTACAATTTGATATGATATGCACAATTATTATTTTTTGTGACGGATCAATCCACAATCCCTTTAGACTAAAATCCATTTTCTCTCAATGCGATAAAAGAGTTTTAAAGAGCAGTTAAAATATTATTTTTTATTACTGGCAGGCAATTTATACAAACTTAAAATGTGATCCCACTTTTATATTGCACACTGTATACGAAAAAAGTGTGTGCTTGTTTCACCGAACCTAGCTGGCACTCTGCCGTGCACCTTATTTCCTATTTTAAGCATTTTATCTTCTAACCCCTTTTTGATAGAATCAACCATTGTTCCACTAATATCCGAAATGTGGCCTAAAACTATATTGTTAATACATATTTGTGGCGTTTAATTAAATTTGATTTCAAAGTAATTAAGTCGACTATTAAAGTAAACTCACCATTAATATGTGTATGCTGGGTATAATGATATCATTGTGAACCAAAATGAGTTTTGTTTGGAGAATGTTATTGAATGTTTGGACGTAATGGTGCGGAATAATTTTGTGTTGGAAAGTGGGCGATATCGATTTTAATGTTCAGTTATGGTAATATATCTTTATTGAATGCTCCATTGCTTTAGTAGCTAAGTATCTGGTTCAAAGGTTCAGGTAGGAGTGCTGGGCCATTCAAATGATTTAATTCGATAATGCGTGTTCACCAAGAAATACCACAACTTAAACAATATAGAAAAACGGGAGGCCTACATGTTGAATAGCCTTTCTGTCAAAACCTGCAATGTTGTAAAAACAAAAAAAAAGACTGTAAAATTGTGTTATTAATAAGTTATATAAATGTAACAAACCTCAGGATGGTTTCTGTTGTATGTATAAACGAATATCTATGTAAGTGTAGAATGTATTGGTACGTAAATAAATATACAAGAATATTTTTCCGCTAATCAGTTTTGCATTTAATTTCATTAAGCAAGTAATACATTGTAATAATTATTTGTACTTAAGATGTAAACAAAGACACTTGACGAAAAAATAATAAATTACGAAATAATTGAGGTGTGGAACGTAATTTATGTTTGCAATCCGTCTCAGTATAATGTGCGTTTGTGTGTGTGTCTGTCTGTGTGTGTGTGTGTGTGTGTGTGTGTGTGTGTGTATGTGTGTGTGTATGTGTGTGTCTGTGTGTGTATGTGTGTGTCTGTGTGTTTGGCTGTATGTGTCTGTGTGTGTGTGTCTGTGTGTGTGTCTGTGTGTGTGTGTGTGTGTGTGTGTGTTTGTTACGCCTTAACTACTCGACTGATCATACACGTTACAGTACATAGGGTACCTTACATCCAGAAAAAAGCGAGCGATACCCCAGGTAAAACCAGTACAGTAATAAAGTTTTCGTTATTGGGTTTGCTTGTCAGAAAATGTTGTATAGCAGTATGGAGCTAACATTTACCGCCGTGACGCGGAAAGTACGTAACGCTGTCGTACCGTCCTGCCTGTCGCGAACATTTATGACAGTTGAACACAGCAGGATTTTTCATTGGCATTTTAATGTAAATAATGTTTTATTGTTTATATCAATAAAGCGGTAAGCAAGACGTTAGTAATATCAGTGTATTATTAGTGCATTAATTTCTAAAAAAAGGCATAAAACAGATAAAAGGTGTATTTGAGATTAGGTGTGTGAGTCTGCGGACCTCTCATTCATGTAATATGTAGTAAAAAAACTTTGTAGTAAAAGAAACCTGTTTTATTCAAGCCTTGCTAAAATACAAATAAATGGTCTGTAAACTAATTAAATATAACATACATTATTAATAATTACTACACTAATATTGAGCTTAACTACGAGCTTTCTATGCAAGATACGAGCACTCGGAATCCATGAGCCTAACGTTTCACTAAACGACTTAAAAACGTAGTTGCTGAATAAATTACAGTATTTATATTGTAGACTATAATAACATACTTTATATTTTTTTATAAGACAACTCCCGCACTAGGAATAAATCCTGTGTCGCGGGACTTTAAAAATCATCAAACAATGGATACAAAGAGCACTCAGACTCGGAACAACCATTTGTGGATCATACCAAGTTTTGTCCCGTGTGGGATTCGAACCCACAACACTCGGCGCAATGGCAGTGGCGAGGCGACCATTTAAACCACTACGTTATTAGTGCAGTCACATACAAGTTTCATTTTTATTTTAATGCAGCGGAACCCTAAAAGGAAAGTCGAGAACTTCCTACCCGCCATAGTATCATAACTTAAAAATCCCATCCACTTTCTATTCGTCGGAAACGCTCAGAATGCCCATAAACGTTAAAGTCTCAAAATTTAAATATCGCAGGCGTCTGGACGCCGAGCGCGATTGATGTTTATACGTATATACAGATGCCGAGACACCGGGACGGAGCTGCGAAGATAAAGGATCATTATAGAGAAGGCGTTTGATGTTACTTTCTTGAGGTATTTTCTTATACAACTAACGTGGCAAGTCAGCATACGGCCTGCTTGATGGTAAGTGGTTATTCTAACTTATGGATATTTTTTATATCAAGCAGAAAAATATTTAGGATTTTGGGTCTGTACTTGGCAGTACTGGCTCAAAATCCTATGTTTTCAAAGAGTAACTGTACTGACGCACAGCATCTCTTTAAGGAACCTGCATACCCAATTCACCGGCGAAACACAGCACAAGGTGTTTTGGCAAATATATTGTTTATGTTATTTTACCAGTTTGTGGCATTCTAAGTTTAAATCAGAAAAGCCATAATTAGTAAGCTTCAAATAAAACCACCATCGTCATAATGTCTTTATAATCTTATTTAACATTAAACAATAGTTCGATATGACATAACTAATTACTAAAAAATACTCAGACTAACCATCGGGATAATATGACAGTACAGACTTTTCATGCTGCAGCGTGACTTATTTTACAAAAAGCAAGGATGAAAATCGTCTATTAGAATCTATTTTGCCAAATATATCAAATACATCTGTATAATCCGACAATACCAAAAATATTAATATAGAAAAAGTGATTCCCGGATTCATTCATTTTCTGTGAAAACGTAGGTAATTTATACATATATTATAACTTTGCTAACTTATACTCTAGGTAGAATTTTGTATTAATGTAATATTTTAATTGCTTTTAAATATTCTAAGATAATATAGAATCATGCCTTTATAATAATGAAGGAAAATGTGTATTCAATAGCCATATTGCCAGAATCATAATCGAGAATCATCCAAAACTATGCAATCACATGCAAAGCTATGCCACGGAACCACGGAGGGCTAGCCTCAATCAATTATATTATTTTAGTAAAAAAGTACATTGATTGATGATTAATTGCTATGGCAAATATATATATATATATATTTATATTTATATAATTATTGTGGTAATCAAGCATATGGCTCACCTGATGGTAAGTTGTCATCGTAGCCTATGGACGCATGCAACACCAGAGGCATTACTTGCACGTTGCCGATCCTTTAGGAATGGAAGAAGAGAAAAAGGAAGTAGGAAGAAGAAGGAGCAGGAAAGGGGAAAAAGGGTAAATTAGGCCTCCGGCACTCTCACTCACCGAACGAAACACAACAGTAGGATTACTGCTATTTCACGTCGAGATCCTATGAGAGGGTAGTCCTTCTCCGGTCGAGCCGGCCCATTCATGCTACAAACAGCGAGCATCGTTAGGCAGATATGTGTACACACCCAGATTTCTTTAGCTATGGTCACAGGTCCCACGTAATAGGGTGCGAGCCTATTAATCTTTACCAGGCACAGTTTCAGCCTACGTGGCGCTACGGAAACTCATGGCACAGCAGACGTAATTATACGCTAATGAAGCAGTCGATAAAAATGGTTTGACTGATTATAATGTAATGCTTACCTCCAAATACAAAGCAGAGTCTCCTTCGTAGCTGCACGGCGTACACACAGACTGTAGGTGCAAGCAGCCAGACGCGGTGACTGACCTGCGACCTTGATGTGCAATTTACGATATATAGCCTCCGTACTACCTAGCCTTCTATATGTTATTGTTTGGGTTTGGCATTTTGTAAGGGCAATGTAGACACACTATGACAGGTAGAAATTCGAATTTCAAATTTAACTAAAACGTAGAGAACACTTACTTTCTTTTTCTTTTTTTTATTATTGGCCGTTTGGTTTACAAGTTGCTAGTAGTCTTTTTTAACGCCTCCAGCAAGAATACTTGTAATAGGTATGGGTTCATATCAGAAGTGAGATTTAAAGTCATAATTTTTCGATCGCAAGTCCTTTGGATTAGGCATTATTAATTTTGCTGTCACCGTTCAAGCTTATGTTAGAATGTTTTGTTGGTAACGAGACATGTCTATATTTTCAAATTGATTACTTTATACCATTTTTATCGCGGTTTATTTTAATAATATTTGTTATAAGTACCTTACTACAAGAGTTTCGGCAATTGTCACCATATTCGAAGTTATTAAGAAATACAGCTTTTACTAGTGATTTACTAGTACTTTTACTGCTTTACCGCAAAGTCTCTTATTTTAAGGATAATATAACTATACATGGTTATATAATCCTTTGATAACGGGTAAAGGGTATTGCGTCAGCATCTGATTCAAACGCACTTTTCATACATTTTGGAACCAGTGCACGTGACTCGAGAGCCCAAACTATTGACCCTGACCCTGTGTGGGTCAGGGTCAATAGTTTGGGCTCTCATAAAGTCATATTATAGAAAACTCAATAACAGTTTCGCCGACTCGGACACTTGTTGTTGTTTTCAAGAAATTCTCCGTAGCAGTGTGGAGTCTGGAATTTAGCCCTATATACCGCAATAGGCTTCCCGTCGTATTACGTGGGACGTAAAAACAGCTGGCGAAATGATTTTGTTATAGACCATAGCCGTCCCCTAAGGTAATACAGCTGTAAGAAGTCACCATGTATTATATTAGTCAGTCGAGCTTATCAGGCAACATCTTACATTCAAAGACGCTAACACTAGATTGGCCACTAAACACAGTAAAAATCTTCGTTCTACTAATACCCCCTGTATTAGTAGAACATCAATAACATAAGTAGCAAAGCCAAAGATAATGTAACCAGGTGTAAAAAATACCCTCGAGGCAGATACATCGATTGGCGAGGTTAAACAACATTGTTGCAGCCACCCAGTCCATAAACGGTAGAACGTTAACAAAAGTATACCCTTGGCTACTTAGAAAAGTGCGTAAAATTGTCGCTCCTGGCTATTAAAGACAGTTATGACAAGCGAGATAAGGACTTAGTACGCTTAAGTATCTTTTCTGCGAAGCTAAAAAGATGAATGTTACGCTAGGGTTAAGTTCTGTATTTTGGTAGCAATGCAAGTGAATGTAACTGTTGTAATTGACGTGTTAGGTTGGATAATGGGCAGTCTTTTTAGGTTTTCTGACAAGAAATGTTGATACTAAACAGTTCTCAGGTTTTCCTGGTAATTAACTGGAACTGTGCCTCGTAAACGGCAACTGGCTTGCCCTCTGTATTATATGGAAGCTAGAAACATAGTTGAAGGAAATCGGTACCAGCAATTATGAACCACTAATAGCTTACGAGATATTGATGTAATACACTTCTGCTTACCTTTTCGATGACATAGGCATGAACTATGTATGTATGTACAAATATCGAAACAACGGATTCAAAAGTCATCCAAACTCATTGCCACACAATTTTTTTGCCATGGCCTGTCTGCCTACTGAATCTAGAACATTCGATTGTTCAGTAAGCAGTCTATTGGTTCTTGTATTCCTTTCTTTGTGGTCCTTCAAAACATAATTACAAGATCATTAGACAGTCTTGAGATGTTATTGCGTGAACTAAATACTGGTATATTTAGTATGAACGTTAGAATATATGCGTGTACGTGCGTTCAAATATCAGAGATTTTTAACAATGCTGTCTATGCAAAACAAAACTGTATAATAATTATATAAAGAAGCTAAAAATTAAATAAATCATTTTACATGGTTTCAATATTTTTTGTTTATAATGTAAATGCCTCTGTCTTATTGAATTAATAAAGTTTAGGATAAACTTTGTTCCTAGACGACGCTTAAAGTCGTACTATTATTTGTAAACTAGATTTTGTTCTTCGCTCCCTTAAATCTCAATTTTGTTAATAAATTTTAATCCTTTGGGTACAAGACTATTTTTCTGGATACAAGGAAGGATGATAGGCCGAGTAGTTACGTTGTGAAAGGGTAACAAACAAACAAACAATCTCCCATACGCATTTATAATATTATTTAGGATTACATTTTAATTTATACAACGATATACAAATACAATGCTGTTATCATGACTTTAAAACAGCAATCAAATTTTCTCTTTGCAACATGTTAACTGCTATAGTTCTAAAGGGTTAAACACTTCCTAACGGAAGACAAATCTCCATATAATCTCATAACACTGAAGTTTCAAAAAAGTGTAAGAAATATCGCATAGATTTTTAACAAAAATAAACAGTGACTTTAAACATAGAAAGTAACTTTATTACAATATGATATTTAGTGTTCCATGCCATGGTTATTGTCCATAAACATGTTTCGACACATAAACATGACCACACCTTTCTGTTACACTCTGTAGAGCACTTTAAACCCTCGAAGCAAATAACTCCTTCATCCATTAAACCACACAAAGCTGTATACAAATGCATGTGTTTATCCCATACATTAATTCCACAAAATACTAATTCAGTGTCTCATAAAATTGAATCTGTCATCATAAACTGAACGAATGTCAAGCTCTTTATACCAATTTATCTTTGCGTAACATAACATTCTTATTTTCATTGAAATAAAAGTAATTTTTGCATGAATTCCTAAAACAATAATTTAAACCTCAAGGCCAAATGAAACTGAGCCAAAACGTGTCCATTGCCGCAATTAATCGTGCGTTTTAACATGTAAAGGAACTTAATCCTTATTTCTGTGTTGTGATGGGTGTGTTTTGCGTGAAATAATTAAGTGGTATTGTAAAATAGCTTTTTCTTGTTGTAATATAACAGTACCAGGAAAAATGGATTTAAGGGTGAAAATTGTTTAATAGCGTGCTATATGTGTTGTGAAAATTATGTTTCTCTGATTGTTTATTAGTAATTGCTAGTGGCCTTAGTTGTATTTTTAGGTGGTAAATAAACTTATAACCTGCCTGATAAGCGGCTACTGGCCTATTCAAACTAACAATACTAGGTATACGGGCAGCTGGTAACTACCCATCTTATGAGATTGGTTCGTTACTACCGGTACGTAACGTGCACATCGACTCTAAATGCATTCTAATATATTATTATGTATTGAGATCAATGTAGAGTCGAATTGAACGCTTAAAGGACAGCACCTAGATTATCCTCATAAACCTATCCTGGTGATAAACTAGAAGCATACAGATAGATTGAGAAATATTGCTCCTAGAAGCGCAAAAACAAACATTAAAATCAAAATCTCTAATCAATTGCGTTAGAAGTGATACAATTCTCACCACTTACAAATTTCCCGAAAATATAGCAGTCCAAAAACCCGTATCCCAACTAAAACAAACGATAAAAACTCTACCAAATCTTAGCTCGACTCTACATCACCGATATAGATTAAAACGGTATAACTGTCTGTGTAGAGACACAATCTCTTGTTTCCAGTCGGGTAGAGTCGTTAGACAAAAGACAAATACGCAACACTTTCTTGTACGGACAGAAAATAAAGAGAGATTAAAAGTAAAGACCGGGAACGACGTTGCTTAGGGCTGCCACATATATACCAAGAAAATATTAATCCCTGCTTAGGTTTTTATGGAACACTAAAACAATGTTTAAAGGTTGTCATCGACGACGGTTCAATTTCGAGTTTTCTTATTCATAGCAAGCTCTCGTTTACTCTTTTGCTGAGTTAAAATAGAGACCTCATAGTTGGCTATATAATGGCCTAACGAGATAGACAAACTTATTCTTAAATAAACTATGTAAGTATTAGGTAGAATAGTTGGTCCACTGTTCCAATTTCTCTTTACGTTAGGCAGTGGTTTCGTCTATGTATCTCTAATATTTAGCAATGGAAAGGAATGTAATAGTATCTTCTACTATTACACTCCATTCCTTTAGCATTACGTCTTGCTGGCTTCAGTATCTCTGAGCCGGCTCAACCAAGATAAAGTACCGTATTCTTTTCGGTAGTAGCGCGGAATCTGGCAATATGCCATTTAGAATATAATTGATTTATCATCTATGGAATGTTAAAAGCTATCTTTTAACGAAATATTAGTAGACAAAAACTAGCTTTTGGCCGCAGTATCACTCGCGTTACTACGGGCACACATATCGGGATATGGTTTACCTGTTTGGCAATTTTATCCACATCCCTTTAACGGTTTACATATGATTGAAAATCCAAACATCTTTTCTACAATCTTTCATATTTGTAATAATATTACAAATGTGAAAGTTAAGTAGGTTGACACAATTTGTTAGTGGCAGCCCTAACAACAACAGAGGCTTGAAGTAAACAGCCGCGTCTAGCTACACTGCAATTATCGAGACATATTTGTCACAAACTAACTGCTAATCCTTAACTATTTAGTTTTGCTCTGAGCGCCGTAATGATATACTTTGTCTTACTTTTACAACTCACTTACAAATTAATCGACGTACTGTATGTAAGCGCCGGCTAGCGAATTATTTAAGTACAGAATAATGTGCCAATTGCATTCATGTTTTAGTGGTGTTAGATTTTGCTTGCGGCTTGAAGCGTGAAGTGTAAGGTTCTATAAAGGCAGATCAAAGTATTTTAGGAACGGCAGTGAAATTTTGGATTATCATGCGGCGGGATTTAAATGAGTCAATGGTACACATGTGCCTAATTATTAGATATATTGCCAGATTCAACCGTGTAAGAAGACTTGGTGTGGATATCTGCGTATTTGAGAGTTCGCGACAATGTTAGCAAATATGTGTGAAGTCTGCCAACCGTAACAGTAACATGTCTGGTGGACATGGTGTTACGGTTACGGCCTAATCTTCCTTATCCTGAGAAAAGGCCTGCGCCCGGCTTTAGGACACTTTTTTATAAGTCGATAGAAAGTATGCTTGTATGCCCAAAAAAATAAACCTCACATCAGCCTCTTTGATCAAACTCATTCTAATTGTCCAAGAAAACTTTTAATTAGTAGCCACTGCATGCACAAATAAATGAGCTTAGAAAGAAAAGTAAAAAGAAATAAATATGCGGTGTATATGTCACAAAGATTATTTAGACCAACTTTAAATAAATATAGAATAATAAATTATAAAATAAATTATCAAAAACTATATAAAATCAAATTAAATTAAATTCATGACATATCAAGATGAAATAACACAATAAATAATAATAATAAATAATAAATAACAATTTAAAATTCAACACACACAAATATAATGCCAAATTGAAGATTAAAATAACATAAATATCCAATCATCAAACACGACTGTCAATAAACACAATCGTAATTTAAAAAGTGGTAAATAACATCAGATTAAATTGAATTAAGTATCTACTAGCCAACTCCCTTTCGAAAGGTGGCGAGTGAGTCAAAGTGAATGTCCGTTGATGTGCTGCATCCATTCAATAGTCGGCACATTCGTGGGATCACAGAGCATGTACCAAACTCAGTTTTTCTAAATGGTGCCGCGAGCGGTGCAATTGGATTTCGAGGGAGTCTAGAAGGCACATTTATATTTATTCTGCTTAAGAAATTCGGGCAGTCTATAAGCCCTCTCACAATTTTAAATAAAAGCACCAGGTCCAATATGTCTTGCCTTTTAGCTAATTTATTTGATGTAAAGAATTAACTGGGAATTTCCTCTTGAAACTGTCCCATTTACCTTTGCTGTGGTATGTTGTTTTTATTACAAAACATACAAATTACTATAACCAGCTAATTGACAATTTTGTTTAAAAGTACATACATACACATAGCATCCTTGACCTTCTAGCTAAAACTTGCAGATATATTTTTTATAAGTAATTTCACGTCAAAAGAGCTATGGAAAGAGTGATCAAGCCATTTCTAATTAATGCTCCAGATTAATATTATAAATACGTCAGTATCACAATTTATTTTATAGCTTAACTGCAAAACCGGTCCCGATGAAATTTTGCGTTAAAAATCCTGAAACCTGTGTAGCAGAATAGAAGCGATTTAAAAAGACGCGACGTTGGACAACGTTAGCATCTTTTATAGGAAGCTAGTATTAAATTTTTACCTTTTCAGGCCCGTTTTTCCAACAGTCAGATAGCTTATCTTTAGAATAAATTTTACCGATTTTCTAAATAAACCTATCGAGTGTGATAACAATTCATTATTATCTAGTGATTTGAAAATCGATGTCAAATATTTTAATTGTGTACATCCTTGAATGTGTTCAAAATTAAATATTTCTTTGAACTGAAGGACAGACATTTTATAATAATGCTGTAAAATGAGCTATAGTTATTAATGTTATGATTTAGTAGTAATTGTAACGTGAAAGAACAATGAATCATATACGTGACTAACGGACGTCGCGACGTTGAAACTGAACGTGTTACGCAGTATTGAAATTATAAAATTAGGTCATACTTTGAATTCTTAATTAGTTTTCTTTTATGGTTCAGTATACTTATGTTTTGTGTCTGTTGGAAAGTATATAATATAATAATATAATATATAATATTCTACCACATACACACAACACCATCTAGCCCAAACTAAGCAGAGCTTGTACTATGGGTACTAGACAATGGATAAACATACATATAAACTTTTTTTTTTTGTAAATCGATACATATTATACATATTATTATATATTTCTTTCTTGAAAATAATATTGCCAATTTAGGGTTAAGCCAATGTCGTGATAGACTTTACAAACATACAATTAACGGTCACAAAGAAAAGTTAATTTGAAAATATCATTTGTAGATCACTCAACTACTCGTAATTGTCTCGAGTGAGATTCAAACACACAACACTTAGGGTGTCGCTTGCTCGCTGTTACATCGGTGCAGTAAAAGTTGATATCTTTCAAGTTCGGTCCTAGCATAATTTATTTGTACATGTAACGTTGAAAATGTAACGTTAAAAATTTAGCGGCTTTTAATGTCTGGAACTCTTACCTTAATTAAGAATAATGATTTTTTATAGAAGTGTTAGTTGGGTTTAGGAATATATTGTGTAACCTGCATGCCTAAGAATTCTCTATAACGATCTTTAATAAGCATGAAGCACCGGCACTGGCCCAGCTTGTCAGGATAGCAGACCTAACTCACCTTATCCTGAGAAGCAAGCCCATTCGAGGTACCGTATATAAAAACTGCTAATACTGTTCAAGAATCTAGATTTTACATTACAAAGATAGACGCCCTTGCACTGAAAAATCTCTACCTTCATGGTTTAGATCCATAAAATTCTTCTTGGGATATAACGACTCAGTAAAATAAATATCTTGTTTTTTTTTATTTCTGTACGCTCAAACAAACATGCGATTTTAAGCAGAGTACTTTACCATGATCACAGAGAACATTTTATAACTCTCGGTTTATGGAATACAATATTTATACAGCCATTTTTACTTTTATCGATAATATCACATGTCAATCAATTAAGTGTACTGTAAGAAGTGTAATAAAATTTTGGATATCGTTGTAGCTATATTCAGCAATGAAAATGGGATAAGAAATGTCATTTATATTAATGTGATTACTGGGGTTTCCTACATTTATTATACGTTTTACAATCTCTATATTATGAAATAAATCTTCTATGAGACGAGATTTTTTCTAACTGAAATAACAATATGGATCACAGATATTTTTATATAAATGATATCTGTATTAAACTATCCCACTGCTGGGCACGGGCCTCTCCTCAGGTGAGAAGGGTTAGACCACAGTCCACCACGCCGGCCCAATGCGGATTGGCAGACTTCACATATCTTTGAGAACATTATTAAGAACTCTCAGACATGCAGGTTTCCTCACGATGTTTTCCTTCACCGTTAAAGCGAGCGATAATTAACTATTTAATACGTACATAACTTCGAAAAGTCAGAGATGCGCGCCTTGTGATCGAACTTGAGACCTCTGCGTGGCAGTCCAACGGTTTTCCACTAGGCTATCCTGTTTTTATCCTGTGTATATTATATATTGAACCTACATTAAACGGTGCATCACCAGAGTCGAGGCGATCTCTCTTACCACTGCGCCGTGCATGCGTCGTCAATTATTGGGTTACGTCATTGAGGTTTACAGGCAAATTACTATGTAATTTTCCTGAAGGAATTTCTTTGTAGCAGTACGGAGTCAGTTTTATGTGGAACTTCCACATAGTTAACGAAATGTGTGCCTACATTACACACTTTAACCCTAATCCTCTGAATACACATCGGTGTATGCCGATGTATGAATTATAATACAATAATTAGACCACAATTTTCTGTTATACGTTGTAAAACCAAAGTTGTAAGTTAAATATACGACATTAAAGTTAAAGCAATAATTTTAACACCTAAAATCATCACATGACCCGAAACTAACAAAAAATTAACAACCATCAATTCAGTCAAATCTCAAAATAAACGGAACCCCAATTTGTCTGTCTGTCTTTCAACAATAACTCGGTAATTGCTGTGCCATAATTAAGCGTGAGATGATTCACCACTTTCATAGCTCTTTGTTCATCGCTAATATGAGGGCGACGCGGAAGGGCTTAGTGCTAGATAATATAGTACAAGGTATGACATGTAACCTTGGGTTATGAGGACTCCTTTGTGTAAAGAATAAAGGGCTTTCGTGCATTTGCATGTGCGTATAGGGAAATTGCGCAGAGGTGTATTGCCTTCCGTATGCGTGCTAACATTTTGCGCGCTGACTAGATATTATTGGGCTGACGGGCAAGGATGGTGCGTCAACCCAGATTCAAGATGATTAATCAGTGATGACTGGAGAGATGACCATTTTACTCATTAGGCTTTATTTTTTTTATAACCTACATGGAAAATTTTCATACGTCTCACTTTACGGTAAGCATTTAGGTATTTCGGTTTTTAGACGCTTGCAGCAGGAGGCTCATCATTTTACCCCTTCCCGCTCCTTCTCCTCCCCACTTCCTTTTAATCTTCTTCCGTTTCAAAAGGGTCGGAAACGCGCAAGTGATGCCTCTGGTGTTGCAGGCATCCTTAGGCTACGGTGACCACTTACCATCAGGTGTATGATTGTTTGCCACCTTAGTTGTATATAAAAAAATGCGAGGATAATTTAAAATTGACAACGACATATTTTCATTATTTTAAATGGCTTTGGCAATTTGAACAACTATAAATAATTCATTATACATCTTGGCGAAGCAACAAGATCAGCAGTATCAAATATCATAATATCAATTAATACGTTTGTAAATATAAATACTTTAGTAATATGGAATAAATTAAAATTCATATATACGGTATATTTCATCCACATTTCTCCAGTTACTGTATAAGGTTCTGAAACTTACTTTAAGCTGTATGTATATTAGTTTGCAACTTCAGTATCAAAATTAAAAAAACTAATTTTTATATTCAACTATTTCAAGGTAATATAGGAAGGTTTGGGACCTCTACTGTTAAGTGTATAAGAATATTTACACTTTCACAATTTGAATACACACATATGATATGAAATAATAGGTTTTAATCGCGTTGGTCAGTACTGAAAGGTAGAAATATCAATAAGTATTTATACCGTGGAAGTAGCGAAGGATATAGGAAATACCGAAATTTCGATGGATTGATGAACCCATTGGAATCAGAATAAAATATCTGTTGGGATATTGCATACTGTTGGTTTATATCTTGGTATTTAGTAAATAATAATTAGTGTTTAATTTATAGACGTCGCCGCATCGTTAGCATTGTATGTCAAAATACCAGCAGTCAAAAAGGACCAATGGGGGTTTAGTTGTAATTTCTAAAACCCGCACTTAACGAAAGCGCCGATCTCACACTAGTCAACCCGTAACTACGATCGATGCAAGTCGGTTGTAACGACAGAAAATACAAAGGAAAATACACAGGATCTTTAAGTACTTAGCAAACCGATTAATAATATTATATTAAATTTCGTAGAATAACAAATAATCATTCCTTATTTTAGACATGCAGTCAAATTGATATATTATTGTGGCACTGTTTGTTACTTTCTATACATTACTGTTAAGATTTCTTGTAAAAACTGTATCCATTAATGCAATTTTAATGAACTCCAGACTAATAAATGATTTGAAGGTTATTGGTCAAGTACAATAGACTACCGTTTTTGACATACTTTGATCTGTTTGTTTCTGAAAGTCTTATAGCTATTTACTACAAATACTTTATGTGCTTTCCCAAGTACGGAGAGTAACAACACCGCAAATTTTTTTACTTCGGGCAGCTTTTAAACATGTCTTGATAGGGAAAGCCAATAACTTTTGCTCCATCCTGGACTCGAACCCGAGACCTTATACCTTACCTTACCTTAGAGCAGCCGCATTCACAACAGCGTGCAATCGAAATAGTTAGAGGTTTCTATACACACAGACTCTTGCTAGTTTCTTGGAGGTACAAAGACGTCTTTATGCACACTTAGCGAAATTATCAAGTATTCTGTTAACAAGAAATTCACACTAGCAACATGTTTCATAAAACAAAAATTTCGTTACTAGCTGGCAATAGGCTTGTCCCCATATTCCATGATTCCAAAACTTAGATGGCAAAATATGGATGTATTTTGATCACTACTGCGATAAACAGCATCATATGCTTTGATTGGCATCTTACCATATAACAGCACATAGTCGTGCCCTTCACAATTACAATGAATTGTCTTTGAAAGACATGTAATGCAAGATCTAACAAAGCGCTTAACGGTATATTTTACAACTTAATTAAAGTATAGGAATAAGCACATCGTCAATCATCGAAATACAAGCACTTAAACTTGTACTGAGGGCACTGATCGAACAATATAATTGGTATTGGGAGTGTGTCATGTCTTCAGAACGGATCAACAGAACTGAGCACCGTACTTATGCACGGAACAGGGTGGACGTCCTTGAGGAATCCGCCGCAGTCGTTATAGCTAGACACTTAAAGATTTGATAGGCTAAAGTTGAAGACAAGACAAGCATAGCAAAGCTTTGACAAGACCTTTGCCCAATGACAGAATATACATAAAAAGATTATGTCAACTGTCTGGGTTTTAAACTCGTTACATTATACAATATTAGTCATTAAAGAAGCGATCACGACCAGTAGCTCAGTATACCAAAACTGCACTCTTTGGTAAAGCATTACAAAACAACTGATACATTTCAATGGCTAACGAAATCCGATTATTCATGTAATACACACATAATATATTACTCCCAAATAACTACCGATGAAAAATCCCCAATGTGTAAATAAATAAAGGCATTTCCATACAAATCATACATATACGATACAAGGTTCATAATGACGCTGGAGCAAGTGAGGTGTGTAACAGGTCGTCTGGACATCGCCGGGTTGAACGGCTAGTGTAGGCGGGTCACTCACACCCGACGGCTTGCACTACTGGTAACAAGAAAGGCAAGCATGTTGGCGAACAAATCAAATGTTTTGGCGCGACAATCACACAATAGTCTAGTTAACGGTTATGGCCAATTGAGTTCATATTCTGGGATGAATTGAAATGCATATGATTTTCTTATTGCAATAATTTATACCTAATATTTAAAAAAAAAAATTGAAAATCTCACCTCAAAATTTTCTGAAGGCTAGTCAGGCTAGAACTTTAACTGTAAGCATGTCATAACATAGCCGTATATCGAACAAAAATTGTCTATATATCCAAAGAATATGAGTTTATTGATTTTAATTAATATAATTATGATAAGTCACAACTTCATTTTGTTCCACTATACATTATGCTAGCCATATATTATGTTCATTGTTAGTTTTTACCAAATAACAATAAGCAACAATGAAAATATGAAGAATAAATGTTACGCTATTTACAAGAGTGTGTGTATTAGTATTGATAAGTCCATTCACTCACGTATTGTATGATAAGATCGTGAATTTGCTGGAGCATTAGCAAATGCTGCAGTCGTTAGCAATCGCGTATTAAATGTTTATGTACGGAGGCATTATGAAGACAATAAATCATGTGAAGCGGGTGTTTACCCAGCTATAATGGAGGTTGATTAACTTATTGGTCTAGTAGATAGGTAAATATTGAGGCTAAGCATAAATTGAAGCTATTTATAATGTCAAAATACTCAAAATACTATCGACATTTAAATTCCTTTTTTTTTTTAAGTTTTGGTGACAGACGATCCAGCTAACCGTTTGATTATAAGTGATGGTGTTAACATTATAGGAATAGTGCTAAGGGTATATAACCAAGCCGCTCTTTAAGGACAAAGGTACAAAAATGGCTACCCTGCCCTTCAGTTGAAACGCAGATTTGCTACTAAAATAGAAAAAACGTTAGTAGCAACTCCATCGAAAATTGTATTGAATGTATATATTTATTTAAAAGTGTATGTAAATGTGTCTAAATAATCTTTGTCTGTGAACATAATGAACTGCTATATAATTCGAAAAACTAGCTAAGACTGACACTGTATTCTCGGACTATTTATAATTTTACAGATGCAGTTCTATATTTTACTTACTCATGACGTACTTACATTCATTCTTGCCTGCGTCTTATCTTTGTACCTATATAAACTTATATCGTTTGATTTCATCATTTATTCTAGCATTAAATAGTAGTGGCGTCTCTTTTCCCCTTCTCAAAGTCTTATTGACCGTCGTCAGTCAAAAGATGAGGCGGTCTTTACAAATTGTGGTATTTTACTATATTCACGATAAGTTTGGTATTTAATAGCCTTAAATAAATCAAATATATGTATATCATTTTCTGTAACCAACAATTTAGTTCGGCAAAGTTTCATCCTGTGTATCGCAGCACCCACCAGCCAAAACTACCAGACAGACAAATGAATTCACAAGTTGTGGAAACTTCGCCAGAGTTTTGTGATAGACTTAGATCTTGTAGTCGAGTATGTCACTAGCGATAACTTTACCAATCAAGTAGTTTCAGAGGTATTACTTGTGATCTCAGCTTCGTGGATTTTGAGTCCTCGGTTCTGTGTTTGTTTCATCTAGAAGATGTTTTGATTGGAACCCAATTTAAACTATCATCAAATTACGTATTTTGTAATTTGATCAGCTGATCATAGATGGTAGATGATTTATGATGATCGTAGCTCTGACAAATTTAATTGAAATCGCTATGGAGACAACTTAACTTTGAAAAAGGACATAGAATACTCTAAAATACGCGACTAAAGATGGCTAAAGACAGAAGGGTAACTGCCTGTATTATAATAAAAATATTCAGATAAAGAAGGCAGCAAAGCTTGAATACATACTAAATAACTAAAAGAATTGGTGCAGGATTGAGGTATCCGAGAAAAGTTACACTGACAACATTAGTACTTAAATCATGGATTAATAAATGAGGTACGAAGATCAATTACATAATTCGATTTGGGGATAGCCTAACACAAGTATCATTTTATACTTAAAAGGATATCTCCATCTCTAGATATAAGTACTTATGTATATGATATGGATATTTTTTAGTTACCTTTTTATATTATCTTTAAAATATTAATGAAATGTAGCGCATATTTATTCGGGTTGTGGATATTTTTGTTGCCATTCTTAGTTTTTATTTCTGCTTGTGGTTATACTAGCTACCACATGATATTAAGCGGTGACCTTCGCTCATGGACATGCAAATACAAGCCGCTGCCTACAGTAAGCCATGACGTAGCCAAACTAGCATACAGCTTGTCTGACGGTAAGCTTATACTGTAGCCTATGTAAAAGGGATAGGAGAAAGAAGGAAAGGAAGAGGCCGAGTGCTCGGTTGGGCTCTGACGATATTACTTATTGCACAAAATGGTACACATACTGGTCAATATTCTTTGAGACAGTAGTGCTTCCCTGTTCGGGTCGGCTCATTTATGCTGAAACTAGCAAAAGTCTTATATATATATCTTATAGTGGTTAGTGTAACTGACTGCCACGCCTGAGGTCGCGGGTTCGATTCCTGCACAAGTCAAACATTTGTGTGCATGAACATGGATGTTTGTCTTGGTCTGGGTGTTTCTATGTATAATATGTATGTATTTACAAAAAAAAGTATATATGTATGTTTATCCATTGTCTAGTATCCATAGTACAAGCTCTGCTTAGTTTGGGCTAGATGGTGTTGTGTGTGTGGTAGAATATATTATATTAAATTATATTATATTATATCTTCTACTTAACATTTATTTAATAGTTTCTACGTCTTCAATTCAAACACATAACAATATGCCAAGCTTGGTTATGTCTCTGCTAGTACCTGTGTTTCATGGTACTGAGTCTCGATGTCAGCTGTCATAGACATTCATGTCAGTTGCGACTGTTCAATTTCTCCCTGAAGTACGACGGACATATGTTTTTGTGTACGATCCAGGTTGAAATTCAAACTGCTTCAAACATATGGACTTGCCATTAGGATTTAAGGAATTTCCTTATTGTATTGGTAGCTTTTATAGAATTTCTATATATATTTTACTTATTGTCATAAATATGCAATGTATATTCCTTGTTTATAATAACGGTCAAAGCCGCTTAATAGCAGAGTTCTCTCATATAAAATTGACTCTTGGCTTTTAATATTTAATGTGGGCTGGCATTGTTTTCATGGCAATTTGCGATTACGTTTGCGGCCGATCTTGAGGACTCAGTTTGGACAAAACTTATTGGGTTTTTATGACATGGAATTTATAACTTACTTCTTAAGTACTTGGCAATGGATTTGGTAGAAGACAATAGGCTCACCTGGGACTTAAAATATTACTAATGAATATAACCATACTGAAGATCGTACACTATCGTTCTCTATCCTATGTTTGAGCTCACTCTTCTTGGAGTGGACATTTTTAAACATTTATTTTTTTAAATTTAATGATCGACTGTTTAAGGCAAGCTTAGAAATGAGTGAGAATAATTACCTAAACTAAGTCAAATGTAGACAACTGAGTGTACATTTTTAAAAGAAAGAGTAGGTTTTACATGCATTATACAGATTTAAGTTTTGAAATACTAATGAGTCAACTGAATGCAATAAATTAAGGATTGTGTCCGGACCTTGGAATTAGAACGTTGGCCTGGAGATTACTAAAATATTATGTTGAGACAAATTTTTCAAAGGCTTAAAATGATGCCCAAGTAAACGGTAATTTGTATAATATATGTATGTAACTGTTCCGTCTAGGTATGAATATCTTGCGATTTAATTATGAATTGAAATTAGTGTTGCCGTTGAGATAAGTAGAAAGACTTTTAGTTTTAAGCATACGGTATAGGCAGAGACTTTGAAATGTCACTTGATGATTTAGACATAGCTCTTTTTATGTTTGGTTTATTCTCTTTTAGATTCCATACACTTGTCGTTTGGCGTACTACTACGTAAAGAGAGACCCTCTCTTTAGACGTGTTAAATTAATATAGCGTATTATAGGTTATAGAAAATACACATATTTTTCTCTTGTCATCTCTATTTATTAAAAAATGAAAATAGTCTGTAAGTAGTAACTGCATCCTATCTATAATATTAGAAATGTGAATGCGAATGTGATTTTGTTTATTGGTTCATTACGTTTTCACATCTTAACTACTTGGTATATCAACATAAAATTTTCACACATGTTGTCTGGGGTACAGAAAAGGATACAGGGTATCTTTTATCTAAAAAAAAGTACTGTTCCCGAGGGATAGCAATTAATTGACAAAATATAAGTAAAATGAATTTACTATATCTAATAACTTGAAACTATTGCAATTACATTCGTTATATTAAGTTGCAATCGATAAAGTTAAACCTGTGCGTATCGTTAGTAAACATTATATTATGAAGTGCGCAAAACGGGAACATTTAATACAATTATAGTGCCATATAAAACACTAATAACATTATATTAAAGCAATAAAACCAAATAGCTCAGGAGAGCGAAGCATTTTACGTACGTTAATATTTACTAGATATGGCATTTAAATATACCCGTGTATACAGTGTGTCCCGTCATGAACTAGCGATATTGTAAGTACCGATAAAACAACTATTTTAATACACAAATAAACTACAAAATCAAGTCCAAACTACTTATCAGCTATGTGGCAGCCATTTTGTTTTTTTATTGAAATATTTTCTACGTGGACACAAAAACCATCATATCTCTCAAAATTTAGGTCATACTGGAATAAAAATAGTCTTATTCGAAGGGCAATATTATTGTCTATCATTTACAACTTGATCGAAGAGTTGTCACTATCAAATCTTTGAAAAAAAACAAATTCCATCTAAAATATTTGAAAAAACTGACAGGAATCAACAAATCAATGTACATTATTGCAAAAATAGCCCCGATGACCCATTTTGTTTTTCTGCGAGATTGACAGGGTATAATCTAAGCTACGATACAACATTCAATTTACAGCTGTATGACTATTGGTTTAGAAGTTATTGTTGTTTGAATATAGCCTATGCGCAAGCACAAAAGCCCATTGTAAAGATCTTATCTGGCGCTCACTGCGACTGCGACACTTCCATGCGAGAGCAGGCCAGAAATACTGCTCGCTAATATTGTGAGTAAGCGAGATGGAAAATACAGATCCCTTACTTGGAAAAAATCCCATAGTTTTAAGGATTATTAGTTAGTTTAGTTGTCCCTCGCCCTGCGTTGTGATCACTACTTTCACATACTGCTCTGCTGTTTAAGTGTTTACGTGCTCTGTATTACTGTTAATTATTATTGTTAACAGTGTGATACTAACATGGAAAATCGTTAATATTCGTCCCATGATATTGCCGACATACATTTCGTGTATGGTTTTTGCAATGGAAGTGCAAATCGAGCTGTACAAGAATATCGACGGAGATACCCTAACCGGCCTACCCCGAGCCGCCAAACTTTTATCGAGGTGCACTCAAGGTTAGCGGAAAGAGGAATCCAAAGGTCTGTTAATGAACGCGCTCTTATAATAACGCCCGAAGATGAAGAGGAAGTGCTTAGACTGATAGCCAATGATCCCAGACTAAGTGTCAGACGCATTGCTGTGCAACTACAGCTATCTAAGTCGAGTGTATGGAGAATTTTGAAACGAGAGGGATTACACCCATTTCATTTTTGCCGAGTCCAAGACATAATCGGAGTAGACTATGCATCCAGATCCGTGTTTTGTTCGTGGCTCAATAGAAGGACAAGACATGATCCTGATTTTCTGAAAAAGATACTGTGGACTGATGAGGCTAAATTCACTAGAGCTGGCATCACAAATCACCGAAATGATCATCTCTGGAGCTCTGCGAACCCAAAGGCAGTGCGCCAAAGTTCATTTCAACATGAGTTTTCAGTGAATGTATGGGCGGGCATAATCAACGATCGTTTGAATGGGCCCTTGGAATTGCCTCCTACATTGAACGGCGCTAGATTCCTGGAGTTCCTGGAAACCCAATTTATTGATAGTCTCTTGGAATTACCTCTGGCATATCGTCAGCAAATGTGGGTCCAGCTGGATGGTGCACCCGCCCACTATTCTCTAGCAGTAAGAAATTATTTAAATACAAATCATTCGCCGTGGATTGGTCGCAGCGGTGTAGTAGCTTGGCCACCCCGCTCACCCGATTTAACACCATTAGATTATTTTTTGTGGGGTCATATGAAGCAAAAGGTGTACGCTGCAGTTCCCAACTCAAGAGAACAACTCGTCGAGAAAATCATGGTAGTTGGCGAAGAAATCAGAGCTAATTTCGACATGATTAGGCGCGCATCAGGCCAGGTGGCACAGAGAGCTGTAGCTTGCCTACAAGCCGGAGGTGGCCACTTTGAACAATTAATGTGATGCGCGTTATTGTAATGTAAAACCTTTACACAAATAAATGTTAATGAGAATTTTGTGTTTTATTGATTTTCCTGTTTAGGATTCTGACCATGGTGCTTGCGCATAGGCTATGTTCAAACAACAATAACTTCTAAACCAATAGTCATACAGCTGTAAATTGAATGTTGTATCGTAGCTTAGATTATACCCTGTCAATCTCGCAAAAAAACAAAATGGGTCATCGGGGCTATTTTAGCAATAATGTACATTGATTTATTTATTCGTGTCAGTTTTTCAAATATTTTAGATGGAATTTGGTTTTTTTTCAAAGATTTGATAGTGACAACTCTTCGATCAAGTTGTAAATGATAGACAATAATATTGCCCTTCGAATAAGACTATTTTTATGCCAGTATGACCTAAATTTTGAGAGATATGATGGTTTTTGTGTCCACATAGAAAATATTTCAATAAAAAAAACAAAATGGCTGCCACATAGCTCATAAGTAGTTTGGACTTGATTTTGTAGTTTATTTGTGTATTAAAATAGTTGTTTTATCGGTACTTACAATATCGCTAGTTCATGACGGGACACACTGTATAAGATAAGATTTCTTTGTTTTCTTTAAAAATGACGACTTCCGCACAACGATTAATTTTTGTGTCGCGGAGGACTTTACAAACATTCAAACAACGGACACAAAGAACATCCAGACTCGGAATAATAATTTGTGAATCACACAAATTTTTGTCCCATTTGGGATTCGAACCCACAACTCTCGGCGCAGTGGAAGCAGTGAGGTGACCACTTAAACTACTACGTCATCGTGCAGTCATAATTTATAAGATAACTTTGACCTGCACTATCTTCAGACATACGCAGTACCATACTGGTCTGAAACGGTAGACAGAGACACCTCTCTTTGTCAACCATTTCAGACCTGTATGGGACCTGTCATAATCTGTAACCTGTATTACACCCACATTTTGTAAGCTAAGTCCCACGTTAAAAATCAAGCGCTTTTTCTGTCAACCGGGCACAGTTTAGACTCCGCGCTACTACTAAGAATTTTTGACAGAAAACCATAATGACTCTGTCCGATTCGACAATCGAATCTTAAACCTCATGCACAATAATCACAATCACTGCCTTTACGCTATCAAAGCATAAAGATTAATCTACAAGCAACACACATACAAGTTTCAATAGAATCTATCTGTGTAGTACAGGCCTTACAGTGATGGTTTAATCCAAGTCGAAACACATTTAGCTTAGTTGGAAAGGCGAACGGGAATAGCTGTACATATACATCCCACTGATTGAATTGAAGTGAAATCTTCGAGTTTAGAGCAAGTTGTCTATCTCAATTGAAATACAATATCAAAACAAAGACTGTGTTTCTGTTATTATTTTCATTGTGAACTTGTCACAGTCAAATTCAAAAATCTTTTATACTTTTAAGGGTCGATTTTTCAAACGACAGATAACTTTTATCTGAGGAATATATTTGACGTTTTGACAGCTTTTGCATAGAAAATATGTCATACCGCCATATTTACTTATTAAAAGTTATCTGACGATTGAAAAATCGACCCTTAGTCACATATAACACTTATAAACGTCTAAGTTGATTAATTAATGAAGTTGTTTGTTATGTTTGTAAATGCAAGTAATGACATATGTATATGTCTGTTTCGTTAATCCCGTAGTATACGTTTGCGGTAGCTAATTTAGCCAATCTTAAGGTCTCAAGTATTCGATAGTAGGTCTCAAGTATAGATTAGTAGGTCGATTGCCAGGTTGAGAAAATATGTTGCTATTTTTTGATACGAAGTTCTTAGCTGTAGCATGAGCTCAGTATAACCCTATAGCAATAGGATCACCTGCTTAATGCGGATGTAATATGTCACTGGCTGCCCCTTCAAAGATTTAGACGTGAAGGTAAATAAATGAAGATTGCGGCCTCGATGGTGTAGTGGTTAGTGTAACCGACTGTCACGCTTCAGGTCGTGGAATCGATTCCCGCACAAGTCAAACATTTGTGTGCATGGACATGGACGTTTGTCTTAGTCTGGGTGTTTCTATGTATAATAATAATATTCTATCACATACACACAACACCTAGCCTAACATATATACTTTGTTTTTTTTTTGTGTAAAAATATGAATGTATGTATTTACAAAAAAAAAGTATATAAGTATGTTTATCCATTGCCTAGTACCCATAGTACAAGCTCTGCTTAGTTTGGGCTAGATGGTGTTGTGTGCATGTGCATGTGATAGAATAATGAAATTCTCAGTAGTTGTACAAGGTCTGGCCTAGAAGATGGCAATATACTTGCCTCCTTTTACGTAGGGCCTGAAACTTACATAGCTGGTAAAATGTGAATAACATACCAGCCATGTATGTTTTATATACCTGTACTATGTACGTTCTGCCGGCAGCAGAGCTGTATGATATTTCGAAGGGGTACCTTCGGTGATATGTAGAAGTAAGTTTGCATAGGTATGTGTTGGTAGCGAAAAGGGCAGGTGTCAAGTGCACGACCTTAGTCTTAGGTACATAAAATAAATGTGAAGGCGCGTTTGTTAAAGTTGTCATGCTGTGATCATATTCGTTTTTTATTGTTTTATATGCGTATTATATGAATATTACATTTAAAAATAAAATAACTATGTACTAAAACACGTTGTATTAATAAAAAATCTTTTACAAAAATACAAAATATAACATACAAATTAAAACAGTAATTTCCCGTACCGGGAATCGAACCCGAGCCTCCTGGGTGAAAGCCAGGTATCCTAGCCACTAGACCATACGGGATGATACTGAGCCGACGCAAATAATAAACCCTTTTTTATATACTACAATGAAAAATGATTGTAT
This sequence comes from Catocala nupta, assembly GCA_963675205.1. Taxonomy (NCBI): domain Eukaryota; kingdom Metazoa; phylum Arthropoda; class Insecta; order Lepidoptera; family Erebidae; genus Catocala; species Catocala nupta. The sequence continues at coordinate 6,290,647 of OY776096.1, forward strand.
CGCTCGTATATCATCGTTACGATGTACTACGAGTTAAAGATAATTTACCATCATTTATATACATACTCGAATAATTTCAGTATTCGACAACTAATATCAAGAAGAATAAAAATCGCTAATATTATGGAGATTAGTAAGAATAAGAGCAGCGTTTAATGGAAAATAGACTGCCATGCAAAGTCCAATCCCAAAGAGCGCACCTCTAACATTTGTCTTCTCTAAATTGTGTATGTATTAAATTGTTAATTATCGCTTGCTTTAAAGGCGAAGAAAAACCTCGTGAGGAAACTTGCACGTCTATCTTCATATATATCTCGAAGATATGCAACTCGCACTGGGCCACCGTGGTGGACCATAGCGTAACCCTCCAGATTGAGAAGAGCCCTGTGTCCAGCAGGGGGACAGTTTATATACTGGGCTGATATAATATTACTAGTTGACTCGCGTAACCTCGCTTACACATGAGACAAATTTGCCCGTTTTTGCAACATTTTCATTTATGCTCTGCTCCTATTGGTATGTTAAATGGCATAGAGCCTTCCTCGATAAATGGGCTACCCAACATTGAAAGAATTTTTCAATTCGAATTAGTAGTTTCTGAGATTAGAGTGTTCAACCAAACAAAGAAACAAGCCGGTTTAAGGTGCTCTTAACCTTGCCTTTATCCAGAACGTCTCCGATCTGATCAAGAGACGTTCACCTAGGTCTTCCCCTTACGACTGTTCCATTCACACTAGCCTTATAAACTTTCTTAGTCAGTCTTTTCTCGTTCATTCTTTCTACATGCCCAAACCACCTTAACATACCCTCTTCTATTCTCGTCACTATATCTACTTTTATGCCGCATCTCTCTCTAATCACACTATTCCTTATTCTTTCTTTCAGAGCCACACCACATATATTTCTCAGCGCTCTCATTTCTACTGCATTTATTCTGCTCTCATGCTTATTAATAATAATATTTTGTTAATAACTTACCTAATTTAAAGTTTGGAGTATATTTTCGTTGTAATTTTATAGTTGAAAACTTAAAAATATAATACAATTTAAAATGTTAATTAATATTTGGATTAGTACTGAATGAAGGATCTCAGTAAATAATGAAGGTTGATTATTTGAATTAATATTAATTTGTTTCTATTTGATAAAATCGTAGAAAGGTGTCTATCCCTACGTTAGGCAAGTATCCCTCGAAGAATATTTAACGTTAGGCTACTAAAAATGGGATAGTTGCCTACTGTGGCGGATCCACAGTAGGCAACTATCCCATTTATGAGAGGTCAAATAAAACAGTATTTACTTAAAACCAATATTAATCTTGTCCATAAAAATGGGCTTTTATGAAAGATCAAAGACCTAGTTTTGATATACATGTTATTTTTATTTTTAAACAGATCCTTTTTTAAATGATGTACAACTATCCGGCTTTTACACTATAATAAATACGAAAGAGTGTTATGGTTATATTACGTGCACTGAATGGTGGAAGCAATAGTTTAATAGTAACGCCGCTGGTCTACCAAAGCAGCGCTATTGAGTTCGATCCCAAGGATCCCCTTTTCAAACCAACATGCATATAGTTCGCCTTAAAGGTTTTTACAGTAAATTCCATTAATCAGGACGATTGTGTATGTATGTGTTGTAAGTAACCTTGCCTGTTGGAGATTTCTACAATAATAGTGACTAGAATTTTTGGTTGATGACATTCATATAACATTGCAAATTTTACACCGTGGGAGAGCCACGCTTCGGTACGAATGGGCCGGTTCGACCGGAGTGATACCACGGTCTCACAGAAAACCAGCGTGAAATAGCACTTGCGTTGTGTTTCGTCGACTGAGTGAGTTTACCGGAGGCCAATCCTCCCTCTCTTCTGGAGGGGAGGAGAGGGAGACCAGCGGCCGGCAACGCATTTACGACTCCTCTGGTGTTGCGGGTGTCCCTACGGGTGTCGATAGGCGGTAGTCGCTTACCATCAGGTGATCCGCCTGCCCGTTTGCCTCCTACAACATGAAAAAAAAAACAAGAAGTATTGTTTTACGTTTACGTGAATGTTATTCATTAAAATAAAATCTACTTTATATCGATTAGAAGCTAGTTTTATTAATTCAAATAGCTTAATTAGTAGTAAACTCTGACAGTAGTAGTGTACCTAATCGTTTCAAAATGATGTAATAAAAGTATTAAATAAACAACGCGTTAGAATCCGTATAAAGTAATTTATTTTTAAATGCAAATAAGATTACTTACTGCATTGCACTCTTGTTTAGCATACCTATATAATATTGATATAATGAGTTATATACATATGTTTGTATTGAGGCAGCAAGAAGCATATAGCTGGCCTGATAATACATTTTCGTTACCCTTCGCACACCTGAACATTACAAGAATTACTTGCGTGTTGCCAACTCAATTATTTTTTATTAAATTGCCGCAATATAATTCTAGGTTTCTTTTGTCAGCACAGCGATTCTTTAAGGTGACTGTAAACTTTACTAAAACGCCATGGGAGTCCAACATTAAATTGCTTGGTTTGCGATCTTTAGTATGGTGGAGGTATTTATCCACTTACCAAGCTATTCCAATTCCCATGTTTAAGCCTGCTTTACTTATTCCTCTAAAATTTTAATATATATATCCTATCTGAGATAAAAAAGATAAATGTCAAAATTGTTACTTCCGACGTTTTTATATCTGTGTAAGTTTAATTTTACGAGTCAAATAAACATGCGCACGAGTTTCCGGATTTAATGCGAACATCTCAAGGTTGCTGACGCCCTCGCACACAGATGCGCTTGTTTTGATATTAAATGCACATACATACAAACAAATAAATACAGTTTCATATATATGTATGTCATTTAGAAACGATTTAATTATATATGCGCGTGTTTGTTAATTAATTAATAATAAATTAATAATTTTTGGTTGATTAATTTCTTTTTTTTATTATATATGATTGATTTCGGTCTTAGACTGCTTCGTTGGTCCCGTGGTGCAATTAACTGAGCTACAATTGTGAGATTTCCATTCTCTGGTCAGGAAAAGATTTGTTGGGCTTTTTTGTTAGAAAATTCTTAGTAGTATCGTACGCTTCTACTAAGAGCACACAGAGTTCAGAGTCTGGTAATGTAATTGAGTCGGCCCTCTTACGTATCATAAGGTGTCGCACCTACCTGGATCAACGACGACACCTGACTCCGCTATGCCGTGACGTCGCGGTCATAGGTAAAGATTCACGATTGGGTTAAAAATTGTCGACCTAAATGAGAGAGTAACCGTTTCATAAGTAACTTTATGTTTACTTACCACACATAATAGTTTAAAAACCATTGAGCTTGCCTTGTAGACAAACTTACGTGAAATACTAAGAGATTAAATATAATGACCATCAATAATACTAATTGCACAGGAAATATTGTGTGCAATAATGAGCACCTATACGCCTCAAATCACTGCATTCCGTCTCGGAAGGGTTAGGTTATGTTAGGTTCCTTCTTAAACCCACCCAAAAATAACCGTCGACTTAGTTTGATCTCTTTTAATATATTTTGCTGTGCAATTAGTATTTTTGCTAAGCATATTTTTCTGTGCAATTAGTATTTTTTGCTGTGCAGTTAAATACTACCCAAATACTAATTACCTCTAAAGCAACGTTAACATTGTACACACTGCCTTGATAGTCCCATGGCATGTGTTAGCTCTAATGTTTGCGATCATGAGATATGTCTTGGGGTAGATTCCTTAGTCGAGTAAAGGGTTATTAAGTTTACCGTTCAATAAAATTCAGTTATAAATCTGGAAATGTGACAGCGAACTTGCATCATTTCATTTTTGCTTTCTTTAACCCATAGCTTTAATATCTCATCAAAATATACCACAAAAAATTAACACATGTACATAAAATGTGCACAAAACACGACGCCAAGTCATCGTTTATACGGCTTTTACGAGTGCTATTATAACAAGCGAAATAAGTCGAGTCATATCGCGGAAGAGATGCGTTCGTATGCTGCCCACGCGCCGCTTTAGTACTGCAAGAGTACCGCAACGCAGGCATACTGCAGTAAGTTTAGTTGCAGTTGACTTTAAAATTATATTAGGTGAGAATACTTAAAGACATATGCGTTTGTATGCTGTCCATGCGTCGCTTTAGATTTTTGTGTATAATGTTTCTTCTTGCCTACTATGGGTCATTCAAATCCATATTTCTCCTATCTGTCGGACAAATTTTAAAATTACAATATAATTTCGCAGCAGCGCGCTGTATATCCTCATGAAACACAAGTTTTAGAATGTAAGCTAGCAAAAGCATAGTTTAGTATATTATTCCCTCAGGAAAGTGGCGTCAACACATGTACATACGTACATACTTTCCTTTTCTGCTTAAAATTACTAGCCAGATGATTAAGTATTAAGATGGTGGCAGTAAGAAGACAGTTGATATAGAATGAGCAGTGTCATTTCACGGAAGAACAATGCGTATGAACACGCATTGTTCTTCCGTAGGTTTTACATTATGCACGAAAAACAGTAGGTCAATTTGAAAGCGACTTTTAAGCTTTACAGAGAAAGTAGAGATGATTTACCTACATTAAGTTACTATTAAATTAAATTAAAATCAACTTATTTTGGATGAATATAGTAGCACAAAGATCATAAGACAAATAATAAAATAAATGATTCAGCATACTCTGCGACAAGAGGCGTTCATTGTGAACGATGTTTCTGCTTTGATCTTTTTATATTGTACATGGTATGTACCACATGATACTGCAATTGAGCTTCTTTTCTACTCCTGAATTAGTTGTCAACGTAACGTCTTGAGCTGTCTCTGCCACTTCGGTGCATTTATTGCCTTGGCTTTTATTACAATCAATAAATATTTGCAACTAGCCATATTTAAAAAAAATCAGAACCGGCCTTAGGCCTGTACTGAATATATTGTAAGTAATATAGATTCAGAGTAAGGCTGAACTGATGCGTAGAATTTTCAGGGCTATTTATCTCCATTGTACTGGTAGACAACTGCTGGTCCTTCTTGTTAGTAGCGATGTAACTCCTTTCCACGAGATTGGCAACGTGCCGGTTGCTAGTTCCCGTTACTGCAAGCCACCATAGGATACGGTAGTTCATCGGTACGATATAGCTTACCATCAGGTGAGTGCGTGACTATTTGCTATATATGTGGAGTAAAAAATACAAAGACCTTGAATGACGTCCTTTGACTTACTGTATATCTTTTGTCGTACGACTACAAGTATGGATCATTGACTCGTTTGGCCGACGAAGTTAATTTATTAACCGGCTACGTACGGCGTTATACTCCTTGTATAAATATAATGACTTATAAAAAATGTTTAACATTCATCCCGTCATCATTACGACAGATCGTTATAAATAACTTCTGGTTTTTTCTGTCGCAAGATTTATCGTTTTCAACATTTCTCTCAGTTATATTGTCACGATTGGGAAACATAGTACATTAATCATTAACACGTTTATCCGAAAATATTTTTGAAATCACAGAAATTTATATCTTTTTCACCTGCTTAGGTGGGAAATAAACATACGATGTAACCGGGCATGCATGTTGTTTGAGTTTAAGAGGCAGAGCCTGCAGTTGGCAATTATTTGGTAATGGAACGAACAGGCAAATTTACCCGGAAAAGTACTTTCTACTATGATATTGGAGCATCAAGACTGCTACCCGCGCATTGTAGCCCTTTCAAAAGATTCGGTGCATAGCGCAATAGTAGTAAATAGTTTCTCTACTAACAGTACCTTGTTAAAGAATTCAGGAAATTCTATTCATTGCAGATACACAACACAATGTTGATTAGCTGTGATCTTCCAGTCTTGCAATCATTGTTTTCACAGTCAGGCTGCTCGACGTAACTCGCAGTACAGCATGCCATGTCATACGTTTTTTAAAAGCACCTCTAGCGGCAATATAGCTGAAGTATCAAAGTACATGAAAGACAATCGACAATCAAAAGTTTTGAGCTGCATTGATCATAGTAGAAACCATCAAGGACGTAACTCCTGGTATTTGTGACCTAAACGGATAAATAAAGCACATAATTGAGTGCTTTGCCCATACTTGATGGTGAAAATAGGCGTAACATTATATAAATGTAGCGTGACCACCCATTACCGACAAAATTCGTGTTAAATGAGCACGAATTAGATCTAAAACTCTTTGACAACCAATTGGCCTCACATTTGTTCCTATTTGAATAGCCCTTGTAACGCCGACAACTTTATGATAGCATTGCCAAACTTCACCAGAGTTCTTATTACGTAGAGTTATGGTTGAAAATTGTATAGCTGGCAGTATTAATTCTTGGTACATGTTTGTAATTTGAATTATACTGCTGTATTGACAAACGTCCTGTGAAATGAAAGCCTAATTTTATTACAGGCTATTACTTTGGCAATATGTGGTCCTAGCGTTGAATGTGTTTTCCGTTAAAGGGAGCGAAAACCAAAAGGATTATGTTGCGGGCAGCGGTAGCGGTGGCGATCATATATGTTCAATTGTTTTGTATGAAAACACGTAAGCATTTATCGTCGGTCGCTTATGTGATTAGAAATACATAACAGATAAGCGATCGATCGTAAAAATTTACATATAGGTAATTTTTTTTTTTTTTTAAACCCTTTATATACACCGTCCCACCGCTAGGCATGGGCTTCTTCTCAGTGTGATAAGGTATGCCCTTCGCCCGTCCTCCACGCTGGCCCAGTGCAAGTTGGCAGACTTTACATATCTCTAAGAACATTATAGAGAACTCTTAGACATGCAGGTTTCCTCGCGATGCTTTCATTCCCCGTCATGTCACAAACGAATGATAATTAGCTATTTAATACGCACATAACTTCGAACAGGCAGAAGTCACGCACCTCTCACTTTCTTCTTCATGTGATCTTATTCAGAATCCTGCGTGGCAGTCCAAAAGTTTCCTACTAGGCTATTTCTATATAATTATTTAGATGACTTATAAAATTTCAATGCAACTAAAACAAAATAACGTTATAGGCTCATTGACACTACGGATCTATTTTATTATAAAACTGTTACATGGATAAGGTTATAGATAACTGTTTAAAAATAAAGGAGGCTAAAAATTTGTGTATAGTATGTATGTATGCCGAAAAAAAGTTAATTATGAAGTACAAGCCATCGTCGAAAACAAAACGACTTCGTATAACCGTGGAAATGTGTATGCGCAAAAAGTATTATTTTTCGCACATTCATCGCTTATGTCATTTATTGCTTTTAAAACTGTTACTCAATCGCTGCCATATTTACATGAGACATATTTCGATACTTGTTTGTAACCCTGTTTTGTCCGAATTTTAACAGTAATTACGTGTGTGTGGCAAAGTCCAAATTTTAACAGTAAGTACAAGTGGCAAACAAGCATATGGCCTGCCTGATCTTTAGTGGTTACTGTAGCCTATGACACTTGCATTACATTATTACAAGAATATTATCGAAATAAATTTTAAAATGCAGAGTCGATATTTTAAAGATAGCGTAATATGTAAGGTATGGTCGGATATCTATGTGATCCTCGGAAAATGAGGTTGGATGTTCCGAATCTAGGTGGTCTTTGTGTCCGTTGTTTGAATGCTTGTTAAGTCTCTTGCCAAACAGGATGCGGCTTGCGTTTCAAAAGAATTTTTTAAAATCCTACTGAGCAAATCGCAGAAACAGTATTATTGATGACGTAGTGGTTAGTGTAACCGACTGCCACGCCTGAGGTCGCGGGTTCGATTCCCGCACAAGTCAAACATTTGTGTACATGAACATGGATGTTTGTCTTGGTCTGGGCGTTTCTATGTATAATATGTACCTACGTATTTACAAAAGAAAAGTATATATATGTATGTTTATCCATTGTCTAGTACCCATAGTACAAGCTCTGCTTAGTTTGGGCTAGATGGTGTTGCGTGTATGTGATAGAATATTATATTATATTATTATATTAGGCTTGAGTCTTTTTCCTCTAATAAATTTTTTATAGGCTTCGAGATAGATATTTGTGAGAGACTTACATCCTGCAGCGGATGCAGCTGAGATAGGCTGATTGGTTTTAACTTGAGCACTAGTAAAGTAAGTGTGTTTAATAAGTAGGGCAAATTGTTACTTTTTGTTTGTTATGTGTCACATTCTTTTATAAAGGTGCAGGTTAGCAAAAACGATTACCCAGGCTTTATTAATACGTCGAAAATTGCAGTTTTAATTTCCAAAGGAAGACATTTTAGCTGTGCTGGTCTTGTGTCCATTCATCAAGTTTCTAGAATAGTTACCGTCTGTACTATAAGTACATGAAGTATTTTTTAAATACAATTAACTTTACCCGTCGTAGGTCCCGTTAGACGAAACCGCAAAACTAAGCGTATTGGCAGTAACTAGGCATAATAATTATACATCGGCATAAACCATTGCGTCTGCGGCGTAGGCTGCTATGCTTATATTACAACAAAATATTTTGCGAGTAGTTAATAGTTTTTAGTATCAAGATAACTAAAAAAATGGATTACTGAAGAATAATGCGTTTTTGTGTGCTGTAGACGTAAAGCAAAGTATACCCTGCCCGATCCAGGTATCGTATTGGGACCTAAAATAATATCACGGCTAACTGTTTACAAGACCAGTGAGGCAGCCAGTGTGGTCGAGGAAATGTTATTATTAATTTATACACAAACAAACAACTGTATTGTTCCGTTATTAATACACGAACAGGGCGGGGTTATTCCAAATGCATTTATGTATGCAGTTGGCATGCCAATTGTCAGTCGCTGTCATTTTGACAACAACAATATATAGGTTTTCGCTCTGCCTGTTGCAATGTGCAAAATTTTGCAATATTTACTTTGAATGTGACTCGTTTTGCAACATATTTTGCATATGCATTCTGCTGTTGCATATGCATTGGAACGAATGGTTTGTCTTTTAGAAATATTATTTTTTTCGTAAAATTTTCTCTTGCCTTTTAAGCAGTGTTTGTGCTAATATTGTAATGTCTGGTATTGTGCGACGGTGATTGACTTTTTTGGACAACAGGCTTTCAAAAAAGATTGCGTTATTTTGTAGTTGTCTGAGGCGCCCTATTAAAATAGTAACCAATATATGGGCAGAACTACACCCTACTATATTTAAAATCACCACGCTACTTTTTGGACTTTAACTTGATATCGGACACACAATGCCAAAATTTGAATTTAAAATACAGTATAGTAACGCTTCATAAACGCAGGTTATTACGTGTAATCTAAAATTTTGGCAAAATGTTGGCGTAATATATGTACCTCTGCCTAGCCCTTTAGGAATAGTTGCGTGAGTATATGTGGACAATTATAGGGTTCACGGCTAATTAGTAGACTTAAAACATAGCCTGCGGTATGGTATGGTAAGTAATACCCCTGCCTACCTTTATGCTGTTATATATACGTATGTACAATAAATACACTTTTGCTGCCTTGCTAATCGAAAATAGGACCCGACAATCACAAACAATACCACGGGTTTAACAAAGTAGCGCTAAAGCAGTTCCTGTTTTTTGGCTAGACAACAAATTAACAATACGCAATATAATCAAGTATAACAACTAGGCCAAGAGGTGTCAATAACTAAGATGTCATCTACATTGTCTACAGACGGTCGCTACAGACGTCTACTTTCAGTTTTGCAGACGTCTGGTGGCGATCATTGAGAGAATTTTAAACAAGCTCCCTCCTATTGTTTGAGCATTTGTTTTTGGATGTCTCAAGGATGAGTCTTAATCCGACTGGCATTATAAATGTGATAGTTTGTGAAGTGTTTGGATGTTATTACTCAGTTTAGGCTACATGGGGGGTGTAGCGGTCAAGCGTTTGTCTCGCCGCTGTCGTGTTGTAGATTCGAACCCTAAATGTGACAATTATAGTGAACCATAAATAATTTTTCGCGACAGAAACAACACTTAATAAGAAAATTGTCTTTGAAAAAGTGTCTTACTATAAATAATGTTATGTTATGTATAGTAATTTATTTGGTATAAAGAAATTATTATTATTATTAATGTATATATAACATAATATGCCAGTTATTTAATAAATATTAAAAATCAGTAATAAAAGAAAAGTAAGTGATAGCTAACTGGCATATTGACTGTGCCGGTGACGTAATGGTTAAGCATGCGACTGCTTAGCATGAGGTCTTTGATTCGAATCCTGGGTCGGTTAAAATGTCATTGAGTTCTTCTGTCAAGAAATTCTTAGAAGTATGACGTAGTCTAGTACTGTGCTTGGCAGACGGCAATATGCTCGCCTTCTATTATTTTAGACCTGAAATCATAGCTGCCTAAAATTATATACCTATGCCTACTTTCTCAGAGATATTGGCTTGAGACTATGGGGATAATAATAGGGACGACCGCTATTTAGTAGGCTCTAAAACATAGATAGCGATATGTAAACATAATACACCTATGCCTATCTCTACGGACATATACAAGCGTGGATTAAGTTAATACCAATTTTTATTATAATTTTGATACCTTGTTTTTTTTGGTGATAATAGCACCCGTACTTACTTCATAATGCCACCTCCATTTTATGCCAAAGACCAAACTACTTAATAAAAATAGCTGCGTATAAACTTGTCGTACAAGCTATGTATATAAGGAACCAAAATGGTTTACCAAGAAGAACTGGCATATAAGGCATATCCTTTAAAGGCATGTGTTTATGCTTCGTGATTTCTTCATTAAGGCGTGTGAAACGCTTAATGACACGGAAGATGTGAAGGACGACTCGTTCCGCGATTGACTTATTATAACCTTATTACATACTGCCTACCTTCGACCAATTCATTGGTGTGATTAAAATTGCTATTTAGGGATAGTGGAACCAAATTTGCAAAATGACAAATCTCACGCTAGAGATCAAATGCTGTGCTGTGAGAGATTTTAGATACATACAACTGCGCGTAAAGAATAGCAGGCAAGTTGTCGCCTCGCCGCTGCTGCAGAATTAAGTGTTGGGGCTTTAAATCTCACATGGGATAGGTATTTGTAAATCCTCAATCCTGAGTGTATTTTGTGTCAGTTAATTTTATGTTTACAAAGTCCTTGCGATACAGGGCTCGATTGAACAAATGGTTATAATTTATTTGTTATTTAAAATACAACTCCCATGAAACGAAGGACACAAAGTATCCCAGGGTCAGAACAATAGTTCGTGGATCACACTTATCGCCCAGTATAGGATTCAAGCGAAGCAACGTCAGCTCGTTCGATATTCTTCTCTCTTATCATGAATCGAACCTAAGTCCAGACTTGGGTTCACGGGTTTGATTCAATATTGCAAACCAGTTGTCATTCACTACCGCTACGCCACCGAGACAGTAACAAAGCCGAATTACTAATGTATTGGCAAAAAGTTTTTCCCAAAATATCTCATCGCAAACTATTTTTCGCAAATTTTCATTTGGCAAAAAATCATTTGGCAAAAAATCATTTTTCGAAACAACTTATCGCAATTTTTCAGTTAGCAAATTCTTCTTTGGCTAATAATTGATTAAAAAATAATTACTTAAGCATGTTTCATTTTAGTATAACATACTCATCCCAAAATTTTAACATGGGCCTTCTGGCCCGAGAACTCACCACCCTGCGTTCGGACCACTCGGACCGTTGCCCGACAGAACTCCTATTACTGGATGGTTATAAAAAAAAACCGAGGACTAAGGCGGGAGCCCCGCTATATTAATTTGGTAAATGAAACTAGGGCGTTATAATCTTTTAGGGAAGTAAAATTTGATCAAAAATCTTTTTCCCAAAGGACAGTACACCAACTAAGCCTCTTGTTGTATTATATAGACATGCCATATAAGCTTAGCTTCAGACTAGTAATTATTTAAAAACATATATTTTACTCGTTATTGCCATTGAGTTCGAGATTGATCCAAAGGCGCGCAACTTTGACATTTCGAAGTTATGTGCGCATTATAATTCGCCATAACGGTAAAAAGAAAACATCGTGAGGAAACTTACATATAATGTTCTCGAAGATATGTAAAGTCTGCCATCCCGCACTGGGCTAGCGTGGTGGAATATGTCCTAACCCTTCTCTCACTAAGATAACAACCGTATCCAGCAGTGGAATAGTGTAATACAGGACTGATATTATTATATATTGTATAAAGTAGCCCGCGCCGTACCGGGCATCGTTCATAAACTAGCACTCCTTAGACCCCATAGGAAACTACCCGCATTTAATAAAAAACCAATAATTACAAGTCTATAATAAGATAAATTACATTGTAGGTTGAAGAAGAAGCAATGCTATGTTGTTATGTTTTGGATTATTCAAGCTACGCTTGCTAGCAAATATGTAACATTTAATTAATATTTTTTCGGTAAGTGAATTATGAAACTTTATGTCTTTAGAAACTTGTATTTTAATACAATTATGTTAGCATCATATCATACACACATAAGCAAACTCTTGATTTGTAACTGAGTAAATGTCAAGACTCTCTCTGCTCACCCTGTTATTCTGTTTGCGCGATATATTATCAAGACTGGTTTACCTTTTGCATAAATACTACCTACATAATTAGGTACCGTTTCACAAATATTTACACAAAACGTGTAATGTTGGTGTCTTTTTACGAACGTTATTTCGCGGTCGTCCTAAGTTTGAAGGGTATTTTTAGAACAGTCATAAGCTGTACCTGACAGTTTCTTTTGCCTGACTTGGTGGCATAGCGGTAGTGGACCGCAGTGTGAAGTCTCGGGTTAGGTTCTCGTATCTCGTATTTTATTAGGTTTTTATATCACGAAATTGTCAGTAGCAGGACGGAGTCTACAAGTGTCTCCATAGATGAAAACACAACCACTAATGACTTACCCCTTATTAAGTGGGACTTACCCATTAACCAAAAAAGCAGCGATAGCCTAATGGAGACAGTTGAAGTGGCATGCAGTGACTCTCTCTCTTACTTTTCGAAAGTTATGTGCGTATTTGAGTGTAGGGTCACGCTGGTTACAGCATGAATAGACCGGCTCGACCAGGAAAGTACCACCCTCTCACAGAAGATAGATGTAAAATAACAGTATCTGTTATGTTTCGTTCGGTAAGTGAGAGCGCCGGAGGCCCAATCACCCTTCCCTTTCCAAACCCCATCCTGCTCCATTCCCCTTTTCTTTCCGGTAGGCAGCGACTTGGTTGTGTTTTTTTGACATTGCTTCTGTAATGCTAAGAAAACACAGCCATGTGTATGAGCCACGGTTCTTGCTTACTATCAGGTGGGCCGCTGGCTCGTCTGTCACCGATGAACGCAATAAAAAAAAATTGTTATTTATCGTGAAGGAAAACATCCTAGGGAAACCTACAAATCCGAGACATCTCCATAATGTTCTCGAAGATATGTGAAATCTGCCAATCCGCACTGGGTGGTGGACTATATGGCCTAACCCTTCTCGCACTGAGAAGAAGCCAAGAAGAGACAGTTTAATACAGGGCTGATATTATTTATTTTATATACCCAGTACACTATAATAAATAAAATAAATATTCTATCACATACACATAACACCATCTAGCCCAAACTAAGCAGAGCTTGTATTATGGGTACTAGTCAATGGATAGACATACATATATGCATTTTTTTTTTGTAAATGCATACATATTATACATAGAAACACCCAGACCAAGACAAACATCCATGTTAATGCACACAAATGTTTGACTTTTGCGGGAATCGAACCCGCGACCTCAGGCATAGCAGTCAGTTACACTAACCACTACGCCATCGAGGCTGTTGAAGTCTTACAGAATATGTATGTTAATTATAATATTCACAAGACTATTATAGAACTAGATTTATTGTATCAACATCCATCTATCCATCTTAATCTGGTGACTTAAAATGTTGTGTTCCCTATATAATTTAGACCTCCATGAAAGCATTGCTGAATAATATGCCAGCATCTTAATATCTGTAGTGTCTACCCGTCCCTATATTAAACAGGTGTCTGTCAATTTAATCATGCGTATAGTATACCTAAAACCTAAGTATCGATCGGGTCAATTAACAATTCCAAACAAAATGCATATCAACTTTTGATCCACAATAATTGAACGTTATATATTTTAATTCAAATCACCCTTTCATGGATTACAGTCGTGATGCATATTGCAATTATTGTTTGTCATCAAAGACCGCAATATAGAGGTCTATTACATATTCATATTATTATATTAAACTTTATAGTATTGACGGGTTCTAAGTATAATGGCGTATAGGTAAAATTGGAATATTAATACTAAAACGATAGAATAGTAATAATAGACTGCTAATACTTTGAAAAGGGCGATATTGAAGAGTGGGGAGGTCTTCGCTCTGTAGTGTGACGTAACAAGCTGATAATAATAATATATTGCACGGATGGCGCAATGGTCAAAGTGGTTTGCTCATCACTCCCTCTGCGGTAAATATTGCAGGGTTCAATTACCACATGGAACAAAAATTTGTGTGGTCCCCAAATAGTTGCTCGAGTCTGGGTGTTCTTCGGTTTCATTGTTTCAATATTTTGTAAAGTCCCTCGCGATACATAAAACCCAGTGCGGGAGTTTAAAAAAAAAACATCGAAAGCCTGTTTCAAACTGTCCCGCTGCTCTGAACACTAGTTAAATAACTTTTTATAAAATCTCTGTTCTCACAGCAATGTCGGTTAATGTTGCAGGTCAATCTACATCAGCTGGTATTTTAAGTGATGGGATCATTTATTTTGATTGAATTATTAGAAGTCAAGATATGCTTGGAATACGCTACATAACTCTTGAATACCTAAGACAAAACCCAAACTTTCGACACTTTATTACGGAAACACCTATAACATTTTGTCAATAAAGGAAAATGCCAAGATTTAGCTAGAATTAAAAAGCCGCCGACATACTGCCTATAATATTGTTAATTTATAGTCGAAAATAATATGATTTTTGTGATATAAAAGAAAACTGTAGGACTTCACCGCTGAAAGCTCATTTCAAATGGTGATTTAATTTGACAATATCAATAAGTCCATAGCTACAATGACAGAAATCTTGCCAGTATCAAAATCTTATATTACATTCAGAACACTTTATTTAAGTACACTGACGTAAATAGCCTATTGTAATATTTTTTTTGTATATCGTTCTTTTTTAGTATATTGTTTATTTTTAGTATATTGTTCTTTTTGTATTATCGAAAATACGACATTTGTTCACAATTCAATTCCAACGTAAGATTGACATTAAGTAATTCGTATCATAATGTAAAAACTGACAACAAACTTGAAATGTTTTCTTTTTCAAAAACGTCAAACGGTTGCGAGACTGCGTCTGCGACTAATGGCGACTGCGATGTGTTTTGAGTTTGTTTTTGTCTTATTTACTGCTGTGTTTTTAGACCCCGAATATTCTACTCGTTACGACTACCTTGGCTATTGACCGGACTCAATCAGGAAAACAGAATAAGGATTCTGTTCTTGATAATCCTGTTGTTCTTACGGACATCTGAAGTTACATCATGATTTGCTGTATTAATTGTGGTGTAAATGTCTTTTGGATGCGGCGATATTCGATATTCGTATCGATATTCAATAATTAACTGTAGATTGATTCGCACATATAATGACTATATTATGGTGTCTCGGGTGGGGAAGGTATCAACGTGATATAACACCTCCAGCCCAACTCCTAGACGATTTACTAATTAAATACGACGATCAAATGTTTGAAGGAGAATAAAAAATATCTAGTTAATACACACTGATGTATTATGCGGCCTGAAATATATATTATATATAGGTGAAGGTCTATATAGTTACATTGTGAAAACATGTGCGATATGTTGGTTAATAGATATTTATATAATGTACACCTACTTTAATACTAGCTGTGCACATGGTTTCACCCGCGTTTATGGTTACTGCGCCGCCCCCGTGGGTCGTAGCGTGATGTTATATAGCCTATAACCTTTCTCATAAAATAGGCTAAACAGTGCAAAAAGGATTTTTGTAATCGGTCTGGTAGTTCCTGAGATTAGCCCGTTTAAACAAACAAACAAACTCTTCAGCTTTATTATATTGTATAGATATTAATATAAGATTCCTGTATGTATTTAAATATTTTACCGAGTTTCGATAGGGTGATTTAATGTACATATAACTAACCATGGTAATAACATTAATATCTAAATTCCATACCATTTGCATCGCGCGCAAATGATATTTTCATAAAGCTGTAATTTTTTTTGGTGAATTTCTAATAAAAATAATTTTATCATCTAAAACAATTTTTTTATCCTTTTTAATGATATATATGAATGATAGTTAATCTTTGTCGGATCTGGTCGAGTTTAATAGTAAATCATGGCATGCTCATTTTTATCCCTTGGGAACAGGACTTTTTCTTATGAAAAGTAACTTATATCCTTTTCTGACAACGTGTATACAACATTTACAAAACATTTCTTATTAAACCTACCCGTGGCTGCCCTCGCGTTAATAAAGATTTTGTGAATAAATTAAATAAAAGGTAAAATGATGGTTCTGAATGAAAGTTCGGCCTTCTCTGTATCCTTGACAACGTATATACGAAATTTCAAGATGATCGGTCAATTAGTTAAGGCATGAAAGCGTAACGTATTCGTAAGGATTAGGATGACGGGCATCGCCTGTATTAAAATAACATATAGAATACTTTTTATAGAGTGTTTTTATGTTGGTTATGTAGGTATATAAAACTTCTGCCTAACTCATCATAAACATGAAAATGTGATGTTAAATTTATAAAATTCAAAACAGCATCAGTAATTTTGCGCGTTTGCATTTACCCCGCTATGCATTGTCGTCGTTTACATAGGTTTTCATATCACTGAGCATTGCGTCCAATATATATTAATTATTCATTATAATATTACATTTTGAGTATTTTAGGCACCCGATTTAACATTCACGTTTGATATGCAATAAGTATTTTTGTTATAATAGTTTTGAAATGCTGCTGTTTTGTGATTAGATTCGATACCCCAGGTAGTCTGTCGCGATCACGTCATTTGGTAATACAGGTATGGAAGAAGGTTTAATTTATAATCGAACAATCAATAATTTTTTATTCATAGAGATTCAGCAGTTATAACTTATTGATCATGGATATTAGACGGAATTACAAATTTAAAATGTGCATGGCAACTAAACTGTACGGATGCCATAGAGGATTAAGTGGTCGCCTCGCCACTGCCACTGCGCCGCGTGTTGTGGGTTCGAATCCCACACGGGACAAAACTTTGTGTGACCTACAATGATAAAGATGAGAAAAATAATTCAGTCTGGGTGTTCGTCACGGCCGTTGTTTAAATATTTTAGTTTAGGAAGTATCTAGTTTTTGGCGTCTACTGGCCATACTTGCAGACCTTGGGACGTTACTGATAATCTTTGACAGGAAACCACAATAGCAGTTTGCACGAGTCTAAAATAGAACCTGCGAATTCATGCACAACGGTTCCTTAATACCGCTGCGGTACCGAGGTCGTTAGCATAGCTCAGATCCAACAAAGGCTGTTGACTAGTATACTGTATAAGATGTATAAAATATTTGACCTTAATTTTGTATTTATATATATTATAAAATAATCCTTCGCTCACACATATTTTCGCTAATTATTATGAGTCAGACTCGCCTCGCCCCCTCATGCGCTAATCGAGATGCAAGTATAATGCCTGCCTTTGACTTATTTTCCCTTTGTTAAACTGCATTTTTCCGCGAACAGAGTGACAAAGTAAGATGAAACGAGCTCGCCTAATTAGCGATGGAAACATACGCGGGCATATTTTGTGCGTGCACGCTGTGTGGTTTTCGAGATCTAGGTGTTATATCTTGATGATAGTAAGAAATAAATTATCTATTCTGTTTGTGTAGCGATTTGGAGATCGAGAGATCGCGGTCTATCGCAACGACTTCTTGACTATTATAAACATGAACCCATTTGTATTATGAATGTTAGTGGGTTGACGTTTGAACTTCGTGAATAGATCATCAGTGAGTGAATTGCAAAAGTAAGGTAACCGCATTTATACATAATAGGCGAATGGTTTTATATGACTGAAATCAGTTTCAATTCTTTGGTTAAGATGCATTTTTTATCTAACTCTTTATTATCTGTCCTTATCTTAAGATATTTTCTACTTTTCAGTTATGTTTTAGTCCTATATAATTATATTTATGGTCAGTATTGCCCAATGATTAAGAAAAAATAATTTAATAGTATATAACTCTTAAAAACACATTAATCTTTAATTAAATTTTAAATCACACAAAATGCTTTTCGATTTTATATTTTACTATTAAATAAACGCTCAATGCGTCCCCGCTCGGAAAATGTCGTCCTACATTCCACAGTGATGCGATATTCAGGATATGACGACGCACTTTCGAGAATTTCATACGCCGCGTTTGATGCAACCGCGTGTAAAATCCGTAGTACACTTAATAATTTAATATTTATTTTTCACATTTACCGTTTTTCGTTATTGTTGAACAATTTGCGAAAAAGATGAGGTTAAATTTAATGAAAGTTATATACAAAGTTTATTTACACTACAGTCTATAGAAGGCTGCTGCCAAATAACCTTGTGCTACTGCAATATATTGCTCCTTGAGCACTGGTATACAGTTATAACAGTTGTTAACAGGGTCCCAGTGGTTTTTATAATAATAACCGAATAATACATATTTTGTATAATCATACAATGCTCGGTGAGGCACCGTCCAATGTCATGTCACATTGGAGTGGTCTAGTCAATTCACCACAGTAACCCCAAGGTGAAGTCGCCCCATCAAGGATGCCGTTCGATAATGCATAATTGCATAAAAATTAGGTGCGCCCGCTTCAACAAAGCTTCATGACTTTCACTGGCAGCTTTGTGAGATGTATTAGTTGTATTCGTAACACATTATTTATACAGCATTACCAATAGTATCCTGGTATTGCAAGGCTCCTTAGACTACGGTGAACGATTATTATTCAGTGGGCTTAAGTTCCTTGTAAGGCCTATGTTCTCTTTGCACAAATATTAGTAGTGGCAGCATGGGAATGACTAGCTCCAGCCCTACACTCACCGAAATTCAACCAAGCACAAAGTCAAAGAAAATCACCCCAAAATTTTCCACCACAAACACTCAATAGGCAAACAATCTTATTTTCAAACATGCCTTTATATAAAGGGTTCGATAAATAAAACATAATACCGCATTATGGTTGCGCGGGTGAGCTCTGAATAATTCAGTATAATCACCGTGAAAAGATCAAAGCGCCGTGGTGTGCTGTTTACTGGCATCATTTACTGAAGCATTTTCTATTGGAGGCTTTTCTGATGCCAGTGCTAATAGCTGTCATGAAATAAAGAGGGATTAGAAAGACTAATACTCCATTTCTCAAATGAAATGGACGAAGTAACAAATCGCTTCTGAAGTCTCATCTATACACATATCAGCAAATATATTTTGGTTATTAAAAGTACTTAAAAGTATTTTGATGATTTTATATATTGAATTGATTCAGGCGTTACTTGGCGGAAATCCATTGTAATTATAATAATTGGAAAGTGAGGAAACTACCACGCGCCCTTAAATAGCCCACCTCTGCTATTTATTACAAAAGAAAAAGGTTGACAATACTGAACTTTTCTAGTAAGGGACGGCCGCGGCGTGTGATCTTGTCTTACTCTAACTTGCAGTATTTTGCTTCGTAGACATAGACATATTTTATTGAACTTACGTCGCATATTTTATCTTGATTTGATTGGCATGTAGGTCGGTAGAACTGTTAGAGTAATATTACGAGTTTTACGTCAAATACTTACAGGATTCTTGTATGATGTTGCGCTGTTGTTTCAATTTCGGTAATGTGTTGACATTCGTATCATACTAGTTCTATGATGAGTACGCATTTTTATATAATTTTAAATAGATCGGCAGTTAATAATTTTGCCGGTATCAGTATTTCTCATATCGGTATTGATTGGTAGTATTTTTATAAGCAACTAAGTAAATCATCACACTCTGAAAGGAAATCTGAGAGGTATATACCTATCAGATATATTTTCAGAGTACCTACTTAAATGTTATATTTAAATGTTTTCAGAATGTCTACTTGTCTATGTAAATTAGTTTTCTTTTGATTTACTAACTAAGATGGTACTGTGGCTGTGCGTACATTAAAATAAATACAGACTCGAATCATTATCATTTTTGACCATCGACAGCTGTTGTCAGTAACGATGCGCTTCAGACGCCTAATGCGTAAAGCCTCTCAAACGAGTTCGTAATAATAATTGAAACTGACGGTTTTACATATCAGCCACACTTCTAAAGGCTGTATGTTATTGTGTACTCAATAACCCTTGACGTGTGAATTTAACCCAATGATAACATTATTGGACCAACAACACCAACTAAACTTAACCTACTCTTAAAACAAACACAGAATGTGATTGTTTGAGACTACTTTAAGCCAGACGCTCAAAAAACAATATCTTTTCAGAGCGAAATTCTTTAAAACACGTCGTTAAGTTATTTGAGACTTACAAAAAATATCAATGCTAAGACATCGACCCCCGTGCCAAAGAATCGCAGGTGGGTACGGGCAGTGAACTCTCTGCGTACGTAAACCGAAATGTCACTGAAACTGAAACTCATATATTATTCCTTTGTATTTTACGTTTTAAATTATATTTCTAGTGTGTGGGTTTATAGACCAATACAATAGCTATATGACTTGCTAGTACTTGGGATAGAAGCGTCTATGATTAAGCCCATATCTATCATATTGCTGAACACAGCACTTTTTTAAGGCACGCCACCTTAAAAAAGTGCTGTGTTCAGCAGTGGACTGACCCGGAGTAACAGTGAAGATACTCATACGTCGGAATGAATTATACGTTGGTTGGTTCAGTCAACATTTATTTCATATTTAGGGTACATCAATAAATATTGTTAGGCAAACATATGTATATGTATATCACAATCATTAGTGTAGTGACGGTAAGTAGATTAATTGGTGTGATGTCAAGTGGACAGTCTCGAAATTTAAAACAAGTGATATTTTTACGACATTTAAAAATGTTATTTTGAAGCTACTCTCGATATTGAGTGTAGGAGATGTAGGAGTAGGACTGTACACCTGTACATGATAGCTAGTATCGCCTACTTCACATGGTCTTCATGGTCAATTTGAGGGTTGCTAATGGAAGAACCTAAGATTATTTTACGCGTCTACGACACGGCAACCAGTACATCACAAACTGGAATGTATATACATATATCATGATCAAATTCAGGACAAAATTCGTTAGGACTATTTCAGATTGATTAATTCCACAACCATGTTACATAACATGCACATGCATTTGCACATGCAAAGACTTCGCGTGGCTAGACAATCTCTGACATAACGCCGTTAACCTAAAAGAAGCGACCTTTAGTGATTACTTTTATTCAGTAATCACCTCCCTGATACTAACGTGAATGAATGAAACCACGAGACGAAGAATTTAATTCTAAAGAACTGTGTCAAACGCCTGGCTAATGACCAGGGCCATTGACATTCAGGCTATGCACCGCACTCATGATTTATTACTTCTTTGAAACAATTACTTATTTTTAACCAGTCATTGTGAACTGTTTGAGGATCTTGGCACTGCATTTGTTATGCATGTGAAATATGAGACTGAAGTTATTTTATACAGGGTGATTTTGAAATCGTGTAATTCCTTTTAACCACGCATTCTTCTAGTGATATAGAATAACCCTGACCATATTGTTATTTAATTAGAATTATTTTTTTGAAAAATTATTGTTCCGTTTTTTTTCGTGAAATGATGTCAGATAGTCATATGTTAACCAACCGAGGCAATTTTAATTTTTTACTAATTAAAATAAAAAAACATATTAATAATTAATGTCGTAAATAATAACGGGCGGTCCTTTTTATTGCCCCTTATTATTTACAACATCAGTTATTGTTATGTTATTATTTTTAAATTAGTAAAATATTAAGATTGTGTCAGGTGGTTAAAATATGACTATTTGAAATCATTTCATGAAAAAAATCTGTACTCTAAATCTGCCGAAACCATTATTCTAATTAAGAAAAAATATGGTCAGGGTTATTCTATATCACCAGTAGAATGCGTGGTTAAAAGGAATTACACGATTTCAAAATCACCCTGTATATTATTGTTCACTAGCTGTCGTTTGCGGTAATATGTGCATAGTGTGTCGATATTTTTTTTTATGCTACCTAAGTTTCAAACTTTCATACGGCCCGTCCGATGGCAAGTTCCTATCGTAGCCGATGATCGCATCTAGTGTTGAAGGTATCACTCGCGTGTTGTCAAACTTATATGATAATTTAATGAAGATGAGAAAAAAGAGAAAAGGAACAGGCCAGTATTGTTCCAATTTTTTGTGTGAGCCCCCAGAACTCTAAAAATTATCCTATTAAGCCGCGCACAGTTTCCTGTAAAAGGGTAGTACTTACAGAAAACCAGGTAGGTGCTTCATTTCTACCATTACCATCTATTTAGGGACTATATTGTATATTGTTCTTTGAACGTAAAGTGAGGATCCTTGGATTTCTATTTGGTATGACTGTTATTTACCTGGGTTGGTGTCTGATTAGTCAAACTGTCCTAAAATTCCAGGCCCAATGTTCTGATGCTAAGAGAATATTGAGGGTGTTTATATATATAACAGGCACCATGAAGACTAACGCTGCCTGTCATATTTCAGAAATATTCACGGGCAACAAGAAAATTAGCGTTACCTCTTCAAAATCTATGCTCTTATTATTATTTCTGACAGAAAACTCAGAGCTACCTGACTAAGTAGTAGCAAATTGCAACTAAATTACCTTATATTGTGTTTTTGAGGTGATTAGGATTTCAAGAACTCATTTCTTAAGGCTTTGCATAGACTGATTGATATTTTTTTGATGAAAACATAGCTGATTATAATTAGGTGGCTGGAATGTTTTTTATATTATTACGTATGATTTAAGTTAGCTACGACCAGAAAATTTAAAAACAGCGCTTATTTCACATAATTCGAGTCCCGGATAACGATCGTCGCATTTGCGCCACACGTACCTTTATAAATTAAAAACAATTCAGCCGAGCAACCGTATCTAATTGCTCTCATACACAAAAAATCCTAGGTGACCACCGAACCACGAAAAAGGCAAAATAATAGTCACTTGCCAACAATTACTGAAAGCAATAAACAGCTCATAAATTCAATTACTTAATGCAAAAAATGATTTATTGGCCCAGTGGGGTGGTTGAAATAAAATCGTATAGCCCAACCGAAATCGGCAGTGAGCCAAAATATTCAACTGTGGACAAAAAACGTGGCCATTCATAATATTAATGGTTGAAAATAATAAGCAAGGGCCATATATCAAGGGCGGTGGAGTTGCGTTTGATTTTTCATATGTTGGCTTAAAAACTGAATGCGATTGCCAACTTTGCGAAAGATTTACAAGAGAAATATTGAATTATTGTGTTATTATGATTTTTGTTTAGTTATTTATTTACTTGGTTTCCGTGAATACACTGATATGCTTTTAAGAAAATTTTAATAGTTATAAATTTTGAATATTTATTGTTATTCTTTACTTAACACACATTTTTATGGCTATGAATACATGTCTTAATAATTATATACTAAGAATTACGTTTATGTCGCAGCGTTAACACAAATCGCTTTCGAGGAAATTTTGGTCTTATACAATCCTAGATACTGCACTGGATCTAGTAGTTGCCTACCTTAGTAATATAACATATTGAAATTACACTGTAATAAATCATCTGGATTACCAGTGGCAATTGGCGTGCCACAATTTTGGACCCACCTTAATTTTAGTTTGTATTTATGCGACATTGTACTAATTAATTATCCTAACTAAATTATAAATACGATTGTGAGTTTGTTTGTTTATTTGTTTGTTTGTAACGCTTTTACGCCTTAACTACTCGACCGATTATCATGAAACTGATCATGATCATCATGTACTGTTATTGACAAAATCTAACCTAAATTAACATACATTTACGCGAGCAAAGCCGTGGGCAAGATCTAGTATATAATAGAAATGAACTAATAATATTTATATAATGTTTACGGTTAACTCCCACAAGGTCTGAACTCAATAATATAACACTTCAAAACAATTATGTATTCACATTATCAGCATTTGATAACTTATAGGTCGCGGGTTCGATTCCCGCACAAGTCAAACATTTGTGTGCATGAATGTATGTCTTAGTCTGAGTGTTCCTTTGTATAATAAGTAAGCATTTATAAAAAAAAATACAAAGTATGTTTATCCGTTGTCTAGTACTCATAGTACAAGCTCTGCTTAGTTTGGGCTAGATGGTGTTGTGTGTATATAATAGAATATTATATTATGTATTTATTGATTGTCGAAACTAATAGTTTCATTAATTATGTTTATATGTATGCCAGCGGTCTATTTAATCGCTTATTTAGTAAATAAGCAAATTGTTTCTATTTTGATTTTACCTGCAATCATTGCACACATGCACCAATTACAACCAAATTGAAAACAAACACTAAATAGTTAACCCATTGTTTTAGACGAATCAATCAGGAGTATCGGGCCATTAGAGGCGTACAAAAGCCGCACAATGGTCGGAACCGCAAAAAGTGGCAGACAAAATTCGAATGCAAGAACCGCAACGCTCGCGGGAAAATCAATCAGAATAGCGTGCGATGTATTACCAAAGGCTTTTTTCCAGTATTCCCCGTACCTGTACACTGCACAGTGTTTTCGTAATTGAATAAAAGAGTATTCTATTAGTGAAACAGTTCAAATTAGGTTTGGTCAAATTTGTTTGAGCACGGGTATTTTGTGTTACATTGTTTGCATACTGCATATTGTAATTTTGTGATGAATGGTTGCACAAAATTGTATGTGGTTTCAATTTATACTATTGTTAAACTATAATAAGGGATTGTCTCCATATAGAGTATATGTTTTAAAATTTATGATTTAGAGACGTCTGAAGGTGATAGAATGTTTGTCTTTCCATCTTTGTTGGAGGAGTTGTGGCTATGTGTTCCTAACAGATACGTTTGGTGCCGACTTCGGCCACCACTACTGCCGGTGCCGAGGTCGAGAACACACCAGCCTCTGACGCGCGCACTTTGCATTCTCAATCTCATACACAACAAGTCAGACCTATTCATTTGTACTTTGAGTGAATTTAACAGAGAAGCACTAGCAGTTATTTGCTTTTGTAATTAAATTAAATGAGTGTACTGAACAATTGTTAAGCTATATATTATATTGTTTTTGTTGGCTGTACTGTCGCATTAGGTTTTAATCCTGTAAAAATATATGTTTTAATATCACACAAAACGCAGCACGGATTTTGATGCAGCTTTACAAATGAAAACCTAAATTTTATCTGATTTCGTGCAGCAGAAGTATTGTGGGTAATACAAGAAATGTGACTTTAAGCTGCACGTAAAATAATTAAAAAGAAACCACCGCTCATGTGATACGCTGCGGATAGTGAAAAAAGAAATCGCCGATATCAGGCAATAATAACGATTTTGAATACATTTTAATGTTAATATTGTATAAAATGTATTGAGGGAATTATATCAGATAATCTAGACAGCGGGACCACTAATTAAAATTTTGTGTAATTTTAAGCTGAATGGTCTGCATGATGCCACATTTAAAACTATTTTCGCAGATCGTTTATCAGATGCTGTTATTATTGGGAATATTGAATCATTAATAATGCCTATGAACTATATCAGAAATGCCTCTTTGCCGCATATTAAAATTATGTTTTGTCCTAAATGTTTTCTATACAAAGTATTAAGTTCTGATGTATTATGTAGATTATTGTATAAATATTGGCAAAAAAACTATTGGTTGTAGCCTACCTGATGGTAAGTAATTATCGTAGCCAATAAGCGCAGCGGTAATGAATAGTTCGCTTAGCATTAGCTCTCGGTTTCGATTTCTGAGTTGGGCAAGGTGTTATTCTGTTTATCGAGCCCACCAGGGCATTATGGGAAAGTGGAAGGAGCGGCTGGAGGCGCTTCTGGCCGGTTTTAACCGTTGGGGCCCTCCAGCCGGTGTTGGAGTGGTGGGCAGGGCCACAGCATGGGACCCTTACTTTCCGGCTGGTGCAGGTGTTGTCAGGGCACGGCTGCTTTGGCAAATTACCTGCTTAAGGTCGCTAGGAGGGAACCGAGTACCTTCTGCCACTACTGTGAGTGTGAGGAGGACACAGCGCAGCACACGCTTGAGCAATGTCCTGCTTGGGCGGTGCAGCGCCGTGAACTCCAAGACGTTTTGGGTGAAGACCTCTTGCTGCCGGCTGTGAGCACAGCTATGGTCAACAGCGAGAGGAAGTGGATAGCGGTCGCATCCTTCTGCGAGGATGTCATCTCATAGAAGGAGTCCGCGCAGCGGATCCGTGAGGAAAGTATAAAAAAAGGTGTTATTCTGTTTGAAAATTCACAATAACAGCAGGATTCTGGTGTGCTCGGTATGCAGTAATAGGCTCGTCAATATGTAGGTTCTAAAAACATAGTTTTTTGAAACGATTTGGAGACGTAATACTCACCTGTCAACCCTTTCAGGACATACAAAGAAAGCTAATATTATTTGATACAATAAATATATACATCTGTCTTCTCTTTATTCAAGTCCCAGATTTTATCGAAAATGTTCATTTAATGACTTATTCATGTTGGCAAATAAAAAACGAAATGATAGCTGTAATCACATCACTTAGATATTTATCACAACATGCAATGTCTTAAAGATAACATAATATCACGTTTATGATATAAAAATGGTGTAAGTAAAGTTATTAGTGCCAAAATATTTCGTGAAGTATTTTCATCATCGAAATAAAAGTAGATTAGTTCTTTAAAATCCTCAATATTTCTGAAGATGAAGGCAGAGGTGTAACACACTAAATTTCTAAGTAGTTTTGTTTTAGATTTAACGTAATGAAATAATTATAGCTCTATTTTTTAAAGAAAAGTCGGTCTTTACAAACATTCTACCAACGGACACAAAGAACATCTCGAAACTTGTCATCACACAAACTTTTGTCCAGTGTGAAGATCAAACTGAGGAGTAC
This sequence comes from Catocala nupta, assembly GCA_963675205.1. Classification (NCBI taxonomy): domain Eukaryota; kingdom Metazoa; phylum Arthropoda; class Insecta; order Lepidoptera; family Erebidae; genus Catocala; species Catocala nupta. The sequence goes on from OY776096.1 coordinate 6,317,889, forward strand.
CGTAGCGAGGTGACCACGTAAAACACTATATGGCGATTAGTCAGGGAGCCTAACTAGTGATTCGACGGCGACGTCTGCTATTCCTTCTTTGTACTGAGATAGTATAAAGTGGGAATGTATAGTATAATCCGGCATATGTCTTTTTATCCATTATTTTCCATAAACCAGCCAATCAAAGACTCATCCCCATAGCCCAGATTTATTAGGCTCCATATGTAGCAAATCATCTATACCTGCTACGGCTAGTTCAATGAGCAAATACTTTTAAAATATGGTTAGTGGTTATGCTTCTGTAAACTTAAATGTGCCAAGGTTTCTAAGATCAATCCAGTCATACAGTTCCAAGTGCCAAAATAACATAATAAATTTAAAATTAACGGCAAAATGAAATCTAAATTCAAAGAAATATTAGCGAAACGTACACGAATGCGCTGTACGTCGCGTGCGAGTTACAATAAAAAAAATTAGTGTCGATTTGCAGTTCGGTATGAGGCAAAGGCATTCACTAATAACACACAGGCGCAATAAAGTAGTTTAACTTTATTGTGTATGCAAAATTTTCAAACAGATTTTGTCTACGTGTTTCAATTTGCCACTACTGTGTAGTTAGTTGTATTTTGAAATTCTGTTGTCATTTCAAGCTACAGGAGATGATAAAGAAATATAATAGAAATACTTCAACTAGAGTCTCTTTGCTTGTTATCATGGCATGGAATGTGCTTACATAGACAGTTCGTGAACTGCAATTATAAGGATATATCATGTCCTTTGTCACAGAAAAACCGAACCCTACACCCTAGCCTTAGGGTTTAGGTTTGTCTTCCATAATAATGAATAATGGACAATAAATTCGGACAGTATGTCCGATGCCGGCAATACAAGCATGCATGCATGCCTTAAAAGGTGGTGCTGTGCTGCCAAGCGCAGAAACTAAAGATCCTTGGTTCCTGTTCTGTTAAAATGTGCTATAGAGAGGTTCCTTGAGGATCACTTAAAGCCCTATGTGCCGCAAGAATATAACAAAAGTTTATGATAAGACAATATTTAGTCAGGATGTACCGTGAGTTTGGATTAATCTGTTAAATATATTTCTCTTTAAACTAGATTGTGTATCTTTACATAATTTTTTTCACATTTTTAGATCATCCTGAAAAATGAGATTACAAGGATGTTTCGCCACACGTAAAAGAGAGCGGACTTATTGCTATTTACTGATCATAGTTCCAGACCCTGTTCTGGTACTGAGACTTCCTTGGCCGAAAATTCCAATCCAATTATACTTATATAATTGTATGACGAAACCTGAAAACGGCAATAGGACGCCAATTAATGGAACCTAAATTGAATCTGGAAGTTATACATCTTAGGCTATGTCCTCAGGGATATATACTTATATATGTGTCAGTCTACATATGTATTAAAGTTTTATCGCTTGTATGGAAAATTTTAACAGGTATTCCGTTGATTGTATAACCTTAAACTGCATAAACTGCATACGAGTAGACGTTATTCCCTGGGCGATCCTTTAGTCTTGAACGACACCCGCTAGAAGAGATAACAAGGTTCTATTCATACCTGAAAACACAATCCTAGTTTAGCTAAAAACCACACATGCTGCTGGTAGAATCCGTAATCTGAGATTGGCCGAAATATCTAATGGATCAATTTTATGTATAGAGCTGGAAGCCATTGAGTGCGTTCATAAAAAACGATAATGAATGATGAATTTTTCCTCTTGTATGTTCGGACAACCTTTTAAAGATGTAAACCGGTACACCCACATTATGCTAGTTTTATTTCAAGCTTCTTTGTTGATTAGGAACCGAGATCAATGCCGTTTACCAGGTATTTTTCAAAGAACCTACATGCTGCTATTGAAAGTTTTCAATGATGATTCATCTTAACCAATTACTTACTGTTTTGGCTCTATTTGCTTCGTAATCGTTTGTGTAAGTGTTCCTGTTTTCACGTTTTATTAAATTGTCCATCTATATTTATCTGATTTGTGCCAATTGCAAATTTAATACCAAGTTCTTAAACTTAAAGCTTACACAAGGTACATTTATCAAGTGTCATGCTGTGCCCCATTTTGTCATCAAATACATATAACACGATCACAAAACTTATCTCGTGGAGATAGGCCTTTGATAATTTACGTGATATGGTATTTTCGCACAAAGTCAGATAGCTTGTTTTTACAGCAACATATTCGTACACAATATAGAGTTGAATTTCTGTGTGTACCCTACAATGGTGGACTATAAACTGGAAACGAGACGCTTTAACCAACACGGTCTTAACGTCTGTAAAGTCGCGCAATACTTGCATAAAAGACCATATAAACGGTTGCTTTTTTAAAAATAAAGCTGAGTTTGTAGTGGGACAAATGTTTGTTATCCTCAGATATATCAAACACTGCAACTGAGAAAGTCTCTTGATATCGTATCAAGAGATCTCATTTATTTGCAAATTTGTAAAGATATTTAAGGAATGATTTTAAATACAGTAGTATGTTATATCCGCTTGTTACTGCATACTGTTACTGATAATATCTTGCTAAACTTAGTCTATAGATGCAATCATTAGCTTAACAAAAAACAGAGAAAAGGTCGAGCAAATAAATTCAATTATTCAAATACCTAATCAAACATCCACTTACGAATAATCAGCTGCAAATTGCTAACTCGAGTCGGCAAACAGATTGTCTACTGGGAACGTAAACTAAATAATACTAACATTTAACCGTTACCTATTGTTTTGTTTTTTCTAGAAATGCACAAGCTTATGTGTTTGCATAGAAAGGGGTGCCATCGGGGCTTTATGCCCCTGCTAATTTATTATTTAAAATACGGAGTGCTAGTCACGCGAAGTTTACTGTTTCTGCATCGTTTTCCAATTGGAACACTGTGTTCTTGTGTGTCACTACAAGTACATATGGAAGTTGAAATTGACTTGACGTAACCTGTACAGTAGGACAGAGAGAAGCGTTAGGGTATACCTTAGTAGTCATAATACGCGACTAAAAGATTATACTAGGTCGAGGGTGACCAGAAGCGTTTGTTTTAGTTGTTTACATATTTACATACCATCAGTGTGATCCAGAGGAGACAGCCAATACATAGCAAAGGGTTGTGGTTGCCTGACGCTATACTCAATTTTTGGTAGGCTGCAAGCTATCCAGTCTGGGCTGGACTGTCAGGCATGCAGCAGCAGAATACTCCCTTTAGGTACTAAGAATGATCACTGGGATTTAATTCTCATATAAACCTCTCCACTTCTGGAAGAAGAAAATTTCCAATCGTTAAAAAGGTTTGTATATTTATTAATTAAATCGTTCTTTATTTAGAAGGCGAACATATGATCATCCACAGAATTTTCAATCCCGTGCCGTTACGGAATGATTTTTAAAATACTCCTAAATACTTTTATTCTATAGAAAAAAGACGATTGCTGACATTCTATTGGCAATAAATGCACCGACTTCACGTAAGGATAGAAAAATTGTCACCACTGCGGACGCCGTCGTGAGTAGTACCGTGGCCGGTGCTGCTATAATTTTCGCGTGCCCTACCGTGGTCATTATTGCCGAAGCCAACAAACCACACCACCACGACGCGGATGCTACCGCAGTATCGAAGCATATATTGCATTTGAATGATATTCGAATACAGGGATAATACAGTATAAAGGTCGGCTTATGTACTTGACCATCCGAAGTAGGTATAGCATCTGGCACAATGGTATTTGAGTCTTACTCAAATGCAATTACGCATCCTTAAAGCCATCATACGCCATTACCAAAAGCATTGCATCTGGCACTGCGATCGCCATTTCTTATGCCATTATGGCTGTAACAGCGAATGCCACCGCGGCCATTGTTAGAGATGCCATCACGAACGTCATCACATAATCCAAGACCTCTTAACTTTGTGGTCTCCTTTAGTTCGCGAGCCGTCAAATATTAGAAAACCTTTAAATTAAAGCATACATCATAAGGTTGTAGTTCTCACGCAATAGAGGACGAGGCTGCGTGCCCCTACTGGTGTAAGAAATGTACATAAGTAACACGTTTGACTAACTCACTCATGTTATACTATATATTGTCATTTTGTCATACAAAATACCATTAGTGACAACGGATATATCAATAATAACATTATTTACCTAACATTGCATATCATCCAAGACTGCATTCACTTAATAGCGGCCTACTTTAGCTCGCAAGCTGTCCGACACTAGAAAACCTTAAAACAAAAGCATACTTTGAAAAAGCTGAAAGAAAACATAATCCTTCTGAACATCAAATGAACAATAACAAAGCTTTTACATCGGCATTAAAGCCTTTTTTTCAGTAATAATGATACGGTAAAAGGGAAATAATAAAAATGGAGCTGTAAATGCACTTCCGCTACAAAAAGGCTCATTGTAGAGCCTAAGTGGAGGTTGTGTCTACAAATTGAAAGAAAGTATAATTGCTACTTATTATAAGCACTTTTATATGCCTTTTAAAAGGCTTTAAGTAGACAATTATAGGTAAATGCTGGTGGAAACTAAAGTACTAAGGCTTTGTGGCGGAGTATGATATTAGTGATAAATTATAGCCTCGTTTTAATTTTTTAAAGTTGAAAAAAGTTCTGCTTACTTTAGCATAAAGGTTTTATGCATTACAATTTACGATTCTTAGTGAAGAAATGAATCCTTCATTCGAATGTACTATGTTTTGTCGTTAGTTCTGTGGTATAAGGTTATATATAGTTTCATGCCTTTATCCTCGAAAGGGTAGGCAGAGATGAATTACACTCACATTTTAACAGATATGGTTTTAATTTCCACGTAATAGGGGCATTACTTCCTACCGTAGCCAATGTTATTGTAAATTTATTGACTGAAAATCCCTACAATACTTGGCACGGCCCAGAAAATGAAACTCAGGAAAAGATCTAAAGCACAGCAGGCGCATTCTTCACTGCTGCACCACCAAGGTATACCTATGATTGTAGTTGCTATTAATCGCGAAGTCATGCATTTGACTACATGATACTTAAACATATGTAGCTAGTGAAAGGTGACTTGCGTACTCTCTGCGTATCCTTCGGCTAAACAGGCGTTATGCTATGTATGTATGATTAATATTTACCAATTTTCGAAATGGAATATCTACTGCTCCTTTCCTTACTCTTAGTAACATGCAAGTTGAAGCACAAACAGCCATAGCTAAGACACAAGAAACTTGTTTGACTAACTCGCGTATGTAGTATAACTTGCGTATATGGACAGAGCCAGCCCCTTGCATCGTGTCCTAACGGACAACATTTTAATGCACTTCTGACTTAATATTATAAATTTGAATGAGAGTTCGTTTGTTTGTTACACTTTCACGCTTTAACTACTTGACCGATCATCATGAAATTGCGCATACACGTCAGAATTACAGAAAAGTGTATATCCTTTTCTGTAATTCTGACGTGTATGCGAAATCCAGAAGAAAGTACGGTTGACGAGCAAGCGAAGTCGCGAGCAAAAGCTAATTATACGTTAACCGTCCTATTTATTTTACCTTATCAACATTTGGTAAAATAAATATTATGCCATTCCTCTGCTACTGTTTGTAGCATTTTCCTCAAAATGTTTCTATGCAGGCAAAAAGATACACGTAAACAGAAAAGAACAATCGTTCTTTTATTTCATTTCAATAGGGCTTAACAGTAATGGAACATACATTCCAATTACTTTACTTTCATAAAAACACATTTAACAGAAAATTCTCCTCAAAAAATATACAATTTCTCATTCCATTACAGAATACATACACAATCCGTTTTCTACTTTTCATATTCATTTAACGTATAGCTTTTCATGGTAATATGAAGGTATTTTGGCTACATAAAAACTCCGTGTATTTTAAATTGTCTATGGTAGTCAAAGCGGGTTTAAAAATTTCAGACATATTGTCTTTTATTAACACATTCCATTTTTGAATGAAATGAAATAATAAAACTATTCGACATGCGAATGTGAACAGTTTTGGGCGTTGGATGTTTTTGAGATTTTTCATTTTTTGTTATTGGTGTGCCTACTAACAGAGTTTTATAGCGAGGCGAACGTTTTTTTGGCCAAACAAGAGATATTCGGGAGAAAGACCAGATTAAATGTTTCCTATATAGTGAATTTTTTTTTGTGCAATACTTATCGATAACCCGCTTACCATCTAATAGCTTTATATCAAACTGTCACCTGATGGCATTAAATGGCGTAGCCTATGAAGACTTGCAATACCAAGGGTATAATTCGCAGAGTTAAAGATGGGATGAAATGACAGGAATGCCAAAGTTGGAAGAAAGAAAGAATCTCAAAATTTTCAAGGATTTTTGTTTGATACACGAGTAAAGATGTGGGATGTGAATACCTTTGTTGGGTATTATCTTTCTTGGGTGGCTAAATTTAAATATAACCACAGTTTTAACTACACATGGCAGTACTTAAGCATATAGCTGATCCCCGAATGTGAACACATAGGTGTTCACACCAGCCACATAATGCCAGCTGGAAGTACCAGTTTCAAGCACATTTGCAAACAAACAGCAACTTTATTTTTAAATGACATTCATGTATTTATAAGTCACATGAGGCTTTACAAATATTCAAACAACGGTGACAGGGAACACACAGACTTGGTACTATTTGAGAATCACACATTTTTTTGTCTTGGAATGAACCCCCAACACTCGGTGTCGTAGCCGTAGCAAGGTAATCACGTACACCACTACCATACATGCATATTTCTTTAACAAATAATATCCAATCAAAAAATCCTAAAAGCATTTTACTTTATGCAGATGTCGAACTCGCCTCGAGCCGAAAAGTAAGTGCATACTTACACCGGTGACGTTACCCAGGCTATTATAAAAACGGCTAGCGTCATTAAACTCTCTGTGTATGCAAATTTCATAGAAATATAAGGCACTAGAAGCAAACTAGCTGATAATATCATATTCGAGCAATAACGAGAGCTGTTATGTGTTATATTAGTTCTGTGCCCTAAGTGTGACACTTTAGCTATTGGGCCGAGCACACACGTGCTAGGCCACATTTTTTGTTATTCTATCAAAGAGGCAATTATGGACCGTAATTACCACTCAAGCCTTATCCTAGTTTGCTATCAAAGGCTTCTTTTATACTATCAAAGTGAACAGTTCTGCATAGTCCCCATACAATTTCCTGTACGGGCAATAAAATCAAGAGCTATAATCGCGCAATACTGACTAGAGGTTATAATTATGGGATAACAAAAAAGGACTGCAAAATATATTATGTGAGTCTCCAAAACGTCTACTCATCTGGAAACGCAGTAAAAGTGTTATTAGTCTATTTTTCCTACTGCTCTAAAAACTGCTCTAATAACGCCTATATATAAGAGTGGGGATAGAGACGATCCCTCCAACTACAGGCCTATCTCAGTCTTACCTTCTATATCTAAGATTATTGAGAGATTAATAAATAGTCGTCTTATAGCTTACCTTAATACAAACGATTTACTATCATCTACACAATTTGGGTTCAGGCAAGGAAAATCGACCGAAGATGCCGTGATGTCGCTTGCTTCCGCTGTCACCAATACTGTGGACGGTGGAGGCAGGTGCCTCACGGTCTTCCTTGATATAAAAAAGGCATTCGACACCGTTTCTGTCCCCATTCTTCTTAACAGATTAGAGAGTTGTGGTATTAGAGGTTCCCCACTTGCTCTACTCAAAGACTACCTGACCGGGCGCAGACAACAGGTTAAAGTCGGCGACTACATTAGTTCTATGGCAACTGTAACCTACGGAGTGGGTCAAGGTAGCGTGCTCGGCCCGACGTTGTTCCTAGTCTACATTAACAGTCTATGCAATATGAGAATCAATGGAGCTCGTATATACTCTTACGCAGATGATACTGCAATAGTGTTCAGCGGTACAACATGGAACAACGTCCGGCAATCTGCAGAGGATGGCTTGACTAAGATTGCAGCCTGGCTCAATCATAACCTGCTGACTCTGAACATTTCTAAGACTAACTTTGTCTGTTTCTCGAAATACAACAATTCCCAGCCACCATCAGATTTTGGGATTAGAATTCACAGTTGTCAACATTCTTTAAACGCATCTTGCTCGTGTCCGGCAATCACAAAAGTACAATACACCAAATATTTGGGTATAATCATTGATCAGCGTCTGTCTTGGCAAATACACACTGAGCTAATAATGAAAAGAGTACGGAAGTTAATATGGACTTTTAAAAATCTGCGTCATATAATCTCTAAAAGCCTGCTGTCACAAATTTACACCTCTTTAGCGCAATCAGTAATAACATACTGTTTGCCAATCTGGGGAGGAGCAGCTAAACATAATTTTATAAACTTAGAGAGAGCACAAAGGTCGCTACTAAAGGTCATGTTTTTCAAGCCCTACAGATACTCGACCGAAAGTCTTTACAGACTGGCTGAAGTTCTCACGGTTAGGAAGCTATACGTACTTCAAATAGTCTTAAGAAGACACCGTGCCTTAACTTACGACCCCAATAAAATAAAAGGTAGAAGGAAGCATAAAGTTGCTCCTGTTGTCCATGTGAAGTCAACGTTTGCAAAACGACAATATGAAAGCCAATCGGCGCACTTATATAATTTGATCAACCAACTTCTCAACATTTATCCTCTCACATTTCGTGACTGCAAAGGCACCTTGACTGAATGGCTCAAGACAAAAACCTACGACGAAATCGAAAAACTAGTACAAACAATACCCGACTAAATCTATGTAGGTATGTACTTATACTACAACATTATATATTATGTTACATTAAACAAATTAAACAATAACACTTCCTGACACGTTATACACTCATTCATACTCAAATACACGCACGAACACATATACACACATATATACACGTATACACATAAACACACACATACACATAAACACACACACACATTTGCACTAACTAAACAATCTGCGCTTTATTTTAATTTTATTTTGATTTATTTTAATTTACTTTCTAATATTGTATTTTCACATTTTCACTCAACTAAAATGAAACAGCGGAAGAGCGAAATTACCCAATCACAAGCAAACTTGTTGCTTAAATGGGAATTTCTAAAAGGGATACTGTAATGTATATTTTAGTTGTTGAATTAAAGATTTTTATTTTTTATTTTATTTTATTATTTTATTGTTGCGGTGGTTTCTTGTGAGAGCATAAGTGGGTGGTACTGTCTGGGTTGTTCCGGCACAATCGTACTATCATTAAAAAATTAGAAACGACTGGTTCTAGCACTCTGAAAACAAGTTATACAGCTAATCAAAAACAGAACGGAAAATTCAAACGGAAAATTTTGATAGCCTGTGTCAGCCAGGTCATCATTGTTCATAGAATTGTCTCACCGCTAGACATAAGTTTAATGTAAAAATACCTTCAGAGATACATTTGTTTAAAAGTTACATAACATCTGCTTTAACTAACTAAATAATTTGTGGATAACACTTTTATGACCTTTCCATAATATTATTGAAGATGTCTGAAATATATCAAACATATAGAAACATGAGAATAAAAAATATCGAAAGCGCCATTTAGCGTAATTTAAAACTTACCATATTACCGATAAAAAGCTTGTGAATCGTAGTGGAATAGTCTTAAACAGACCTAGTATTGTAATGTTTTATATGAACTATTCCATTAGCTTCAATTTAACGCAATCGCATTAGTCGTGTGACATAAGACTGCGCTATCGTTTTTCAGTTCGGAAAATCTCAGCAGCAGCGTGAAGCCTAGTAATGTGCAGTAATATTAGTGGATCACACATATTTTTTTGTTACACCTAGGAATAGAACCTATAACAATCAAAACTATAATCGTCACCATCCGTACAGTTAAATATATAGACCAAAAACAAGAGGTCCGTGTGAGTCAACTCACCCATAATCGTCGGTAAAGCGAGGTGCGACTGTTTTATGTTAGCGTTTTTATATTTTATTTATTACCCTAGTGTCAACTTGTACAGGATGTTCGTAAGTGGTTAACGGTTATATAGTTTTAGAAGTGTTTCATTTTGTTTGATAGTTAAAAATATATTGAAGTGATTAGAAATATTAATGTATTTTTAATCGATGTGAGTGCATAATCCAAAAACGCGGTATTTTTAATGTAACATGTGAAAATGTTGTCTTTGTGGGTGACTGCGTGGATGGCGCAGTCGCTAAAGTGGTCACTTTACTAAACTATAGTCTCACGATTATATTCGTAAATGGGTAGGCACAGGCATATTATACCCACATTTCGCTATAGCTTAAAATCCCAAGAAACATGGAGCACGCCTAGTATATATCCACTAGCAATAGCTCCGTGCTTTTAATCATAATTTCTTGACAGAAAATCCTAGAAGAGATTTCATGCACAGCATTCATATTTACTTAACCACTGCACCAACAAGTCATACTTGTGCTTATAGTTACTACATATTGAGAGTACTTTGCATTTAATTAAATGATATTAAAACATAGCTGGCAAAATGTGGGTGATTCATACTACTGTCTGTATAATCCTTTGACAGTGACTCGGTGACTCGAATATGACCAGGCGCAATTTTCAAAATTCAATTTAAAATAACTTGTTTTTATCCGGGGATAGGCTATATAGGTTATATAGACAACGGCCCTAAAATATGACCACACCTTTCTGTTACATGCTGTTTATGTATGATTTACATTTATTAATTGCGTTACCACCGATCCTTACATTTATATTAAAATAATTAACTATATTTTCAAGCTTATAATCTACAACACCCTGTAAAATAAAACGCTAGAACGCTATTACTGCTGAGGTATTTTTTCTTTCATTTTCGGCCACGATGTTGTAGCTCGGGAGCACTATGGAGAATTAATTATGACTTATATTGTAATGTCGCGTTTCTGCGAGCCGCTAAATTATTGCCACCGGTAAATGTATTATTGTGTTCAACTTTGGTGGTAATGTCGGGACAAAATAATAGGTGATTCTATTTAATTGTATTGTGACACGTTTTGTGGAAGTTAGTTTGTATTAGGTGATATTTTAATGCTTATTTTAGGTGTATGGGTATGTTTGTTGATTGTGCAGCGGTAATGAATGCGACTAATGTGAATTATATCTCGGGTTTGATTACCAGGTCGGGCAAAGTTTGGCTTGACCGACAAGAAGTTCTTAATAGCAGCACAGAGTCTAGCGGTGAGCCTATTACCGTCACCCGGGCACACCCGGGAATGACAATGGGTTTGCCTTGCCTCTAATACCTATCTGGGATTTTAAATCACAACTGGCGAAATGATCTACTCTGCTTACTCCTTTTGTCTGTCTGTTGTCTTGTCTTTATTTTTATTTAAACAGAAACAGCTTAGCATTCTTGGTATTCTATGCTTCGTTCTATTCAAATAAAAATACGTTAATTAATCCTTCTTTTTGACATAAAGCCAAGACACACAAACACACATAAGTAAATAGTATTTATTATAATTAATTGTACAGGTGTCCTAAAACTTAGCTTTAATGCTTTTTTTGCCTGTAATATTTAGCCTAACCAAATTAATTATACAAACAATAAACATGTCAACCATTTCCATTACCCATTTATTTTAAGCTTAAAGTATTATTTATACAAAAATACACGCTCTAGTTACATAAACGAAATGTTAGCTTTTATTAAAACATTCAAGCTGAGTGTTAATTAAAAAAGAAGGTAACCCGAGGAAGGATTCTATTCAACGAGGGACGTTAGTTTGTAGATTGAGGAAACGTCATCTCCGGTCGAATGACGACAATTGTCTGGCAAGTTTTTATCGAAATCGGCTCGGTGGTGGGGGAACAAAGATGGCCGATCGCAACGTGGATTTGATTTTTTACATGTTGTGGCTATCGTTTTAAAGATAGATAAGGTTGTTGTTCGGTTATTTTATAATTACTTTACAAAATATATTGTTTTGTTTCGAGGTTTCTTTCTGCTTATATACATATTTTTTAGTAAATTTCTTTTAAAGTCTACCTACATAGGCAGGACCCTTATAAGAAGTAAAAAGTTGTTTAGGCAGAGGTATAATATGCCTATGGCTTTATTTAATCGTTAGAATATAACCATAACTGATGAACGAAGCTGTAACACATCGCTGCCTACCTTTAAGATTTTAGACTTGGGCCATATTACCTATATTTATATTATTTTCTAGAAATGACACATTTTCTATAAAAACTTCTTACAACTACAAAAGCTCATATTTTATTGACACGTTAATCTTTATGAAAAGAATATTCTAGTAAAATACTTTCCACCAATCAACTTAGGGTGGACGGAGGGTGGAACAATAGAACTTTATGTAGAATAATTAAAGCTGATGAGAAGGAAATTAGCTCCGTATCATTGGAACTGACAGTCGTTCGCGATTCTACTTTTTTCACGTCCCGCTTTTTACTGTCTGCGTTATGGATGTTAGAATTTTCATGCACCAGTCGTATGAAATGTTTGCGTACCTTTTAAATGAGCTTTTTAAATTGGTTCTAGTTATTATTAGCAATTTAACTTCTAGGATACTATTAAAGTTGTCACGCATGTTTTCGTTGATGGATAATAATATTTTAGACTAACTTTTGCCCACGACTTAGCTCGCATAAAATTAGGTTAGATTAGGCTATCTTAGTAACAGTATATTTGTTTAAAATGAAATATAGCCATGATGATGAAAGATTTTTAAAATCAGTTGAGACGGTTTTTATAAACAAACAGACAAAAGATCTAATCTTTCCTCTTTATAATGTTAATATAGATTACTTTTTTAGTTTTTTTAATACACACATCACGCCATGAATATTTACTGTATCGCGGTTACTTTACAAACATTCAATCAACGAACATAATGAACACCATTACTCAGCTCAACCATATTTCGTAGTCACATATATTTTTGTCTTGTGTAGATTTCGAACCTACAATACTTGGCGCAACAGTACTGGCGATCACTTATACTGCCTCGCTATCTATGCAGTTTATTATACTAGTCTAAAATCCGGTATAAGAAATTTGTACCCTCATCTGTTATTTATTAGTGATAAGAAATAAATTATAGATAATATACACATAGAATTGCGAATAGGTTGCCTAGTTAAATTGCGTACGGATGAACGCAGAGGTCTCGAGTTCGTAACCAAGGCGCGCATCTCTGACTTTTCGAAGTTATATGCGTATTAAATAGTTAATTATCGCTTGCTTTAACGGTGAAGGAAAACATCGTGAGGAAACCTGCATGTCTGAGAGTTCTCCGTAATGTTCTCGAAGATATGTGAAGTCTGTCAACTCGCATTAGGCCAGCGTGGTGGACTATGGCCTAACCCTAAGCACACTGAGAAGAGGCCTGTGCCCAGCAGTGGGACAGTTTTATACAATGCTGATATTATTATTATTATTAAATCTACTTATCTTATTAGTTATTTAAAAATCGTACACTAGTTAAGAGAATATACCCAACAGAATTGAAAAAGTAAAGGTTGCCTTCTTCCCCCTCTACGCAATTGTGGAGTTGCCTGGTATTAGCCAGTGAGTAAATGTTATTAAAATACTCTCATCAGTTATTTAATCGTGTATTATATCAAATAAAAGCTTATTTTATTCTCAATCTAACTGTATTAGGTTGCCTTATAAAAATGTTGATCCAATCAATGGTTGCCTACATTCCAGATGTAAATTTTGAACGCGAATGGTGAGAGTTAAAAATATAATTATTTAATATCATCCGTACGCAATTTAACTAGGCAACCTATTCGAAATATGTCTATGTGTATATTATCTATCATTTCTTTCTCATCACTAATAAATAACAGATGAGGGTATAAATTTCTTATACCGGATTTCCGACTAAACGGATGGAAGTTGTATTATTATATACTTATTCAAAAGCACAACAACAACATACACCCGAACATAAGTAAATAGTATTTTAATGGATTCGGTTTAGTGTTTACATTAATATAATATACATAATTGTTGTGCAAAACGTTTATAAAATCAAACATGGTATTCATATTCGTCGGCCTCGATGGCGTAGTGGTAACTGTAACCGACTGCCACGCCTGGGGTCGTGGGTTCGATTCCCGCACAAGTCAAACATTTGTGTGCATGAACATGGATGTTTGTCTTGGTCTGGGTGTTTCTATGTATAATATGTATGAATTTACAAAAAAAAAAATAGTATATATGTATGTTTATCCATTGTCTAGTACCCATAGTACAAGCTCTGCTTAGTTTGGGCTAGATGGTGTTGTGTGTATGTGGTAGAATATTATATATTATTATTATATTTATTTTAAAAGGATTGGATACAAAATAAACTAGCAATAGTTGTTGTCAATGTGTATGAAAATTTCCCTGTAATATTTTTCTCATCGCTATAATTTAATTTATTTAATTAAAACACACTTATAATACCTTTACAGGATATTCTAAAACGATACATACATATATAGATTCACGCCTGTTTCCCAGAGGGGTAGGCAGACACTACGGAAATGATAAACGATATTATAAGCTAAAACATAATATAACTAACACAATAAAAATAATTTTACAAATTTTACACCTTAGGAAAATATTTATGCATTTATTTATTTAGATATAGATGGATCTCTGCATAACAACATGTGGCAGGTATGATAGTAATAAAAAAGATGACATATTGCAGCATAAACACGTTTTTATTTATCTTGTATAGTTTTTTTTTTGCTTAGTATAAAGAATGTCCATCAGCCATATTAGTCGTTAAGTTAGTATTTTAAGTGACAGATGCCATGTTCTCTCGATAGAACGAAATCAATATTACCTATCATTACTCTCATTCCAGACCCCGTACTGCACAAAAGTAGTACTTTATTTTATGGAATGGAAAATCGAGTTCTTTTAACACAGGCGTACACTTAATAACTAGATCATCAAGGCGCAGAATAAAGTATTGTTGCTCATAGCCAGTTGTAATCACTGATCGGTAAACGATTAGCGAGGTTAAGCAACATTGGTTGCGGTCAGTCTATAGATGGGTGACCGCTTAGTGGTATTTCATCTGAGCGTCTCCGTGCTTGAGGGCACGTAAAAGTCGGTCCCGGTTGTTGCCAAATTGACAGCAGTCGTTAAGCCATGTCAGAGGCCTACGGGCGACTTGAACAACTCTTGACAACAGGTTGGCCACTAACCACACGAAAAGAAAGAGAGAATCTTATTTTGTTCTGCTTTATTAATAATAACAATTATGTGATACACAAGTATCATCAATTATGTCGGATTTGGATTTACGCCTCGTATTACCATTTCACACCAGACAAAATTACTGAGGCACCGATTCTAAAGTAAATATTAAAGATCTTAAGATTTAAACTTAAAAAGAATATATAACACTAGCGGACCTGACAGACGCTGTCCTGTACACATGAAAAGAAAAAAGAAAAATAAAGTCAAATCTATACCATTCTTGAATCCACTTGAACACACCCAAAACATTTCATGAGAAACGGTCTAGCCGTTTGGGAGGAGTTTAATTACAAACACACGCACAGATGATTTATATATATAAAGATGGAAAGCGTAATGATTTCAATATATAACAACCATAGTGATTTCGGTGGACGCCTTGTTACTGCTAATGCGCGGAGTATGCGGATTCAATCTCCACACAAGACAAATAAATGTGTGATCCATAAACTGTTGTTACTCTGGTCCTTTTTTTTAATATTTGCAAAGCCCTCGTAAACACACGAATTATTATTAAGTCCGGGTACGATATGAAAAGAATTGTTTATGGTAGGTACACCATAGCTTGTCCGACTTCGGGATATAAAGGCGTAATGTTATGTCTAAGACATGTTTGTAGAAACAAAGTTTAAATATGGAAACGAGGCAGTACTAAGGCGATATATATATTAAGTTATGTAGATAATATACATACCTACCCCTTCCTACATCTCTGGCTGAAACATAATATATCGATTGCACGGATGGCGCAATGATTTAAGTGGTCGAGTGTTGTGGGTTCGAATCCCACACGGGACAAAACTTTGTGTGATCTACAAATGGTTGTTCCGAGTCTGGGTGTTCTTTGTGTCCGTTGTTTAAATGTTTGTAAAGTTTCCCGCGACACATAAATTACTCTTAGAGTGAGAGTTGTTTTTAAAAAAATAATAAAATAAATGTGATTACATACATAATCTATCCTAATATATCCGATGGGGCAGCGAAATATGTATAACAACCACATTTAGACCCCAACGATCATTTCGATCCTAATATAAAGAGGTGCCATCTACCGGGCTATTTTCTCGAGTTTATTCTAATACCGGTTACAAGGCATTAATGACTTCCTTGAATGAATAAATGAATCATGTATTTCTACCCATTAATAGCTTAATAGTAAATTAAATACATTTTAAATTGGAATAGCATCAGCTTTTAACTTGTAAAGCAAAGTGCATGGATAGCATTTTATTATACAAAAATAAAATTGGTTTTGTGTACAACATAATACTCTGAATGTAAACATTGACTCAGAGCGCTTATCTGTTGTACCAACACATTTTCTTCCTATTTACATTGTTGGACGACATCATAGCTATATTTTGTCCAAATTTTATCTCTTATTGCTGTCTAACTGATCTGGGAATCTCTTTCATCGTGTGCCAGTGAAATGACTCAACTGTCTCTAATTAAGTAGAGAATTAACTTACTGATGACGCAGTGGTTATGATTTTGATTTCTTCGCGGGATGAAAATGTGATTGATCCACCGATAGTCGGGAAAATTTTTAGTGGACCTTATATTTATTTGCCTATGCTAGATTTGTAGAAAATTATATTAAATGTTTAAGTATTTCTTCATTTTTTTTTGGAAATAAATGAGCTTATAAAAATATCTTAAATACCTATATTTTATTTATATATTTTCATCTTTTATTTTATTTAACAAGCACACCAGCAGTATAATTACACAAATGTTAAAAAAACCTTACATATTTCTAAATAAATAGTTATTTCAAAGGTATTGCATAGCATTGTACGAGTTTTCTTTTTTAAGTTTTATACGTTTTACGTTTTATATGTTACTTTTACATAAACTTAATCAATATCTATGACATTTAAAGATGAAAAATGGCGCTAAATACAAACTTATATTCTAAAAAGTCTCTCAGTTTATTAGTGACTCTTAATCAGCTACTAAACGGCAACTTGGTGTAAAGAAAACTAAAGACCTCGTAAAAGTCTACATTTCAAAACACGGATGTCCGTGTTTTGAAATTTATGTAGTCATGGATAGCAGTAGTATAACATATTCGTTTCTTATCCCATTTCGCCTTTCAACTGGATCAATATAGAGTCCACTGCACATGAAGAAAATCCTCAAGTGACTCAGTGTTTACGTTTCGCAAAGAGGGTAACGCCAGCTTTCAAGGATAAACGCTATCTTCAAATTAACATATATTATCTGTGGAGTTAAAAGCGACGCCTTTACATGTGGACAAACACACTTATTTATATAAACTTATTTATTATTATGAATAGTGCTTGGCACACCAATACACATATTAACGTTAATTTATACTGGCTATTGGTTCAGTGAATGTGTACATTGCGATTCCAAAGTCGTTAGAGCTACGTCATCATAGCGCGGCTGATTTTTATAATGCATATATTATGTAGGTAATAAAGAACGCATATTACTTAGTTAGAAAGTAGAACAATATTTTTTTGGAGTTGATCAATTTTAGTCCGTTTGATGTACCCTATTTCAATTAGGTACCCTATTATGTAATATAATAATATTCTACCACATACACACAACACTAACTCGCCCAAACTAAGCAGAGCTTGTACTATGGGTACTAGACAATGGATAAACATACATATATACATTTTTTTTTGTAAATACATTCTTATTATACATAGAAACACCCAGACTAAGACAAACATCCATGTTCATGCACACAAATATTTCTCTTGTGCGGGAATCGAACCCGTGACCTCAGGCGTGGCATTCGGTTACACTAACCACTACGCCATATTACCTAATACCAAAAGAAAAATTTGGATGACAATCCAATTTTATTTTTGGATATTCTTAACGACCCTAAAATATGATGGCAACTTACTGTTACGCTATATAATAATATTATTTTAAATATAAAAAAAATAAGAACATTATCTGAAGTTCTTGACCTTCGAAAACAGTACTGACTAGGCCAAACTCTTTAAATTCGAGGCACGTCTTAATAGACTATTTAGTATATCACTTAAAACCCACTCCACGGATAGTTAGACACACTCGCCGCGGTACACATGCATGTATCACGACCTTCGACGTTTCCTATTTCCTGTACACATTAAATTATTTTTAGCTGGCCTTTTGTTTTAGAGGTTATGTTGCGCAAACTAGCTGAAGATGCGCTGAGCGTTTCTTCCTAACATTTTTTACTTATCATGCATCGTTGGCTCACCTACGTAAAGACTTACACGAAGGTTTGTGACGTAGCCAAGATAGAGCAAAGTCATAACAAATGAAAGGTAAGCAAACATGACATAATGGACGAGTGTAAGAGCTCATAGGGGTACCACCATAGTTCACCTTTACAGCCTATTGCGTGGAGGCTTACATACCTACATCTCCTATTTCTCTACGTTTATCGCAATTTTAAGGCGATGCGCGATTGAAATAGTATTTCAAACATTTGTGTGCTACGGTAATCTTCTCCCTAGCCTTTATTATTCCCAAGTCACTTGGGGTCGGCTTTTCTAGTCTAACCGGATTTGACTGGATATCAGTTTTAACACGGAGCGGCTGCCACCTGACCTCCGCAACCCGAAGGCTAACGATACCCTAAGGTTAGACCGGTGTCAGGATATCATAGGGCACTGACTTCCCAATAACGACTGCCATAGATGTTCATGGCAGCCGGGACCGACGGCTTAACGTGCTCTCCGAGGCACGGAGCAGGCGATAATTGTCAATCAATACGCACATAATTTCGAAAAGTCATATATCTTCCAAAAGTCAGAGGTGCGCGACGTGGGTTCGAACCCGAGACCTTTTGCATTGCAGTCTGTTGGTCTCCCCACCATATTATAAGAGTTATGTGTTTGTTTGTCACCTACGTTCTGTAAAACCATTTTTTGATTACAATCTCTGTGTGCTGGATGAATAAACTAAAGGCCCAACTAATAGCAGCCCCAATTTAAAATTTGACTTTGATATGCTGACTTGCTCTCTGAGTCAATGCACGAATTCAAAGATCGTCTAAGCATGTAACATGAGATCGTTATAGAGTATACATTTAAAGGAAGCACAGACTAATTGAACTTTGAGTACAGTATACCTATTAGTTGGCTTAACATTTCGCTCCATCTCAAGCAGATCGACTGGATGAGTACCTTGTAGAAGATGCATCCAAAGAGCTTTTGCATTGTATTCCTGCAATGAGAAGAGATTATAAGCTCCGTAAATAGGTATTGGAGCAGCACAAGTAATATTTGCTTCCTTTTGCTGACAACATTGCGTTTTCCTATTTGAAGGTTCAGCACAGGTTTTCGTTACTGCTTATCGTCGTTATAATCATGGTTCACACTTGGATAGTGAACAAAAATCCTCTAGAAAGAGGTCGAGTGGTCCAAATAATAAGGCATCAAATGAAACGCAAGGGCAATATTTTTGTGATTGGGTTCACGGAACTACTATATATGATGCTCTGTTTAATCTGGCGCATTGGAAATACCCGTGAGTTGTATCGTATTACCGCAAACGTCAAATGGAATCCTTTTAACACAGTACAAATAAATAAACGATAAATAAATGTGCCTATTGGTCGTAGCTCCAATAATATGCAAGAAAGTCATACTGGTAACAGTCAGATCTTAAGTTGGATTACCAGGATTATTAATATTAACGAAGTTGTCAAACAAAGATGTCAAACACTTGATGGTGAGTGGTTACCGTTGATCATAATCGCTTGCAATTTTAGGAGACAACTGGCATTGCAAGCATCTTAGGCAGCTTAGCTCATGGTATGGAAATAAAATGTCTCTGGAGAATAAATAATAATAATAATATTCTACCACATACACACAGCACCATCTAGCCCAAACTAAGCAGAGCTTGTACTATGTGTACTAGACAATGGATAAACATACATAATATATATTTTTTGTAAATACATACATATTATACATAGAAACACCCAGACCAAGACAAACATCCATGTTCACACAAATGTACACAAATGTTTGACTTGTGCGGGAATCGAACCCGTGACCTCAGGCGTGGCAGTCAGTTACACTAACCACTACGCCATCGAGGATAAAAGCCACCTGCAATTCACTACAGCTACGCCAGTTTTGTTTAGGAGGTAGTATTGCAAGATTTCGTCATTTCTAATATATGGTAATGGTATAGAGCAGTTGTAGTTTGTACCCTTACCAACTAAAAGAGAGATTACATAAAATTAAAAATTTAAAAACCCCCGACAAATATCGAGGCAGTAGTGAAAAAAAATTTAATTCGCTATTTTATGGTGGCGGCCATCTTGGATTTGCAATTTATCATAGTGTATAGTATTCTACTAGTCAAGCCCTTTCATTTGATACCCATATTGCGGGAGTTGTGAAAAAATATGTAATCCGCCATTTTGTGGCGGTTGCCATCTTGGACCGATTTTCATCAAACATAACTAAGAACACTCTCGACTAATTCACCTTTCAAATAAAAAAAACAAAATTAAAATCGGTTCATCCGTTCGGGAGCTACGATGCCACAGACAGACACACACACACACACACACACAGACACGTCAAACTTATAACACCCCGTCGTTTTTGCGTCGGGGGTTAAAAATGGAAAGTACTTATGCTCAGTGAAGTTATTCTAAAGAAGTAAAATATTGCTAAAAGATCCATGTTTCGGTCTCTTTCTCCCGTGAATTCATTACGTCGATCGATTATATGACCGTTTGAAAAATGCATATCTAGGTAATGTTTTATTTTAAAGTAGGTATATAATTGAGCGATGGTTCTTCTAGTGAGGCTTATCCAGAATCACGAGTCTTCAACTACCGAACATATTATAAAGAATAATACATTTTAAGTGTATACTTATATTATATTTTGTAAGAAATTTTTTACAGAGAAAGGAAAATAATTTACTGTCGAAAACTCTTAGCTAAAGGAGTATTACTAAAAGTCGTGAGCTACATTATTACGATGCTTAACGTTACATGGTATATTTATAAGTCGTTTCATATAACGTACGGATGAAATATTTTCTCAAAATATCACTTGGAATGTTCCCTGCCCCATTAGTTAAAAACGGCTTGACAAATAAAAGTGAAACGCATCTACTTACTAAGTGTGTCGTTTAATTTGTGCGTTCAAGGCAACTGGCCTTAGTACTGCCAGGGCCAAGCGCTTCAGTGTAATGCACTCTATACGCTGTTTAAGATATAAACTGAAGCGAGACTATAATCGCTGCCGCTTATGAAATTTATTAATTAATACTATTTGTAAGTATGGTGATATGTGTATTAAATAATTGATACTATGATACCCGTATTTACTATACGAGAGCAATAAATCTATAGACATACTAATTAAAGATATTCGGAAAGAAAAACCCGCACGTCCTAAAGATGATACACATTATGAAAAGTCAGGAATAAATATGACTTAATAAAATATAATTAAAATATTATAATGAAAAGAACTAAAATATGCTAGTCAATTAAAAAGTTATACTGTAAACAAAAATGTATTAAATTTAAAATTTCAAACAGCAATCTGTTCCCATTTTGGACCTTCATACAACGCTTAAAAAATCTTAACATCTTTTCATAATAATGATAAATGCAGGTGTTAATCTAATAATAACCGCTGTAACTGAAAAATACTTAAAAATAAATGCTGAGTAAATTTACTCAGAGTCACGGCCAAACGCTTCAGTGTGTTGCACTCCTGCCCTTGGAACGAGATGCGGGCGACAGCGGGCTAATAAAATATTATTTCGTTGTAAAATTATTGGCAAACAGACCGCTATTAATACTACCAAGAATAAACCATTCAGTAGCAGATGTTTTAAGGGAATCAACAAACATAGTAGGGAGTGAATACAAAAATATGACTTATATTTATGAAAGTTAGAGTATTATTCACTCTATATCCCAAATATGTACCACGTTCTATGACATTGCATGCTCTCTCTACTAGCGTCAGTATCCTCCATAGTGTTAAAGCTCTCAAGCCTACTGAAGATAGGGTAAGAAGGGTTTTCAAATTGGTTAAGAAGGCTCTGACAGTGCAGTGTCTGTGGGAAGATAGCTGATTGTGCTTTGCGCCATCCGTGCAGTGACATACTTTCTTATAGAGTTAGCAACGCGTAGGTGATGATTTTACATGAGTGAGTGACGGATTAAACTAAAAGGTCACAAAAATTGCAAATAATCGTTAGTATTTATTTATAAGCTGGCCTATTTTTATGTATTACTTATGACTAAACATGTAAGCTAGTAGAATATTAGATAAGTCTTGGAGACTTTTGACTCGTTAAAACAAAGTGTAGCGTTCGCATATATTTAAGACAATATTATGCAAATAAAATATATATTTTGGTAAAAACGTATTGTGTATAATGGTGCCAATTCTGTTGTCACAAATTCTCTTATCTTAGCTAAAAATCTCTAAAATTTAGTTTAGTCCTGTCAAACAACATTTCGTATTCTGAAATCGCTAAAAGTGACAGGACTAAAATAAATTTTAGAGATTTTTAGCTAAGATAAGAGAATTTTGTGACAACAGAATTGGCACCAGTATCTGCTAACCTACAGACTAGACTTCTCCTTCTTACTCTAAGAGGATAATTATTTACCTAAAAAGAATTCATTGATGTTCCTATCCGTGAAACTAAAATATTCTATCAAAAATCTACTACATAATGCTCGCGTTTTTACGCGTTAAAATGTAGATTTTGACAATAAATGTTTATTCCTAGAGAAGAATAAAGGTTCTATGTCCTTTTCTGTGCGCCTGACAACGTGTATGCAACATTTCATGATAATCCGTCCAATAATTAATGTGTGTAAGCATAACAAACAAACAGACGAATAAACTCATGTTCGCATTTATAATATTAGTTAGGATTAAATCGCTTCAGCGTCCGCTATCGCGTATTCTTCTCCCTTGTCCCGTACACTGCAAACGTGATAATTTTGGCCACCAACTGAAGGTGAGAGTGCGGTATTTATAAACACGTCGCGCGTGCATGCGCGGATCTGCTCCGCTTCCTGTTTTGTGTCTGTTCGTTTGTTCGTATGATCTGAGGCGTTCTTGTTTGTTATTGTTAATATTGTAATAAGATTTGTTGTTTGTGATTTAAATACGCAAACAGACTGCGAAGATGGCAAAGGAGTAGCGACCTCGCACTGCCAATATGTCGCATGGATAAGATACCCAGGCGGAGAAATTAATCACTGCTGGATTTGTATTAATTACATGTTAATTCTGGAACTTCTTGGATATATTTCTGATTAAATTTGTAGCAAGTTTGTGAGAGTTTATTATCTAGAACTTCTGTAGTAACACAATCCGAGAGTTTTGTTGACCACTGTTTAACTTGCCAAAATATTATATTTTACATTAGTGGTTTGAATGAACAAAAGATGTGAAGTATTAGAGTGTGTCTGTGATTTTATGTCAATAAAGCCCGTATGATATGACGATTTTAAAAGGAATTAGTCGATAGCGCTGATTTATTTTTATCGCCAAAAGGGTGAAAGACTATCTTCATAATAAAAACGTATTCACTTTTAACCAATGCATTTGTCGGACCTTCTCCTGGTACAGCGGGATAACTACTCATGGTTGAGTGTCAGACTTGTCGGTTCACTCCAAATTTCTGACTTGTTTAGTTAATTAAAAAGGTTTTAATATGTTCTCTGCCCATTAATAATGCTGCTACTTCATAATAGTCAGGAGTCAACTGTTTACCCGCCGCAGATCCCAACTTACCATTTTTACGTCTTCTATAATTAGCATTTTTTTAAACTAAATCTATGGAGTAAGTCTCAGATCCAGCAGATCTCAACTTAAAAAAATAGTCAATAATCAGTTATCTTGTTGTAAATAATATCGTGACAGTACGAATAAGTCGGCTCAACCGGGGAAGTAACACTGTCTCAGTCTACTCCAAGGCGCGGTAACGGAAAAGGTAAAATGAAGATTGTTTATCATTGGGTTCACGGAACTACTTAATATGATGTATAATTGTTCTAGTGTGTTGGAAATACCTAGTAGCTGATGAAGATTGCCTTAAACGGAAGGCTTTTGGCACGGAACAGTTGAAGAAAATATAATTCCTCATTATAACTTTACTTACTGTATTGTTGATCCGCTGACTAGTCCAATATGTAGGTATGTGTGAATGCAAAAGTAATTTTAAATCATGATTGGTTAAATTTCCGGGTCGGCCAATCTCTCTCTTTCACTGTCACTTACCTGTTGACATTGAATGTTTGAAGTATAGTTTTCTGATTAGGATAATTGTTCATTGAAATTAAACTACTATATACGGATTTTATCGCGTTGTTTATTTAACACTGTACCTATTACATAATTTTGAAAACTGTTACACTACTACTACTGAATTGTATTAAATTATAAGCTAATAAAATTATTAAATCTATTTATATTTAGGTTCACACTTTCCCCAACGTTTCGGTTGATTTTCAGCAGCCATGGTCACGGGAAGGCTAAGATGGTAGTTGTCTTAATGTTCCAGTGTAGTTATTTCAAAGTACCCGAACATAATTTAATCTTTGTTGTTTCTATTTACGCAGAATGAGCTAAAAGTATCATGAAGTATCATAGTAGTTTAATTTCAATGAATAACATTCGCGTAAACAGAAGACAATATTAGGGTAATTGTTATTGCCTTTTATAGTGAATTAGAAACTGTAGTGTCTATAGACAAAAATTTTGTGTGACGAAGACAATAAAATTTATAACACATATATTTTTAAAACACACCACTTTCGCCGCCCTAAGGGATAATTTATGTGACCCCGGCATTTTACAAACATTGAGATTAATACACGGAGCAACAATTTATGGATTATGCCAATGCATAAGTTGTTGTTAACTTTTGCTTCGTACGATCGAATTTATGACAATGACCTCACTGGCTATAACTATTTCAAGTACTGCGAAATCTATGTAGTTTTAACGAAAAATGTATGTTACATTATTTCACGAATTATTAAAATAAACAACACATTTCGGATCAAGTAAAAGAAATAGCAATGTAACTTGATGTTATTAACGAGAGTATGAATTCAATAAAGCAAATTTTCATTTATCAAATATAAATGTAAATTTCAGTAAGCAGTAAAATTTATTCTTCTCGAAGCCCTCTCTACAATACAAAAATACGACTCAAACTCATAATAATATATGTATTACATAAATTTTAATTTCCCGAATATCTTCGACTTCACAAATCCCCATATACGCACCAGATACGGACCATAAGTGAATTAAGAAGTAATAAAGGATATTTTTTATTTTTTAAGCGTACGAGGTGAATATTTGACGTAGATTATTCGATACTGTGAGGTTGTAAAACTACGGCCGGAATATAAGAGTTATGCCTTCTTTAGAAATATATAATGCAGGGTGAGAAACGTGGCACGCGATATGGATTTTAATGTTGTTATGATTTGCAGCCTGAAGTAACTGTACTGCTTTAGTAAAAAAAGAAAAGATGAATAAAGGTACTTATTTTCATATATTCGCCAATTTTGCAATCGTTTGATCATTTCAGTATTATATTTCTTAAAAATAAATAAATAGATTCCGTACACCAAATCTATTAAAACGTAACATTTATTACATGGTTTGTTTGGTGATTGAGTGTGGATTACGTTTTATAATTTAGAAAAGAGTTTTGCCAGAAAAATATCTCGATCATTTTGCAAAACTAAAGAAAAACGCTGTATTGGATAGGAATAGTTATAATAGAAAATCCTTTTATGTTAATATATTATAAAACCCTTTGTGTACTTAATATGATAAGGAAGAGCATATATGTATGCATAATGCCATAATTAACTTCTATTAGATGAGGCGTCGAAATATCTAGGTACCGCAAATGATCGATGACTTGTGAAAGAAAATAGCTTCAAATATACACTCCAGGCATATATTATAATTTCCAATGATCTTAAGTTTGATAGTTGGCTAAATCCGAAAGAAATAGGCAATGTATGATGTACAAATAAACTCGTAAATTTGAACTCTTGTGCCACGATTCTCTGCCCGCGTCACTGTTGCCGCAGCTGCGTCCGGTTTATGTGCCATCAAAGCCGACGCTGCGATAATGGAGGGCCCAAGTGTGCCCCTCGTAAAAATATAGCGTTTTGAATTTCAGTATCGGTGGCTGACGTGGTAAGCAGAAAACAAGTGGGACTTAATCGCTGAAACTTTCGCGGAATTGCACTTTTTGGGACTGTTATTTTGCCATTATATTCGCACTAGCTTACGTCAACGACTTCGGCCGTTAGGCTTGTGAAGTTTTTTTTACGATGAAAGAGAAAAATTATCTTTGTATCTTAATAAATAATGAATAATTGTTCAGCTTACTACCTATATAAAGGAACAAGTTTATTACCAGCTTTTTTGCAGTTGCAAATTTATCAAAATAAGTTCTGCGTCTAATTATAAAAATATAACAATTAATTTAAATTTGATTTCATTTGAATTAATAAACTTATACATCCAAATAAATGGAAAACCAAATTATTATGTATAGTTAGCATTAGGTGGCCGTAGTTGAAACAGGAAATCCAAAGATTGGGCTTAACAGCAAAATGGCTGTCACATTCTGATGAGGTATTAGTATTCTTAGTAAAGCTGCTAGAGTAAATGGCTGACTTTGCGCAAAAGAAGACACTACAAATCGATGCAAGAGACACAAACAAATGCAACTCTAGCTGACAACGCACATTTTCTTTTTTACGTAGGATCATAGCATATGTTTACTTTGTTACGATTTTGTGTTAAATACTCTGCTTTGCTTGACAAATCAACATAGTTATATTACCACCTTAATTAAATCTCATTTAGCCATCGCGCTCACTTATTTATTTCATTCTAATGCAAGTAATATGAAGCCTATTTATAAAACATACCTCTGCTAGACTCTGGCTTCTTCTTAGCGAGTCTTTCACCGTAATTGATAGTTAACTTTTTGATTCGCACATAATAAAGTCATGCTATCATCAAACTCGAGAGCACTGTGTGGCAGTATAACGGTTTTGCATTATCATCTTGCTAATACAATACTACTAAAACGTTGAGATATATATGTTGGCAATATTACACAGCTTAGTGGCTCTTGTGAATACAAGAGCCACTAAGCTGTCTAATATTTTAATAGCGTAGTAATTGGAATCTCTTATCAATCATAACATTCAACTTACCATCTAGTGTTTTTATCACGTACGCCCACGAGGTATTTACCGAGTAGCATACAAATAGCTTATAAGTGATAATGGTGCTTTTTCGTTTGTATGTATGTATGTATCCTGGCTCCGAGCCAACGCATTGAAGATTAGTAATAATTGACAGCTTCATAAAGATGTGCGTGAATAAAAAATCCTTTAAGTCAGATGCTAGAAGAATGGATGTGGTTGTTAATGTAAAATAATAACAATAAAGATGTATGTAAAAAAATTACTAATAAAAAAAAACAATTCAAAGTGATACTTGAGTCTAATAAATTATTTTAATACAAAGGAATTATATGTATGTGTCATATTGTAGTTTTCTCAGACAAATAACGCTGTGCAAATCATATTTTTTAAATATTTAATATAGTACCATAATTATTATACGTACTAAAAGATTATAAAAATCATAGGAAAGATTACAGATTGTTTCATTTTAATTCTAATTATCACTCTCAGTATTGGAATGTGCGCGGCTTTTTGAAAATAAGCTCGGTGACGTAAAATACCAGAAAGCACACGAACGTCCACTTTCCAGGAGTCAATGCGGTCACTGTGGCCGTAATCAGTCAAGGGAAATATTATATCTATTGCTTTTGCATAGGAGATTTTAATAGTAATATCGACCAAGTTACAGGTTCGTATTGTATGTTTTTTTTTTTTGAGTAACTGTCTTTAATTAGGTGTTCAGGTTTATGTTCCTATTCAGTAAACTGTTGGCTTATTTGCCACTATCAGCAATAAAATATATCTTACTGTAGTTTGGTGCAAATTTCTAAAAACTGCAAATATTATTTTGCGATGGATAAATATTTGTGATGCAACTTTAAACTTATAAATACGGTCACAAAATCTCAGAAAAAATATTTTAGAAACATCCCAATATTTTCAAATGTTCCTATTTAGAATTCAAACTCGACACTTGCCCGCTATACGACTTGTGCAATTAATGTAACACAAAGTGTTCTACTGCTTTGTGTTACATTGATTGTGTAAGTTAGAAATACGAAGTAATTATATTACTGATGTCATATAAAAATATGCCTTCTCCAATATTCACACCTCGGACCAAACGTTGTATGCAAAAGTCATCGGTTTTCACGTAGTCGACCGCAGTCTTCCCTTATCGCCTATTGTCTGTTTGTCTGTCTGTCGTTCAAGGTCTGCCGTGTGCGGTCTGAGGTCCCGGACCTGTACCTAATATGGTACATCTCTATATGTAAGCGCTTCATTTGAAGTCTGGACGTGTTTTAAAAACCCATATGAATTATGGGGATTGGTGAATTATTTATTCAAGATGGACACTCGTATGCCTAATTCGACTTTAGGCTCTTCTTGTTACTAACCGCAAAAAAAACAACACATTAAACATCTCGACGAGTCTTGTAATATTAGTACTCGCTTCTACTGAGCGGTGTAGGTTCGATCTTAATACAGAGAAAAATTAAGAAAACCACTATTATTTGTTTTTGAAGTTGTTTTTTGGTCTGTTGCTTGATTGCTTATAAAGTTCTCCGAGTAGGAGTTATCCTTTTAACATATTTAATGTGTTGAATATTGGCCGTCTAAGCGTTGACAAATATAGACGTGCTCGAAAACAATATTTAATAATTACGATTTATAAATGGTGACCTCCTTTGGTTGTTACATTGCTGAGTGATACATTTTTGTTACCTACTTAGTGCATATTTTCATTAAGAATGCACTTTTATATGTGAAGTGATAAATTATTATAAAATGGAAAGTGTAATTAGAGCGGGCTAGTGTGCCCTGCGGCCTCGCCTCTCTCTAACTTTAAAATCATATCAGATATCGCATCTACATCTGGGATCCAAGAATCCATTCTTCTTCATTTAATAGCTGCTCGACGGATGACATGGATGTCATCCGTCGAGCAGCTATTAAATGAAGCTTATTCCATTAACGTCGATAGTAAACTCAATTCGGAGCAGAAGATGAAAATTTCAAACCTGTGTCGAAAAATTGAAGCAGGCAGTTTATCTTCCGTTGTCCGGTCTGACAGCTGACGAACCTGCCAAGCCTAAACCACGGATTGTGGTAGTTGGAGTACCCGCTTCTCTGTCCAAAAATGAAGTATTCAGCTACCTTTTTGAATAAAATATAGCCGATAAGTTTCCATCGACAAATCTAAAATAAATTTTGGCTTAAATAAAATTAAGCCGAAATCGGGCCGAAAAGATACTTCTACCTGTAACTACAATATTGAGTTTCCAACTAACATAAGAAGAGCCTTACACACAAGCTAGACTTTTTATATATTGGACGTCCTGCCCCGTGAAAGATTTTACACTAGTAAAAAGATGTTACAAATGGCATCACTATGGTCACGCAGCGAAATCTTACAAAGGGATTATCTCTACGAGTGGGCATTGTGCCGAAGGTGGACATTCGATAATCGAACGTACAAAGAAGGAAGATGCCTCTTAATGTGCTACATGCTCCCGTTTTAAAAAGCCTAGCAACCATAAAATGGGTGAAGTTGATTGAACAGCCAGAAAACAAGTGGAATATAGGTGCATAAACTCAATAGATTATGACGGTGACTTAGTATAGAATCCTGAATAATGTCCTATGTTTTTTTCATAAATATTATATATGTCATCTAATATTTAAATACAAAATATATAAATAAGTAATATTATTTTTAACCACCAACGCAAAAACGACGGGGTGTTATAAGTTTGACGTGTCTGTGTGTGTGTGTGTGTGTGTGTCTGTTTGTCTGTGGCATCGTAGCTCCCGAACGGATGAACCGATTTTAACTTTGATTTTTTTGTTTGAAAAGTGAATTAGTCGGGAGTGTTCTTAGTTATGTTTGATAAAAATTGGTCCAAGATGGCCGCCGCCACAAAATGGCGGGTTACATATTTTTTTTTGTACCAACTTAAACTGAATAAACTATTATTATTATTATAAAGATCACAACAGCCAAGATATTGTACTTGTAGTTTTTTTATAATGTTTAATGCTATTAAAACAATTATATAACATTGTTATGCTAACAAATAATGTCATGAAGATATTGTTTTGTTTTTAAATAAAACAGTCATTCTAAGCAGTTTTATTTTTATTTTGTGAGAGTTTCTATAAATGTATGCAAAATAAAACAAGGTAGATATACTAGACTATAAGCAACTATATATGGATGAACTAACGATAAAAGATGTAAACCATTCCAATAGCCGCCTAGATTCTAAAAATGTTACGTTAGAACAAGAAATTCAGAAATGTAGTTCTTATACATACATACATAGTAGATATACAGAATGTCCTACTATCTAATATAAGACATTTCAAGGTTATCCATTAATCACGGGACATTCTGTATACATAGTCTGACGCCTATGTTTCTGCAGGAGTAGGCAGATACACTGAAAACTAAAGCTGGTGAAGTGTGACTGTTACACATAACACTTACATTTTTACGAACTATAGTTTTAGATGTCATATAATAGGGAACGCGTCTATTGCCATCTATCAGCCATAGGTCCAGTCACCGTTTTGCTACAAAGAGTTTTTTTACAGGAAAATGCAATAAACTGAAAATCAAAAGCACAGTAGAGGCTCTTATACCGCTGCGCTAACGAAGACAGGTTTAACACAACTTCTGATATACAGGTATAAAATTTATAGATCACACATTTTTAATTTATATCAGTAATTTTAAATAGGGGCAAAATTTGATTTGAGAATGAATAACCCTTAAACATTATGCGGGGACTGAGCACACTGCTGACACCAAGCTCCTAGTAGATAGAGCGCTCTTTTTAGTTAAGGCAGCAGGAGGGGCCAACACCCTGACCACTGAAGCAGTGAGGAGAAGCTACCTGGCTGACACCTCTGATAAAGATCGTATTATAAAAGACTTGAAATTTGGAGCGTTTATAGACGCGGTGGACGAAAGTTCAGAGTCCGAAGAAGAGAATATAGCCGTGTAATAAACACATATCTCAATGTCTCTATCCCTCTCTACATACATCTCCTTAACGTGTTGGATATCGAATATACATATGTATATAAGTTAGTTAGGCTCTATAAAAATCCCAGCTCTGCTGATATGATACAAGTTAAGATGGGTCTTAAGAAAAAAATCGGGGTTCCTCTGCCCACTCTGCATAATATACATGAAGAAGAGCAGCATCTATCAACTAGGGCAAAAACGAGAGTAGATGATTGTCATCACAGAATAGGAGAAGTGGTTCCCATCTCGATCAAAAAGAGAGCCAGGGTGAGAGACCTGAAACACCTACAGCAATTTTAACTTCGGTAAAATATTTTGAATAAGTACCCAACATTTCAGGACCTCTCTCTGACCCATAAGACACCATTAGAGAATTTAGTTATGGTACCTGGTCCCTCTTGAAGATCCTCTGTCAAAGAGATCTTAAGACGGCTTGAGCAAAAACCTCGCGAGAAGGATTAATGAGGTGGCTTAACAATGGAGTTATAATAATAATAATAATAATTTTTATTTATTTCCTCTACAATATAGTTGGTATTGGTATAGTCATCATAAGTAACATTTCATTAACAAATAAAAAGAATTGTATATTGTGGGAGACTGGTGCCTAAACTAGGCTTGAGGCCTGTATTTCAGGACACCAGGTCTGCCCCCTGGCGGACATATACAGATTTAAGATACATGCACTCATATTTTACGGACTATTCTGTAACAATGCTTGAACAATATTTTCTTTCCCTTTTTTACTATGGTATTTTGTTAGTAGGTAATTAAGTACGTAATTGGATTGTGTAAGAGTGCGTGTGTGTGTGTGTGTGTGTGTGTGTGTGTGTGTGTGTGTGTGTATGTGTGTTTGTTTATTATATGTGCGTATATTTTAGGTAAAATTATATTTGCTTAAATCATTTCAAAAGTAAGTATGTAATTTCTAAAGTAAACGGTTTTACTACACCAATACAGCGAGAAGTTTTTCAGTGTCATGGTAAGTTTGATCCTGGAGCCAGTCGCTTAACTTCATTTTGCACTTGATTTTTTGAAGTTCATAAATTGGTAATAATCCATCCATCCAAGTTATATGCCAGAGGACTGTTCTGTGCGCTCTCTTTCCTTTTAATATGTATTAGCAATAGAAAATTCTCTCTCTTAATATAAATATATTAAGAGAGAGAATTATGATAATATAAATAATAATTGATCAATTGTAAATACTAAAATAGAAGAAACTATTCCTCTATTTTAAGGCTTCTCAACTAACACTGTTTTATATAGTAGATAATCAATTTAACACCGGGTAGAATTTTAAATTAAAACTAGCCTAATGAAAATATCTCTACGTTATTTAAAATGATTGAATTCTAAGAATATTTGAAACCATACGAAATTTTTCTTTTTTTTTATGAGTATAGACAAATATGTATCTTACTTATGTGTCTACTTTCTCATGTATATAACATGAGAAAGTACAATTAAACATTTTACCTGTATTCGAAAGCTCAATAAAAAAAGATGATTAGTTAAAATTACTGTATACATGTTTGCTATTAGGTTTAATTTAAAACCTTTTAGGTTTTCATAAGTTTGCGTTCGAGAGTTCCTGAGTTTGATGTCCGGGGTAGCCTAAATGCTTTACCTGTGTCCAGAAGTCAGCATTGCGCTCCTTTCTTATCACGTAAAATCTAAACATAACTGTCAACATATGAGTGTAATCCGCCACTAGCTAACCGCTTGTGTCTCTTGTTAATAGTGCTGTAACATCTATTTCATAGGACTAGTAACAGCTTAGTAAATTTCCTACCGCTCATAACTTTATATACTTTTCTATACATAAATAATATAAAAATTATAGCAGCATCTGATAATGTGCTTAATAGACGACAGTAGGCTTGTTCTCTAATACGTAGGATCCATAACGAAGCCAAAAAAAAGTAGCTGTATGTATATATATAGCTATACATATATACGAATACATATTAATACATTTACGGCAGAAAATCCCCGATGGTATATAGCAGTAGCTATCTGAAGTAGAATTGATACTCCTATGACTATTTATAGGAGTATCCCATCTACTTTCTAAAGCTTTATTTTAAATGCCTTTTAGTAGGACTTATTTTCATTCTTCGATCGTATTGCCATACTTCGTGTTACCATTGAGTATTACCTACGAAACAGCACAACAAGACTAAAATTGTGCTATAAGCCACCGCACGACCGGCAAACATAAGCAAAGTTACACCACAAGATCGGGGAAGTGTTGTGTACAACACTTTTCTGGCTAATCCTTCAGGGATAAGCGAACGTATTTCACAATTAAAAAGTCTGCAACACAGGTTGACGCATGTTGATATACAAACACATAATCATTTTGACAGTTACAGCCATTTTGGTCGGTAGGTGTAATTTAAGGTCCGTGCATGTTCCGCTCGCTGAACAAATTGTATGGAGCCTCCGAGTATTTTGAGATATGCGTTTTTTGTGATTGCAGCTTGCATTGTTCTGTCTGAGCGTTAGAGCGCATGTACATTGGGCTCGGTGATTTAATAATGTTTGTTTTTATATCACTATGACTAACTGAAACACTTTTTGAGTATTATAGTGTACAAGCAACTGCAGCGAAAGCTTAGTAATTTCATAGGGTCTGATACTATTTTATAATTTGTGTTTTGTTCTGAGAGAGAGTTCTTTTACCTGCTGTAAAAGTCTATTTGAAGTCTAGTGTGAGTAGTGCAGTCATTATGAGAACAGAGACATGAAAACCTAGATACGTAACAACTATTTAAAGAACACAATTTTTTTTATGCCATTTCGATCTTATTCGTAAGTATCCATTAAAGAAACTTACCACTTAAATCACTGGGTAATCCGTGAAGATGGCAAGTCCACCCAGTCAAAATGGTAAGATACAAATCACTGCAGATGTACCCAAACATCGTGGTAAAGAATGGCTTTTAATATGGTGCTGATGATGTCCCACTTCACGGTTTCTGATGTACAAAGCTGCAGTATACAAAGAGCTTTACTCAAAGCGAAGATGAACAAAAATCCGCACGCTTCGGCGCGTGCGCAGTGCGCGTGACGAACGAATTTCGCAAAACGTGTTTTTGATAGTGATGCGTACAGCCAAGTACCTAAGTGTCCTTTCATATTCAATTTTATTTCTGTTTTCTTTTATGCTGCAGTTTTATATTAATCATTTATATTTACGTTGGTTTTGGTTTAACTTTTCCATGCTTATTATTGCCTTTTATTGCTTCTTCATATTGAAAATGAGAAGAAATTTTATTTTGATCCATTAAATATTTTACGGTAAACTACTAAATCTATTCTGATGCAATTTGACATGTATATAAATAAGCTTAAGCTCTAATAAGGAATATAGAATACTTAAAAATATGGAATCGTTATGTGGAATAACAGTTACTTATAATGAAACTTTACTAGACTAACTTAATATAAAATTATGAGATTTCGGTTCACTGCGAGACACGTCTAGACTACGAGACAAATAAAGTTTAAGATAAACTTAGATAGGGTCCTTTATATTTTGGCATTTCTCACTCAACGCTGGCTTCGTTCGGATGGTAACACCATTTTGTCTATTGCAGTCGCCAAGCAGATTTGCAATTTGACGGAATAGTGGTATAGTTATTCTGGTTCCCTTTTTATTTACGGTAGATAGCGACTTGGTTTAATATTCTTGCATAACTAAATTATGTTAAGAAAACTCAGCCTTTGATCATTTCGACGATTAACTTTTACTATTAGATGGTTTGCTGCATCGCATGCCACCAACGGCAATATATGTATATTGAATGTTAAATTAAGCAAAAAATACTTGGTACAAAAAGCCTGTAACACTGCCTGACCGGATCGAACCGAAGACCTCATGCGATGTAGTCGCAAATACTACCGCTTTGCAAATTAAGCAATACCTTTGTATTGTTTAATTTGCAAAGCGGCAGTGTTATACTTATATATTATTATTATATTATATATTATTATTATTATTATTATTCTCTTTATTTAAATATTTTCAATACATTTTTCATTTTTAAATATACATATATCTATAAAAATACATATCATTTAAAAATATAAAATATATGGTACCCCACCGGCATCGGGAACAGGGTCCAAGCTGCCGGTGGTTAGGATTCCAGAGATAGGAACCTCCTCACAATGCGTGCTGTATCTAAAAGCACTGCCTTCTGCATCAAACCCTTGATCCAAGCACCCAACGCGAGCCTCTTTAGATGGTGATCGAGGCTCTTGGCTATTAGACCATTGACAGATATGACTATCGGCACAATGATTGCCGAATCAACGTCCCACATGTCGACAACCTCGCGAGCCAAATCGAGATATTTAATTTGCTTATCTTTTTCAGCTTTCGCGAGATTGCCGTCATGCGGAATGGTGACATCGATAATCAATGCGCGGCGCTCTGATCGATCTATCACCACAATGTCAGGTTTGTTGGCCACAACAGTCCTGTCTGTGATGATAGTTCGATCCCAGTACAACGTGACATGACCATTTTCGAGAACTAATTCAGCTACATACCTGTAGTACGGCACTTCAACATCTACACGTTTGTATTTCAGAGCAAGTTGCTGGTGAATAATCCTGGCTACTTGGTTATGTCTGTGCAAGTACTCGCCGTTAGCAAGACGAGAACAACCGGAAACTATATGCCTGAGGGACTCACCAGGTAGGTGGCACGCCCGACAAATGTCAACCGTACCATCCCTCAAGATATATCTCCGGTAGTTATTCGTCTTGATAACTTCGTCCGCAATAGCACAGACAAACCCTTCGGTTTCCCCAAAGAGGTCACCGAAACGTAGCCAGTTCACGGAGGCTAACAGGTCTACATCAGCTCCATATAGAGCCTTGTAGAACCTACCGTGAAGCTCCTTGCTCTGCCATACATCCCTGCGATCGTTAGTGCTAAGTACTACAGGCTTGCGCCAGTTCTCTTTAGCCAAACTGAGCGGGGTGAGTCCGATGTCTACAGCAACTACATCCCGATGCATACCCACGTCTGCCTTAAGAAAGTATTCTCTGAGGTTGCATACCTCGCGGTTATGAAGGGCCTTGGCATTCAGAAAGCCTCGGCCTCCACATTTCTGCGGGATATATAATCTCATCACAGACGAACGTATTATTATTATTATTATTATTATTATTATACTTTTATAATAAGTATAATATATTAAACATCTTTTTTTAAAGTTGTGACGAAAATTTAACAGAAATTAGTGTTATGTTATTCTGTGACCTGAAATAAATACTCAACCTTATGCTGTACAATTCTGGTCCATCGATAATAGATTGAAAAGTAAGAAATTTGTTCTTCTCTAAGTTGATTAGTAAATAATTAGGGTTGTATATTACTATTTTACTTGTTACGCTCTCTAGCTAACCTGTGCAATTGTTTTATGAGAGAGTTCACATCTGTGGCATCGTACGGCTAAAAATCAAACACACTTACTTAATCAAAGTCTGATGTATTTTAGCTAATGGTGCTCTAATAAACTACTACCCAAATCAACCGCCTTAAACGGTATTGGAATTCCTACTTTATAGAAAAAGCTTTGCGTCGTCAATCGTTGCGATATCACAAAAGCCTTTTCCGAGTTAATACTCCATAAAAATATTAGGTACTAATCAAGCATATAAGCTTAGAGCACGACCCCAGGACACAGGGGAAATGCTAGAAAAGCTAGGATGATGAAGAGCGGCAACGTCGCATCCTATTATTGAACTCATTTGACAATGTCGGTTTTTAATATGCTAATGCAATGTTGCCATTCCTCTACTTTGGGGAAATATATGCACTTACTTAAGTTGGATAAGTTGAAGTGGCAGTGAGTTAAATCATTTTAATGTGTGAAAAGGGTTGTTCCTTGTATTGTCACGTATTTTTATGGTTTAGTATCTTTAAAATTCTACAGAAACGTAATAAATACAGTACAGACTAGTAACTATACATTCATTTACCTATCGGACTAAAACGATCTTCTGTTGGGTTCTAGGGTAGAGTAAATACCGACTAACAGTTTAATTAGCTGGTACATTCTTGTAAAGACCGGCGCGTTTGTATTTGTTGTACCATCTTATCTTATCTTATCTTGGGGCCAGTCAGTACAGACCGGCAACACTTCGACCCAGTGGGATCTTTTGTGTCGACTTCCCCAATAACGACTGCCATAGATGTTCATGGCAGTCGGGACCGATGGCTTAACATGCTCTCCGAGGCACGGAGCAGGCGATAATTGTCAATCAATACGCACATAATTTCGAAAAGTCATATAACTTCCGAAAGTCAGAGGTGCGCGATGTGAGTTCGAACCCGAGACCCTCTGCATTGCAGTCTGTTGGTCTCCCCACTGAGCTATCGCTGCTCTGGAACTTTGTTGTACCATACAAAGTGATTAAAACCTGAAAGGTTAAACAGGGATTTAATATACTAACATTTTGCAAGCTGTTTAGGTCTTATGGAAAATATAGATTCGTTTATGAGTTTTGCCGAAAATCGTCGATAGAGAAAATACATAAAAACCTTGTACACTGCTTTGTTGGTATTGTGAGGTAAAAATGCGCATAGGTTTGCATGCCTTTGTCAAGTTATGGTTACGATTACCGACTTGGGCAAATTATTATGGTGATTTTCAATTAGCAAATTCTAAGTCTCCATATGAAATCTAAAAATGAATATGATAGCTGGTCTGGCTTGCCTCTTTTTTCTATAAAAGCAAAGCTGGCGAGATGTAGCTATATACTCGTATACAACTCTGCTAACCCTCCTTGGATATAGACGTAAGGTTAATGTTACGTGCGTGTTTATTCGAAACATAACAATTATATATTTCATACTATGATAATATAGAAAGTTAAAATATTATATTAATTTATATAAATGTAAACTTAGTGCCTGATTGTACCCCAAATTTTATAGTACCCTAAAAATTTGGTCTCAATCACTTGCCATCTTCAGATAGCTATGCAAATACCTGTGCCGCATACTTATTGATATAGCCTGTGAGATTTCATATGCAATTAAATGTTTTTATGACTAGGGTCTCTGTTCAAAAGTTTTATTGTGTTTTAAAAGTGTTAAAAAAGTTTAAAATGTTTAACTTTATACTGTTGTTGAGACGTTTTAGTTTTTATTTTAAACTTTATTTTGTTACCTTTGTGTTTTTTATCTTTACTTCGTTTTAATTGTTTATGGAAATGGCGTGAAAATGTGTTTTTAATTACTAAAGTTTATGGTTTAAATTATTTATATAGGTACTCAGTAAAGAGACCCATAGACCTATAGATGAAATGTAAATGCCAGATTTTCGGACCAAGTATTTGTCCTATTCATACTGTGAAATACATTAAGCTAGGTTGTGATTATTTTAAATACATCATGCACTGACTCAAAATATTATAATTGCAAATGTGATTTTGTTTGTTTGTTACGCTATGACGCCTTAATTACTCAACCAATCGTCATAAAACTTTGCACAGATGTTGTTAGGGGTACAGAAAAGTGCATATGTTAGTTTTCATCAAGAAAAATTTCGTTCTCGAAGGATATAAATTTATCGACAAAATCTAGAAAATCTTAAAATCTCAGGTGTACAGAGTAAAGGCAGGTTAATTGTAATATTTTAGTACATCTCCCAAATTATAAATAGTCAATAACAAATATTCTACGTGGTAAAAGCCTTTTGAATAATCGCACACTTTTACACATATTATTAGTTCAATTATATTTTTAGTACGTTTATAACTAACCGACTCCATCGGTAGCTTAGCAGTAGCAAATGCGATTGCCGTGCATGACGTCTCGACAATTCTAGGCAAAGTGTTCTTAGGTTTTCTACAAAGAAATTTCCCGTAGCAAAAAAGTCTAGAGTAGGAAATGTTCGCCTTCTTTTACCTGGGACTGTCTCTATACATCTGTGTCTGTAAAACATCTCTGCCTGCCTGGCATAGGTAGGATAGAAGCGTGAGACTAAGTATGTAAAACTGTATCATTGTTACAGATTTTAATGTATTTTTGAGGACACAAATTTTCTATAAAAATTACTAGCACTATAGGTTGCATATAACTAGTTAACTTGTCAACCTCTACAGCAAAGCTAGTTTAGCTAGCAAAACTGCTAGTTGTCTTAGGATGTTAGAAGTCTTAGGATTGGAATCCATTACCTTTCCATCAATTTCAATCCATTGCCTTTTATTCTTCTATAATCTCCAAATTATATTATTGTGTCAATAAATTACTCTGTAGAGCGTAACAGTGGATCATATTAATAAATCAAAATCGAAATCAAAACTGTTATTTGAATATAATTGAATGTCGAATAATTCGATTGTTTTAATAGTAATCGCGCATGCAATGCAGATAACTTAAACTCAACGATCTTAGAGGTCTCCTATACGCTTGGAAAAGCCGGTTTATTCAAGTAAGCGTACCTATCCTTAGACGTCTTTGCACCGAACCCACTATTTGTCTTACCGCAGTCAAACTTAACCAAGAGTAAATACGAATCTGAACCTGTCTAATTAATAGATACAGGTTCAACTCCCGTTTGTACAACTTCTCCGGTCAGCCGAACTTGTTCCATGTTTTAGTTTACGTAAGTGTTGGTTGGTGTGTGTGTTTGAAATCTCGAGAATTAATTAATTTGTATGATTTCTGGAGACTTTGTTGCTTTACGGAGTTTAGTACGATAAGTACGATTGGAAAGGGGCAAGTTGAGTAATTACTAAAAGTCTCGCAACATATACCGTCTAGCTCAAAGTTGAAGTTAAGTTACAGAGCCGCACACTACATCTTGTGAATACTTTTAAAGCCTGTAAATGAAATTAGTTTTACCTTAGTTATGGAAGAGTAGTATAATAATAAAATATATAATAATAATATAGTAGTATAATAATAATATATAATAAGTAATAGACTGCTGACGTCTCGGGTTTGACTCCCGTGACAAGTGTTATCCAGTTTTCTTGATAAAAAATTCTCAGTAGCAGTACTGCGTGTCTGGAAATGTGCCCCGTAGACAAAAAAAAACCTTCGTGGGAAACGAACCATTTCGTTTTTAACGTGGTTGTCATACACCTCTGCCAACCCCTTTGGGAATAAAAACGTGAGGCTAAGTATGTATAGGTATATGAATTCAAAATATCTATCATTTAGATTATCATTTCATTCAAGATGACAGTAGGTACACTCGATGAAGTCTTGACAAATCTAGCATTTAATTCGTTTAGTAAGAGTTCTGAAGTGTCGCCTTTAATGCCGCCCTTATTTTCATGCCATTTGTTTTAATTCAAAGAGACAACCGTAAATAATACATGTATTGCGAAGCACTTTACAAACATTCACACAACTGAAACAAAGAATATCCAGACATGCAACAAATATTTGTGGACCACACAATTTTTGAATAGAAAATTTCTTTAGTCACGTTGAGCACTTTTTGGGTGAACAAAAATCATGGAACTCGCGTCATAGTCACCGAACGCTTTCCATAAGCTATATGTATACTTTGTGTATATGTATGTGTACTTTTTGGGTGAACAAAAAGCGTGAAACTCGCGTCATCGTCACCGCACACTAGTTACTTAGTTTTCACTTCTATCGGCAGTCCCCGAAGAGTGCCCCGTATGTTATTGTTACGTGTATGGATCGAACCGACAACACTCGTCGTAGAAAAATGACGAGGTAACTATTTAAAACACAACGCTATCCATATAGAGACTAACAGTCTTAGTAGTAGTATTTAGTCCGATTAGTCCGAGTTCTAAAGAATCACATACATAGGTCCCTCTCTCCACATATCATCATTTCTTATTATAACATCATAATTTTAAGTTCTACTCATACATGATTAAGATACATGAGTTTCATATTTGGTAGTAGGGGTCATTTTCTTATAATAAAATTATAAATATTAGTTTTTCCTTTTAGCAACCAATTTTGATACCTATTGCAGAAAAAGATTAATTTTAATTGCTATTTGGTATGTGTAAATAATAATGTACACACGGCTACACATCAAGTTAGACACCTTATATACGCATAACTACGCTACATACAAAATAGAGAATTGTCGGAAAGGGACAGTGCATAGTGGTGTCGATGTAATGGTAAGGATAGAGCGTAACAAAAAGATAACGCACTCTCTCGCACGATTCGCAGCGTTCAACTTCTAATAGTTCAAAGTCCAAACGGTCTAGGTTGATGCATCGCTGTGTGTACAAAATCAAGCAACTGCCCGTATTACTATTTTTAACTTGGTTTAGCATTTTACTAGTATAATTAAACTAAAATTGTGTGCAGCTAGCCTATACATATATTAATTATAAAGAGAAATATTTGATTTTTGTTTGTTTGTAAGGCTACTAACTAACTTAAAAACTACTCAACCGATTTTAAATAGTCTTTCACAATTTAAAATCTATATTATTACCATAGGTTCATAGGTTGGGTAAGGTGTCATAGGTTATATTTTATTTAATAAAAGCACTGTTATTAACATAACCTAAACTAACCTATTTTTACGCAAGCGAAGCCACGCGCAAAAGTTGTATTAAATAAAATTTATCAGATGGGCATATATCTGACACCATCGCAAATATAAAATTGACTTATTTCTGTTATAAAATATTTTTATATCTATGGGAACACTTGCGCCGAGGTGATTGTGTATCAGCAATAAAATTTGCAGTTAAAGGAAGCACGCTAGTGCCCTCTACATCCTATGGCATGTATTTTTTTCTTGCCTTTGGTAGCAGACGAGCACGTGGCTCACCTGATGGAAAATGGTAACCGCTGCTCATGGACTTCAGCAATGTCAGGACACAGCAAAGCCGCTGCCTACCGTGAAAGAAGAACTCTTTTTAAACCTTGTTTGAAGAAGGACATATCATAGCGCTCGGGAAACACTGAAGCAGGATTGCATTAATGCATAGAGAGCAACCGTAAAGTTTCAGCTTCGATGCCTGATTAGAGTAAAATGTTATTAACAACTTCATTCCGACAAATGCTGTGATTTAACGGTAGTGAATGCGAATGGTGTGCACGAGTTGTCAGGTTCGATTCTCGGGTTGGACTTTGTGTTATTGCGTTATTTTGTCAAGATATTCTCAGCGGCAGCACATAACTTATAACAATACTCAGTATTCGATAATATGTTAGACCCGTAGAAAATGAGTGGAACCTAACCAAAGCTCGTGAAATGTGGGTGCATATTCTAGTTATAGGGGATATAAGCGAATCAGGGTTACAAGACTATGTTTTATTTATATAATTTAGATTTTATAGAAACATGTTTTCTCGTAACACGTTTCATATAAATATACAATTCAACAAACTGTATCAAAACAATCAGAATGGAAAAATCCATCGCGAAAAGAGACGTATTAATCACCGTCCTACATTTGCAACAAAAAATTCTAACAAAGTAAAATTTTTCATACAAATTAAATATTAATTATTGCGAGCAGGACTTGGCAGTGTGGCCACGCCCTAAGGACAGAGGAAATGATTTATTTGTATTTTTTATTATGACTTGATTATATTTTAACAGAAGACTTTAATCATATAACTTCATTCAAATTTCGACTTTATACGCCAAGAAATTGGAACTTTTTTGCTACTCACAAATTGCCTAATGGTAATTTCTGCCAAATTTTCGGACACAAAAGCGATAAAGTTTAATTGTGTACTTCAGTTAAAAAGTACATTAATTAAATATGGCGAACGATGGACAATGAAAAAGACATTGTGGACTTTTTTCTTGTTGATTATGATTTAATAATGTGAGATCCATTTAGATGTTATCGCGGGTGATGGAAGAAAACAAATGTTTTAAATCTCGTAACTAAATTGTTCTGTCAATTATTTTTAACAAAAGCTTTTATTTATGAAATGAGTTCAGTATGGGTTTTATAACATAACACCGTAAAACAAACAACCGTAACCGTGTAACAACCGTATTCAAATAAATTGCGAGTTTTTCGTAACTGTTTCCGTAGCCACACCGAGTACCGGATTTGTATGTGGTGCCCTGTGTATCTTCTTATTATTTATTCTTTTTATTATTATATTTATTATCTTCTTATTATTCTTATTGTATATCTTCTTTAAAATGTAGGTACTAGACATAGCTTGATAGCTAGAAATAGAGAAGCATAGGCATAAAAGAGCATGTAGCTGATGTAAAACACCAATGATTAAATAATGTTCGGGTACTTTGAAATTACAACACTTTAGAACATTGAGACAACTACCTTTTCTCTTTCCTTTCTTCCTACCTATCTTAGCCTCCGCGTGAAAATGGCTGCAGAAACATCAGATAAAGTTTAAACTTAAATATAAATCGTTTTATAATATAATTAGCTTTTAATAAGTATTAAAGTTCAACAGTAGAAGTGTAACAGTTTAAAAATGATGCAATAAAGTGCAAAATAAACGATGCCATAAAATCCGTATTAAGTAGTTTAATTTCAATTAATAACATTCATGTATAAAATAGACAATATTAAAGTATTTTGTTGCTATATATGTAGTTCCTGTGTCCAATTAACAAGCTTTCAAACAACAGACATAAAAAAAATACCCAGGCTCTGAACAACCGTTTGTGGATCACACAAATGTTTGCACCACATGGGGATCAAACCCACAACACTCGTTCCAGCGGTTATTGCGAGATGATTATTTTAATCATTACGCTATCCATGCAGTCAATTTTTACTATTATTTATCGATGATACGTCGACCTTCCACCTTCTCGAATGCACTTTTATTATTTCATTAAGTATACAAGGTCTGCAATATTGCAA
Organism: Catocala nupta; assembly: GCA_963675205.1. Classification (NCBI taxonomy): domain Eukaryota; kingdom Metazoa; phylum Arthropoda; class Insecta; order Lepidoptera; family Erebidae; genus Catocala; species Catocala nupta. Next base: position 6,362,289 of record OY776096.1, read on the forward strand.
CCTTGACATTGGAGCGGACCTTCAGCAAAGGTCCTGAAGACCTTCAAAGTAAGAAAGAGATATTTTAGAAAGCACATATAAATTTATAGCTTTCATAACCTTACACTGCGACGGTTTTATGAAGCGTAATATTGCGTCGATTTTCACAAATAAACAATTGAAAATTTACCTCGTTGATTCAGTCATGGAAGCGTAACCTGATTGAAATGTCTTGAGTTTGATTATGGGACGAAGTATTATTAGGATTTGTCGGTCAGGAAATTATTAATAGCAGCTACGTGCCTTCCCAGTAAAATTCTATATCGTAGCGGTGCAATATAAAAAAGGAATCATCTCTATGTTAATGAAATCTATTAAAATTATCTAAATTGTTTTATAATGGAGCATGGACGCATAATTATACTCAAAATCAAAAACAATGATCTTTTCTCTAGGCATAAAAATGTTATTAAGATTGCCACGTTGTTTCCATGGCTTAGGATGCAGTTTTTATTTTCGCTTTTTCGTAAGGTCCTCGATACCGGGTTGGACAAAATATACCTGGTTTAGAAAGGAGAGCTTTTAAAGTAGTTTTCTACTTATCTTTTTAAATGAGATAATAAAAGTAATCAATTTCAATTATTTTTCTCAACGACGTAAAACATTTTTTTTAAAGACAACGCCCGCGCCATGTTACGCTGGGGACTTTACAAACATTCAAATAACGGACGCAAACAAAACCTAGACTCTGAACAACAAAATTTTGTCCCGTGTGGAGGTCAAACCCACAACATATCAACAACCTACAACATATCATATCTCAAATATGTTAATGTAATACACTCTACGATACTATAAATAATTAATTAATCTAATTTATATCTACAAACGTATTAAAAAAGATAACATAATTACAAAAACACAAATAATACAATACAATACTTATATAATAATATACACTTGCCTTGCACTTGCCTTGCACTTGCATTGCTTACAATATATTTTTCAACAATACAAGTGCTTTAACCTGTTTTTTATGAATGCTGTGTATAGTTAGCAAACTAATTTATTTCAAAGTAAAATCTATATACAGGTCGTGGCGTAAATTATGGATAACCCTGAAACTGACGACTGGCCAGATTATCATCTATCATTTACCCCACTTATATCACCATATGCCCATGGATGACCAAATTATTGATATTTTAAATAAAAATCTTACTTACTCATACAAAATCAGCTGCCATTTCTACAATTGGCGACATTTCCTCTTTTTGTTTTTTTTTTATGTCACTCCGAATACTTGTATCATCAGACCAGTATCAAGTTTTTTGTTACAATCTAAGACAACTTCGCAGAAAATACCTAATCTCAAATTTTAATATGTTTTCTAAGGAATTACGCATTTTTGGCACCTGTATCGAAAAAAATTTAATGCAGTGTAATAAATTATTTTTGGTGGTCGATTATTTAAAAGAATTGCCCATTTAATGCAAATTCTAAAATCGTATAATAATAACCAGTATCTTGATAAAGTACAAAGTTATTGCTGTTCGAATCTTAAAGGAGAATTTTTAAACAAATTAGTTTTTTTATTAAATTACTTTAACACTGCTGAAACTAATTTTAGATTCATAGACAATGAGAATTTTCTTAAAATTTGATTACTATGGGTTTGTTGACACAATAAAACACATAGTAATTAATAACATTTATTGAAAATAATTATACAAGATGTTCGAAGTGGGCTCCTTTAGCTACTATACAAGCTCTACACCTTCTTATGAAGGACCGTTTCAATCGGCGCAAACCCTGCTAAAGATATTTCGTCAGCAGCCGAACGTATGCGTTGTTGCAACTGTTCAACTGAAGTGTTTTTTCTTTGTATACCTTCTCCTTTAAGCAGCTCCAGTAAAAAAAAGTCCAATGGGTTTAGATCTGGCGAGCGAGGTGGCCACAGTATTGGCCCTAGACATCCTATCCACCTCTCTGGATAGGTTTCGTTAAGATGCTGTCGTATTCTTACCGCATAATGTGCAGGGCAGCCGTCGTTTTGCAGCCACATGTTTTCACGCACTTTGGGGGTGCGTCTTCCAACAACAAAGGCAAATCACTTCGTAAAAAATTAAAATAACTTTCTCCAGTAAGAGTCGGTGGTAGTTCAAATGTTCCAACAATTTGACCGTTTATGATGCCAGTCCATAAATTAATCTTGAACTGGTGTTGTGATCGGTCTTGTATAATTAATTTCGGGTTTTCCAGTTGCCAGCTATGAAGGTTATGTAGATTTAAATATCCATTTCTCGGGCACGAGGATTCGTCACTCCATAATATTTTGTTGAAAAATTTGGATCCTCTCTTACTCTTCTTAACATTGTTCTACAAAATGCTAATCGTAATGAATAATCTTTTGGAACTAAGGTTTGCATTCGTTGAAAGTGGTACGGATCGTTTTAATATGCGATGTACCGTAATTCTGGTTGACATGCCAGTACGACGAGATAACACACGAACTGATATGCTAAGATCTTCGTTCACCATGTCCCAAACTTTTTCGTCATTGGTGATACGCGGTTTTCCCTCACTCACACCGCCCACACCGCTGCTAGGTATTCTGCCTTCAGAGTATGATATGTATGGTGATATAAAAGAGGTAAATGATAGATGATAATCTGGCCAGTCGACAGTTTCAGGGTTATCCATTATTTTGCCACACCCATATTATGGTGAGTAACAGAATCGAAATATTAAAAACGTTATATTGTAACAGTCACAGCAGCTGACATTTACAATTTGCTGAATAATAATGTGTTTAGAAATTGACTTTGAGTGATGAAATACTCACTACTCACCACCTCCATAACTCATCAACGCCTAGCCCAAAACCTCTGTATCTAGACAGCTGAATGTTGTCCAAAGATTTATTTTATGGTGTTAAGAAGGAAGGATATAATAAATCCCCACAGTGTGGGGAATAAAAAGGACTTTCAATCAAAGTTGTATCCTTATCATAGATTTTAAAGACTATGTAAATGTAATTAATAATAATTGTAAGTATTTATGATTTAATACTCAATACTCAATTGTTTATTGCGTTCCGCAATGTAGGCTTAGGTGGTAACATAAAATAATATGACAGTTCATTATGAACCCTGTCGGCCACAGCAACGTAAGAGAGAGGAAAATAATATACTAATATTATAAAGCTGAAGAGTTTGTTTGTTTGTTTGCTTGAACGCGGTAATCTCAGGAACTACTGCTTCGAATAAAAAAAATATTTTAGTGTTGGATAGCCTATTTATCAAGGAAGGCTATAGGCTATATAACATCACGCTACGGCCCACGGGGGCGGCACAGTAACGATAAACGTGGGTGAAACCGCGGGCACATCTAGTATGTTATAAAATTAAAATATATTACTTATATTATGTATTATTATGTTATTTTACTTTATTTATATATTATATTCGTAGTATGTCAGCAGTATTATTATATTATTTTATATAATATATATCATTTTATTGTTACAAATTACATTATTAAATACTACCTATATTTATCGAAATTAATTCATGATAGGATAACAATCACTTACTACAACTCCACGCCGAAGGAGCCGTGGGCAAAAACTAGTCTTTTGTTTCTCCAATGACCAAATAGCATTGAACATAAGATTTTATCTTCTTTTCCCTCTTCTCCCTAGCCTTTATTATTCCCAAGTCACTTGGGGTCGGCCTTTCTGGTCTAACCGGATTTGACTGGATATCAGTTTTTACACGGAGTGGCTGCCACCTGACCTCCGCAACCCGAAGGCTAACGATACCCTAAGGCTAGACCAGTATCAGGATATTATAAGACACTGACTTTCCAATAACGACTGCCATAGGTGTTCATGGCAGCCGAGACCGACGGTTTAACGTGCTCTCCGAGGCACGGAGCAGGCGATAATTGTCAATCAATACGCACATTATTTCGAAAAGTCTTATAACTTCCGAAAGTCAGAGGTGTGCGACGTGGGTTCGAACCCGAGACCCTCTGCATTATAGTCTGTTGGTCTCCCCACTGAGCTATCGCTGCTTTTTTTGAATATAAGTTTCATATTAAATGAATATTTTATGATCAGCATTATTACCTTTAAAATAAAACCTAACAGCATTCCGTGCTTAGATCATTTTAATTTATATATACCCACCATCTTATCATATTACACTACTCACTAAGCTGAAATGCATTTTGAAATACGCGAGTGCATTGTGATAATAAAACAATCAAGTTTATCTGATCAAACGGCCCAGTGAGCTGATGTCTTTATTGTAAAAATATACAATAAACTACGGAAAAGGAACCTCAGGTATGCCTGATTGTAATCTTTCAGCAATATATATAAATCAAGCTGTGTGTATGTGGCTATATACAAATGATTTTTATTTGCGGAGAAAGATTTAATATCTCTTCCTGTTGTTATTTTACTTTAATTTAATTTAAGTTATACGACTTTTATAATTTTGAGAACACCGGCGGCTCAATGGTATACCGTTTTTGTGCTCACCATTAGCAAGTAAGGTCCTGTCAATCCTGTCACAGCTGTTGTCAGAAGCCATATTTGGCGCAAATAATTGTTAGTTTCTATGATTACTGTTGAAGTGATTATAGGGTATGACGTGTAGAGACCTCACTATCCACTAGAACTTCTCTCGTTGCCCTCGTTACCTCGTCGGTCCCTTCGTTTTGTCACTACCTTCGTCGTTTGTCTCTTCTCATAGGCTAGGTTACTATGTGATTTACGATAGGCTGCGACTTAGTTGTTTTACCTTGAAATGTATTCCATGATGAAAAGAAGACACAAACTTGTCCATAGGCCGCTGACTCATGTCTGGCACCAATAGCAATATTATGTAGATTACAAAAATATCTAACTGCTAATTAATTATATTCCCCCTCTTTTATTCCATTAAGGGAACAGGCCTGTTCCTTTAAATGACAACAAACCCAACATAATACATTTATTGTATTATTCTTGCTGTTCAATACAGTATACTACTAACTATAATTGAATCTGTAACTCATATCACACTTACAACACAAAAAGGCTACAAGTTCTATAATTCAAAAGATCCATCTTAAAAATAATTTCCCCTGGTAAACGAAAATACTTAACAAACTAAAACATACTTACGTACCAAACACGCATTAAAATAATTCATTTCGACTGCAACTAGGAAATAATATTTGTTTCATAATCGGGGGTGCATCCTTATGGCGCGATGCTCCCCAATTTATCATGTACGCTTATGCCAAGCAAATTTCAACCTTAAATAGTTATATATAGGACCGGAGGAGCTTCCTTGTAAAACTGCAAGTGTTTAAGGGATCTGTTAGGGACGTGACGTGCGAGACGGTTTACGCGGGAAACATATTTTATTAAAATTTTCCATCTTCCTAGTTGTGTTCAAATGTGTGCATAGATTAGTAACTGTGGCATTTTTGGTAGATGCGACACTGTTTAAATTGATCAAGTTTATTTTAGTTACTTTGGCGTTCACTTGTATAATTAAAAATTAGTGGTGATATTTAAGTAAAGTCTGGGTATAAGGCAGTTTAATATAGAAAAGCTATTTATACTTAATTGAATTGCTATTTATACTGCAAAGGTAACCATTAATTACCTCCTACATTTTATTGCTACTATAAGAAATTAAGTTTTCACGCTAGCTAGGCAAACTTAATTGACATGCGAATTTTAAACGCATTGAGAAATATTATTATGCTTAGAAATGTTGACATTTAAGTTGCCCCCACAATGCTTTACTTCACACCGTTAAGACGTACGTAGCTGCGCTCATATCTGGATTAATCCAATAAGTTCTAGGGTCACTTTTGAATATCGTAGCCAAGAAATCTCCTGGAAGTTAAGTAGACCACAGTAGACACCATATAAAAAAAAGGTCAAGTGCAAAATTGCCTTACCCGATACGCCTTCTACGCTCTTGCTTTGCTGAGCGTGGCAAAATGGAAATGTAAATGTAGTTAACATTTCCATATTATAGTTCAGATAATTGTGCCCGCGGTTTCACCCACGTTCATGATTACTGCACCACCCCCGTGAGTCGTAGCGTGATGTTATGTAGCCTATAACCTTCCTCGATAAATAGGCTATCCAACATTAAAATAATTTTCAATTCGAACCATTAGTTCCTGAGTTTAGCACGTTCGATCAAACAAACAAACAAACTCTTCAGCTTTATAATATTAGTATAAATTAGCGACAACCTTGACCTTCATAAGTGTTATTTTCTGACCTAAATGAATAAAAATATTTTGATTTTAAATTACCTTATCTACTATTTCTCTAATTAGATTACCGTTAGAAAATTTCATACGGCAATCCTCTTTTCGGCAAGGGATAAGTGTATTACTTTCACTAGTAATAACACTATGAATTTCTTTTCGAAGGATTTGTAACGAGCAATTAATACTTATAGTGTTGGAAATCTATTGCCTATCCACGATTATCGCTTACCGATAGATAAGCCCTATAAATGCTTTTCATCTTCAAGAGCCTGTTCGAAGTAACATTAAATATGAAAAGCAAGCAGGTGTTTTTTGCTTCATTGCTTCGATGATGGCAATTTCTTTTGTGACATGTGAATAATTTATAGCGAAGGAATTATCTTACCAAAAACAAAAGAAAACGACAGATCCTAAAAAGTGCACGCAGGGCACTGTTCACTTTAGGCACAAACCTGACAAAACCCGTCTATGTCTTAGTCTACAGCTCATAGCGTCGTCGTCAGTCGGCAGGGAGTTAATGAGCGAGCTTTGTTACCATCGCGCTGCGGCTCACCGACACCGGCAGATGTATACCAACCACGCTGTTTTGCCTGCTAATTACCTACAATTGATATTTTGAATAATAACACTCAGATGATGAAGGGTTTGGCAGTGAAAAATGAGGATGTTTGCTACAGCAAACATCACAATGTTTGTTCAAGAAAATCATTAAGCTAATAAATTTAAATTTGATGGCAATTTTGTATAATAAACGCTTCTATTAAGTGAAGGACTTACACTATAGCCTCGTTAGAGATTAAGTTGCCTTCGGCAATAGACTATTATAAATGGAGATAATATTGAACATAAGCTACAGATAATGTTTGTCCAATTACCTTTAGGACTACAGTTTGATAAGCACACAACTGCTTGTGAAACATAAATACTAAATTGTATGCTATTAACAGTTGGCGATTAGAACGAAGTTAAAATTAATTATTATTGTTTGAAAATGTGTTTATGTGGAAATGTTTCCAATGTATTATTTTCTTCTATGTTTTTAATTCTAACATTCAAAATTTATCTAGTTATAAAATATAATGATGATAACGAAAAAGTAAACCAACTAACAGACGCAACATAAAACATAATATATTTTTTTATGTTTGTAGGAATAATGGAATAGTAAAGACAGAAAATTATTACATTACTAAATTTAATATACATCATGTAATTATTTGTTCTCGAAAATGAAAAGCAAACATGCGTTGTGTGTCAAAAATGATATGCAGGAAGAAGAAGGCAATGATAAGATAAAGACTGATAAGGATATTGAGAAGCAGATGACATACTGTGCCGACCCTAATTGAATTGGAGTCAAAGTAATGATGATGCTTTCGAAAAAACATGTTTATATGCGAATAAATATGTTAAGTATTTTTAATTGTTTGTATATATTATTTGCAAAGATGGTAAGTAGGTATATGCAGGTAGCTTTTTTGAGTATTAGTTTAGTAAGTAATTTTACTGTACATACCAGGTTAATTAGGCCTATGTTTGAATTTGTACATTATTTTACAAGCAAGAGCACATCATTAAAATAAATCTATTGTGCAAAAGTGTCAAAATTGGTTGCAAAATAAGGATGTAATTAATATTTTAAATTTTATATAAACATGTAGGATATCTTGCTATCTCAATAGCTAGTAGCGGTTATCGTTTGTTTTTCCTGATATTTGACAATTACGCCTACTACTAGATTTGAAACTCTTGAATCTTTTTCATTCCAATCTGATCTTTTTCTGTTTACGTCATAATGTTAATGTAGACTCTTGAAAATATAATAATATACATATTTGATGAAAATCATAGAATCTAAATAATTTTAAAAGGGCCTGTGGTAGCCAAAATATTAATTATCAATGTCGAGGGCATACATATTAGTAACTTAAAATATTTCATTCCACAAAAATATATACTTAGAAAAGTATATATAGAATAACACAAAAATCCTCTTGAGATACACGAAGCATTATTTAAAATAAAGCACTCAAATAAATTATTCAAGATTTCTAAATTTTACTAAAATTATGATTGACTGATGAAATTTACCAATCGTAAAAAGCCGTCTGAATTGTAATGAAAATTGACAGATTCAAATATCTTCAGCACTAATATAATACGAACCTTTAATATTTGAACGGGATCCGTTACGTAATTGGAAATGGCGTATTTTGTGATGTAATTTAGATTAATTCTGTTCAGTAAGTATCTTCGACACAGTTCGGTATATTAAATGGAAAGAAGGAGAAAATGAAAAATAATATTGTTTCGTTTGATATATTTTGGCAATATTGTATTGTATTATTTTTAATTATAGGACTCATTTTCGTAATTTTAGTATTATAACTGGTTGGATAGCATTACACATCTGCAAGTGATTAAAGTATTTTCTATACTACATAAGATGGTGTCGTCACTAACGATAAAAGTGATTTAAGTCCCGTGCTAAGCAAAACAATTTATCGGAAATAATTTAATAGGAATGCAAAAAAGCAAGATGGTGGTCGTAAGTGTGTAAGCTTTTGGAACTTGTAATTACTGGGCAAAATGCAGAAGGACACTATTTCTATTCTTACGGTTGCTTCTGTAGAAAGGTGGGTATTACTTAGGCGAATCACAAAATTTCCCCGAGTTCATGCATAGGTACATTTATAATCTCACCCGCAAAGGGTGCGCAATATTTCGCAAAGTACGGGTTTAGCTCCCATGACATTGAGGAGGCTATCGAGTATAGTTCTAGACTTCAGACTCAGAATTTCTTAAAAGAAAGTCCTAATAGCATTTGAGTCCCAAATCCAAAAAAAAAATATTATTTCCTCTAAAGTGTTTACATTCAGACGATTAGTCTCTACATAATGCTAGAAACTAGAAGATTGGTTAACAACATCAAATAGCTACCTACTTTTACCAAGACATACTCAAAGGATACTGAAAGTCCTAAAACTCACACAAGCAGCACTTGAAAATCACATAAGGAAAAGAACATAATGGAACCGGCAATTTACCTTGAATTTCGCACAAAGAACTTTCCAGAAGCCCACTAAAGCATTCAAAGATTTCGCTGTAACTAACAAATGGTACATTTAAAACCATAGTTATGTTTGCCGTAGGAAATATGGATAATTTTATTCTCGAGACACTATGGCATGCTAATGCGAGCACCTAAGAACGAAACTGTGGGAGGGACCATGTGTTTGGTAGAGTAGAGATTGTCTTGAATTTCGGACTGAATTAAATTGAAGGCAAAGAATACTGACATTGTGTAGCAGTTCTGCTTTATTTTTCAAATGAGCTAGCGGCCCGTCTGTTTGTACCCATCAGGGTACTACAACCTTTAATTATAACGCTGGTTTAAGGTCAGACAGACAAAGTAAAGGACACTGCTTGAGAAAAATAAAGGTGAGAAGTTGAGCCACCTACTACACCTACAGCTACTGCTGGCACTTGTAGCAGCGTGTTACCAGAGTGAAATCCCTCACAGGACAGGACGACCAATTTATAAAGACCTTGTCGATAATGATGAGAGCTTTTCGTATTACTCTAGAAACTTCAAAGACGTAATTAAGGTCTCGGCGTTCTTTTTGCCTGATTTATGGCTTAATTTAATAAACTTAAGGAGCGTCTCGAGATTAGTATCCTGAAGTTTGCTGGCAATATTTTGATTATAGAGGCAAGTGTAAACTTCAGTATCCTGCATGGATGAAGAAACTCCTATAAGTACCACTTATAGGATTACGTTTAAAGGGCTCGTCAATAATTTTAAGTCCCATGTTCATGGTCTGGATCTGCTTTTTAAGCCTCTACATGTCATCTTTAGTATCAGTACTGATAATTATACCGCCGTCTCTTGTCTGTCGTAGTCCTCGGATGTGCAGATTCATTGGTTCAGGACGGACTATCTTCTGGACAATAGATTTTGTCTCCTCACTCGACTTTGATTTATCGCTGTGATAGATCGCCACTGAACAAAAATTTTACGGCTGTATAAAAGTATTGGTATCAGTCTTCACCATGTCTGCGAAAGAAGGGCTTGTGGTAGGTTTTGTAGATTCCTCTACAGTCTGCTTTAAGTCCTGAAGTCGCCGTGATACAACAAGCTGGTCTTCTAGGGTTTTCATAGAGGAATATGCAAGTGTGGCTTTCATTTTGAGTGATTGGTATTCTACTGCCAGCTGCGAAGTCCCGTGTCCAACATTACGGCATAAAGTGATGATCCTTAATTTTTGCTCAGTGTTCATTTTGCCCTCTGATAAAATAGAACACACTTGATTTAGACACTTTTCAATGGACGTCATCCATGACTAAATTTCAGGCGTTGATATTATTTCAAGGTAATCTTCTTGACCTGAGGCTTCAGGTCTCGGTGAGGGCCTTTTCAGCCGTAGGAGATGGCGTGCGAGCGGTCCTGCTACTTCTATTAAAGGGATTGCTCTCCATGTTATTAATTACTTTATCTTCATACATTAAACATTTTCACTAATAAATTGCACATATTTATTGTACGAAAGCATAAATATGACACAGTTTGCGTTGCACCAGCTAGCGCTAAAACGAGATCACAATTTATAACTTTTTATTTTACTAAATAATTGGTCAACGCGTCTGATCTCAATGAAGACTATAGACTATCTATATGGACTATAAACTATATAAATGAATAAAGCTATCAATTATGGACCACAACGTATGTCCATTACATGTCTGATGTATTTGTATGTTATGTAAGATATATGTATATTATATTTCAAAACGGCACACTGTTATACATATATGTACGAAAAATAAATCAAATTTTCCAAAACAGAAGATGTTTTAAATAATCAAAAACAGTATTTTGTCCTGGCCACCCTACTCGCAGAGCCCGACACAGTCGCAATTCAAGTTGCATTACCTTTATTAAAGGATATTAGCGTGTCGAGAGAGCGCATACACGGATTTACATGTTATATTATAACAGTACTAGATTAAACGCGTTGCTTCGCTTGCGAAGAATTTTCGTGGAGAACAAATTTTACATTTATAGTTAGAGAGTTGATGTGAGGGGGCTTTTTGTATGTGTAGTAGCAGAATTAAGTACCAGTTATCTAGTGGGGAAATCGTTGGACTGACATATCACAGTCCAGATTTCAATCACATGACCTTCACTTGGCTTTTCCATACCGAGTCCGTGTTAAATAGTCAGTTATCGCTCGCTTTACGATAAAGGGAAATATCATTTTGAAAATTGCATTATATATGGCTGAGGGATATCTATATTGATTTAAGGTCAGTCTTTATTGTGATCTCAATGAAGGCAGTTGTAGTAAAGGAGTCTGTTGAACACGAAGTCTTCGTTTTGGTTACCGGATCGAGTAAATTGTAACTGGATTTTTCTGTTAAGCACATTCCCAGAAGAAACATGAAACCATGCCCGGTAGATGGCATTCGCTTCGCTTCACACCTTTTTTGTGAAAAGCTGGCAAATGTCGGTGAATTACATGCCTGCCTCCAGGAATATAGTCATGAGACTATGTAGATCATAATGTAACAATTAAGTTTACATGCACGAGATTATACCTACATATACATCCCTGAAGGGGTTAGGCAAGCGCTCATTCACGTCGGTGTAACCCATTACACCGACGTTTCGCTTGCTGCTACGGTTTCGTCCAGTGTAATATGGATGTGCTATTAGCCGTCTAACAGGCAAATTAAGGCTTCATGGTGCTACTAAGAAAATCGTAACAGTTTACTCGACTGCAGATTTAAAGCCAGAATCTACGAGCCAGCTAATATGCTCTCATTTACACAACTATACTAAAAAGGCAATCTTTGGAATATTTGAAAAGAAATTTGTTATGTTTTAAGAAATGCAACGCCCGCACAAAGGTCCTATCGCGAGTGTCTTTACAAACATTTAAACAACGGACACAAAAATCACCCAAACCATCCAATTGTTTCTCTGAAAAAGAAAATAAGTTGTTTTTTATTATTCTGTCTTATAGGTATCTTTCCTTTCCTTTTGTTATGAAAATAATACTTCTCTATCTACCCTTCGAAGATGTAGGCGTGGAACTATATACTTACAAATTATTTTATATCATTGGTCCTGTAGCTTAATTTTGCATTTATGTCTGCAAACCAGGTTACAATTCTGCTCGGGCTCATTCAATAATCCCAATTAATTTTAGGGCTTATTGCCGTTAATAACCTCGTTCTTTATTACTTGGTAACATCAGCTGCCATAAGAATGTTCATCTGTTCAAAATGTAAGGGCCTCAGAGAGAGACTAACAGCTGGCAAAATGTTAGTGTGTGTACAAGTACTGATTTAAAGTGTACCTACATACTTATGATTTATAGGGGACATACGCCTATATTCCCAAAGAGGTGGGCAGACGTTTTTTACACCCACATTGGACTCACTTAATAGTAAACGAGCCTATTTGCGTCCACAAGACGCAGGTCTAGACTTCGTGCTACTACTGAAAATTCCTTGGGACAGTATCCCAATAACAACTGGGCCATTGAACTTAAGACCAGATAGATTTTATTTGAGATGACTGTATACATATTAAAATTATATATTTATTACGTAATGGGTATTATCATGCATAATGTTTACCTTTTTAATATTCTTCTGTCTCACAAATGGTATAGCCGCACCAGTCAGCTTGTGACCAGGGTCGGTGTAACTTGGCCGAAATGACATGCATTAAAAAGGTTGACAGTATGCATGATCGCGTTAATACCCATTACGTGTTATATACAGGCTGTCCCAGAAGTCGACGTCAAGCCGGAATCAGGTAACAGACTAAGTTATAATACGAGTAGCTATCAGAAAAATATAAAAAGATATCCAAGTAACGTATTTTAAATACAATAGGCATTTAAAAAAAAACTCTAATTATGCTTCTTTAAGCCCTCGATTTTTGTCGATTATTCGAGATTACATAAGAAAAAAATTATAATCCAAAAAGTAAATATCTGTAGTAACAGTAGTGAAAAGACCGTCACAGAGGGTAGATATTTTTGTTTTTTATTTAAAATGCCTATAACTTTTAAAATACGCATCTAAGATTTACCTTTTTATATTTTCTGATTGCTATTATAACTTAGCCTGTTACCTGATTCCGGCTTGACATTGACTTCTGGGACACTCTGTATATATCATACAACGCGAAACTTATAACTACTTATGATATCAGACCCATAATTTGCCAGCTATGTTTTAAAAAGCTACGTAATCATTTCTTATATCTCGTAACATAAATACGAAGTCCATGCGAAATCTTAGCAACCTGGCTATTTAAAAAGTAAACACGAAGATATTAGCGGCTTATCACTGTAAGTCAAAAATCATAGTCATAGTTTATATATGTACCGTGCAACGCGAAAATATCATCGTTTTTATTAAAATGACAATCAACAAACAGACAAACATCAATCCTTCTATTGTAGAGATGCACAACATATTACCACACAGAGATAGAAGAGATTCTCTCAGAATTTGCGACAGTTTGTATGGCAGTATATAGTTGTTTCACTTGATTATGATTTCTAGCGCTTTGCGAGTTGAGACTGGCGTAGGCTTTAGTAACTTTGTACAAATTGTCGCGCTGATTTCATTGTGAAACAATATTTTAATCTTAAAGCTTTACCTAATGATATAATACACTAGATATGACATTTTTATAGTATTAGACGTCTAAAATCCGATCCAGGCTATTTTATTATTGACTTGTGCCCGCGGTTTCACTCGCGTTTATGATTACTGCGCCGCTCCCGTTATAGCGTTATAGCGTGTTATAGCGTGATGTATATAGCCTATAACCTTCCTCGATATATAGGATAGCCAACACTAAAAGAATTTTTCAATTCGGACCAGTAGTTCTTGAGATTAGCCCGTTTAAGCAAACAAACAAACAAACTCTTCAGCTTTATAATATTAAGTATAGATAACTATGCTTCTGTTGACTTTACGGGTGGCTTAGTGGTTTAATTGGATGTCCCGCCACTTTGCCGGATGTTTTGGATTCAATCTCCACACGGTATAAAAAATTGTGTCACAAATATTGTACCGTCTCTGGTTGTTCTTTGTTTCGTTGTTTCAAAGTTTGTAAAGTCCCCCGCAACACAGAAATTATTGTTAGTGCGGGAGTTGTCTAAAATAACGTAATAGATATAAATAGAGCTTTAAAATTCGAACAATGGCACTTTAAATGTTTCGAAATAGATTTTATTGAACCGATGTTTAGCGAATAGTATAAAAATGTCCAAATTGGGTCTTGATTTTTTGTGTGCTAGTAACATATGTGCTTCTGTTCTGATTTTAGCTTATCAGTGGCTTAACCTTAGTATATTAATACCGTAGTAGACAATTAAGAATTTTTTCTATACCTGCTAAGGAGGGGATTCCAAACAAGCTTATTTTTACTGTAATGTATAACTACAAAATATTGGTCGGCCATATTATAGTCTATACGTCAATCTTGCATACGGCTATCTAAAGAACTATGTCTGGCAAGGCCGATGCATTTAAATGTTTTAAGCTCGCCGAGATATAGTTGAAAATATTGCAGCATCATACTCGCATGTCGTGCCTTGGCATGAAATCATTGCCCGTTTAAAAGTTCCTTAACCGTTTGACAAACTAGTAAGGACTGTATCAGTAATATGAGGAAACAGTTCAGCATCGTTAGATAATACAGAATCTCTTTAACAATATCAAAAACTAGCTAACACCTGCTTTTCCAGAGTGTGCCTTGTCCAACATAAAAGTAACATAATATAACATTCAAACTTTTAATATTACTATAGGACAGGCAAAATTTAAAAAAATTATGTGTGTGCCAAATATATTTGTACTGCAATTTTACACAATGACATAATAGAATGTTTAAAAAATATATATTGTTGTTCTTTTTTTGTGATTATTAAATCAGTTATGAACTTATGACCCATTGTCCTATTATGCATCCTTTTGTTTGCTTAAGTGATTTAAATTTAAAACTAGTCTTGGTTTCCAAAAGCTAGGCCAACCATGTTTGTGCTGGTGTACAAGCATAGTAGGTCAAAATATTTACTATGTATAACATAAAAGTACATCTATATTCGTTTAGCGATTGAGTAGATTAGTGTGCATGGACAAACTGACAAAAAGTTTATTTACGATTATATCGCGTGTATAGATTTCTCCTTTATTTACATCTTTCTCCTTTTAAATAGCAGTTTATTATTTTGACAATTCTATATGACGCACTACAGTGCAATAAATAAAACATTATTGGATTCCTACGGAAGTCGTTAAAACCCTCTTAGTTAAAGTTTTTGTAATATAACAATACAAACACGTAGAGGGCATGACACTTACGCCCTCTAAATTGCAATAAAGTTAAAACATCGATAAAACTAATCGATTCAACAGCGAAACATTTAAAAATCGATTACTGTTGTAATTGGAATCACTTCCTTATAGATACGTGCTTTGTGCTATCTAAATACATTTGCGTATTTAAAGGGCTTCAGCTCGGTATAAACACGAGAGTAAGCGACAGCGGATACTGACGAATGCTCAGTACATTTTTTCTTTCCTTGGATCGTACCTACTATGCCTCATATTGCCTACTCTACAATAGGAAATTAAACTTAAACAAAAATTCTAATTAAACTTTAAGCTATATTGATGAAACAACATAATAATGAGCAATGTAATTTTTGCGTAATGCCAGAATAAACAGACTATCAGACAACATCATAAAAACTACTGTGTTGTGTTCCAAACTTGGTAAACTGTCGAACCCCAATAGATTTTTACAAAATATTTTTCTATTTATAGATACAGTTTCGTAACCTTAATATTCGTGATTGAAATTTGACCGTAATTTATTAATGTCAAAATACTTTTTCTGTTTAAACCTAGCGCAAAATATACAGACAACCAGCTTATAAATATACTAGTACACAACACGAACTCTATGCCGATTCGTATAAGCTATAGCTACGCCAAATCTCAAACTCATCTATGCGCCCAATATGCTTGAAAACGGGTTCAAAGATTATCTTCAATATATTATGTATGGGGTAAGTAAAATTAGTGATAACACATTATTAGATCATCCTGACTTTTGTATTCGCGAAAAATCTGACTAATCAATACACTATGCGTATGAAAAACCTATGATACAAAAAAGCCGGCCTCACTCAATATTTTAAAGCCCAAAGTAATCCAACAAAGTGCTATCTGAATTATAAAAATCTCACTTTTATAACTTACACCATGCTCGTATCCATAATTCATGAGATAAAAACAAACAATCAATTACTCCACATGAAAATCGCTTAAGTGTATCCTTTACATAGTACGTCTTATTTTATAAGTTACCATGGAGTTATCTATTATACTTTTTCATCTCGGTGTAGGTACGTAATAATAATATGTATGAGCTGGTATTCAGATATAGTCTGAAACTCTTTGTTTAATCATTTCGCTTGTCGTAAAGCAGAATAACTCTTTATTGCAAAGTGTTCATTTGGTCTGTCATAGATATGCATGACTAATATTATAAATGCGAATGTGACTTTATTTCTTACGCATTTACTTCTAACTACTCGAGCGATCATCATGAAATTTTGAATACACGTTGTCAGGGGAACAGACAAGAATATAGGGTACCTTTCATCCAGAAAAATCTACTATTACTAATCTAGCAGTCAGAAAAGTCTAGTTCAACATAATAATGTTAAAATTTACTGTTCACGAGCTAAACGAAAAAGCTAGTAGACAAGAAAATAAAGACGATGACCAATACACACAAACATAGTTTCTCATCTATTTACCCGAAGGAGTAGGCAGGCATGTCTTCTATTCCTCTTTCACTGACAGTTAGCTATGGTTTACGTGTATGCATAAAACGAAATGTAAGTAGTAAATATTACTTACTAGATTTGCCTACGGCTTAGCTCGCGTAAATGTAGGTAAGATTAGATTAGTAACAGTTCTTTTTTCTGAATGAAAGATACTCAATGTCCTTTTCTACCCCCCTGACAAAGTGTATGCAAAATGTCATGATGATCGGTCGAGTAGGTAAGGCTTGAAAGCGTAGCAAACAATCAAACTTACTTTATCGCTTGTAATATTAGTTAGGATATTCAAACATATTTATACATATTATTGCAGTAGCAGGTAATATTTTTTTTAATTTAAATAATAAATTTAATATTTTATTGCTTACAATTACTTGAATTAAGAAACACAAATAAATTTATAATCGTCATATAGGCTGGTTGTGCGTATTTTACAAAAAAATTGTCTATGTATTCATTTATTTTCTACCTGTGTTTGGTCTAGTATTAATAAATCTATATGTATATTAGTTTCATGTTATTGGACTTGACAAAATTAATGACTGTTTATCTTATTTTTGTTACGAACTTTCAATATAAGACCCGTCATAATGCTATATAATGTCTAATGTATCATTCAGCTTGGTGGTCCAATCAGAACGAAACCAGCTCGCATAAAACCTGTCCTGTGTTATTAAAAAGAATAATAACCGCACTAATTAGTTAACTGTCACATAAAAGTGTTATTTATAATAATTGTCATTCTATTTCCGACTATTTCTATTTTTATCATGTTTAAATTAAATTTAATTATGTTAAAGATTCTTGAAATTGTAATAAAAATTGTTAATCGTTTTAAGTGCCGCTTTGGGTAATATTATTACGTATAATGTTATTGATTCTTAGTATCTTAAATAATCAAGTTTATTTAAATACATATAATGTATTTGTTATATATATAACTATTTATTTTTTCAACGTATCTTTGTTTAACCTCATGCTATCTTTGCTGCAATTTGTGAAAAAGCATCTTTATAATATGGTTTTAAGTGCTCGTCTTCTCCAAAAAAATCATCTGCAATCATAGTAGCGAAGTATTGATGACGTGTGATGCAATTAAGATTAGCATTAAGAGATTATCTATGTCATGTCGTGATCTTACGAATGATAAATAAATTGATATAGATAAATGCATACATACGTTATTAGAACTAGAACGTATTAGCACTTCATTACGGTGGAGTGGTTACTTAAAAAAAATGGTAAGCGACATCACAGTGGTGTGGTTCACCGGTGTCGTTGATAATACAGGAAACGTTATAACAAAATCTGCCTAACTAAGAGTTGTACATAATGTTCTTGTAAATGTATGACGTCTGCCAATTTGGCTCGCACTGGGCTAGCTTGGTGGACTATGGCCTGGTTAAGCCATAGTCCACTATGTTAGTCCACACTGAAAAGAGGTCAGTGACGAGCAGTGGGACAGTTCATAAAGGAATTGTATTATTATTATAGTATTCGTACCATATTGTATTTGTTATTTTCATATGGAAGGATTAATTAAGACTTCGAAAGTCGTTGGTTAAATTTTTAAAATTTTTTTTTCTGTTTTTTGAACGGCCTTCAGTTCTACTATAAGACATTTCAAAGTTATTCATTAATTACCGGACACCCTGTATATATGATATATACAACTGAGCCTATCTATGGATGTCAAAATTTTTAAAAAGATTGCTTGCTTGGTTTTATATCAAGATTGCGTAAATTACAACTTTTAAAAATTGGTATGACCACACTTCTCTGTACCATGATAATAATTCAAGCCATTATTAAATATGATGGCGACACATAAAACGGTTCAGCAGTCCAATCTATCTATTAAAATATATTACGACGTACTTTCGCGCAAACAGAATGAAAGGCAATAATGTCGGCATATTGTGAAATTCTCGCCATAACAAACGTGCGTATTGAAAAACAAATAGTTTGGACATAAACTAAAATTTTAATTAAAACAAAGCCCGATAACCATGGAGGTATTTCGCGTAAGCATTTAGTCGCGGATTTTTCGTGTAAAGCTGAAAATAAGTTACTGCACGCACTACAGATTTATAATTAATCGATTTGCCCGTGGTTTTGCTCCCCTAAATGTAGGCTAGGTTAGGTTGTCGCTGGTGTAGTTTCAATTCCAGTGACCCACCCACCATTCTAGGCAGCAAGTTGTCACATCGTGGTAGGTTAAGTCGGTAGTACTCGGGACGTTCCATCTTTTACCCAGATGTTGACATAACCTCTCCGTTCGCCTTTTCCCGCGGAGAGGTATGTGTCAAAGCATTCCCCGGGGTTACAAAAAGCTTAAGTTAGTATCTTATCTTATCTTATTTTGTGTGGGCGCCAGTCAGTACAGACCGGTGACACTTCGACCCACTGGGATTTTTTGTGTCGACTTCCCCAATAACGTCTGCCATAGATGTTCATGGCAGCCGAGACCGACGGCTTAACGTGCTCTCAGAGGCACGGAGCAGGCGATAATTGTCAATCCATACGCACATAATTTCGAAAAGTCATATAACTTCCGAAAGTCAGAGGTGCGCGATGTGGGTTCGAACCCGAGACCCTCTGCATTGCAGTCTGTTGGTCTCCACACTGACCTATCGCTGCTATTAAAAAAGTGCAAAAGACAACTATTGATGCTGAGAAAACAGCGTCTTCTGAAGCTATTGTGAAATACAAAATCTTAAAATCCTTTCAAGTCCCCAACAATAGTATAGTATAGTTAACTCCTTTATTCTTAATTCTTATTTTGTTATAATAGTTTATGTTCTTTACATAAATATTGTCACAAATATAGATGAATGCTGGTCCATCTATAATTGGCAAATGTTTCAGCCACTATATTTTCTTTGTGATCTATTTGATGTCAATCTGTAAACATTTGCTGTTGATAAACCATAATAATAAATAAATAAAATATAATATCTTATGGATATTATATTCAATCTAAAGACTTTAAATAGAAGCAAGATGTTGGTCGCTTCGTTACTTTTATCTTCTTCTTCTTCTGCCTAGCCTTTATTATTCCCAAGTCACTTGGGGTCGGCTTTCTAGTCTAACCGGATTTGACTGGATATCAGTTTTTACACGGAGGGTTGCCATCTGACCTCCGCAACCCGAAGGCTAACGATGCCCTAAGGCAGAAGACCAGTATCAGGATATTAGAAGGCATTGACTTTTCCAATAACGACTGCCTTAGATGTTCATGGCAGCCGGGACCGACGGCTTAACGTGCTTTCCGAGGCACGGAGCAGGCGATAATTGTCAATCAATATGCACATAATTTCGAAAAGTATATAAAAGTTATAAAACATATAACTTCCGAAAGTCAGAGGTGCGCGACGTGGGTTCGAAGCCGAGACCCTGCATTGCAGTCTGTTGTCTGTCACTGAGCTATCGCTGCTCATTTAAGTTAGTAACAGTACTTTTTTTGGATGCTAGGTACCCTATGTCCTTTTCTGTAATCCTGACAACGTGTATGCGATATTTCATGATGGTCGATCGAGTAGTTATGGTGTGAAATCGGAACAAACAAACTCACATTCAAGTTGATAATATTAGTTACGATAATTTAAACATGCGAGGCCGGGGCAGATCACCGGCTTAGCATGGGTTGTACAAAACCTTAAAGATTATATACTCAAACCTTCTTTATGAATCACTCTGTCTATTGGTGAAAATCGTATGAAAATCCGTTTAGTAGTTTTTAAGTTTATTGCGAACAGACAGACAGACCCGGCGGAGTACTTTGTTTTATAAAGTATAGTGAAGGCAACATAAAATTATTTTAAAAACTCACTGAGAATCAAGCCCTGTATAGTGGCAAGCTTGAGAAGTAAGCAAAGAACACCCACAAACGTATAACAGTAATTCATAAAAACCATACACATAATTGTCTCGCATGGTATTCGAACACACAAAATTCAGTGCGTCAGCAGCGGCGAGATAACCGCTAGCCTGTTGTCATTCTTGCAGCCATCACGATGTAGGTTTATTATTATTTATTAAGTTTTTATTGATGAGGAAACTTGCATGTCTGAGACTTCTCCATAATGTTCTCGATCATATGTGAAGTCTGCCAACTGGGCCGGCGTGGTAGACAATGGGCTTACCCTTCTCACACTGAGAAGAGGCCCGTGCTCAGCAGTGCGACAGGTTAATTAACCAAATTTATTACCTGAGATATACATATAATGCAATTTTTGGAAAATGATTCAGCTATGTCTTTCTTTAGCCCTTCATAAAAACTGTTTTGTTTGGGATACATGTGTGGTTTTTATGTTGTTTTAAAGTTTATTAGATACAGGTTAACGTCAATTAATAAAAACTAGGGACAATGCGGACGTTTCCTTGAGTTTTTAACAATGTTTAAAAAAAACATTGCACGGAACTTACTTTTGGTCTAAAATGTTCCTTATTTTTATGCCACCGGTATTTTTTTGGATATGTATAGTATACCGTCGTTATTGTCTACACATTGCGTATTATTACTGTTTTTATTTCAAAACGATTAACCACCTGGTTCAAAAGTTACAAGGTTTTCTTGGTACAAGGTCCATAACTACTAAAGAAAAATATAAATAGGTATAAATCGAAAAATATTATTTTTTATTATTTTTCCTAGCGATAAAATGATGTCTAGTGTGTATGTGCACTTTATAAAAACTCACACTGTATACGTTAACTTAACGTGAAGCCAGGTCGAAATTCGATCACGGCACCCAACCTGGACGGAGTCTTGCTATCTGCTACATATTATAGTGCAAACATGTGCATGCAAATATAAGTGCACTTTCCGTTCCGTTATTCTCATAGTCCGATGGGACGGCAATCCGTCACGACCGGTGAAAGAGCGAGTGTTTGCTTTTCAAAGCTCGGATACGAAACACCGCTAGCTTTTTAAATACGGCCTGTTACTAAGATTTAGTCGACACCAGTAATCATTTTTTGTCAGCCCAATCTGGCATTCGAACGCATTCGAAGACATCAAAGATAGAAATTATATAAACAAACCTCTAAATTAACGAGGCAGTCAACAAACACTATATAGTTTAGCTTGAGCCAAGATTTGAAATACCAGCCTCGACATTTGTGACCAAAAACAGGTACCACCGCAAAAAATGTTTCATAATCTATACATGGCAAGTTTCTTTTGACTATCTTGATGCAGCAGTATTATATGCAACAACTATGCATGTGGTATCGGAGTCGATTTCCAAGTCGGACAGTGTTATTGAGTTTTTCTGTCAGTAAAGTCTCAATAGTAGGTATACCTTCCCTGTAAACGTTTTTAGGCCTTCGCGATTTGTACACATACTTAATACAATACTAGATGACGGGCCTCGCACACGATTAATTATTTAAAAGTAATGCATACCTATTGATTGCCCGATGTTTCGACTGACATGTATCGAAGGTGGTCACGGGTTGACTGGTGTGAGCCTCAGTGGCGCGGTCAAAAGTGCGGGTTTCGGCTACAACCAATACGTAGTCATTATTATTTATATTTGTACTGGCGGTTTTAATATGTAATATGCCATGTAGATGACTATAGACTCACTTTCTATTAAATGAGACCTAAAATCAAAGGAGAGCGAAATATAGCATTGAATCACCTCTGCCTACCACTATTTGGATATAAGCGCGATACTACGTATGTATACAAAAAAGTGACTAATCGACAATGCGCGCTGAACCTATAGTATTTAAAATATTTAAGCCGGTGCGTTATTACCAACCCTATCCCCTCTCCATAGCTGCACTGTACTCTATTGAATTTGATTGTCAAACACAGTTCAGTAACCAAATATACTGCAAAATTAAATTCTATGAGTTACAAAGGAAATGTGAAACCGTCATTGATGCGGTGGTTTTGGCATCTGTTAATAGTATTTTGGTATTTTAGTCCTATTAGGCAAATATTGTTCTATTGGAATTTAAATTTGAACTATTTTATTTAGCTTTCATTTACTGGGTTTTACAAAAAAATACTTGAAATGTCTCCTCTAGAATGTAGTACATATACGTTCTAGAGGAGACCCATATAATCAGAGAGTCATTTCAAGTAATTTCTTTTTGTTTCGTGTTTTGGAATTCATGCTCTCTTTAACTCACTAAGACTCCGTCCTTATTTTCAAGAATAGAGTCGTTTTAGCCATGGACTGTTAAATTTTGAATTTATTTTCATAGTTTATGTCAATTTACTGTCCGTCAGTAAAAACGAATCTCTTCTTGAATATAAGAACCGAGCCTTAGACGATCATTGCAACGTGAGATGTCTTCATTTGTACATAGTATTTATTAAGTGTAAAAAATACAGAAGAAAAAAACTTAATAATTGCATAAAATCAGTTTTCCGTCGTTTCGGTTGCTTTGCAGCAGCCATAGTCACAGATTAAGATGGTGGTCGTCTCATTGTCTTGAAGTGTTCGAAATGATTTAAAATTAAAGTCATTTTAAAACGCATATAAATGTGATCTTATTCATCCAGATGTATTATTTTACAGCTGTGTTTGCAATTGATCGGCATGCTCTGGTTTAGATTCGATAATAGTAGACAATAGTAATTGTGCGTTGTTAGGACAGTTTCAGCTACGATGTGTATGTGACAGATATGTCACCGTTACATTATCTCAGCCGAAGGACGCTCACTGCAGGACATAGGCCTACCTCTAAGGTATTCCACACAGACCTATTACGTGGAATCTAAATTTAGCTTCAGCGGCCCTGCCTTGTTTTCTGGTTTTATGATGGTGTCCTAGCTTAAGTGGTTGCCTGGCCACTGTTAGTGTGTCAGATTTTGTGGGTTTATTTTCTATACATATGCTTTGCATATTTCTTTCTAACCTGCTCCTAATCTACCAGCGTAATAACAGCAATATGTTTAAAACATAGCGGTAACCATTAGGCAGGCCAACAGGCGTTTGCAACTCCAGGAGCATAACTCACGGCATTCTTCTGGATTCACCACTGCATTATCGGACATAACATTAAGAATCAGCCTCCTGTACCGGTACAGAACACTCGCATAAGTAACCGAACATTTTGATACGATTTCGATATTCTAGCGAACAGTGCGATTGGTTATCTAAATGTTCTGAATCAGGCTACTGGTCCGGTAATATTCTGTTCTATTCCTACTGTGGTTCTATACTATCGATGCCTTTACGACAAATCATTACATTGTGTGTGCCAGGTCTATTGAGATTGTAAGTCGCCGCCGGCTAACCAATACAAAGGCTATTGGAGCTTGACGTTGCAATAGTAGTATACAAATGTAATATACAGAGTCGACTATTTGTAGGCTCGGTTTCTTTATCAGCTAGGCTAATAATTAATAATAGCAGGCAATGTATGCATTGAGAGTGAGGGATTGTATCTCTATATAAGCTCTTGGTAGCTTAAATCCTTTTTATTAAATCAGCTTGGTTTATTTATATATCAACTAGACTTTGCCCGTGTTTGCGTTAAAGTAGATGATATCAATACATTTCTGTCCCTCAGTAGCACTACTTATTTTTCCTATGTTCTTTTCTCTACCCTTGACAACGTGTATGCGAAATTTCATGATGATCGGTGGAGTGGTTAAGTGAAAACATAACAAACAATCAAACAAACTCACATTCACATTTTTATTGTTAGTTAGGTTTTGGATAAACTTACTTAATCCAATTACAAGTCAATCGTCGCTCAGTCGTTGGACGCAGTGTTGCAAGATATTTTTGTCAATAGGTTGTGAGTTCTTAATTCTACACCATATACTACAGACGGTGAAGTAAACCGAGTTGTTACTTCACCGTCTGTAGTATATAACATAGGCATAATATTGAAATTAAACTACTATATACGGATTTTATCGCGTTGTTTATTTAGCACTGTATTACAAAATTTTGAAAATATTACACTACTACTACTATTGATTTTATTTTACTAATTTATAAGCTAATAAAATTATTTAAACTATTAAATCTATTTATTTTTGGTTTACACTTTCCCCGACGTTTCGGTTGCTTTTCAGCAGCCATGGTCACGGGGAGACTAAGATGGTAGCTGGGATACAAATTACTATTATTCTTGTTCGTTAATTTATATTACAAATTAAAGGCAAATCTTCGTCACAATAGGTAGAAATGTGCCCAAGAAGGCAATAGATTCAAACTCAAAGCAAAACATTGCCAACGAAAAGTTATTGGGTATTCCTGACCAAAAAATTTTAGTAGGAGTCCGGCGTTAGTTAATGGTGTTACACATCCCCGTGTTTTGAAATGCACGAATATTCCTTGGTACTGCGCCCGGTCATTCTCCGGTCGTGTCGGATAGTCGTCATATTGGATCATGATCTCTTGCGTTCGCCGGGACTGAAATTCGGTCTAAAATACCTTTTTTTTGTTAAGTTTCAACGTGGCCATTTTAATATATGGCTAATGCAATACTGCCCTTTCCTGGTCAACATCGTGCAAGTAATAACACTAATATTGCAAGTGATCATGTGTACGATAAGCACTTCCGATAAGGCATGTCGTTTGCCATCTTGGTTATATAAAAACAGCTTTTGCCCATAGTTCCGTTCTACAGACTATGACACGTGTATGTAATGATCGTTAACATTCACACGCATACATAAAAGGGTTGGTACCGTATCTGTAATTTATATCGCATTATTAAGTGTCCTTGTCAGTTGATATAATGAGGCTAAGGCATAATATGATAGTGCGAAAAATATGAAATTATTTTATAAGGTGTCTGTGGATGTCCGACATCTACATAAACTTATATTACAAAGCAGAAGAGTTTGTTTGTTTATTTGGTTGAACGCGCTAATCTCAGGAACTACTGGTTTAAATTGAAAAATTATTTTAGTGTTGGATAGCCCATTTATCGAGGAAGGCTATAGGCTATATAACATTCCGCTACACCCAATAGGAGAGGCGCATCAATCAAAAATGTTGCAAATACGGGATAAATTCTCTTATGTGAAGCAGACGAAGTTGCGCGGGTCAGCTAGTTTGTTATGCCTTCACACTTTAAATACTTGACCGATCATCATGAAATTGTTATACAGATTGGCAGGGGGTACAGAAAGGGACATAGAGACATACGTACATACCTTTCATCTAGAAAACGTACCGTTCTCGAGGGATAGAAAGTTAATGCCAAAAGCTAGATTAACGGGAACAAAATCTAGCATATTATAATACGTAGTATATGTATGCGCAAATAATAGCATGATTCACGGCTGGTGAGAGCTCAAGTGAAGGACCAACGTGCTTTCTGAGACAGATATTTGTGATACACCACCAAACTAACTCCGGGATGCTACAGAAAATCCAATATATTTTTTTGTTTACACAGCAGTCGGTCGCCGCATCTACCGCATCTACAGCAGCGCCACCGATACAGGCAAATGACAAAGACATCAGACGCCTATTTATCGCTAAAATACAACAACAGGTTGCTTTGCTATCGTCATTTGTATGAAGGATGCACTAACCTGATCCGAGCTACACAGTAGTGCATAATGAAAAAATGAATGTCTTTCTAAGTAAGAAGTTAATTAAACTTTTTGCTTAACAAATTTGCATTTGACCTGAATTTTAAAGCTTTCATTCTCTAATGCATTCTATTTTCTTCTACATAAAATATGCTATAATATAGAATAAAAAATATACGGCATATATTTTATATTTGAGTCAAAAAGAAGACAAGGAAATCGGATAAGAAAGTAGCACGTCGCAGACCAATTAATATTCATAGAAAAAAATGTTAGCACACATTCTTCCGTAGATTATTATTCTGTCTCATTGTTTCTCAAAGTGTACTTGGATACAATATCAGTAATACTTATATATGTAATTGTTATATATGTATATCATAAGACTGCATACGGTCTAGTGATGTATTAAAATTTTATAAATACGACATGTGTGGGTCTATGTATATTATATATTTTGAAAACACATTTAAGAATAATCATCCATTGAATTTCTTTGGCATATTATATATATAGCTTTGTTAGGCTAGTGGTATATGAATACTTCCTAGCTCATTCTACGGCTCTGAGAAAATTATTATTGAGCATTTTATCATTACTAATATCCTAGAGTATAAAACTTTATTCGACAATACAACGTCATATGTTACAACTTTATTATGCTTTTGAAATAAGAACAAAATTTTTAATTAGAATTTGCTTTACCACAGTTTTTAAAACAATTGCAACGTTTCTATTGTAAAATTGATGTAAACTTAATTTGTTCCAAATAAACGTAATAATTATTCAAGAACATATCGCCTTGTACTTCACCTAACTAACTCATCCCATAAGACAGTAATATGCAAAGCACAAGATTGAGAAACCCTGTACTACGTGTTATAATAACAACATGCGCAAAAACGTATATTATTCATGAAGTCACGCGTGAAGGGACTAATGTCGAAGAAATTATCGCACTCCGTGGCTAGATAACATCTACTTAACGACGGCTGCCTCGCTAATGATTTGTGGAGCACTTACATTTAGTAAGTTCGTTATCATGGGAAAGAAAAAAGGAAAATGTGGAAGGGCGGGCTCTCTGACGTATCCGATTTCAATATGGTAATCTGACAGATAATCAACGTGGCTGTTGTAACAATAATTAATTAGTTGAGTGAAGTGTATTTGGACTAATCATATTGTTATGGTGCTGGGGTAAAAGTTGGAATTTACGAGATTTTGATTTTTTCAATAGGGTCTCCTTATCAAACGCATGACGTTTGATAAGGAGACCCTATTGATACATTAACTTACTTACCTATGAAGCTGGATTCTAATCTTATAGTTTACGAGATTAGAAAGAGAGTATCGTAGATATGTTTTCAGATAGTAGAAATTTTATGCTGCTCATATTTTCTAATAGGATAATCCAGTAATATTGATCGAACTCGCACTCGAATCCGGGACTTTACGATCTAAGTAATACATACATACATAGATTCACGCCTGTTTCCCAGAGGGGTAGGCAGAGACTACGGATCTTAGTAATACATTCCATCTTAATAAGAATTAATAAGAGATTCGCAAATTATACAGTCGTGGTCAACAACAACAAAATTTGGTTAAAAGGACATTAGCATTCAAATACAAGATTTCATCACAACAGTTATAATAAAAACATAAAAATACTTTAACAACTTAATCGTACAGCTAGGAAAACTTATCTAGAATTCAAAAAGCTATGTTTCTCACACGAAGACTCATTAGATTTCCATATAAGCACCTCATGGCCGCCGTGCTGTCTGTCCATGGCAGTCACCATATTAAATCTGACATTACTATGAAAAAAATGTGAACAAGATTAAAATGTTTAACGTAAGGAGTTCCGCATACTTATTTTTTCCAGTTAATAATGACCATAATATTTGAGTGACTTAAAAGAATTTACACCACATTTAAGGACTGCTTCGTTAGTACGGTGGTAGTGTCTGAACGCATATATGTATGTACAACTGCTATGGCAACTGTTAGTTCAGTTTCCAGTGCAGGTAAGAAATGATTAAGTTTTTCGTCGAAAACCAACAGCATTTGCTGTTACTGTAAGTTATCTTAAAACACCTTGCCAAGCTAATAACCAAGCTTCTGTACCCAAAGGAGTGGATGAGTTAAAAGGAGTTTCAGAAGACTAGTCAGAAGCCTGCTTTATAATTCTGACTCCAGACTTTTCGAATATTTGTTTTAACTGCCTGCTTTGAATTTAAGTGTCTTCGGAGAAATTGGTGGTAAATGGTAACCGCAGCTGGATTTTTCTTGAATATCAGGAGTCTAAACAGCTAAGACGGTGCATACCGTGAAGAAATTAGGTAACTATTTAGCTACAAACACATCTAACATCAACGAAAAGAATCAGCGGCAAGAATTCATTGCAGAGTTTTTGTTTCATCACGGAACGCTACTTAGTAATTACCTTTTCGGTAAGCCATGCAGTGACATTACAATGTTGAGAATGCGGCAGAATCAGATTATGGACCGATTCGATAACCAGTTTGGCATTTATCATTTAATTGACTAATGATACGAATGCATCGTATTTTTTTCCTTAAAGGTAGGGCCGGTTTTATAAATAAATATACGATACATTGCCATAATAAACATCTACTTTTACGATTACGCGACTGTTAGTGATTGATAATAAAAATTGTTTAAGTTTTGATTTGACGTCATTACTGCTTTGTATAGACATCCCATACTTCTTCCCTACATCATAAACTTTGCCCTCTCGGTCCGAAGATATCTTTCTGAACAACTAAATAGTTGTTAAGCTTCAGTTTGTTTGATAAGCAATCACTGAGGTCTATAAAAACTTACAAAGCCGGAGCTATCTTTATATCTCTAGCTGTAAATCTTATTAAAAAGGAAGGAAGGTGGCTCCCCCTTCTAATACTTCAGCACCTTATTAGGGATATCTAGCAACTACTCATGGTAGGAAATGTGATACTTTACACTGTAGTAAAACTTTAATTAAGCCAAGTGTTAGTGGAGGTAAGTCTATTGCCCTACGTCATATTTTCAATAGAAATTGCTATCGCGTTAGTCACATTAGGAAGTTGGTGGACGTGGACATAAAAATGAGTTTTTAATTCTCAGGTATAGCGAAGTGTTACGGGATGTGCCTGTTAGAAAGATCTTAGTAGAAGTACCTACAGAGTTTGGAATCGTGCTCAGTATATGAGATTGTACATCCTATTATGTGGGACTTAAAACATAATTTGAGTATGTGTTCTGCTATGATTGTTATACTATCTTATCTTGTGTGAGGGGCCAGTCAGTACAGACCGCAGACACTTCGACCCAGTGGGATCTTTTGTGTCGTCTTTCCCAATAACGACTGCCATAGATGTTCATGGCAGCTGGGACCGACGGCTTAACGTGCTCTCCGAGGCACGGAGCAGGCGATAATTGTCAATCAATACACACATAATTTCGAAAAGTCATATAAATTCCGAAAGTCAAATGTGCGCGGCGTGGTTCGAACCCGAGACCCTCTGCATTGCAGTCTGTTGGTCTCCCCACTGAACTAATAAATTGTTATACTAATTCGTTACCTATGTAATTGTAGTTTATTTCTACATATAATTTCGTGATTCCTATACAAAATATAATGATCTTTTATAAAGTTAGAATAGTTTATATTACATTCTCTCTAACACACTCGTATATACATACACCAATACACCCACAAGTGACTTAATTTCCGTATATATTTTTTTTGGTACTTTTTCCTGTTGCAGAGGGTTTTGTGAGGTTTGTTTGTTTCATTCTCTATCACATGTTAATATTATTGCAGTACCTAACGTGTAATTATGATTAATAATAATCTAATTACAATATCAGGAGAACTTGAAACATACAAGGCTCACAAATCCTTCCTGTGCTCAACAGAAAACTGCTCGGACTACATATTGAAGTTGAGTAACCGATTTACGATTTTTCACTTAAATATTCGTAGCATTAATAAAAACTTCAGTCAATTACAAACTGTACTCACCTCATTACGTTTTCAATGCGATATAATTGTTCTTACGGAATGTTGGCTATTGAAAATGCAAAATATACCGCCTCTAGACGGTTATCATTCGTATTATACGAAGAATATAGGAAATCAAAATGACGGTATTGTTGTATACATAAGGATGGAATTAAATTGCACAAATGTTACTGAACCTCAACACATTAAAGAATTCAACTCTTTATTATGCAAAATAGGCAAAGATATAGCCATATTAATTATATATAGATCACCTTCCTTTCAAAACATAGACAGTTTCTTAAGCGGACTTAACGATATTCTTGGGTCATTAACTTGTTATAAATCCGTCTGTGTCATAGGCGATATGAACTTAGACATTAAAATTAATGGTACCGATAGAAGAGTAGATGACTATCAAAACCTTTTAATGTCGCATGGTATGGTCCCAACACACACCTTTCCTACTCGAAGAGAAAATGATATATAAATGCACAAACTGCAAACACAGGATCCTAATAATGTAACCCTTAAAATTACATATATAAGATACCGAAATTTCATTAATAATCTGTTAAAGAGACTGAAACGTAGCTATGAACAAAACCTGCTTCAAAATGCAAAAAATGATATACGTGCTACTTGGGACGCTATAAAAACAATCACAAATACTAAGAAAAGGACTTCCACTGCCTCACAACTTTTAAACATGAAGGAAAGCCCAATGTTGTCGGTAAACGCGGTCAATATTTTCTTTACAAATATTGGAAAACAACTTGCTAAGGAATTGAATATTCAAAACGGTTCTCCCATAACAGCAATTGATAACATTTCGAATAAAAATAATTTACGGGATTCTATGGCCCTTCTTGATGTAGATTACATGGAAATCGAAGCTATTATAAAACAACTTCGTAGAAACTGTGCCGTTGGACTGGACGGTATTTCTTCTGCCATTCTACAAGACTCTTACGCGACTTTCGTTCCACTCCTCGCACACATATGTAATACAGCATTTAAATCGGGAGTTTTCCCCAATATATTAAAAAAAGCCATAGTACACCCAATTTATAAAAATGGAGATGAGAATATAGTCACTAATTATAGGCCTATCTCGATCTTGCCCGCGATGTCGAAGGTATTGGAGAGAGCCATCAACAACCGCTTAACAAACTATCTGAATACCAAAAATATAATCTCAACAAATCAATTCGGCTTCGGACGAAACATATCTGCTGAAGATGCTATACAATCTTTTATTACTAAGGCAGTGGATCTGATGGACAAGGGACAGAAATGCCTTGGTGTATTTATGGATCTCTCCAAAGCCTTCGACACCGTTTCAATCCCTATTCTAAAAACAAAGTTAGAAAAGGCCGGAATAAGAGGGACTGTGTTGGACCTGCTAACTGATTACCTATGCAATAGAACACAGTCAGTAAAAATTGACAATTATATTAGTGCGGAGGAATCCTTGGATTATGGTGTCCCACAAGGGAGCATTCTCGGCCCCACCCTATTCACTACCTACCTGAATGACTTATGTGAACTGTCCTCGCCTAACTGCAGTGTATTTGCCTACGCAGATGATACCGCAATTCTTGTCCATGGATCAAACTGGGATGAGGCAAAAACACATGCAGAGACTGCTCTCACAAAGGTAACATCCTGGCTCGCTGTCAATTTACTAACTTTAAATTTGGACAAAACATGCTACATAACGTTCGCCCACAATTCCCGTATGCTACCGCACACCCTCGAGCTAAAAGCACATAATTGTTGGGCTGCATCCACAAACTGCAGTTGTAAATTAATTCATAGAGTTGTTCATGTTAAGTATTTAGGTATCTACCTCGACCAATTTATGAAGTGGCAACATCAAATAGATAATTTAGCAAAACGAGTCAGAAAACTTATCTATGTCTTTAAACTTCTCCGTAATGCTGCAGATAGCAAAACACTTATATTAACCTATCAGGCTCTTGCTCAGTCAATTTTATCATACGCTATTTTATCGTGGGGTGGTGCAGCCAAAACAACTATCTTACCGCTAGAGAGGGCTCAAAGGTCTTTATTGAAGGTTATATTTAGGAAACCTTTTCAGTATCCCACACATCAACTTTATTCGGATGTTCCCGTGCTTACGGTAAGGCAACTATTTGTGCAACAAGTAGTTCATAAGAAACACTTAAAGTTACCATATGACCCAAGCATATATAGTACAAAACGACGTTCAGATAGAGTTTGTCCACCGTTACGACACAAAACCACTCTGGCCAAACGACATAATACAGTCATTAGTGGTCATCTTTATAATAAAATTAACAAAATCATACATATTTACCCACTAAATTACTATCAGTGCAAAATAAAACTAAAAACTTGGCTCCAAAAACAATCCTACATAAACACAGAAAATCTTTTGAACTAGATATCTTAATATAATAATAGCTCACTTCTAACACGAAATGTCTCGACGCATCTTTCATACATAAAACCAAAAAAAAAAAAAAAAAAAAAACGGAAATATCAAAATCTTTGTATAAGTCACGCACACACACACAAATCTATCACATGCATACGCTCACACACACACACTACATGCACACACACACACACACTCACACACACACACACGCGCCTGCACACACACAAACATAATAAATTACACACACTCACACACCTCTTATTTGGCATTTTTATTAAAATTTTCAATTTTTATTACTTTTTTTAAACTGGTCCCCATAGAAATAGGGCACGCCTGGTTTGGGGACTCAGTAAAATCAAAATCCACTATAATATAGCACTGGTATATTTTATTGTCCGCTGTAAATTCTGCTGTTTGGGATTATCCTTAACATTCCTGTAACACAGTTTACAACTAGCACGGGAGTGGAAGGGGTTATCCTTGATGGTTGTTGCAGTCAAGCCTAGATTACTACCTACTTAGTGTTGATATAATTGGATTTCTGTATTACTTGATTGATTTTAGTCAATAAAGATATTATTATTATTATTATTATTATTATTATCATTAATAGTTTGCATACAATTATTTTTATACAATTCATGTGTAAAGTTAGGTTGTTCAGTATCTTCCGGGCTTCAATCCTCCAAATAGCTATAATTACATTAAACTATAATGGTTGCCGTTTTAGGTAATTACCTTATATAAAACCATACTGGGCTTAAAGTCAAGCAACTCTATATGGGTAATATCATCACGATATCGATGATATTTACCTTTTATTGCCATACAAAATATTAATGAAATAGTTTCTACGAAAAACTCAACGCTACCGATTTCCATACAGAATTTAATTCTTAACTATCCAATATTAAACCTCTGCCTTACAGGATATGCAGACGTAAGATCCTTGTATAATTATGCTACTCATAGCCTGTAGTTTTCCATTACTTTGCTACAAAATATAAACTTATATAAATATGAGGCTTAATTTTAATAGTTAATCAACGTCGGTCCCGTTTTTATATTATGTATAGTAAATAGGTTAAGTCGTTGCTTATCTACTACTACGCAGCACTCCGGTTATCGTCTGTCCGTTCTAACGTACAGATAACAGGACGTTGTTACACAACAAGGAATAAGTCACATTTATAATATTTATGAGACATTTTTATGCGTGAATTTGGCAATGTTGTGGCACGACTCTTTGCCCTAAAGTATTAGTCATAAAACCTGCAGTCTATATGGTAATATAAAGCTTTTTAATACATAAGGTCTTTCAGATCGAATTTTAATTACGGCGGTCAATCTTAACGGAGGTTCGGTATACGAAGGTGTGTTACAAGTATACAAGTGAACTCTTAGAGGTGTACATTTTGCTAGCTCTCATGCCACGGGGCCAACAATATCACTACATCACTACATATTACAAAAAAAGTCCGCCGCGTCTGTCTGTCTATTCGCGGTAAACTCAAAAACAAATGAACGGATTTTCATGCAGTTTTCACCAATAGACAGAGTGATTTATGAGGAAGGTTTAGGTATATAATCTATTAAGGTTTTGTACTACTACTTACTCCGTGCGAAGCCGGGGCGAGTCGCTACAGTGGTACGTAAATTATTGAGTTGTTGTTTAAGGGGTCCTTGAGATCTTGCCACGCCAAGAGATCTATCCCGAGCAATGGAATTAGATATTATTCCTGAATCGTAAAGAACTTCTGTGATTTCAGGTTACAGAGGGGAACCCTTTGCTTCAACAATTTTTTTTTATCCTAATTTAATTTAGTATAACCAATAAGCCATTTTTTGTCATAATTAAATTTTGACATAATTGTTTTTTGGAATACTATATCAGTAGGCATAAATATAATTTAGGCTAATGCTTTTTGCTCTAATTTTGATTAGCATAAAGTTATAAGGCATACATAATATAATAATATATTTATTTGCTAAAAATATGATTGTAGGTTTTACAAATGTAGTATACATAAAGTTTTAAATACGAATTACAATAAAAATGGCTATAGTACTGTCCTCCTAAATAGGCTACAGATTAGCCTGTGATAAGGAGGTACAGTACCGGTCCCTTTAATAGTTGTAGTAAAGAAGGGTGATGTGATTAGTATCTAATTTAGCATTTGAAAAACCAAAAGATCAATTAATTTATTATAAAACTTAAGATTAAAATGATAAAAGGTACATATATAACTTGGGTATGCAAACACAATATTTACAAAACTTCAAATTTATGCTTTAGAATAGTATGCTAACAATTATTATGCTTAAAATTGTGCGTAAACAGTTATGCCAAATGAATATTATGCGTAACTATTATTATTGAAATTAAACTACTATATACGGATTTAATCGCGTTGTTTATTAATTAAAAACAGTGATTAATAAACAACGCGATAAAATCCGTATATAGTAGTTTAATTTCAATGAATAACATTCGCGTAAACAGAAGACAAAACTATTATTATAATAAATAAAAGTATGCCATGTTAAATTATGGCATATAATTTTATGCCAATGAATAGGAAACTGTTACAAAGTTGTATTGCCACATGTATAATAAATAGTAATGCTTTTACACCAACATTTGGACAACTATGGTTTCAGGTGCTATGTAATAGTAGGCA
The DNA here is from genome assembly GCA_963675205.1 of Catocala nupta. NCBI lineage: Eukaryota > Metazoa > Arthropoda > Insecta > Lepidoptera > Erebidae > Catocala > Catocala nupta. The sequence goes on from OY776096.1 coordinate 6,398,086, forward strand.
AGCGTATATGCGTCTACCGGACTTCGATTCTGACTACATACGATTACTGAGAATTGCTTGACAAATAAATCTAATATAACATAGCCAACCGAGAATCGAACTTGACACCTCATGCACAGCTGTCGCATACATTACCAGTGAACCATTGAGGCAGTTCGTAATACATGGATGATTTATGCATGAAGTTGGGCCTTGCTGTGACTGTGGGCACGCACTGAGATTAACTGGACCACACCCAATTCCTTCATACCGAAAAAATTACCACTAATAATAATTATCAAAATGATTAATTACTAATTAGTTCCTTCTCACATAACGCTGTTCACGGTCGCAAACAGCACGCACGTCTTATCAAAGTTTCACTTTTAATAACTATTTATATTAATTAATTGTAATAACGCAATTTTGTTTAGTTAATAATAATGTAATATTTTAATTTGTTATAATAAATGGTATAGGAAGGTCTGTCAATGGGTACATAGAAAGACCTCGAAAGCCCTGTAATTTAAAAGATATTTCATTTCTTCCTGGTACCTACTTTAGTCTTATTAATCAGATATTTGGTCAGTGAGCTGTCTCGGCGGCGCAGCAGCAATGATGATGATGAAGTGAAGAACTTCGCATGCAGAACTGCTATGCACGAGGTCTCGGGTTGAATACTTAGGTCAGGCAAAGTTTTCTTGGGATTTACTGTCAATGAATTCACAGTGCCGGAAGTCTAAAACTGTGCTCTAAGCGGCAACAAGATTGCCGCCGAATATGTAAGAATTTAAGCTATAACTGGATACCTATAATTTAAAAGATATTTCGTTTCTTCCTGGAACCTACTTTAGTCTTATTAATCAGATATTTGGTAAGTGAGTTGTCTCGGCGGCGCAACAGCAATGATGTTGAAGTGAAGAACTTCGGATGCAGAACTGCTATGCAGGGGTCTCGGGTTAAATACCTAGGTCAGGCAAAAAGTTCTTGGGATTTGTTGTCAACAAATTCACAGTGCTGGGAGTCAGACACTGTGTTCTAAACGGCAACAAAGTTGTCGCCGAATATGTAGGAGCTGGCCATAGCTGAAGAAATGTGGGTATTAAATCTCTGCCTACCTGCTGAAAAGGTATTCAGTATTATCTATTGCAATTTAGCAATATTTAAGGGTTGGTACAACTTAAATAAAATATGTAGAATATGAATCTTGTTTATGTACAGTAAAATTTAACATCGTATACAACTTACGGTAGCAGCAAAAGCCTAGTAGGAGACCGTTGGACTGCCATGCAGAGGTCTCGAGTTCGATCCCACCACCATCTATCTTTTTGAAATTATATGCGTATTATCGCTTGCTATGAAGGAAAACATCGTGAGGAAACCTGCATATATGGGCATTTTCCTTAATGTTCTTGACGATATGTGCCAACCTGTACTGGGCCAGCGTAGTGGACGGCCTTACCCTTCTCACACTGAGAAGAGGCCCGTGTCCAACAGTGGGACATTTTAGTACAGAACTGATGTTATTATATACACAACTTACGAACAATTTAGTAATTACACAACAGATAAGATCAAGGCGTATCTATGAGACTAATGAGTAAACAAACTGTTAAAAACCACTAAAGTGGCAAGAAGTAAAGTCCACCTAATAGCAAGCGATTATTCTAGCCAATCATTGCGTGCAATATCAGGGATTCACAGTTTGGTGACGTAAAGCAAAGGAACTAATGATGCAATTAGAGGTAATATTCGGCGAGGTAGGTACGTGTTCTTCGGCATTTTTACTCAGCAAGGACCAATAAAGGTGCTATGACAGTTTCTTGAATATGGGTATTAGTGACCCGGGCGAGCTAGCTTATTCGTACCATCATCAAAATCAGCAACAGCGTGCTTTTGCATTTGTTGCGTACTTCTATATCCTAACTAATATTATAAATGTGAAAGTGAGTTTGTTTATATGTCATGCTTTGACGCCTTAACTACTCGACCGATTTAATTCCACCTACACATTGTTAGGGTTACAGAAAAGAACATATACATAAGAAAATGACTGCTCTTGGGGGATAATTTTTTTATTAACAACACATTTTATCCGCGCTTGTCTAGATTGATGCGAGCAAAACCGCGGGCATAATCTGGTATATAATATTTATAAAATGATAAAATCTGCATATTTATACTGCTTTTTAACACGCTTTTATTAGCTTCATACGTATGTTAGTATGTCTGTAATGGAAACTTTGAACATAATTTTGACCCCCTTCAAAACGTCGGATTAACTCGAAGTTTGGCATACTTATCAAGAACCGATTATAATACAATAATATAGAAAAAAAAGTAAAATATATAATAGCTTAAAACTAAAAAAAAAACGCTTTATTAAAAAAAAACAAGTGGGGGTTATCAAAATATCTTAGAAAGTATCCCACGCTTTCTTACATAAAAATTATAAAATTATTTCTACTTCTTAATTTGCTTTTTTTATATAGCGTGTTTTTAGTTTTTTATCTATTATTTATTTTTATTGTAACTTCTTTCAGAAATGTTGGAATAGCTGTTACTAGTTTCATTACAATCTCGCGAATGGAATATTTGATCTGACGCCACTACCCTTTGTTCCTTTGTGTACCTTGTTTCTGGCTAGCCTTTATCAGCTGACTGAGTTGGAACTCTAAGATGCCTGCTGACTCTGAAATCTGGCTTCCCTTAGTCGGCCACTCAAAGCGCCAATCCAATGTTCGACAGTAAATGTTGGACCTACATAGTTGTTACTAGGGCTATTGTATATTTACTAGTGGAATAATCTGCTCTGTTGCTATTACCAGTATCGTCGTCCTTGTTGGACGAAAAATGTTAGGCCTAAATAACTGTTCTTCTGCAAGTTAGCATCTTAAGTTATCTGCTATCTGTCACTACCATCATTATCCGTAAAGGTCAAATTGGTTATACGTAAAAAGGATTGTTTTGTATTGTCGTAGTCCATAACTCAGATCCTGTTGCTATTAGAAATACGGTTCTTGACAGAAAAATCCAAACGTTCGTCTTTCCCTTCATATGACTATAAATGCAGTGGTGTAAGTGGTGATTGCGCTATTGCCTGTGCTCTAATTATTATGAGTTCATATATAATTGTTGTTTTCTTTGCTCAGTATGTAATTTTTTTTTGTATGGGCCTATTTGCAAAATATTTTCCGTACCGCTGTTTTTTTTTTCTTTTTTTTTTTATACTACTAAAGTGGCAAACAAGCTTACGGCCCACCTGATGGTAAATGGTTACCGTAGCCTATCGACGCCTGCAATACCAGAGGCATCACTTGCGCGTTGCCGACCTTGTAAAAACCTTTTAACGCCCTTTTTGAAGAACCCCATACTGTAGTCTTGTGGGAAAACCTGGGCAGGGAGTTCATTCCACAACCTGAGCGTCCGCAGGAGAAAATTCCTTTGGAACCGTTTAGTGCGGCACCAATTAGCTTGTAAGGTGTGAGAATGACATCCCTGCCGATGGCGAGTGGTGCGATGATAAAAAGTAGCTGAGGGCATCATCTCAAACAACTCGTCAGAACACAATCCATTATATAAGCGGTAGAACACACAAAGGGAGGCAAAATCTCGTCTGAGACTTAGTGGCTCAATACCGTCTGTGAGTTTGGGCTCATCGACAATTCTCAATGCTCGTCTCTGTACAGCGTCAAAAGGATCAAGCTGGTATTTTGGTGCTCCTGCCCAGAGATGGCTGCAGTACTCCATGTGAGGCCGGACTTGCGACTTATATAGAAGCAGTCTTTGCCCAGCAGTGAAGTACCGCTTAGCTCTATTGAGCACACCAAGCTTTTTGGAAGCCAGCTTGACCTTGCTCTCTAAATGACTGCGGAACTGTACATCACTTGATATGTCGAGGCCAAGGATTCCAATACTCTTGGAGATGGTGAGGGGCGTGTTCTGGAGTTGTGGAGACACAGTAAATGGAGTTTTCTTAGCGGTGAACGCGCAGGCTTGTGTGTTAGCTGGGTTAAACACGACTAAATTTAGTCTTCCCCATTCAGATACTCTATCCAGAGTATTTACGATTTCAGACACAAGCCGTTCGCGGCTTTCCTCCACTGTGGACCGAGGGATATTAGCGCGGCCCGTGTAATAAGTATCCCCAGTACTGTCATCCGCATAGCAATGAATGCCATCAATTGACAACATATCATTGACATGCAGCAGAAACAGCGTCGGGGACAACACAGAGCCTTGCGGGACGCCAGCATTTTTGTCCATGCGGTTAGAGCAATCACCGTCAACCACAGTTTGGATGCATCTGCCGGACAAAAAGCTGGCAACCCATTCGCATAATCCCTTGGGCAGTCCGTAAGATGGTAACTTCGATAGAAGACCTTTGTGCCAGACCCGATCGAAGGCCTTCGCCATGTCCAGGCTGACGGCCAATGCCTCACCTTGGCTCTCAATGGCTAGTGCCCATTGATGTGTGAGATACACGAGAAGGTCGCCAGTTGAGCGACGATGGCGGCAGCCGTATTGTCGGTCACTCAACAAATCGTGACCCTCAAGGTACCTCAAGAGCCGAGAGTTGATCACCCGCTCCATCACCTTGGAGAGGAGAGAAGTTATGGCGATAGGCCTGTAGTTTGATGGGTCAGATGTGTCACCTTTTTTTGGCACTGGATGAACGAATGAGGTCTTCCATGAAGACGGAACTTGTCTTGTGGAATAGGAAAGCGAGAAGAGGCGCGTCAATACTGGACACAACTCAGGAGCACACTGCTTTAGTACCACTGCCGGTATGCCATCTGGCCCGTTCGACTTATGAACATCTAGAGACATTAGTACCCGCCGGACCTCACGTTGTGAAATTGAGATTTCCGGCATGGAATGACCGCACCACGGGATAGTAGGTGGTACAGCGCCTCCATCGCTCACAGTCGAGTTTGAGGCAAAGAGAGAACCCAGCAAATCGGCCTTCTCTTTGGCACTATGGGCCAGATTACCATCGGGCTTTCTGAGTGGTGGCAAGGACGACTGACAAAAATTACCTTCGGCAGCCTTGGCGAGGGACCAGAAAGCGCGACTCCCAGAAGGGAAGCTGGCAAGTCGCTCGCCAATTCTGCCGACGAAATCAAACTTAGCTCTGGCTACCACCCTCTTATTGAGCCTCGAGGCAGCATTTAGTTTGCGTTTCACTTCGGGGATATATACTTGGATTAACTAATTATGGATCACGATTTGGGGATAATTACTTAAATAATTGCGCCTTAAATTAGATCGATAAGATTAAAAGAGTTGGCCTTAACAATATTAGCATAATCAAAACCCAGATTCATAAAAAAGGCTTAACACGCAAGTAGATTCTGGACCTAGATTTAGAAATTAACCTAAATAGAATTTGGATAACATTTTGATCATTATGGCAAATCTATTTTTGTTTACACTATCCGACTCTGTACCACTACCGAGAATATCCAACTAACAAAACCTAGTACTACATTGCTCGAGCTGGCATTCGAACATGGAAAGAACAATTCCTGACCAACGACACAGTTGGATACCAAAATATGATATGATTCGTATGGTATTTCAAACATACGTAAGATAGCATATAATGGAGGCAAAGGATCTTCAGCATCTTCCTAGTCTAGATTTTCCTATTCACCCTTATCTTAGAAGAAATCATGTAGAACTGCTTAACATGAAGGTATTTTCGCGATTTTTGCCATAACTGTAAAGAAGAGTGTTATTACCTATTTGATTAGCACATAGTAGTCTCTGCCTACCCCTCTGGGAAACAGGCGTGAATCTATGTAGCACATATCTTCGACGAGTCAGACATGTGTGACATATCATCAAATTCAAAATGCCAGAGTGGCTGTCCAAAGATCTCCTCAGTAGGCTATCGATGCTAAAGTTGTTTGGTAGACATAAATGGTAAAAAAATAAAATTACCGAATATCAAATTTGTCGATACAAGGTTAATACTGGGTTGTATTTCCGGGTCAAGTAGACTATTAAACGAAATTCACAGCAGCAGCACAAAGTCTGGAAAAAAAAATTGGTCATTATACAATATAAAATAAATACAATTTTCCAAATAAAACCTAGTGCCGAATATGGCAGGCTAAAGAAGTTTGGATTGGTGCTCAATGGCCTATTACGTGAGGCAAAAACCCTAAAATAGCTGGCGAAATAGAGGTGATGTGACCTTTGGCCCTAAGGATTTACACGTGGACCGATATCTACATAATATGACCGAATGTCCTAAATTTATGTTATTGATTAAGCACATAAATGATTCACATTACATATTTAGCATCGACCCCCTTTTGAGCGAATTATTTCAACGTACTATGCCTATTAGCGTCAATATATCGTAGTAATGATTATTTATCTACAATTAAGTGGGAAACAGCGTCACGCTACGTCGCTTATACAGTAAATATTGATAACTTTGTTGGTCCCTTTATCGCAGTTTAGTTTCTTGTTTAATTTACAGATAACATGCTATAATTATGGCTTGAAAAATATAAACCAGACTGTTTATTTCTTTATCATCAGACATAATTAATTAAATGCTTTTTTTATAGAACGCTGGCTGGCAGACGTTATTTAACAAGCTTTTATTAACTAAATCCGCATTTGTGTTATATATTACCTCTAATATAATTTTATTAACTTTTAGTTATGTATTCTATTGTTTGCCGATAACAAAAGCAACACTGCAAAAATATATATGATATAAATAATTCTGAATTTACTTATAATAATAATAACACCTGAAAATATATTTATTTATATTCGCTCATATTTTGTACAAGGAGATAGCAAAACGCCTAATCGACGTTTCGCGTGATCAGAAGACTGGTCTTTTCTTGGCCCAAAGAATCAGCATTGCCATTCAACGTGGCAATGCTGCCAGTCTTCTGGGCACGTTACCAGTTGACAGCGATGCTGAAGAGTTCTACGATGCCTAAACCATTTTTGTAAATATTTAGTATTATAATTATTTGTGTTTTTGTAGCTATGTTAATACGTTTGTAAATATAAATACTTTTATAAAAAGTAAATTGTGTTGACAGTACTCATTGTAATGCTATGTCAGATATTATTTATCCTGAAAATTACTTAGAATATCTTGACAGAAACAAACATTGCTAGGCTCAGGCATCGAATTCGACACCTTACGGACAGCAGTTGCATTTAGAAGTAGTAGAGCCTCGCTGATTTTAGCATGAATGGACCGGCTCGACCGGGGAAGGACTACTAGGATATTCTCACAGAATATCGATGTGAAATTGCAGTATTGCTACTGTTGTGTTTCGTTCGGTGAGTGAGAATGCCGGATGCCCAATCACCCGCTTTCGTCCTTCCTGCTCCTTCTTCCTTTCACTTCCTTTCCTTTCCTTAAGGGTCGGCAACGCGCAAGTGATGCCTCTGGTGTTGCAGGCGTCAGTAGGCTACGGTGACCACTTACCATCAGGTGGGCCGTATGCTTGTTTGCCACCTTAGTTGTATAAAAAAAGGCAGACTTATTATGTTATAACTTTTGATCTGGCTTCAATTAAAAGGTTTCTGCTGTATGTTTTTCTTAAATACGTGATCGAATGTTTTGTTTTTATCTTACTATTCTATTTCATTACTGCTTGTTTGCTTGTGCACTCACGGTAAATGAATGTATCTCACAATCATTAGTAGAGCGATTGCTCAGTGCCAACATACGGTAATATACAGGTGTGGTTTATGTATTATATGTATATCCAATTAAAGCGGCAACTTATCGACACGTGTATACGTATATTGTGTGGTCCTGAATATCGATTCACAAGACCAAGTTGAAGAGCAGCGATAGTACCTAACTACCGCTGCTCTTCAACTTGGTCTTGTTTAACCGTTGGACTGCTACGCAGGGGTCTCGCGTTCGGTGCCAAGGCGCGCATCTTTGACTTTTCGTAGTTTTTGTGTGTATTAATAATGTAATTATCGTTCGCTTTAACGATGAAGGAAAATATAGTGAGGTTACTTGCATGGCTTAGAGTCTCTCTATAAAGTTTTCGAAGATATGTGAAATCTGCCAACGCGCATTGGGTCAGCGTGGTGGACTATGGCCTAAAGCTACTCACACTGAGATGGGACCCGTGTCCAGCAGTGGGACAGTATAATACAGGTCTGATATTATTATTATAAGTTGAATATCTATCAGAGAGCTATCGAGCGTAGTATATTACACATGCTTTAAAACACGCATGACTAAAGAATATGTTAAATCTACTAGATTCAAGTAGAACTGGGCCGGCACGTTTGTCGCATGCACCCTGAGAAGTGGGCATTAATCGCACCCAATTAGAAGCCACAGGATAGTCGACTGCGATGGGGTAGACCTAGGCGACGATGGATGACTTGAATGCCTTTTAAGGGGACTGGCAGAAGTAACAAAGAATGACAGAAGAAAGAAGATAGAAGGTAGCTAACAACTTAACAATTTAAAAAAAAGAGGAATGACCTTGCAATGGGACATACTAATAGGCAAACAGTAAGCGGTCATTTTATGTAAATACTATATTTAATTCTAAATAATACAAAATGATTTTACAAATATATTTTGAAAATATATTTTGCCATACCCAAGAAGTGCTTACGCATTTATATGGAAATATTTTTAACTTTGATATGAATATAAAACACAACGTCTTATGAGGGATCATATCTCTTTTTACTTAGATATGTGAGTGATAAAAACACCATTATGGATAGTAATTTTGTGTTTCCGTTACGGTACGTAAAGTAGGCGGAATTGAAATAAACCATCGCTCGTTATATACGTGTTTAGAGGACACAAGGGGTGCGTTCTAACCGTGATGCAAAATTAAAATACTTTTAAGGATTACCGCATAATGTATTTCCTGGGTTATTTTTTGCGTCAATATACGACAAATAAATTTATTTATTCATAAAAATATATAAGCTTACAGTACCTACAAACCAAATCGCTTATATCTATGCTAATAATACTGCAACTAATTACATACAATGTTAACAAAAACTATTTTGCTCGTCAAAGTGACCACACTCCGCTTGATGGTAAGTAGTCGTGTGGTCTAAGAGCAGTGGCCTCTACATCGTCCTCATAGCAGCCGAGGCGATGTTGAGGTCTGTACTTTGATGGCCTGAGAAGGTCCTTTTTCACGCACCGCTTAAAGGACCCAGGATTGAAGAAGGAAACACGTGCCTTGGCAGAGAATTCCATGCCTTGATCGTTCGGCAGAGGTATGAGGACCCAAACTTGTTGGTACGCACTCTAGTCGACTCAACCATGTAAGAACGGCATCTAAGCCCAGCACGCGTTGCTCTGGATAGGAAAGGAGAGAGCAGGATAAGGTGGAATAACTCTTCAGAGCACTCCCCGTGGTATATTCTGTAGAAACATGCCAAAATTATGTTTTGGGAATCAAAAAATATATTAATCTGCATCTGGACTACATTAAAGGAACTCATTGATAAGTCTAACTGCTCTAGCAGTGGGGCTGTTGTCAGCTTGGGGAGAGCGCCACATAGGCGGATAGCACAGAAGTCTACATAATATGTTGTCGTCTTCCAACGCCACGCATATATTGGTCGGGAACACAGAAATGTATTGATGCCCGTACAACAGGACTGTCAACCATATCCGCTAGTATTAAACAGTAGTTTATTATGTGTGTGGATTCCCGTCTGTATTGCAGTGTGTCTAAACCTACCATGCCTGACATAAACATAGAAGGATAGAGAAAAGGGTTATATCCATATTGACGATTGTATAGGTATCTACAAAATTTACGTTAGATTTTTCTTATAATATACAAACATAATAAACATAATAATATAATCGTCATTCTGGGAAACGTGTTAATGATTCGTAAAGTAAACTATGTTATAATCTATGTAAATAATGTAAATAATGTAATAGTTGCCATGCTCTTATGTATTAAATAATTAACTGTGTCGTTGATTCGTAACGTATGATTGCGCATACGGTCGAGAGATTGCCTCAGACATTTTGCCGTGTCAAGTGTTGTGCTTTCGAACTGCATACGGGATAATAATTTGAGCAAAAAGTATTTTTGCTAATCCAGGTGTATTTCGAATTCATTTATGTTTATTTGTATAGCCCCAACAACGCAGGGCATAAATCTTAATGTGAGAATTATCTTTTGAAAAGTGAATATAATGGTTTTTACGTTACATTTCTACCCAATCACGTGGATGAAACCTAGAGCGGCAGCTGCTAAATAGTACAACAGACATATACACGACATATTACGTCACAAAATACACACAGCTGTAAGATCAAAGTTGAGCAATAAACACTAACAAATTGCCGTCGTTTAAGTAAAAACGATAATTAGTTCAGTATCAATCAATCATGGAGATAGCCCGGGTCAAAGTTTACACGGGTTTAATATTGAACATCTGCGCGTTATGCGTAAAAATATATTGCTTAGTTTATATTTAGAATTTTAGATTCTAATGCGTAGTGCGATGTGATATTGTATCACCTGACACATGTTATATTCTGTTTGTTTTCCATTTAAGAACTCATATGCGCATAGACTGCCTCAGTGACGCAGTATTTAATTCGCGAATCGAGTGAAGTGTTATTTGGGGTTAATCTATCAAAAACTTCTCAGTGTCTGGCACTGTACCGAAAAGACGGCTAAGGGCTGAGATTCTACGATCAGGGCCTAGGCCATAGGCTGGCACTCTTGCTACTGCCACAACTATATACCACATTAGTCAGTGCAGTGAACGTCTAAATATACAACGTTTACTTTTTTATTCCTCAGAAAACTAAGACTGCATCGATATCATAGCGGTATTGTATGTGACAGTTGTGGGCATTAGGCGTACCTCCTATATGAACTTTAAAAACATAGCATAATCTAAGTGCAATTCACCTCTACCTACTCTTTCGAAATAGCCGCGTGTGACTAAACAATAATAACTATAATTTATTGCTTTCCTCGTTGGTCATCTCCTTTTAAACATTTTGCCTTCACATATCCAAAACCCCCATACCCCTGGTAAAAGGCTTTGATGAAGGCAGGAGTACAGAAGTTATAGTCAATAAAAAACCTTTCAAATAACACTTAAGTCCCAATAATTTCCGTGAGTTCGTCCATAACCCTCGGAGCCATGTTTAAATTCCACACATTCGAGTTTACGCGTTCTGTTAAACAACAAATTTATACCACGCCTCTTTAACACTACATCAAATTGCGAAGTTTTTATTCGCCTGTTGATCCCCTAACTGCCCCACGTTATGGCCTATTATGATGTATTTGAACACATTTTAACATTTTGAATGGTTTCCAACTTACATTAAATGATATGTTGGTAACTGCTCTGTAACTCTAATGGCTTAAAATATGAGCACTTCTCGGTTTACGGAAATTACAAGCTGTTTTGACAGCATTTTTAATAACAATTACATATTAGTTTTACTAGGTGTGTAACTAATGCTGTTAATATATCAACATCAAAGTTTAGAGGTATGTTACTCAACGACGTACGATAAGTGAACAGCTTATAATATTTTGTCAAAATTTGTTACGCAGCTAGACAATGACGTGAATTAACATATTATCCAAATGTCGAAAAAATTAATATTATTATATTGTCTTCTATTTATGCGACTGTTATTCATTGAAATTAAACTCATTTATACGGATTTTATCGCGTTGTTTATTTAACACTGTATTACATAATTTTAAAACTGTTACACTACTACTACAGAATTTTACTAATTTATAAGCTAATTAAATTATTAAAACTATTTATATTTACAGTTGCTTCGACGTAAGACTAAGTTGGTAGTTGTCTCAATGTTCCAGTGTAGTTATTTCAAAGTAACCGAACATAATTTAATCATTGGTGTTTCTATTTATTAATAATTTTGCCTTGCGTAGAATGGCTTCTTGTATACCACATAAATCACGATTAATCCTTACATACATATATTATAAACGCGAAAGTTTGTATGTATGGATGTTTGTTACTCTCTCACGCAAAAACTACTGGACCGATTGCAATGAAACTTGGTATGTAGATATCTGGAGACCTGGATTCATACATAGGCTTTTTATTCCGATATTTCCACGGGAACGGGACTTACGCGGGTGAAACCGCGGGGAAAACTTAGTCTATACTAATATTATACGGAAAAATATGCACATTAATAAGAATAATTAAATCTTGTCACATTCACACTCAGACTTTGTTAACAAAAAAACACACACAGAAATATGCTGTATGACGGAATAAAACTAAGTAATAAACTGCCACATGAATTAATGGAATGTGAGAATATGACCATTTTTAAAAGAAATATTAACAGGTATATAATAGAAAACATATTAAAATATTATACTTTTACCATATAATAAAGAACATAAGTAAAGTACACAACTTATAACAACAACAAACAACTAAATTACCCTCATTATATAGACCATAATATTTAATAAATGAAACTATGTTTCTATTGTTATCAAATGTGTTTAACCGCTTACGATTATATATTAGATTATATTCCTCATACGCGATCAACTCACGGCGCTGCGATGCCTAGGTGGGGCAATACGCCAAAGTGTGCAGCGCCGTGTCCACAACATCATCGCGGCGCGGCAGTCGAAGCAGTGATGACATCCGGGCGTCGCCTGCCGGCCTATGCGACACAGGAACTGGCCAAAACAACCGAGGCCAGTCATTACCTGTGTCAGCCAGAAGTTGAGGTCGCCATACCGCCTCTCCAGCCACTCCTCAAAAACGGGACTTACCGCCACGATCCTGGCGTGCCCGTAGCCTATGGGCTACTCTAACTCCTCTAATGCTAGATTAACCACAAAAAATAAATAAACTGATTACACCAAACATAAAAAAGAAAGAAAGAGCAAAATCTGATCTTTCTTTCTAATATATATTTCTTTAAAATAATTTCTAATTACGTAATCTGGTTACAATTATATTTGAAAACGTTTATAGTTTGCAAACCGCCGCTCCAGTCGGTGCATTGGAAGTGATGAGATGATCACTTAAGCTGCTACACTTCTTGCAGTCATGTTTATCTCTATGGCCCGGCAGCTTGACATACTCTCCGAGGAACGTAAAACCGTCATCGCATTGCAGGTAGGTATGACAGTATAAGCTTATTATGTTACTTCATAGGATATGTTAGCAGTTTTGTTTCTAATAATTGTAATAGAGTGTAAGAGTACAAAGCTACTAATTAACTTATATTGATAACTATTTAAATGCTTTATTCAAATTAAAAAAAGGTAAATGATGCACCTGAGGAATATATTACATGCAGAACCGATGTTGGCAACATAACTTTATGATCCGTCCATGCCAATAATTATATTATTTAATTTATTTAACCAGCACACAATGTTATTACAGGTTACAGTACCAAATACACCAATGCAGCAACAAAAAACAATAAAGTAATAATTATTATTGTACTAAAGATTGCTTGATATAATCCACTTTCTCAAATATTAAAATCGGAATATTTGTGAAGATGTTTAGATGTCATAGTCTACTCAATCAAGCGTAGATTTATCGTTAAAAGGGTTAGGTTTTATCTTGGCACATGGAAAACCATGTATTCGATTAACACACTTCTATCCTGGTATGAGAGACCCGTGGGGTCAAGGCGGGCGAAACTGCTACCAAAAACCATTATAAATTAAATAATCATAAGAGACTTTTAATGAAACAATCCTTACTGCGAAACACTCTTGTATATGAGCGGCAACTTTCAGTAATCATAAGATTGGCCACTGATTCGCTTGTCAGTACTGAGTTTACGAAATAGTTTATATCTGTTTCACTGCCCACTGCCCTAAATTTCCTTAGAAGCCAAAATCAAAAAGTCGTTTAAGTTGAATCCAAGGCAATCCTACAAATTGAATCATTTAACTTAAACAAAAGCTTATAAAATAGAACTCTTCTTGAAAGTCTCTAAATCATTTCCAAAAACTTTTCTTTAATACCTGTCATCATATCTCAGAATCGCTTTATGCCAGTTAAAACATATAAACATTATCCGTTTATTCTTTTACCAAAACATTTACCCCTCATAGTTTTTCCATTCACCCCTCGAGCTCTGCTAAGCGTTTCACCATATTTTAATGGCTGGATAGTTGGGTCATAAACTCGTTTGATTTATTTTATGATCGCTATAAGCGTGTGGCGCCGGTTTTAGCGAGTTTAGCTATGGATACATATGTATACAGACATAAAAAACGTATCTATGGTCCGACAGCTTTTTCAAACTGATGTTTAAAGTGGGCCGCAAATATAGCGCTCATAAATGTTACATGTGCGTGCCGAAATTGAGGCTATGTCTGACGAACTTAGGATGCTACATTTTTATATTTGGAATATAAAATATGAGACGGTAAATAGCCATACGACTTGGTAGTAAGCAGTTACCTATGGACGCTGGAAACACCGAGGGTATACATTTGTAAAAATACTTACTTGGTTGCCAGTGGGGCAAAAATCCCACTGGTCTGCTACTAACAGCAGTGTTCTTAATTTGGTCACATCTGACGTCTATGATGTATGGGCAAACAATACCTTAGTATGAGTTATTACAACATGCGATAACGTTGAGCATTTCCATGTTCTTCGAGAGTTCATCATTGCAATGGTACTGGTTTCTATTGCAATTGGTAGTGACTATAAGGTATGTTTACTATACTTATCTCGTAATATAAATATATATTAACAGCAGAAATTTAATGTACATCCACATTACGCTGGCCTTACTTTAAGCTCCAGGTATTGAAGGGTGCGTTACTATTTCCTGACACTCTGTCACTCTGTCATGTACTCAGGAATTTATTAACAGATAACTAATAAGGCATGCACCAATAAGTTATGGGTAACAAAATATTTGAGCTTGCATTGTGAATAGACGAAATAAATATAATATATACTTATTTAAACCATGTATCTACTTTTATTACGTCAAAAGAATCAGCCTATTGTAGTTCACTGCTGAAGATAATTATCTCGAATTTTACACAGCAAAATGCCGATATTCCTGTTGCCCAACCCAGCTACGTTTTCAGGTCATCATTCTAAGACAAAATTGCGGTCTACACTCTAAGATTCGTTTGCTTCAATGGGTACGCTCTGCTATGGAGCTACAAACAGGCCATCAAATTGGCTTTTGTGTATAGCTGCTTATTACTAATAAGAACAGTCATTACAATGTTTTTCCAGAATCATACTTCATAAGGCTAGTAGTTTTTCCTTGCATACATCAAACTACAACTATTTTAGACAAAACAAATAATGCAATCTTCACTTCCTGTTACGAAAAGAAATTATTCTGTCTTATTCACTGCTAAACTTACGGTATGTAATTAACGTGCACCTCAAAATTAAAACTATTAATATAATATATTAATTTAATAAAGATTAGCCTTATAAAAATATCGCTAATTAATATTTAACTACTACTCAACTATATAGCTCTTAGTACTTGATCAATAATAAAATTAGGTATCCTTTGATCAACAGGCCGCCGCTGTTACATAACTATTATTCAACAAACACTCAGTTATGAATAATGTTTCCAGCAGATTTTTTCTTATTATTCACAAACTTATACTTAAATACCTCTTAAATATTTGAAAGTGATTTATAAGAAAGCTAAGACATTGCAAAGCCTTGTGTGATAATGCAATATTGGTTTCCAATATGCGTATATATATCAATCAGTATTACTTTTTTATATCCGTATTCCTGATATTGGAATTGCCTGCTCCCCATTTCAGAGGTAATAATTTTCGAACGCCAATTGTAAGGCCACACACGCTAAGCTGGCATGAGCTTCGTAAAATTAATGTAGCTACCCTAAAGAAAGCGTTCTTATTAGATAATGGAGATGAGCGGTTAATGTGAGTTTTGGTAGTATTAGAAAATAAGGGAAAACCTATGTGTACGTTTTTTGTTTAATTTGAATATTGGTATTTAAAAGACAGGCAGTTTAACTGCATCGGTGGCGCAACACAGCAGCTGTTGTGTATGAGTTCTCGGGTTCCATTCGCGTTATTCGCTTCTATACGAAATTCTATCAAAAAATATTCTATAGTAGCACGGAGCTTAAAATGATATTCAATAAACAGGAATAGGCTAACCGCCTTTTACGCCTTAAAACTATGTATAGTTGGCGAAATGAGTGTATGATACGCCTGCCTATTTCCACACGGATTTAGACGTAAGTATGTATGTAAATACTTGTAATGCTTATCACGAATGTGGTCCTCGCCCTTAAATGCAGTCTCAAGTAGCTAAACATTTAACAAATTTATAAAAGTATTCTATGAACGCCAAATCTTCAATATTATTATGTATTTTTGAACTGTAATTTTATAGACTATATTATATTTAAACCATTACTGCTACAATAACCTTACACTTCTTATAATTTAAAATGAATAAGGCTATGATATTTCGCAAGCCCTTACCGACTTATTTCGCTGACTGTACAACGGCACATTAAAACCAAAAACCAATAATTTAAAACTATAATCCGACAACAGTTACTCCCAACAACAAAAACTGCCAACCAACCCAATTAAAAGGGCTTTAAGCCTCGAATAATTTAATTGAAAATTAAATTTTAATAATTAGCGACTGAACGAAAAGGGACCGGCCGAAATCCCAACAGTTAATCTTGGCAAAACACTCATTTGTACGAGACCACAGCTGTTCAAGTTAAACACTTAAATCATGTTGGCCCCCTAAAGGATTAAGTTTTACTCAAATATAATTTTCCAACGTATCTCTTTAAGTACTCATATAGTATTCCCTAATGCGTTATCTAATGTTGAATTGTTTGACATTAAATCCGCTCTAAATGGGATTGCGATAAACTTTCACAAATCATTATTATACATACATAGTCATACGCCTTTATCTTCTACGGTGTATGCAAAAATATATTATACCCACATATTATTGGTTATAGTTTTACTCCCGCGGAATATGGGCGAGCTTATTTTCGTATACCCGACACTGTTGCAAACACCGTGCTGCTTCTAAGACGACCCAGAAATCATACGCCTGACGCAGTCATAGCATCCATTACAATATGGCGCTCATAGCCAGTTGCACTCACTGATCGGTAAACGATTAGCGAGGTTAAGCAACGTTAGGTGCGGTCATTCTATAGATTGGTGATCTCTTAGTGGTATTTCATCTGAGCGTCTCCGTGCTTCGTAGGGCACGTAAAATATCGGTCCCGGTTGTTGTCAAATTGACAGCAGTCGTTAAGCTATGTCAGAGGCCTACTTCTTGAACTTCTGGCTTGAACAACTCTTGAGAACAGGTTAGCCACTAACCACACGAAAAAAAAGAAGGTCCATTACAGGTACGTCACCAAAATCCTAATCCTAAATCCTAAAAAACCGTCCTGGACTATTTGCTGCTACTACGATATTTTTAACAGAAAAATGTCATGACTCTGCACAACAGTAAAATTAAATACCAGACCTCATGTAAAATAATATCAGCCCTATATTAAGCTGTCCCACTGCTGGGCACGGGCTTCTCTGTGTGAGAAGGGTTAGGCCATAATCCACCACGCTGGACTAATGCAGTTGCTAATCTTCGAGAACACTATGGAGAACACTTAGACATGCAGGTTTCCTCACGATGTTTTCCTTCACCGTTAAATCGAGCGATAATTAACAATTTAATACGCATATAACTTTGGAAATTCAGAGATGCGCACCTTAGGATTGAACTCGAGGCGTCTGCGTGGCAGTCCAATGGTTTCCCACTAGGCTATCGCTGCTTTTACCTCATGTACAATAGTCAAATGCACTACGGGTGCGTCAGCGATGCACTGATATACTTCAAACCGATATAAACATATTAAGTCGCAGCGGCGAGACGTAATAGGTTTTTATTTATGTCTGGCATTCCAACAATTAACAGGCTAAATAGCAATAATGGTTACCCACCTAATATCTAACTGAGAATGATTTCCTGAACAACGTATTCTGGCGTCACAAATCAAAATGGCTGACGTTCCATATTCTAGCTCCTAAAAGTCGTAGGTGTAACTCTCATATTCATATTTTACTATTTAAAGTTTATGTTCGCAAAATGTCTTAGAAATAATTGCGCTCAGTATTTAATAGGTAAAGAACTACGCGCAGGAGGCTGACTCTTTGTAGCTGATTATGTGTCAGCTAATCCTAAGTTATGTGTTTGACTATTGGTGTGCGTGGGCCGTTACAATATTGCGCCAATAATATCAAATTCAATTGCATCGACAGCCGTGATTTACATTGTCGAGTCAATTTACTAAACTTGGCTGGCCTCGTTGTTTGTAAGATCCCGGTTTGATTCTTTGATGGAGCACCGTTCGTGACTATCGTTTTTTTTTATAAGGAAATTCTTAGAAGCATTGGAGAAGTAATGTGTCTTGTAGACGTCAGGCCTGCATTAAAATGTTACTACATAAAGTAGTTCTATATATTCTTTCTAGATATACAGACTTGAATCTATGAATCATCATCAATCGGTAATGAACCTTATGATTTGTGTTATATCTCCGCAGAATTAAGCATATATCTCAAAATGATTGCTACTTGTTCCAGCAAAAACTTGCTTGCAGCAAAAAAAAGTAAAATAGGACAAAAGATAGAAGTAAGACATCATCAGACAAAGAGTCTGAGAGGACGATTTCCTGTGTAGCATGCGACTTAGCAAAAAATTGAACAACGGACACTTAGAATACCATCATATCACAATTTTTTTGTCTCGTGTGATCGAAACTACATACTGTTATTGACAGTTAGCTTGCAATTTAAACGTAATTAAATTAAGATTTGCTTTAAGCTTATAAATATGTTAAGGAATACGTAGCAAACATTTCGCCAATTGCGGCTATAACTTAAGGCCTAATTTATTGAGAACAGCAACGAAAACATCGCTATAGGCTTTTATGATGGTATTGCTAAAGATTGCTTTATTTTATACGCGGGTCGGAATTTTTACACTCGTACTATTGCAGTATTTTATATTGTTTAATGATGCAGCTATAATTGAATTTTGCAAAAGTGAGACGACTGCACTGGCAACTTCATTCCTGTGAAATATGGTGTAAGTATACAATAACCAGGCTATATAGAGCTCTTGGCTGTATACACCTGTTTAATGAAGGTAGATCTGATTAATGCCCAACATTTAAAATCTGCCTATTGAATGTATAGGATTAAGTATTGTGATAATGATTAAGGTAAGCTGTTTATTTTATATTATGTACTGACATAATAACAAAATAAACCACTGACATTAATCATCAGTATAAAACAAACTGTTGTTTTATACTATATCAGTTTCAGTATGCCGAAAAATAAATATTTTTGTGGTGTATTACAAATAACACCAGTTAATCGCAACATTTCTTTTCCCATGTAATATCTTCTTCCTGGCCTTTATTATTCCCAAGTCACTTGGGGTCGGCTTTTCTGGTCTAACCGGATTTGACTGGATATCAGTTTTTACATGGAGCGGCTGCCACCTGACCTCCTCAACCCGAAGGCTAACGATAACCTAAGGCTAGACCAGTGTCAAGATATTATAGAGCACTGACTTCCCAATAACGACTGCCATAGATGTTCATGGCAGCTGGGACCGACGGTTTAATGTGCTCTCTGAGGCACGGAGCAAGCGATAATTGTCAATCAATACGCACATAATTTCGAGAAGTCAGAGGTGCGCGACGTGGGTTCGAACCCGAGACTCTCTGCATTGCAGTCTGTTGGTCTCCCCATTGAGCTATCGCTGCTCTCTTTTCCCATGTAATAGAGATACATTATACTCGTACTATCGTCTACTTGACACTGTTCGAATATTGATTGAGCTACTGAGTACATGCCGATAAAAAACAAAAACATTTTACGTGATACGGAAATCGAAGCTGAGACTTCCTGCACAGTAATCATCGGACACTTTGTACTACCATCTCGGATAAATATATTTCTTTCTCTTTGCCAGTTCACCAATAAGATCAGAAATTTTATTTAGGGTGGGCTTTTGCTGAGTAAAGCAAAGCACTGACTCCATTAATACTTTTACTGACCTGGAAATCTACCTCGAATTAAACATCGCTCTTTTGTGACGTACAAAAGCATTGTTGTACTATGTTGGCCCAGTGCAGGTTGGCAGGCTTCTCAAATCTTTGAGAACATTATGGTGAGTTCTGTACTATGAAGGTTTATATCACATCATAAGATCATGACGTCTTCGTTCATTGTTAAAGCCAGCGATAATTAACTATTTAATTTGCTTATAACCTCAAAAAGTCAGACATGTCTTAACATCGAAGGCGAGACCTCATTTAGCAGGCCAAAAGGCTCCCATTAGGTTATCACTGTTTATTATTACATATTATTCTACTTATTTTATTAGATGTTCATTGAAATTAAACTCATTTATACGGATTTTATCGCGTTGTGTATTACACTGTATTACATAATTTTGAAACTGTTACACTACTACTACTATTGAATTTTACTAATTTTTAATCTAATAAGATTATTAAAACTATTTATATTTAGGTTTACACTTTCCCCGACGTTTCGGTTGCTTTTCAGCAGCCATGGTCACGGGGAGACTAAGATGGTAGTTGTCTTAATGTTCCAGTGTAGTTATTTCAAAGTATCCGAACATAATTTAATCATTGGTGTTTCTATTTACGCAGAATGAGCTCAAAGTTTCATGAAGTCTTGCTGTGGTTTGCTTCTTCTTGGGTTTGACTATTTGAATTACTGGATCCCAAGCCGGTGGTACATTCCAACCATCTTCTCTATTGAAATTAGAATGTTTTTTAATTTTAATAGCCTCGCAAAGCATTCTTGGTAGGAATCGGTGTTCTTTAGCGAAAATCTGTGGTTTGTCAAATTTCAGGTAGTGGTTGGTCCCCTGTTGTTCATCCACATGTTCACACACAGCAGACTTCAACGAGCGTTGGTGTTTTACATTAGCTATGTATTCTTTTATGCGGGTGCCTATGCTTCTCTTTGTTTGACCAATGTATGAGAGACCGCAGTCACAATCTATTTTATAGACCTCTGCATCTTGTAAAGGTAATTGGCACAAAGTGTGCTCCAGCGTTTATGTCAAAACACTCAACATTGCAAAACATTCATCCATAACACGACCATCGACAAAACACCAGTCTCATATCGCGACAAAACAAGGTAAAATTAAATAATCTGTATTGTATTACATTCGCACCATAGACGAGTATTTTATTATCTGTCAAAGCGTTGTTTACGGGCATCCATTTTAATTCGGATTCCCGCCTTTTTGTCATTTTACACCGATCCGTGTTAATTACGTGTGCATTGTGAATGACAATGGTGTTCGTGTCAATAATATAATGACGATACCCGAGGGATATTACGGAAGATACAAATAAAAATCTTTTTATATACGTGGTGAAAACGATAATTTGCTGTGTATTGATTCGTATATTTTATATTCGTAGTATTGTTGTTAACTACGTCTGTAGTATTGATATTCTGAAGGATAATTTTAACTGGTTCTATTGGCAAACTTGTTAGTTCAGTACTTTCCGCTTTTTGCCAACATAAGCGAGCAAGCAAACTTATGTTGGCAAAAACATAGTTATCAATATGTGGTTGTTACCTCTGCCTTCACCTTCAATATGTAAGGAAAAATGCTTAAGCACCTTATAAGAACAGCCGATACTTCCAATGATCAGAGAGATTTCTGGTTTCTCTTTCTTACGGCCAAAATGAATTACCTAAAATATTTCCATTGCTTGATTTACTAGAGATAGAAATGTGACTAAAACGCCGTAGTCAAATATTATATGTCAAATATCTACCGATGATAGACTAGCCGGCTTTGCTGCTACGCTTTGCTAGTTTTCGATTGTTTCGAAAGAAAATTTTGTATCTTTTGGCTGTAATCATAGCTCCACAAAAGATTTATATAACTGAAAATAACACGAGCAGTTTGCTTATTACCACGTTCAGTGTAACCTGGCCGTAACGACAAGCCGTTCGAAAAGGTATGTAAATATGGAGCATGATCGGGTTAATATCCGTTTTCAGTCATATAAATCATGTAATGCGAAAGTATAAAAGTGATCCTATAATAGATTTCTCTCGAGTAAAACCTTACTTAATTTATCATCTTAATCAGTATAAGCTAATCAAGAGCATGTGTGACTTCCACCAACATCAAACGTATTTCACGTTATTGAACTTGATTGAAACCCATTACTAAAATGTAATATTATTTGTAGTATAATATATATAAGACGTTAACCTGTCAAGTCTTGGAATACTAGACATATTTAAAAAAACTATTGTATCTAACCGACGGTGTGTCGCTGCAACTCAATAGGTTAATGTATACATAAATCATATTTATTAAGATTACTACATTGATTCTTATGAAAGTGCTAGGTTTGATTACCCGTTCAGGAAATGTCATTCTGTTTTAGGATTTTTTTATTAGCAGCACATAATATATACTTATATACATTATACTTTATACGCAACTGTTAAGTTGTTTATGTAAGACAAAGGATTATTAAATAAATAAATTATTATACTACGTAAAATTAGTATGTTATATAGTTTGGTAGTCTCAATAGGCTCGCAGCCAGGTTTCATGCAAGCAAAAATAGCTGGCGCAATGTGGATACATAAAAAGTCTTCGTTCATGCATATACTTATCAAGATTTATAAAACGATAAAATTCTTGCGTTACGTCCATATTTAAAAGTTTAAGTTTAAAGATCTGTTTATTTTTCTGGACACAAACTAAGCATCAATGCTGCTATTAAGTTTAGTATAATCATAAAGAAAATATGCATACCGACCACAATAAATATTACGTTTATACCATGGAAAGAATATGGCAGTATTAAAATTAAATTTCTGACACATTTTGGTAAGAATTCATGTGAATTGAGTAAAACTTATTTTGTATTCATACATAGTTTCAATATTGATTTTATGTGCATCTTATAAAACGCACGATACTTATTATTCTATATTTTGGAATGATATGCAAAATGTTATCGGCCTCACATTTGTTTGCCTAAACCAGAGGTTCCCAGACTATTTTTCTCATAGACCACTTTCAAAATTTAGCTGGTTCCGGTGGACACCTGCAGCTACATTTCTACCATATTCCTTGATTAAAATTAAAAAATTTGATTGTATTTTTTTAATTCTCAGGACTTAACTAATAAATTCGTAGACTTCGCTTACAAATTGTGAACCCCTGTTTTTTGTCACTCCATCGTAGACCCCCGTCGCGTCTCCCATGGACCCTGGGGGTCCACCTAGACTACTTTGGGAACTGCTGGCCAAAACCATAACTAGATTATAGTACAATTATAATGTGTCAAAAATTTTATGCTTCTCCTGCTCTAAGATTAAATCCTGTGTCACGAGGTTCTTTACAAAAATTCAAACAACAAACACAAATATCACCCAGGCTCGGAACAAGTATTTGTGGCTCACACATTTTTCTCCTCATGGGATTGTACCCACAACACTCGACGCAGTGGCAATAGTTATACTCTACCCCAAACCACTTCGGTGCAATAAAAGATTCCCAAATAAATAAATTAGAAACAATTTCATAACAGCAATAGCCGATAGCAACAACCTGCTATTACAACACGTAATAGAAAACAAGCTACAGTTTCACGGAATGTTAAAATTAACAGTTTATTGACAATGTCGTGTTTAATTAAAGGCTTGTTCTGAGTCCAGGTGTTTCTGGAATTCACTCAACAAGTACCCTGACGTCAGGGAATCTTTCATCGGATCGTGAATAGAATTTGAATTAAAAACGTTTCGGGTGCCGTGTAAATAAATCTATATAAATAAAATCAAAGCGTCTGTTTGTAATATCGAAATGAAAATCTTTTATAGCATCTAATATTTAAAAATATAGACAACCATTTTTGCCGTCGGTCTGCTCGGCTTAACTTTGGAATGGCATGATAGTAAAAACCGTATTGATCCGTATGTAGTTATGAAGAATTAAGCGGACAGACAGATAGACAGACGGGGAAAGTTTATTTGTATTATACTATTTAATGACAGTTAAGCTCATAAAGTGACGACATGATTTGTAGAAGCCTATCAAGCTTAAATCCTGATTCATGTATTATTTATTTACATGTTTTGAATTTATATTCTGCTTAAAAACAAATCTAAATCATAATAATTTAATATTCAATGAAAAGGTGAGTTTCTTTATTTGTAACGCTTTCACGCCATAACAACTTGACCGATTATAATAAAATTTGGCATACAAGTTGCCAGGGGTACAGGAAAGCACATAGAGTACCATTTATTCAGAAAAACGCCAAAAAAGCTAACAAAACCTTAGGTTTCATTATGAGACCAAGTTATCAATTTAAAAATTTAAAAATTATTAACATACTTTATTGTTCTTATGTTCGTAGTATCCTCGAGTACTGTTCCCAAATTTGGAATCCACAGTATGATGTTTATATAAATAGATTAGAATATATACAACGCAAATTCACAAGATTTCTTCAATACAAATGCCTGAAATATGACAATAACTATCAGGGGCGGTGTAATAGACACCACTTACTACCACTATATGAGAGGAGAAAAGTTGCAGATGTCACATTATTGGTAAAAATTGCCCAATCTAAAATAGATTCGCCCTACCTCCTTTTTATGTTCCACCTCAGAGTGCCCACCAGATCGGTTAGAACACCTATTCTCCTCAATGTTCCTCACGGTACCACTAACTATAGACTCGTTTCTTGTAAGATCAGCAAATCTTATCAACACACTGGTTGACTGCCCCGAGCTTGATTTATTTAACACACGTCCATCTAAATATATCGACACGCTTTCCAATCAATGGTTTCAATCGGTGCCTTAGGCTTCTCAATTGTAATACATTTTCCTTACATCAGCATTGTAATTGTTTAATTATTTAGAAATTTTATATAAATGTTAATTTTGTAGCACTATAAGTAAAATCTATCAGGCCTTAGATAATCATATGCGAAAATATATAAACGGTTTATAGATAATTTATAAGATTTGTAAAATAGTAATAGTAACTGTTTGTTTTCCGAATAAAATAAAATAAAATAAAATAAAATAATTATTGTGTCTAATAGTGGTTAAGCTGACAGGTTAAACTAATTCAAGCATCGGCCCATGTTTGAGTTACACCAACCACCACACCAATATTCTAAAAGGTATAGGCAGAGGTGTTTTAAACCTATATTTTGTCAGCTACGTTTTTATTTTATTTTATTTATTTTGGTTTGTTCACAAATATAACAATAATACATTTTCAAAATTATGTACAAGTACCTACATGAAGTTTTAGTCAAAAAGTTACATCCAATTACAAGCAAACAATATATGCACTAATAAAGATACTTCTCCCTAGCCTTTATTATTCCCAAGTCACTTGGGGTCGGCTTTTTCTAGCCTAACCGGATTTGACTGCATATCAGTTTTTACACGGAGCGGCTGCCACCTGACCTCCGCAACCCGAAGGCTAACGATACCCTAAGGCTAGACTAGTGTCAGGATATTTTTTTGTTTTTTTTTTTTTTTGTGGTTTTCGTACCCTCTGACGATCGGCTAAGCCAGAGACGTTTTTACATTTTATTTATTTCTCTGCTAACTTTTATTTTCCTGCCCTTAAGGGGCCTTAATTCCTAATATACACTTTCATTCCAGTTTTCTTTATCATTCCAGTTCTATCATTTATACTTCTCGCACTTTCATCCGTCCCATTCATTCGTTTCATTTCTAGCTATTGTTTGTTAGGGGGAGGGGGCATTTGGGACTCATTAACACTTTATTTACTTACTTAAAACTTATTTTACATAAATATTTAAATCTTAATTCTAATATTTAAATCTAGAACAGTATTTGCCTTAATCCTATTTCTTAATCTAAATACATTTATAACTGTATAAATATTAGACATAATATTTATTTGTTATTGACTTTCTGGTCTTTGTTTCTGTTGTTTACAATATTTACAATTTTTATTACATACCTCAGGACAAGGTCTCTGGTTCTGTTTTCAATAATTAAATTAGGTAGTTCTTGCACATCGAATTTCTGGCCCAGTTCGACATCCAGTTCGAATCGTGCTGGGCCAAAAATGGGACACTCTAGCAGAACGTGTGCCACTGATTTTTTGATTGTAACAGTAGAAATCTATCCTATTTTACAGCTTAAAAGAAACATAAATGGTTATATTACAATTTGTCCGTCCTAAATATTTAAGTCATTGGTTGACAATAAAGATCAAAAACACCTCCTCCATACAATTTTACTATGGCGGCCGCGCGCCGATTTGAATATCGAGTTCTGTCATTCAGTCCAACCGCGTCTTACGCTCGACCCAGTCTTAAGGCGTAAACAAACAAACTCACATTCGCATTTAAATATTAGTTAGGATATAATCACGTCTTAAAATATTGCATTCGTTTAGAACCTGTCTATATAAATTAAAAAACGTTACGCTTCATTAATGCTACAGATTATAAAATATATGATACCTGCCCTAATTATCGCTACGTATCGCAGTCTGGTATCCTAGCCAGACCGCAAAAACAATATTATACTAATACTAAGCATCCATCTCTTTCGTACAAGTAGCAGTTTACAATGCTATCTCGATCGCACTTACACGCGTCATTTGCGATCAAATCGGACATCGGTATTGACAGCCGGCAGCTTACAGTTTAATGTTCGCAAAAAATATTTGATTAATTATTATTTGTAGAATTAATTATTAATGGAGTTATTATGTTAATTATGTGTATAGAATTAGAATAAACATCTGGTAAATTGGATCAGAGGGCATATCGGTCATATGTTCCGGCGCGGCGTTTAGTTACTATGTCAAACTAAAACTTTAAGACCTAAATAATTTGTGAATGATGTTGTGGGATGTGTAAATAAAATCACACCCGCGGGCCCAGTACGTGTTGGCAGACTTTGATCAGATTTCAGAGATTTTAGAATTTGGCAGATTCAGATCTTTGAGAACATTATCTAGACTCTCAGACATGCAGGATTCCTCACTATGTTTCTCTTCACCGTTAAAGCGAGTGATAATTAAATAATTAATACGCACATAACTTCAAAAAGACAGACCAAAGGCAGTCCAAAGGTCTTCCACTAGGTTATCGCTGTAACTGTTATATATTATTTCTATTGATAAAATAAAAATAAAACAAATGGCATGAGTCTACTGAGTACCCAAGGTATAGCAGATTAGCGATTTAGAGGTCATTGATTTGATCCCCATCCATTATACTAAAGACGGGTTCCCACTTTTGGTAAGGCCATAATTTAGTATTGCTGGAGGGATTAACAAAAATGTTAGTAATTTGTAACTCGGATTGAATGTAATATTGAAATAAAAATATCACGTGTATCTATTAATATTTTACAATCATAGATCTAAGAGTAAGAACAGAGATGATTTAAAAATATATTACTTTATGTACATTAAGCCTTAAGGTTAAATAATAAGAATTTTAAGGATTACCAGATTCAGCTTATTTCATTTTTTGACTGCGCAATGTTGTTTTCTGGCAAGCATAGCGGAACTATCTCCACTCTACTAACTGTCGTTTAGTCTTATTCTGTGATAAAAGAAATCAAGAATAGAAAAGAAATACATTTCTCTCTCGTAGTTGTCTCGTAGTTTACACAATTTCAAAACTATAAAAATAAAATAAAAAATTAAAGTCTGTATAATACAATTTAATAAAACTACGGACGATAAAAATATGTGCCATTGCGAGGCTGAAAAATGCCCTTGTCTTAGCATATGCCACATCAACAAAGTCCTTTAAGGTATTTTCTGTCAAACTGCCGCAGTCCGACTGAATGTGTCTTCCATTCTACAGTCAGCCATTTAACGCGAGCCTCTTCAAGTTGTAATCAAGGCTCTTGGCAATCAAACCATTGACTGAATCAAAATTATCATTATTAATATACTTATTGTGTCCTCGGGACTCTACAAACACAAACATCAGGCTCGGAACAACTATTTGTGGATTACAGATTTTTTGTCTCGTGTGGAGATCGAACCCACAACACTCAGCGTGGCAACAGTGGCTAGGCGACCACTTAGACCACGAAGTCATCGTGCGGTCCAAATATATAAAAAAAATTATTGTTCACAGCTTCGCTTGCGTTTATCTAGATTTCAATACATTTCTATCCCTCGGAAACAGTACTTTTTCTTAGATGAAATGTATCTTATATCTTTTTTTATACTCCCGACAACGTGTATGCGAAATTTCATGATAATTGATCGAGTAGTTAATACGTGACAACGTAACAAACTAAATCACATCCACATTTATAATATTAGTTAGGATTAGAATGTATCGTACACAGTTGTAGAGATACAAACTCGTAGGCGTCAGAGACAAGGAATCAACATCTTAATCCTTTGAATGTCACATCCAGTAACAATAGTTCCTTAACAATCGATCGCGTATATAGTTTTTTGTCGACCGTCTGGCGGACTCTATGTTCTGATAATATATTACATCACATTAATATAAATATACTACAGAATGTGTATAAATTATGTATGGTATACATTTTTTATGTGACAACGTGGTTCAGCTTGCTGGATGGTAATAGGAAGTTCGTGATTTATACTACATAAGTAAAAATAGAGATAAGCGAAACTCACGTGGAGGCATCGGTTAAATTCGTGAGTTTATAACGAGGTCCATTTTAAATTACTGTTGTTTTATATTCTTTAGTTTAGTTTTGCTTTTCCTATAACCAACGAGTTAAATCAGTCGTATTCGTTGCCAAATAAAAAGCCATATCAAAATAATACAATTACTTGTCCTTACATACAATTCAATCCGACGGAGAGATCCGTTGGTTTGATTTTTATGGGAGGTTAGTAAATACAAATATCGCATTAGAAATACTTTTTGTGTCATAGAGAACTTATAAATATTCAAACATAAATAAATATGTTCTATAATGGGTGTTCTTCGTGTTCAAAAATACCCAAACTTGGATAAATTTTTGCGAATAACAAACAAAATTTTTAGTCCCTTGTGGGGATAAAAAGCTTTAGCAGTGGCGAGATGACTATTTACACCAACGTCATCCACGTAGTAGTAGAATCGAGAATTAATACTAACAAGATAATTTTAGTTTCTAGCATATCGATTTTTTTGAGGTCATCATTCTGTTTCGTGCACAACAGCTTCAATACCGATGCGTCGGCATTTCTGGTAATAAGTCTACAAGTGAGGTTATTGATTGATAAAAAACAAAAATAAGGTACCTAATGGTTATGATTGGACCACGTACCTTGGTAGCGCAGTATATGTAAATGCGACTGCTATGCATGAGGTAGCGGGTTCGATTTTTAGGTTGAGCAAAATGTTGTTCCATCAAGGAATACCTAGTAGTAGCACGATGTCTGAAACGGTTCTTGGTGGATGGTATTAGGCTCGCCTTTATTTCGTGAAACTTATAACTTTAGCTGGCACAATGTTGGTGTATTACACCTTGTCATATAATACCCGAACAGTATAAAGACATATATGTATGTATTTTTATAACATAACTTCTTTTTCTCCCTAGCCTTTATTATTTCCAAATCACTTGGGGTCGGCTTCAGTTTTCAGGATATCAGTTTTTACACAGAGTCGCTGCCACCTGACCTCCGCAACCTGAAGGCTAACGATACCCTAAGGCAAGACCAGTATCAGGATATTATAGGGCACTGACTTCTCAATAACGACTGCCATAGATCTTCATGGCAGCCGGGACCGACGGCTTAACGTGCTCTCCGAGGCACGAAACAGGCGGTAATAGTCAATCAATACGCACATAATTTCGAAAAGTCACGTATCTTCCGAAAGTCAGAGGTGTACGACGTGGGTTCGAACCCGAGTCCCTCTGCATTGCAGTCTGTTGGTCTCCCCACTGAGCTATCGCTGCTATAGCATAACTGTTGTTTATATGTGGGAGAGTCACGCTTCGGCACGAATAGACCGGCACGACCCGAGTGATACCACGGCCTCACAGAAGTGTAAGGGTAAGTGTGTGTGAAGTGAGTAAGGGTACCGGAGGCCCAACTTCCCACTCCTCCCCGTCCTGGGGATGGGAGGGACAAATTTAAAAGGCCAGCGACGCACTTGTGACATCTCTGGTGTTGGGTGTGTCCATGGACGGCGGTAATCGCTTACCATCAGGCGATACGTCTGTTCACTTGCCAACTATACTATGTATAAAAAAACTAGATTATGCTCGCGACTTTGCTCGCGTAAATTTAGGTTAGGTTAGTAATAATACCTTGTTCTGGATAAAAGGTGCCCAATGTCCTTTTCTGTACAAGGTATGTATGTATGTATATGCAAAATTTTATGATAATCGGTCGAGTAGTTATAACGAGAAACCGTAACAGACAAACAAACTCACATTTATAATATTAGTTAGGATTTCAATGTACAATAAATCTTAATCAACTACGCTCATAAAAAATGCCACACAGCTATGCACCATCTTTTGGCCCTACATCTATGGCGCGCCATGATCAAAGGGCGGCACCGTCAAAGCTCATCGGAATCCACTAATTACTGTTCAACAACCCGTCGATGTCCACACTAATAAATATATAGCACGTACGCGCGGGAATTTGTGAGCATGTCTATAGCGTACCTATTTTAGTTTGGGAACATTAAAATATATAACAATGGTTAAGAACATTCCTTTTAATGAGAGCCGTATATATATTTCTTACTAGATATTGCCTGCGGCTTGCCTTGCGTAAATGTAGGTTAGTAACTGTACTTTTTCTGGGTAAAATGTCCTTTTTTGTTCCTCTAACAACATGCAAAATTGCATAATGATCGGTCAAGTAGTTAAGGCGTGAAAGCGAAAAAATCAAACTCACATTCGCATTTATAATATCAGTTAAGATTTGTGCGATGCTTATTTAATGATACCTAGTACCACCACGTGGTATGTAATTAAACTTTACTTAAGGTTAATATAGTTTCCAATTAATTAATAATAAATGTATTGTCAATGTTTCAATAAAGATAATAATATTCTATTACATACACACAACACCATCTAGTCCAAACTAAGCAGAGCTCGTACTATGGGTACTAGATAATGGATAAACATACATAAATATTTTTTTTTGTAAATACGTACATATTATACATGGAAACACCCATACCAAGACAAACATCCATGTCCATGCACACAAATGTTTGACTTGTGCGAGTATCGACCCCGCGACCTCAGACGTAGCAGTCGGTTACACTAACCACTACACCATCGATACCGCCAAAAGTTAGGTCACCTTAGTTCGGTTTGGTAGATTTGAAGATAAAAATGTAAGAAATGTAATATTTTATGAATTATTGGTGTAGATTTATGCATAGACGAATAATTCTCTCAGACTTAGTCATTCGTTTATTGTCCAGCGACAAGTTTGGGCTTGCTTTTAATATAGTATGTAATACATAATATGTATATTATATATATATTATATACATAGGCAGAGTTGTAATACACCCATATTTTGTCAGCCATGGTTATATGTGCCTCTTAATACGAGGCCTTTTACCGAAGATAGTATTTATTTATTAAAGTACAGCCATATCGC
The DNA here is from genome assembly GCA_963675205.1 of Catocala nupta. Lineage (NCBI taxonomy): Eukaryota > Metazoa > Arthropoda > Insecta > Lepidoptera > Erebidae > Catocala > Catocala nupta. The sequence continues at coordinate 6,429,817 of OY776096.1, forward strand.
CGCGTATATCACATATATTCTGAATTATCTACACAAGTGTAATTTGTGGTCTTATGTATATACATGATAATAACGGCGTACATAACACGCTATAATATGTTGGCCTAGCTGTTGACAATTACTTATAAGAGAAGAGAAAATATAAAAAATACAATAAGAATCACAATTAGAAATAATAGTATTAAGGCAAGCTTCCAAGTTGCAGGCGTCTGATTTTGTTTTTAAAACTGTTGGTAGTATCATAAATCACATCAAGATCAGGTTTACGTATGACAAAAATGGTGCTCATTGAAAATTCTTTTGATGGGCAATTGTGATTCGAGACTTATTTTGGAGAGTGTGGCAATAAAATCTGCAGTTACTGAGAGAAGTTATGCGATAGAAAAATCCAATAACACTGGCAAATTAATCCACTGTGAGATCTCATGCAGAGCAATCGCATTTATTACCTACTCTTATTATGATGTTATAATTAATTTAAGCATTAATCTTTTGTAGAAGGTGCCACACATCCGTCATGTTTAGCTATTGATATATTTAGAGACCCTCCACAATTATCCTTGCACACTCAGATCGGCAATTACCCAAAGTACAAATCCTCGTATATTTAGTGAGCAATTATATATAGGTTAGGAGCAAGGTTACGTGGCAACTTCTCCTGAATGCAGTTCTGGTAATGCGTTAAGTTTGAGACGCGGTGATACGTGAGTAAGGTGTCAACTGTCGATAGATAATATCGATATTGTGTAAAATTCTGGATACTTTACTTTATTTAACCAAAAATGACAACTGGTAGTGAGCCTCAGAAATGTTTTTTTTTATCCGATATCTCTTATTTATAGTCCGTAATCTGGAAAACATCATAGCAAACCTGTGAGTGAAATGAAAGGAAAAAAAATAATCTCATCACACTGTTTGACGCAAAAAGTGTACAACAACATCCATTTCACAAAACTTACTAAAGAGAGCATATTTAATTTTTCCAATAAACAGTGGCGTGTTTTCCACATAATATGCCGTATTTGCTTGTGACTAGGTTAAATATTTCATAGCATGTACGCATTTTACTAATTCGTAATAATAAATGTAATTCATGTGTTATCAGCCGTTATAATTATGATAATTGCCAAACAGTCCAAATAAATTTTCAATAGTAAATATGGTTTAATCAATGAAATAAATGTTTTTATTGCAATATTGCATTAATTATGATTGTAATAAGTTTAAACTAGCCTACAAAAATCTATCGATAAAATTACACCACCCTCTTCCCAACTCTAGTAGTTAATAGTAACTCGTCGTCTAGCACCGAACGTCTTTGCTCTCTTAAGACAATTTCCACGAGTATGCGCCATTGCATCCAGTTAAACCTTCTTCGTTGGACGCTATTCGGTAAGCAAAAGCGACTGAGATGCTAGCGAGATAAGATCTCGGAATTAAATGGGTAGTTTAATATCATTGCTACTTGTATTAGTTAAAATGAAGCGTCTTCTCTTACCTTCTCTATTTATTTTTTTCTTGTGATAGTTCTCGATGATATATAACATCATATATCACTTTTGTATATGAAAGAAAGAAAGAAAACATTATTTATTGCAACAAAGACAACTATATAGGTAACTAATAACTATATAGCTTATTATTATAAAATAGTAAAATAAAATACAATTAAACACAATTATATAAGTAGTTTACATTAGGAGATGACATACAAGAAGAGAAAATACATAGTTACAATAAATATTGTTTTCATTTAGCTTTGATGTTGCGATAATATTGACGTATAATCGCAACGCTAATTTAAAGATATAAGTAGTGGTGTATAACTTAACCATCCAATATACAAATTTCTTCTAAATTTCCGCAAAATTTATTTAGCTTGAATTCAAGCAAAAATTCCATTCCGATTTTAAAAAGAGTTCCTCGAGGTGCGAGACCTTCAGTGGCTCAAAAATTGGCTCACTGCATAGGTCTTGTCGTTCGAGAGAACTCTAAAACAGCTTGGGAACAATTACTTACCTTTCCTTATAGGATTCTACATGTTAAAAAAGTTGAGAATACACAAAAATCATTAACAGCACAAATTAAAGATAATTGCAGTTTTAGTTATAACTATTTAGAACCAAAAGACACCACCTCCTACAATAGCAAATCATTGTACCAATATGTAGAATCCAAATTAAGGGAAGGTGACATTAGAGGTGCATCTAGGTTATTGTTCAGTAGCGATGTGGTGGCGCCTTACTCTGCAGAAACACTTGCGGGTCTGCAGAGCAAGCATCCAGCGCCCACTGATGGTCTCTCCTTCCCAGACGCACCTGATGCTGACATGGATTGTCTCAAGGTGACAGCCAAGGACGTATTTACAGCCATTTGCTCCTTTCGAAGTGGATCTGCTGGTGGCCTCGACGGCTTGGCACCGCAACATTTAAAAGATCTTTTGTGTTACAGCGCCGGGGAAGCTGGTGATGCACTTTTGAAGGAGCTGACGGCTTTAATCAACTTAATGCTCTCCGGCGGTGTGGTGGATGACATCATCGATATTTTGTACGGGGCAAATTTATGCGCCCTACGTAAGAAAGATGGTGGCATTCGTCCCATTGCCGTGGGGTGTACCTATCGTCGTTTGGCAGCCAAGCTATGTTGCAAATACTACAGTGCCCCCCTCGCAGAGAAATTTCAACCAGTCCAGCTTGGTTTTGGTTCGAAGGGGGGCTGTGAGGCTGCCATCCACGCTCTCTCCACGTACCTTGGCTGTGGCGAAGGTGAGGTCATCTTAAAGGTTGACTTGAAGAACGCCTTCAATTCTGTGAATAGGGACACCTTGCTGACGCAAGCTAAATTAGAAACACCCAAAATTTTCAATTTTTTGTGGCAGTGTTATAGACACCCATCTAAATTAATTTATAGAGACAACCATTTAGAATCTGCAGTTGGGTGTCAACAAGGTGACCCTCTTGGACCAGTCATTTTTAGTTTAGCCATTCACCCAATTATTGAAAAATTAAATTCTAAATTTAACATCTGGTACCTGGATGATGGGACCCTAGGAGGCGACATGGAAACGGTTTTACAAGACTTGAAACTTTTAAAAAATAAATTTAATTCAATTGGTTTAGAACTAAATTCCAATAAATGTGAAATTTTTATTAACGATAAAGTTGATAAATCTTTGGCTTTATCAAAATTCAATTCTTTGGCTTCAAACATAAAAATTATTGAAAAAGTTTCTTTTCGCCTTCTCGGGTCTCCCGTATTGGAGGAGGGATTCGAGTCTTTCATAGATGAGAAGATCCAAAATTTTTGTGAAATTTCAGACCGACTACTCAAAATTAATATTCATTCGGCTTATACAATCATTCGTTATTGCCTCTTCGTTCCTAAATTCACACATGCCCTCCGATCCTCTCAATTTTGGAAGCATTTAATACTTTTGGATAAAATTGACAATACTATTCGGCATACACTTAGCAAAATTTTAAATTTGGCCATGAACGACCGTGTGTGGCTCCAGGCAACCCTACCAGTTCGCTTGGGTGGCCTCGGCGTTCGCAAAATTAGTGATGTCAGTTTACCGGCGTTCCTGTCTTCGGTCCACTGCACTGAAGAATTGACCAGGAAAATTTTAGCTCCCACACTGGTTAATTCGGAAGTGTCGTGCAAGTCCGATGCAGTGAACGCTTGGAAAATGATCTGTCCAAGCTCTGATTTGCCATCCGATCTATTCTCTCAGAGTCGGTGGGACGGGCCGCTCTGCAACATGGTGAGAGAACATCTCATGAACACATCTCCTAATGTTGCTGAGCGTGCCCGTTTATTGGCTGTGGGGGAATGGGAATCGGGTCTTTGGCTTCAAGCACTCCCATCGTCCAACATAGGCACTATGTTGGATGACACAACGTTCCGCATCGCTTCTTGCCTTCGTTTAGGTGCTCCATGTGTTTCTCCGCATCGATGTCACTGTGGTGAAGCCGTCGATGGCCTTGGCCACCATGGCCTATCATGTAGCAGGAGTGCCGGTCGTTTTTCGCGGCACGCCAACCTTAATGACATTATCCGTCGTGCTCTTGTCACCGCCGGCGTGCCAGCTCATCTTGAACCTAATGGTTTGGCGCGTGACGATGGAAAGAGACCGGACGGTATGTCATTGATGCCTTGGAAGATGGGTAGGCCCTTGGTGTGGGACGCAACGTGTGTAGACACCCTTGCGCCATCACATCTTCCCAGTACGGCGGGTTGTGCTGGTGCTGCTGCTGCATCCGCGGAGACTCTCAAGCGGCGCAAATACAAAAACCTGGCAGGGGATTATGTTTTTGAGCCGTTTGGGGTCGAAACGCTAGGGTCATGGGGTCCCAGTGCTCGTGCTCTTTATAGAGACATAGCGAAAAGGTTAATCGACGCTTCCCGTGACCAGAGGGCTGGCCTTTATTTCGCGGAAAGGATAAGCATTGCCATTCAACGTGGCAATGCTGCCAGTCTTCTGGGCACACTACCAGTTGACTGTGATGCGGAGGAATTCTATGACGCCTATTAGAGGGTTTTAGTTTTCTTTTTTATTTCTCTGTTTCATAATATTTTAGGTATAAGTTAGTTTTAAAGAATTGTTTATATTATGTATATAATTTATAAAGATAAATTATTTGTATTTTTGTCTGTAATAAATAAAATATGTTAGAAAGTACCTGTGATAAGAGAAACATTATAATAATAATAACTAAATAAATTAATTAGCAAAATTGAAAAATATGTGCACTGTCTTTGTCTTTTTGAATGGCGCAGGAATGCAATTTGTTATATAGCCACTATTGATCGCTGTGTATTTGACCCCGACATGTAACAACAATATGTGAGATCACAAATACTTGTTCTGAATGTAGGTGAAACCTTGTGTCTATTGTTGAAACTGTTTGAAACCATTCCAAAAACGCAGAGGTTACCAAGACAGAGCGCTGCACTTTTAAACAGAAGATACATTGCACTTGGTATGATAACTTAGCATTCAAAATTAAATAGCAGGATCATAATAAACTAAAACTTTTAATACTATTAAAGTAATAAGCTTATGGCTCGGTAAATGGTAAGTAATAACCGTATACTAAAGACACTTTCTACAATTAATTATCAATTGCGCGTTACAAAAGGCAAAAGCGAGGATTAAAGGCCTATGCTATACTTCTAATACAACAACGCTTCGTTTAGAAGCTTTAAAAGCCGTATTAATAGAGAGCATACCTTCTCTACGCACCTACATATTTCAAAACTTTCAAGTATATTTTCAGACTTGTTCTGAACATTATTTTAACAAAAAATGAAATACACACAAAACTCTGCCCGAATTAGTAGTTGAACCTGAGACCTCACTTGAGCGCAAACTTAAACTACGACACCAAAGAAACAGTTATATTTACAAAACAGCGAGTACGAAGGTATTTATAAGATACGCCACATGTCCTCACCGAATTGGCCCGCAGAAAACTCAAGCTAGATCACCTTAAAGTTCCAGAATAAGTGTCAGTTGCATTGCGAACGACGCAATACCTACACTGGTTTTATCTTTACCGCCACTAATACAATATTATAGTCGTCGCTAACGTTTCCCACGCCATTCAGACCATCTATTGACTTTATATTGAAAATACTTTGTTATCTCACACTTAGATTATATTGTTGACTCTGGCAAAACGTCTTCTTTTATTTTAAAGCAGGGTTCCTCTTTATTTTTCTTACATTTACTGTACTATTAGCTTCAGGTCTTGGATTTGCTCGCTTAAATCTTTCATAAATGCATACTGTGATAAAGACATGTTTAAAATATTCAGACAATGGTATAAATCCATTAAAATACTCTTTAGTTCGAGTAATATTTTACTATTAATATTAACATATTAATTCAGAACCAAGTGATCATTACAAATTTTGTAACAAAGTCTATGTGACCGTCTTCATACACATCAAACGTGGCGGCTTTAAAAGCATTTGCTGATCGGGAAGACTGGCATATATTTAAGTTTACATTTTCAACTTATTATGTGGCCCTGGACGGGGAAGGTCTATATATATATATATATATATATATATATATATATATATATATATATATATATATATAGTTTTGTTTCAGTAGCGCCATAAAGCCTGGATAGACAACTATAATATTGTGTGGGACCCTAAGCATAGCTGGTCAAAATCAATATAAATATGTGCTTGATTTATCATCTTAATATAAAGAGGTAATTTAAGTTAGGACGAGGTTATTATAGGTGGTCAAAAATATAATACAAAGAGATGTTCAAACTGTCAAAACGTCAAAACTATTCGACATTTCGACAACAGCATAACACACAAAAGGACAACAAGCGTTTATAACAATCCAGGATTTAATCTGACGGTCAACTTACACAAGAATAGATGCTGATAGTGCAACTTTAATTCCTTTAAGTAACAGTATAGTACACGACTTGAGCTTAACTTGAGCTAAGCTCTACTTAGCTGTTAAACGTGAGTTGTGTAAACGCCAATTCCAGGAACAATGTCCAATGTTACTTGAGCTTCGTATAGAATAATAGAGTAATTAGTTGTTCAATGTTCGGGTCTCTAGTTATGAAGATAGAAGTGAATTATGAGTCAGCTTGTGACCACGGCCAATCGAAACGTCAAGCATAAAAAAGTAAACATGCATATGTACATACGTATTATATATGTATATATCATGCAACGCTAAAGTTGAAAAGTTATATATACATATATGAACATAGAAACATGAAAACCATAATTTAGTTTCACAATATCAACTATTCAAAACATAGAGCAGATAATACCTCATTATCATCTACAGCCTAACTATATAAGCAACTGGCTCTTTTATGTACTATTTTCCATGTTTCTGTGCCAATAACATCCACGATTGAGCAGCAACCCGACGACCTGGTCGACATTCCTTCTCCTTTGCATCAGTACCACGCCTTGGCAGGTGAGATGTATAGGATATGTAGATTATGGGATTGATACCACAATTCAAAATACTCTACTAAGTTTACTCGCTGTTTAATAAATAAAATAAATAATAATATTAATATTTATTGAGACTAAAACATATGAATACAAACATTTAACTCCCACCAAACTGCGTAACAGATTTTCGGCAGGAACACTGTCATTTATAACAACTACGTACATACACTTAACCTAATTATAAAATAATAAAATTAAAAAACATATTGCATTACAGCAACTCGAGGATCTAAACGTAACAGTTATGTATGACTCCAGCATGTAGTACATTCTTTAACTTGTATCTTGGAGATAATTTACTTATTTTGATATTCATTTCTCTAAGCCATCTATGTACGTTTGTTATATATTGTAGGGATTAGAAACTTGTTGGTTCGCCTGCAAAAGAGGTTTTTACTGGTGCTCGGACTAGTTTGTGTTCTCGTATGCTCTTGGATGTCGATTTATTCAAATTAATCAACGTGATTGACTGCATGGGTAGCGCGTGATCTACAAGCAGTTGTGTATTTGTTTTTATCTTTTGTATGATCTTAAAATTGGGAGACATTGCGACAAAAGTTTGTCTATAGTGCAGGATCTGTCTTTTTAACCAATCAATCAGCCTGTTGCAATTGACTACAGGACACAGGATCTTGGTATTAAGACATTTACTGTGATTAAACAAACAGTGAAAAGATTTTTAGAAAATTTTAAATTATATTGCGGTGTCTTAGTATAGTTGGTAGCTATTCTATATAGGTAATAGTCTACCTGCTAATCAATTTTCTCAAAATCCGTTCGCACTTTAATCGCTTTTATGTAACGAATATTCAGATACGTATAATTAAGTAAAGTACTTAATTATACGCAGAAAGTAGAATTCAACTGCAGAAACAAATAAACGTGTCTTTGATTACTTCCTCACGATCCTTGGCAATAGAGGAATTAACGCTTAACTAGAGTTCAAATTAACCTCGCTTATATTCAATTAACTAATGGGCGTCATTATTTGATTACTATTGGATTTGCTCCAGAAGTTTCTTGATAACAAGCATAGCGATGTTGATCCTGAGTAAATTTTATTGGTTTAGAATGTCTGTTCTGAAATTTAAATGGGCGTGCTTTATTTTTTTAAACCGATTCTTTTTCTTATTTCGAATATGGACTCCCTGTCATTTTATCTCAGTCCTCTACTAGCAGGTTATTGAGTACTGGATGCTAGAACAGCTGTTCATGGCAGCAGCAATTGTTATGTTTGTTTGACATTGCTTCTGTCATACCAATAACAAGGGCATCCATTTCCATCAGGGGCAATTACCATTTACCAACGTAATTGGACATTGATATCTTAGTCTCGTAGGTTGATTTTGCTATCGACGGCAATAAAAAGGTGATAGTTCCCGTGCCCAAAGGCGTTTAGCTTCCTTACTATAAGTATTTTTTCTTTTATAATATTTACTACCACACTAAATATGATTCCTGTCGCGGAGACTTAATAAGCATTTATATGACATACCCAAAGAACATCCAGAGAAAATAATACGAGGATCACACATTTTTAGCCATATGGATATCGAACACATCCTCGGCGCATTGGCAGTGGTGAGGCAATAACTTGAGACACTACGCCATCTATATAGTTTTGTATAAATAGATAATTTACATAAGTCCCATAAATATTAGCAGTTCAATTAAATGCAGGACCTAAAACAACTTTTGTACCTTGACAAGTATACCTTTTCCATTACCCAGGTTTTGCAGCATCCATTTTATTAGTAACGAAACCTAATACGTCAATGTGTTCATTCATCAGATCACTAATGCATGGAGCGTGGGTAGCACATTACATTGCATTCTGTGCGCCCGATCTTTCAATCTTCCATTACTACTGCAAATAAGAAATATTTCGAATATGTTCGACATGTGGCGTAAATTTACTCCCTATTTTCAATAACGATGTTTCTTTGGATAATATCAGTAAATTTGGCAAATCATTTATTCAATCCGAAATAATTATTTGATAATAATGGTTTGAATGATCTACCCAATCATTTTGAATAATTTAAATAGTGCACAACACCGCTGGGTCTCCAAAACGTTTGTGATAACTATTTGATTCATTAGCTGTATATAGATACTATCATCTTAGACATTACACTAATATGCAACTTAGTGACAAATTCACTAATATCCATAATTAAAATAATGTTAATTTGTATAGGCTACATAAACGTACAGATGGCTAAATGATCAATACATTAATCGCATAATCCTGACAACGATTCAATTATAAACTGAAATTACCATCTACAACTATCTTGTTTCCAATTATAATATTAATCATCGGAAGAAACTCATTACATTTACTCTGATGACCTTTTAACGAACATAAATACGAAAAATAAGTAACGCATTAATATTTGAACACCAATCATCATCAGAGAACTCATTAAAAAAGTAATTCGGTAAAAATAAAATGAAATTTTCATTTGCGGTTTGCGGGGTTCATTATACGCGAGGAAAAAACACCGAAAATTCGTTTTTCATGTCACATGGCGACGTCAAACGCAGTCGAAACAGTGAACCATTATTTTTTATGATGCTATTACCGTTCAGCACACGAATCCCGCCGAAATAGTATTAAACTGTTTATTATTGTTATTTATCTTTAATGCCCGTTCTCGCGGAGAGCTCTTAGTTTTATCTTGTTTAATTATCTGAATTTGAGAGTATTATGGAGCTGCTTGTAAAGATTTTTGTTGCATTGTTTTGCCTCGTTCTAGATTACGTACTTTACTTGGGAAATGTTTTGTAATAGGACGATGAAAATGAAAGTATATATAATGGTTTTGATATACTGAAAACTATAGAATAAAAATAATAGATGCGTATTAGGTTAAGCATTATTATAATAGCTTGCTTGATTTTGAAGAGTTATTGGGCATTTTTTATTATGAGGATAGTTTAGCACGGAATATGAGAGATAGAGTATGGTGGGATCTAAACGTAAACCTAAAAGCTTGAAAGTACCTTCATGCTACAGAATATCGTATCCAAATAACCTTGTGTTGTGTTCCTTCGTTTGGTAGCTTTTGCAATTTCCCTTGAAGAAAGAGTTGGCTTTCAGCAGAAAGGTCACTTTAACATCTCCAGCTGCCAGTGGTTCCTTTGAAAAATACGACGTCCGTGATATGCCATTGGGGTTAAAAGCACACATAACCTTCGGCATAAAATCCTGCGTGACCTGATGCCTCTACGTTATAGAAACAAACGTTTACATATGACCGAGCAACACTCATCCAAACATATTCACAAACTTTTACATTCATAATATAATAGGAAAACAATAAAAAATATAAAACATAACCCATATCATAAAAAAGTAATAGATCAAATTTATGATCATTCTGTATCCACTATATTTGTACCCAGTGACATGCAATCTCATATAAAATATGCATCCAAGTATAATTATATCAAGTAAAGCAAATTTTTGCAGTATTTAGCCAAATTTGTACACGCCAAGGGTTTCCGGCCCATCTGTGTGATACCTTTGTTATAGGGAATTAAGTTTAGCATGCGGTTTTGCTCAGATATTCAATTTACAAAGTCGTTGTGGTTAGTGGATAGATTTTATGTATGTTTGGCGAAAATTTGTTGAATTTGTTAGTATGCGAGCCTCTAGTCTTATAGTTTGTATTGCTTCTAATACTATATTACGATGCCATATTTTCGTTGTAAGATTCCAGAAAATAAATATATAGTTTGATAACCATTTATTTCATGATTGCCTTAAGGATGTGGAGATGCATATTGTCTCAGGTCAAATCATTTTTATTGTTCTACTTCAATTCAGTTTGTGTACAAGATTTTATTAATATTCTTAACTAGATGTGCCCGCGGTTTCACTCGCGTTTATGATTACTGCGCTGCTCCCGTGGGTAATAGCGTGATGTTATATAGCCCATAACCTTCCTCAATAAATAGGCTAGCCAACACTACAAAAACTTCAATTCGCACCTGTAGTTCCTGAGATTAGCGCGTTCAAGCAAACAAACAAACTCTTCAGCTTTTTAATATTAGTATAGATTAAATATAAAATATTCCATTCTCAATAGACAGAATTTTTAATTTAATCAGTATTCTTGTTAACCCATCCCTCCAGCTTAACTACAAAGCTTGGTTCAAGCTAGTACTGCCATAGATGGAAATCAAAACCGCGACATGCCTATCGTAAGTCCAGCCTCATTAATGGGGTTACAGCCGCGGACAAACTGCTGCATAAGGCTCGCTTCTCTTACGTAGAGCCTCAAGGCATATAAGATATAAGAAATTCGAGAAAGAAAAATCAGAAGGACTTTGTTAACAGACACACAAGTCGTTTTCCTACACAATATTACTTCAACAAAGAAAATTAAACCTCTGTCTGTAACGATTTCATGTCCGTATGTCCGTTGGATCCGTAACATTTTATTGTTTAACAAAAGTAATTATCTCTTGTAACATTTGTTTTATTGCGATTTTTACCGTTTTTTGACATATCCAAATGGTTTTTACTTTGTTATTCTAAGGAATTATGTGTGTAATATTTGACGGTATAATGGAATGAATTAATTGTTTTACTTACATATACATAAATTAATGCTTGAAAGGGACCGTGTTAAAATAAAAGCGGATTATGTATGAAAACAAGGACTTTTTATTGTATTTTAAACATTAGCTCTACATTTGGATTCGTTGTGACGTGGGATAATTAATTATACGAATGAGGAATTAAAATTAATCGACTGCCGCGACGTTGTTGAGGACACGGCGCTGCACACTTTGGCGGTTTGCCCCGCCTGGGCATCACAGCACCGTGAGTTGATCGCGGCATTCGGATCGGTGGCCCTCTCGCTCCCGGCTGTAGTTCAGTCTATGGTCCGGAGTGAGAGGTCGTGGAACGCCGTCGCCTCCTTCTGCGAGGAAGTGATTTCCATCAAGGAGGCGGCGGAGCGGGAGAGGGAGCATTTAAACCCTCTCCCCAACCGCAGAGCCGGGCGTCGGAGGGCGCGAGATGACCTCCAGCCACCCTGAGGTTTGACCTGGGGGTGGTGAGCTTTGTGGGCCTGCCCGCCATCCGTTCAGCACCAGGTCCGAGAGGCGGCGTGCGTGTTCCCACGCGCGCCTCTGTTTCGAGTCCGTCTCCTCTCTTTTTAGGGGGGAGGGGGACAGTAGGGTTTATATGTGAAGTGAGTGCCTTTGGGTAGGTCTCTTTGTGTAGTGGCCTGCCGTTTCACATGGTGGGCCGTAACCTCGGCGGGTTCGCGACCGCATGCGAAAGCGATGCGCACGGCCCCGTCGGTAGTGGTTTTGTCGAGGAACACCGTGGTAGGTTTAGTCGGTATTCCGGGAGGTACATCATCTTTTCAACATTTTTCTTTTACCCCGGCAAGTCCGACATAATCCCTCCGCCCGCCCCCGCGGAGGGAAATGCGTGATTGCATTAACCCAGGTAAAAAAAAAAAAAGGTATAGCCACCACTGAGCTGGTATCACAGCAATTACTATTGTGAAGGGTGTATGTTTTTTATTATTGCGGGTTTATACAACTTTAGAATATACGTTTTCGTGGAAATTGCATATCGTATCGATGTGCATATTATATAGATTATGGTAAAATATAATAAAACATTTTATCTTATAAAAGACAACTGGCGCACTATCAGAAATTTCTATTTCACGGATGACTTTACAAACATTCTAAATACCGAAAACCACCAGGCTCGACAACTCTCTTTTTGTGGATTACTTGTTTTTTTTTGTCCAGAGTAGTGATAGTTTTGTGAGGCGACTTTTGGATTATCAAGCAGAGGTTTTGAGTTTAATAGATTGACTTCTGAATTTTCAAAATTATGCGCTTATTAAATAACCAATTACCATTTGGTTTAATGACGAAGTGCAACATATGCAACTAACACATATGAAAATGTTTAATTATGTTCTTGAATTAATGTGAAGTCTGACTCTTTTGGATTATCAAGCAGAGGTTTTGAGTTTAATCAATTGGCACGCACCTCTGAATTTTCAAAGTTATGTGCATATTAAATAACCAATTACCATTTGGTTTAATGGCGAAGTGCAACATATGCAACTAACACGTATGAAAAAGTCTGACTATCCGCACTAGCCAGCGTGCCTGACTGTAGCCTAAACCACTTCTGGGCATGGTCCTTTTCTGAGTACCAGACGGGTTGTTATTATTATTATAGGGACTGAACCCTCAATATTCTTTTGAAAATAATGGTCTATAAAGAAAGCTTCTAATAAAAACTTCTATGATAAAGATAATTTATAAATAGATCTAGTCACAACTCTTCGAAACTGTTCCTTTTAATTAATTGCAAAGAAATATTAAATTAATTTTGATAACATTTTTAAAAGCTCTTTGATCATATACCTTCATGTTTTTACGGTGCCTTGGCTTAGAGAGGTAGATTTAATTAATTGCTCATTAGAACCTTTAGGGTGGTTGCTAAGGCAACGGCGGATTAGCCCGAAAAGGGTATAAAACCTACCTGTTTTGATTTTATACTAAAGGTAATAAATGTCTATTTGTACATACATACATAGATTCACGCCTGTTTCCTAGAGGGGTAGGCAGAGGCTACGGATTTCCATTTGCTACGATCCTGACACACTTCTCTGGTTTCGTTCACTTTTATCACATTCCTTATAAACGCCCGTCGGTTCAAGGTGTTCTTTACCTGGCCTTTGTCCAAAATCCTCCGAGTGATCGAGAAAAGATCGCGGGTCTTCTTCTTGCGACTAATCCATTCACACTAGCCTTATAAACTTTCTTAGTCAGTCTTTCCTCGTCCATTCCTTCTGCATGCCCAAACCAGCTTAACATACCCTTTTCTATTCTTGTCACTTTATCCACTTTCATGCCGCATTTCTCTCTAATAGCTACCATCACCTGCAACTCTGCCGCTCATGACGCAAGTATTACTTGGTCGTCGACATAAAGAAGACCTTTGACATGTAACTCATTCATTCTTAATCCCCATTACAATTTTTTAAATCTTTCAAACAATTGTCCATGTACTGGGTGGCCGCAAAAGTAATGATCCTATTTGGTTCAGCTGCAACTTCGTTTCTAAATTAGAAAACTAGAATTAGTTTTTTGAAATATATATATTTGTGCCATGAAATTTAGTTGCATTATGATTGAAATATGATGTCTATTAAATGTTGACCTCCAGAGTTGAAGCACATTTGAGCCCTATTTATGACATTTTCCATAACTAGCCGTAACGCTTTCTGCGATATGTTTCTTATTTCTTGGTGTATGTTTTCTTTTAAAGCTGCGAGAGTCTGTGGTTTGTTTACATACACCCGAGATTTCAAATAACCCCAAAGAAAGAAGAAGATCTAGCAGGCCAAGGCAAATTGCCAAAACAAGAGATAACACGGCCTGAAAAAGCATCCCTAATTAAGTCCATAGTATCGCGCGCTATGTGTGCCGTGGCGCCATCTTGTTGGAACCAGGTGTGCTCCAGCCCCATTTCATTCAAATTGGGTATCAAGAACTCACGTAACATGGTTCTGTAGCGCTCACCAGTGACCGTAATCGCATTGCCTGCAGCGTCTTCAAAAGAATAGGGCCCGTTCACCCTTTCTGCACAGACGCCACACCATACAGAAACTTTTAGTGGATGTAAAGGTGTTTTTTGAATAATGCGCGGATTTTCATTAACTCAGAAACGAGTATTCTGCTTATTGACATGCCCCGAGAGATGGAAATGCGCTTCGCCACTCATAATCAATTTTGAAGAAAAATTATCCTCTTCAAGGTTGAGGTTTATGACGCGCTGGCTGTACTCTAGACGATCTCGGTGATCAGTAGGCAGCAGCTGATGAGTCATCTGAGTTTTATACGGAAACATATTAAATTCTTTGACCAAAATGACCAAATTGCGTGGCACGTCGCCTCGTTGATGTTTCTGGACACTCTTCCACATTTTCGCGCACAGCCTCAATATTTTCGGCTGAACGGCCTGTTCTTGGTCTGCCAAACATACGTCTATCCAATGTTGACCCGGTTGCTTCGAGGCGTGTGGCAAAGCGTCGAATAGTGCGACCAACCGGTGCCGGACGGTGGAGAAATCGTTGACGAAATTCACGTTGTGTTTTTATCACTGATGAATTATTCCATAAAAATATTGTTACGATTATTTCACGTTCTTGGGGAGTAAAGCGGTCCATGATTATTTTTAGTAAATTTTACATTTGATTACTACAACATTTTCAATGTCAAAATGACAGATGTCATAAAAAAAATTATAAGGAATTTCTATAGGTTCATTACTTTTGCGCCACCCTGTATATGTTAAACAGCCAAAGTTACGCTACACATCCTTGTCTAACATCTTTTTGGATAATAATAATAAAACTGGCAACACCAGACAAGTTACATGTCATTTCGTATATAAAAATTAATACCTATATAATAATAATACCAATAAAAACATATCCATAAATAAATAAAATGAGAAAACACATCAAGATGACAATAAACGTTAAAAAGAAAAATGGATAACAAAAAAAATAATACAGTAAAGATCGAAATAAAATGACATGATAACAAGAGCCAGGAGCGCCGCAGCACAAAAACAATCACCGGACCCGTTGCTCAGCTCCACCTCGCAACCGTTGGCACTTGCACCTGCGACCCCGACGTGCAATGAGGTGTCGAGCTCTTCGAGCGACGATTATTTTTCCCCGCCGACGTCGCCACCACCTGTAAGTCGGCGGGAGAGACGCCGGCCACCGTCCTGCTTGGGGCCCCGAGACCTACCAGCCTCGAACAGGGTCTCCGCTGTCGGTGGTAATGTGCACCGCATGAAGTGGACTAAATCTATGAACGAAAATGTCATGCGGGCATATTTTGTGGCAACAGAGGGAGAAATCAACCTCAGTGCGTACCGTGATCGAATGCTGCCTTTGTTTCAGGACTTGGAACCGGCCGTCACCGTCTCGGCTCAAAGACTGTCGGACCAAGTGTGTGCCATCCAGCGTTGTCGGTTGCTGGACGATGCCGCACTTTAGAGGCTACGTTCCGACGTACGAAGTAGCCCCTGTGACTTCTTCTGTCCAGATAATGCCTCAAAGACTTCATGAGGCATTGAGGCCAAATGATAATGATAATAGTGAAGAGGTGGATAGCAGGGCTACACACGTAAGTACCCAGTACAATGAACAATTAAGGAGTACTTTGGAGTGCACGTTGCGGGAATATCGGCACGTTTATTCGGGAAATAGACCACGTCTACCAAGGTTGCCTACGCACAAAAATAATTTAGCGCTAGTGTGTGCCTTAGACTCATTACTGCCTGCTTATTTAGTGGACAGTGAAAGTCTTAGCGATGCACACTCAATCTTGTACTGTGCGGCTGCTGCGGTATGTCGAGTGGCTGGTATTAAAAATACAGACGTGATGACAGCTGCTCGACCCAGAAATATTATGCCAGCGTGGCAGTGCAGGATTGAGTGTCGTATCGCTGAGTCCAGGGCACTCATCGGCAAGCTTATATGTTTCAGGGAGGGTAATACACGACCGAGAGTGATGCGTTATGTGATTCTGGCGTTCGCAGGGACTGACGTATGTCCCCAAGATTACGGGTTACAGAACGCATCGACTGCCTGAAATAGAGAATTTGTGCGTGGGCAAGCCGAATGAGACGCTACAAAAAAAGAGCTGACCCATATTTCCAAAATCGTGAATTCCAGAGAGATGAAAGGTGGGTGTACAGAAGGTGGGAGCAACCTAATTCTAGTGGGGATGGTTGTCTACCAGATACAGAAGCCACGACTGCTTTTTAGTGTAGTATCTGGTCGACACCCGTCGATCACGAAGAGGGGGATTGGTTTGGTGATGTTTGGCGTACATGTGACACTATACCACAAATGGAGCCAATTAACATACAACCAGAGGATGTTTCTTGTGCAGTTCGTTCGTTACCAAATTGGAAAGCAGCGGGACCGGACGGACTGCACAACTTCTGGTTGGAATGGTTCCGCAGTGCACATGCATGCTTGGCGTCCCTATTCCAGTCATCTTTGGAATCAGGATCGCTGCCTGACTTTTTGACCACTGGCACTACCCATCTGCGCTACAAATCAGGTAGTGTCACGCATCCTAAAAATTATAGACCGATAACATGCCTACCGACGGTCTATAAACTTCTTACATCCATTTTGGGATCTAAACTTTCACTACATATTTCAGCAAACAACATCATATCTGTATCTCAAAATGGATGTAGAAGTGGGGCCCGTGGTACTAAAGAGCTACTCCTGATTGACATGCCCATCAGTTAACAAGTACACCGCCTGAGGAAAGATCTTGCGACATGCTGGATAGATTATGCTGAAGTTGTATAAAGTTGATGCAACTCTTTGCACTTTCTTGAAGACATGTATCAGGCAGTGGAGAAAGGTTTTACGCTATCCAGGATGTCGCCAGATCGGGGAAAGCGGTGTATCTCTGAAGATCAAGCGAGGTATATTCCAGGGCAACAGTTTGAGTCCCTTATGATTCTATCTAGCACTGAACCCTCTTAGTACTTTACTGGAGAGTTCAGGGCTAGGCTATCGATTGCGGAGAGATGGTCAAGTTATATCCCACCTTCTTTACATGGATGACTTAAAACTATTTGCCTCCACCAGATCCCAACTGACAGCGTTACTTAAGGTAACTGAAACCTTCAGTAACTCCAGCAGGATGGAGTTTGGTGTTGACAAATGTGCAGTTATGTATGTAAAACGAGGCAGGGTTGTCGAATCTGATGGCATTGAACTCTCAGATTTCACTAGACTTAGATCTCTCTCTGCAAACGAAACCTATAAATATCTGGGTATGTCACAGGCATTAGGTATAACTGAGGACGGTATGAAACGGGTGTTGCAGGAGCGCTTCTTTGGCCGCTTGAAAAAAATACTGAAAAATCTTTTGTCAGGCGGCAACAGGGTGCGCGCCTGTAACGGTTGGGCCATGCCGATCCTTATGTACTCCTTTGGCATAATCAGAAGGACACAAACGGAATTAGATGCCCTGGATAGAAAGGTCCGTACATTGTTGACTGCATACCGAATGCATCATCTGCGCTCCTCGGTAATGAGATTTTACATCCAGCGAAAGAGTGGGGACGCGGATTTTTTAAATGCCAAGACCCTCCATAACCGTTAGGTGTGCTGTCATTTTTCTGTTTGCTGATTTTTCGGGTTGATTTGATTGACAGCAAAGAAAATATTTTCTGAGAATTTTGAGAATATTTTCTTCGAACCGATGTGGGCGTGCATCGCGATGTAGTCACAGTGAATACGGGCTTTATCCCGCTTGCTCTGGCTAAAGAGAACTGGCGCAAAGCTGTTATACTTGGAACTGGCGAGCGCAGGGATGTATGGAAAGGAAAAGAGCTGCATGGACGCTTTTTCCGGGCCCTGAATGGGCCCGACATAGATTTTCAGTCATCGGTGTCCTGGCTACGATTTGGCGATCTCTTTGCTGAGACCGAAGGTTTTGTCTGTGCAATTATGGACGAAGTTGTTATGACGAACAACTACCGGAGATATATCCTGAAGGATGGGACGGTTGACATATGTATGTCGGGCATGTCACCAGCCCGGAGAATCTCTCAGACATAATATTTCCGGTTGTTCTCGTCTTGCCAATGGAAAGTATTTGCATAGACACAACTAAGTAGCCAGGATTGTCCATCAGTAACTTGCCTTGAAGTATGAATTTGTGGAATCTGAAGTGCCGTATTACAGGTATGTGTCCGATGTGGCGAACAAGCTAGATATTGTGCTGATAGCCCGATTGGAGCGCCGAGCAATGATCATCGATGTCACCATTCCGCATGACGGGAATCTTGTGAAAGCTGAAAAAGAAAAAAAGTTGAAATACCTAGACTTAGCTCACGAGATTGTCGACATGTGGCGCGTAGACTCAGCGATCATTGTGCCGATAGTCATTACAGTTAATGGTTTAATACCTAAGAGCCTCGACCACCAACTGCAGAGGCTCGCGTTAGATGGCTGGATCAAGTCCTTGATCCAAAAGGTAGTACTACTCGACACGGCGCGTATTGTCAGGAGATTCCTCACTCTGGGGCCCTAACCACTGGCAGCTTGGACCTTGTTCCCAATGTCGGTGGGTCATTTCAGTTTTTGTATTTTAAATATGTATAATTTTTATATTTATATTTCAAAATTTACAACATTAGAAAAGAAATGGAATTGAAAACATTAGAAAAGAAATGAAAATAAAGAGAATAATAATAATAATAGTACTGGCAACACTGGAAGTCAAACATCAAAAATTTTTATCGTCTGTTATTATACAAACAAAAATCCTAAAGTCGCAAATCTGCAATATCAAAACATATTGTTTCTTTGAAAAAGTCCATACGATCACAACAATAATCATTTGAACAAGAAATATCTACATAAATCATAATTCAACCCGAAAAATCAGCAAACAGAAAAATTACAGCAAATGTCAAAATGAAAATGACAGCAAATGTCAAAATGAAAATGAAGAAAATCACCCATAACATAAATTAATACGATGTTGACTGGAGCAAAAGCCAGAGCAGTAGCACAAAACAGACGCCCACGCATAAGAAAAATATAGCGCTGGTTTGTGCCCTGGATTCGCTACTGTCTATTTATTTAGACAGTAGTGAAGGTCTTAGTGATACACACTCAACTTTGTACAGTGCGGCTATTGCGTAGTGTCGAGTAGCAGGTATTAAATTTACATTCAATAGTGAAACTGCTACTCGAACTTATACCGTACCGGCCTGGCAATTTGGGATTGAGCGTCGTATCGCCGAGTCTAGGGCACTCATTGAAAAGCTAATCTGTTTCAGGTCGGGCAATACACGCCCGAGAGTGATGCGTTTTGTGATCCGGGCATTGAGCCTCACGAATATGCTTCACGGGTCACAGAACGCGTTGACTTCCTGAAGCAGAAGAAACCGAATTAGGTGGTACAAAAAAGAGTGTACCGATATACCCAGAAACGTGCATTCGATGGGAGCGTTCTGATTCATATGTGATTCATGTGTGTATATGGGCGTCGACCAGATGTTGAAATTACAAATATTATATAATTACCACACGGAGGGCGATTGGTTTAGGGATGTCAAGCGAGCGTGTGAGGCAATATCTCAAATAGAGCCTGTAACCATTAGGCCAGAAGATATATCTTGTGCGGTCCGTTCAATTGGAAAACACCGGGACCAGACGGATTGCACAACTTCTGGCTGAAGTGGTTACGCAGTGCTTACAACCGATTGGCGTCCCAATTCCAAATGGCTCTGGCATCGGGGTCGTTACCAGACTTTATAACCACTGGTATAACCCACCTGCTCTTTAAGTCAGGGTGTACCATGGACCCCAAAAACTACAGACCTATTACTTGTCTGCCGGCTGTATACAAACATTTTTACATCACAATCTGCCTTACTTTAGGCATGCAAACATTAAGAAGTCAAAATTAAAATAAATGTAAAACAAAATAAAAAAAACAAACAATAAAAAACACACTACGGACAAATACAATTTGAATAAATGATAACAAGAATTAATAAAAAAGAAAATAAATAAGTATACAAAAATTTATAAATAATGTCGTTAAAAATATTATCATCAATGTCAATTAAAATTATCATTTAAAAAATAATCAATAGAGTAATAGCATTTTGTAATTAATAGTCCTGTTAGTTTTTTTTTGAATCATTGGATTGTTTCATTTTTAATAGTATCAGGCATTTTATTATATATAACTGGACCCATGCCAAACACATTTTTTCTAAGTAATGCAGTATTATAGCCACCTATATGCAACATATTTGTGTATTGATTTCTGATAGGGCCTTTTCTAATTTCAGATATTGATACGAAGTAATGTTTATTAAGCTTCACAAAAACTGACATTTCAAATATATATGAAATTTCAATATATTATAATTTCAAATATATTGATGGAAACGTTAACAATTTTAGGGACTTAAACATAGGTACACAACTATCGATCATTTTTAGACTGCATATTAACCTTATACATCGCTTTTGTGCCTTGAATACGTGTTCTCTTAAACTACAATTACACCAAAAAACAATACCAAATCGTAAAATTGATGCCACTAAACCGTGGTAGGCTGTTAATATTGTGGCTGTGTTAACTTTTTTGATAGGTTGAAAGGGACATACGCGGCCGTGCTCAGTTTTAACAAACCTCTTCTGCTTGAGGTTTCTACGTTAACTGACTGTCTATCAATATGCCTAAGAATTTTTTACATGTTTTTGATTAATTTTTTGTTTGTTGTATTCTATAGATAATTTTTTTACCGACGTACGTTGATAAAAATGCATAATATTTGTTTTTGATAAATTAATAATCAGATTATTCATGTCAAGCCAATGTATTATATCCTTATGTCATGTTCATATTCTTCAACTTGATTACATTTTATAATTGCGGTGGAGTCGTCAGCAAATAGGACCATTGGATACTGAATGTAGCGTGGCAAATCATTAATATACACCAAGAACAGATGTGTGCCTAGCACACTGCCCTGTGATACGCCGTATTTGATAATTCTATTTTCAGATATATATTTTATTTCACGTCTAGTTTTAATGCATATTCTAGTGATTTCTGTATGTTATTTACGGTCACTAAGGTAGGATTTTAAAAGATTTACTACATTTCCCCTGATACCATAGGACAGTTTATGAAGTAGTGTTTCATTATTGACGCAATCAAAGGCCTTGGTCATATCAGTATAGATGGCACATATAGGTATTCTATTATCTACTTGTTTCATGATTATACTGAATAGTTCAAATATAGCCGATGCTAAGCCATTCTGTGTCTGTTTGTATTCCTATTGATATTAATTGTTATCAAATAAAACAGATTGCTTAGTTGGTCTCGCGGCGTAAGTTTACGCTAATGCTAGTGAAAAATTCTGTGCTGGTCCAGGCAAAGTGTGAGTGTGTATTCTGTTAGAATTGTTTTAGTGGCAGTCTGGAGTTTGCAAATGTGTTCCGAAGACAACAAAAACCCGCCCTAATACGTGGGACCAAAAGACATATCTCGTGAAATGTGGATAAATACACTGACGCCCTTCGAGTACATCGATGTGTGACGTTGTTAATAAATAATGTTTTTTTAACAAGTATCTATAGATGACAACAGTATAGAACAATGTCAAACATGATCAAGAAAGTTCAATTGGTTCGTTTAGAGTACTGGTCTTTCTCCAGAATGTCTCCGATTCGGTCCAAGAACTCACGTTTGCCACTGCTGACTGACCTATTACATTTGCTTCATATACATTCTCGATCAATATGTTGTCATGCATGTATATACATATATGTATAGGTAAAATATATAAATAAAATCAAAATGTCAATCAGTCAAGCTCAATTAGTTATTTGCGTGCTACAAAAATATATATTATCATTTTATCAGTTGGTTTATCTCTACCGACTAATTTTGCAAATAGCTAAACTGATCGCAATGAAACTTTTCATACAGGTAAACGATCATGTGACAATCTAGGCTACTGAAATTTATAGCTCTGTGAGCCTTGGTTTAAATTTCCATGCATTTGAAGTCGCAGGATGGTTTTATACACACGGGTAATAGTAGTATGGATAAAATTGTATTACTATATTTTTATCTAATTATCTCTTTAAAGAGGATTTCAAGGGGGATGCCGTACGTATAATCGACAGCCAGGAGGTTACGAAGGTCATCGAACCGCTACAACTTCGTAGAAACATTGCGTCCCTTAGCGTTTCCTATCGCCTCTATCATGGCGAATGCTCCGAAGAGTTATTTGACCTCATCCCACCTTCACCCTTCCTTTTGAGAACCATACATGCCGGTCTTCATAATCACCGATTGACGGTTAGCACAATCCCGTCTCGCATCAAAAGGTTCAGCAATTCCTTTTTGTGCCGTACCATACAACTTTGGAACAGTCTTCGGGCTCATGTGTTCCCTCCCTTCTATGACATTGGGTCCTTCAAACGTAGTGTGAAGAAGCATCTGATCAGACCGGCTTGACACTGACGATGACTAGAAGATATCTATCTTCTCCTGTTCATCACTGTCTCTGGTCTGTAATTGGGCTTTCCATCAGGTCAGTTACAATCACATTGCCGTGTCATGATAAAAAAAAAACGTCAGCATAATAAATTAACGTGAACTAAGTCATAGATCCACCCTATTAATAAAAAATCTGTTTATATCCTAACTAACATTATAAATATGAATGTGAGTTTGTTTGTTGTGTTTTCACGCCTTAACTACTAAACCAATCACCATAAAATTTCGCAGACACGTTGTCAAGGAAATAAGGTACCTTTCAGCCTGAAAAACTACTGTTCCTGGGTATAAAAATTGACATAAACTATATTTATACGAGCGAAACCGCAGGCAAAATTTACTATACTATAAAACATATATTCGGAATACTCATTAGATCGACTATTTGGAGGCGTCTAAACCAAAAGCATTGGCTTACAGATTTTTTACTGTCTGTAGATTTGTTCCGACATTACACATAAGCCACTAAACGGGTTTTGATGCAATTTTCACCAGCTAGTTTCAGCGAAGCTTAAGCTTCAATTTGAAATGTAAGCTACGTTTATATTTATATTTTATAAAACCAGAGATATGGTTAATTAATGTGATCCACTTAAGCGAAAACGCAGGCGAGATGTAGTTAAAGCGAACGAAGTTGCAGGAAAACACTAGTTTTAAATAAAGCTGCGGTTGTTGCACTGCATTTCGTTAATATTCCACATATTAACAATTTCCCAGAAAGGAATTCAGTATATTTCAACCGCCGTTTTCAATGCGATGCTCGCAATGCGAACTTATATCCCTTTTGATGTTCAAAATAACGTAATAAATATAAGTCTGATAATTGGACTTACTATATACTATACAGATATGAAGCAAGGCTTTAAAATTCATGCCTCTTGTATTGAGTAATAAGAACATATTACGTCCTCATTACCCTGGGCCACCATCATAGGCCTGTAAATCAACAAAGTAGTAGGTTCTCTGCCTACCCCTTCAGGGGTTTAGTGGCGAGAGTTTATGTACCTATGTATATAACCAGTACATCACATAGTCTCGAGAGTAAAAATCTACTTTTAAGATTGATATAAAAGCTTATCCGAACTGGTTATTTTAATTATTGCACGTAAACGCAACATTTTACAAGAATCTTAACCAAATTATAGAAACCCTTGAACATATAATCAGAACCAATTCTTACACCCTAAAACCAATGAGGTACTCAACAAAACACACATTAAATTCAAAATACCTCTGCCAAAAAACTTGTAAATTATGCAAAAGAGATTCATCTCTTAGTAATAAATTTGTAAGGAGCCCGTTAAAATCTGGTAGTAGAGCGTTATCAATTTCATGGAAACTTTAATACTTTACAGCGTCTTTGCCAACTTTATGCTAATAGGAGATAGCCGGAGTTTAAGTTAACCCTGGCTTAAGTAAAACAAAGTGCTTTTGACTTGAGAACTTTGGACGGCGAAAAAAATTGCAATATATACGATTCACTAGTACGGAAGGCGGGTTGGGTTTTTACTTTGAAATATAAGTTTGAACAAGTTAATTCTCATGTAGAATTCTTGTACATACATAAATTTACTTTAGATACATAAAAGTCGAGATCTGGACTGACACGCTGAGGTTTCAAGTCCAAAGTGACTTTTTAAGGCTACGCGTGTGTGAACCATCAACTATCACTCAATTCAGCGACGAAAGAAAACAGAGTTGGGACATCTACATGTGTGAGAGTTTTATAATGTTTTGAAAGATATGTAAGGCCTGCCAATTTGCTCTGGGCTAGCGTTGTAGAATATATACCTTTTTTATATTGTGATCTGGGCTATACCTTGGATTTATTGCGAGTCCGAGTATTGTAGGTATCATGAACATGCAAGATGATCGATATAGGGCATCGATATCACTAAAGATGCAAACATTTACACCGGTTTCTGAAAGCCAGATCACCACATAAAAATTTGTTAAACAGTCTGTTAAACACATGTCAACTGCTTTGATTGGCTAACCGACTTAGCAACAATCAGTCCTACCACAAGACTCGACTTACAGTTGCTTTTTAAAAAATGGTTGTTTGTCTAACATTACAATATGACTATCCATTCTGTGTGAAATATTCAGGTGGCACTTGTTTCATGAAAATACGGACGAGATTAGAAACCGGTCGCATGAGCTTAAAACACTCTTCACGAGTGTAATGTGGTCAGCTTTCTATTAAGATTAGCTTGAAGACTAGAGATGATTCCTGCATCACGTGTAGTCTTTATAAGCGCTAACAAGGATTACTGTTATAGGGTGCTCATGGAGTGTGTTCGATAATTTTGTAGATCTGCCTACGAGGATCGCTGCTATCACTAAAATGTCTTAGAAATTATGCACATAACTGTATATCCTGACTGGGTGAATATTTACATTCAATAATAAATATATTGCTTTGTGATCTTACTTGCAAATGTGTTTTAATGTCTCACAGTTATTAATAGTATAAAAGAAATATCCATGAAATATTTTGTGTATATCTGCGTGGTTCTTGCGTGTCATCCGATCGAATAGTCTGAATTTAAATCAAAATCATTCATTGTTTATACACTTTGCTTGACCAATAGTATAAAAGAAAGAAAATAGAATTTTTATCTTCGGAAATATGCCCGGTACATGGCAGTAGACTTACCGCCTATAATGTAAATTTATAACATTGCGGTCAAAATGTGAGTATAATTCAATTCAGCTTACTCCCTCTGGGATATACATAACAATGTATCTCAGTCTCGGTGACGAAATGACTATTAAAAACATTATACGAACCCTGCAACAGTTTTGGCTTGTCAAGTCTAAGAATACATGACATAAATAAAAATCTATTGTGTCTGGCCACTGGTGTACCGCTGCGACTCAGTAAGATTAGTTGCATTGTGAGAAAAACATTACCAAACATAATACTTACGACTGTTTTTATATATCCTCGAAGTAGAGAAGGTAGGAAATTTCGCTAACAATGTTTTAATGTTGAAAATACTCATGTGTAAGTATGTATGTTTAAATTCTATACACGTAGAGTTACGAAATTCTATTCCAACAAGATAATTTAGCTTGATAACAATATTTTACACGAACAAACTTAATCTCAACAGATTTATAGTGAAACGTTAGCACCGGTTTACTCAAAGTAAAACTTGAATTTGCATTTATATGGCTGACGACTTGCATTCGTTATTTTAAATGGTACTTTGAAACTTGCTACGCGTTAATTATTTCTTTTAATGACATTTCATGTCTTTAATTCTGTTTTATAGACAAGTATGATGATGTCATAAGGCGTTAATAAACATAGACGTATAGCTACAACTCTCTTTAAATATAAGCTTCTCACAGCGACAAAAGCTTTTCGAAACAGGTCGTTCATAATAAGCTGTCCTAATCTTATAGGATTTATTTTAAACTAATTTTTACCGTTGGCCTTGTTCATGTTAATGTAGATTTAGTCAATAAAGTTTTATACTGTAGGAACAATTTTTTTTTCCTGAATGAAAAGTATCTCATGTCCTTTTTTGTACCCCTGAAATCATGTATATAACATTTCATGACGACTAATTGAGTCGTTAAGGCGTGAAAGCTTAATAAACAAACAGACAAACTCGTATTTGCATTTATAATATTAGTTAGGATATCTTGGTGGTCAAAACCCTTGTTGAAGGTCAATCGTTTGGAATAGTAAATTAAATGCGCGGATATCGAAGTGGTTTAGGAAGCCTGCTACTGACATGCGCTAAGTGTGGTAAGTTCGATCCCCACAGAGATCCTAGAATTGTGTGATTTACTAATAATTATTCAGAGTCTGTTCTTTGTGTCTATTGTTTGAATGTTTATACAGTCCCCCGCTACACATAAATTAATCTTAGTGCGGTAGTTGTATTTGTAAACGTAACGTCCAGAAAGATGACCATATTTAAACTCACAGTAGCATCTATGACTTTCAGATTTGCGTATTACTAGATTCACTTGAATCCCACTGCAAAAACAATACAGGACTTGGTCCAACTCACTGCCAAACTTCATCTAAACATCTTCAAAATCTTTTACATTTATAATACTAACAAGATGTGCCCGCGGTTTCACTCGCGTTTATGGTTACTCCACCACCCCCGAGGGTTGTAGCATGGTGTTGTATAGCCTTTCTCGATAAATAGGCTATCCAACAATAAAATATTTTTTTAATTCGAACCAGTAATTCCTGAGATTAGCGCGTGCCACCAAACAAACAAATAAACAAACAAACTCTTCAGCTTTATAATATTAGTATATATAGAATCAGTATAATTAGTTTGATTATTTAGAACAATGTATAACCATCTTACATAAGCTTTGGCTTAGTTTCAATACACACAATACTAGAAAAGTCGACTTTATTGAACAACGAGTTTCTGCCTTTTACTTCGTTTAAAATAAAATAAAATGGACGTAAGAAAGGAGCGTGTAATGCCCGTGGGAGGTACGAGTTCCGGGTTCGATTCCTGACCGTAGCTTTGGAGCTTAGTTGGCGTTGTTTCCGTGCCCTCTGGGACTTGGTACGTATTTATACATATGGAACTTGACAAGTTGAAAGCTGTTGTGAATTTTTTGAAACCTTTTCAAGCGTTTCGTTTTGTTGCTCTTGGCTGTATTAAATATTGGGAGCTGTTTCGTGCACTTGTGTTTTAGTGGTATAATATTTCCTTTGAGAATTGTTTTAAAATTTTTATTCGTCGTAAGTGATTGCTTTATTTGTGCAAAAGTTCACTTGTAATGTTTTGGGTTCGACTCATATATGAACAACACAAGCTATTGGACGATATTGTCAAGATAATTTAGTTAAATTATTATCAAAATGTTGTAATAATTTGAATGTTGTTATGTTGTTATTTGTATGTTAAAAAAGTTTAGTTTCGATAATTTGGCGATTAAGTAATCCGTAGTAGCGATTGCAAACAGTATTAAGTCGTCTGGATTTAAAGACTTTAAGTCAATGTGATTTCTATTCTTTCAAAACTTAAGGAATAAATTAGCTTACGCCTGCATACCTAGACAGACTAATGGTTAGCGTATTTGCCTTTCGATCGAGAGGTACCGGGTTGATCCATACCCACCAGTGAACCCATTAAAACAAGCATTTAGTTGGACGGGTTAGTAAGAGAAATTGGTAACCCAAATTAAATGTTCCCTGAAAAGTGTCGCTCGGTAAGTAAAAATAATACCTTACTGGCCATAACAATTATGTAAAGAGGTTCCAAAACTAAATTTAATCACGAATACTAGCGATATAAGATTTAGTTTAGGTTAGTTTACTTAAGTCAATTGCTGTAATCAAAATTAAGGACCAAAGTTGCAGTTACGCAATGCAATGACATCTCATTTTCAGGACATTATCACAAGAATCAGAATAACCCATTTCATTTTACTTGCAAATAACTGAAATTTACATCCAACCAAACCATTTGTTCTATTGATAAACAATAAAAATCATAAAATATCAATGAACATTAAAATTGGAACTTCCAAATTCAAATTCAAACTGTAAAAGTTAAGTATGAGTCACGTCTAGGTGTTACATTTATTTTACACGCGGAATAGCGAAACCTTTCCATGAGATGGAGGTGGCATTAAATTTAGCTATTAATTGAACTGCTTGGTTGGTGCAGCAGTAATGTCCGTGATTGCAGTGCATGAGCTCCCGAGTGTTAGATGCACTAAAATGCACAAAAGTTGGGCAATGTGTTATTGGATTTTTCTGCCATAAAATTCTCATTACCAGCACGGAGTCTAGAACTGTAACTATTTAAACCGTAATGATGGCTGGCGAAATGTGGGTGTAATACACTTCTGCCTATTAATATTTAGAAACATTAATTATTATATAGTATCAACAATGTTTTAGTGTAATCAAATAAATTATAAACAAAGAGAAAGACATTTCATGCTCACGAATCCGCGTGTTTGCAAAATTATGTCTTTGCTCTAGAAACTAGACTTTACATGCTTCTATATTATATATCGAAACCTTGCTTTTATATTAACATTGCAATTCTAAGCATTGCTAGCTAATTAAAAAAATACACAAGAACCAATATTGCTAAAAAACTATTGTTTTCATGAAGTCGATATGGAATTACGATAAAATATTTAAAACATTATTATCCAACGTCATACGTTCTATCAATTAGGTTCAATCGACCAGGATTGTGGCAATCTTACAGTATATATGCCACTTCCTACGCAAAAACTTGTCCTTGATTCCAGTAGTGGCCAAGCGCAATAAAAATAAACGTTTTTCTTTCAATGTGCACGGGACATTACCAGATAAAGGCGAATTTCACAGCACGCGAAATTTTCAACTCGTTCACACACCCACAACTTGCGAGACAAACACACCTATAAAAGCTCACTTATTGGCTGCGCGTGTCACAGTGTTTGTAAGCTGTATAGCAATTTTAACAGATTTTCTTTACTGTTTTCGTTTGCCTTTTCTTTGTGTGTGTATTTGTCAAAGTGAGCCACTTGTACACTGAAAACCTTACAATGGACACGACGGAACTGGTGTCATATTTTCTTGAATATGAGTACGGGACAATACCGGCTTCCGAGACGAAGCTTCCGCCTTTTTTGTTGTTGTTTTTTTTTATTGTACTTGTTTTCGTTTATTTATTTGCATTTCAGTTCCTTCTTTGTAATGTGTGAGGACTTTGAAATATTTTTTCTTCGTCTGCTGTCTGGTGCTATTTAATAGTAAGCGTATGTTTTGTAGAGGATCTTTGATTGTTTAGGGTTGTCAGTGAACGAAATTATTGTTCATGAAAACCCTATAATATTTAGATGATTAAATTGTTTGTTAATAACCAGTTTAGTAGCCTTACCTCTCTCGAATTTTAATTCTGGCTCTAGCATGATTTGTGGGCCATTAACAGTAGATGACTTGGTGATTTTAGGTTCTATGTCCAGCAGTATATGACAGTAACCAGCTCATATAGTACTCAACTATTGCCGTATCAGGCTTAACCAAGCGAGAAGTCTTTGGTGATTTTGTCGCGAGGATTGACAGCTTCAACTGAGATTAGATGACCTGAAGTAGAAGTGTACGTCGTGGATAATCATTTTGTGATAGGTATTAACAAAACGATACAATAGTTGAATCTGGCTGAGGTATATATAATAGGAATTACCAGTGCGGATGTTTCTAGTCTTTTAAAAGAAAGCATGTATTTTGCGTATGACACTGTAGACTGCGTGCAAAATTATAATCACACAAATTTTATTTCCTACTAGAACTCAGAGATCCGGCACCTAACACATCTACTTTAATTCCATTATTTCCAACGATCTTTCCCTCCTTACCTTGGATTGGCAACGCTTTAGTAATATCACTGGTATTGCAAGTAATCATAGACGGTAACCATTTACCATTAGGCAGGCTGTAAGACAATTTGTCATACGTGGCATGTATTTATAAAAAACACATTGCTATTGAATGTGATACATTTTAGTATTCATAGACATGTAAAAGTATAATTAAGTCATTTGAGACGCAGCTGTATGTGAATGCTATGCATCAGCTTTTGGTTTGTCTCAACTCATGGTGTTGTTGCAATGGCCGCCATCCATGCACTCACCACCGGCATCCTACACACCCAAAACATTATAATGTCTTTTATCAAATCTAAATTTATCAATAACATCTGTCTGTCCTTTGAGAACCAGTTGGTCGCATGAGGCACGGAGTTGCCTTTAGCGAAGTGGCAGTGTGGTTTCACTGCCGCAACGCATCTCGGGAGCTTGCCTGCTCAGCAAGTAAGAGTCATAGCTGGAGTGACTCGGGCCACACCCGGCTTGTAGGCCTATTTGGGTAGGCATACGGATGTATGTCGGGAAGTGAGCGTGCCTTACACAGCTCCGGTACCATACTGGAGATATGGGAGGCGGCTTCTCCGTCGGCTTCAGCGAGGTTATCGTTAGCAACTCCTTGAGTTGCGAGTAGTAAGCGGCTTTATTGCTCCGGTACCTATCTGGAGAATAGTTAGTGTCACTTGGGCACGAGGTAGCTCGCTTACGAGAACCGGATCTCTGAGGTTAGGGTGGAGAGTCGGGATTTGGGGACAAGACCTGTCTATAACTGGTCCCGGAAGGTGCTCTCGGGCACTGGAAGGTACAGCGGCTCCTCTATTATAACCTAACGGTTGGTGTAGGGGAACGCTATATCATACACTGGGATAGTCGTAGAGGAAGGGGATGTCTGTCCTTTGATATGTACACATTTGGCACCCCATCCGATACGGGCGATAAATCAATTGTACGACGAGCAGCGCAGGAGTGTGGATTACCATCCGTAAATTACTTATGCACTCCATGTAATTGTGACACCATCGTTTATGGTACAGAAATATAAAACTTAAAGGTTTATCGTGACAGACAAAATCTTAAATGTACACATAGACTCACGCTTATATCCCTGAAAGGACAAGCAGAGGGGTATTCATCCACATTTTACTAGCTACTGGTTTTACAATACTCAATACTAGATTTTGCCAACAGCTTCGTTTGAGTTCTATCTAGATTTTGTCAATAAATTGCTATGCCTCGGAAACAGTACGTTTTCCTGAATAAAATAAATGCGAAAAAATATGCGAATTTTCATGAGGATCGGTCAAGCATGTAAGCGTAACAAACAACATTTGAATTTATAATATTATAAGCCCTCTATATAAATTATACTACTGCTGGACATAGTCCCCCATGCTGGCCCAGTATCTCAGTTCTCTCAGGTTTCCTCACAATGTTTTCATTCGCCGTTAAATCGAGCGAATATTAACTATTTAATAAGCACATAAATTTAAAAAGTCTACATGCGTGCTATTTGATCGAATTCAAGACTTGGCTGTCTAACAGTCTACTAAGCTCTGAGTGCCGGGGGCAGTATCAGACTCCAAGCTGCTACTAAGAACAATACAAGAGAAAAGAAATCTCAATAATACTTAAACTCGGGAATCGTACCCGCATAGTAGTCGCATTCATCGCTGCGATACCGAGTATCGAGTTAAACAGCTTAGTTAATTAAAAACTCGATTTATTGCAACACGTTTTCTAATTATTTTTAATCTAAGAAGGATGCAACAAAGGTTGTCTGGAAGGCATCGTATGCAGCGATAACACTATTGATTACACATTCTGTTCAATGTTATTGTAATTATATTTAAAAGTTCATTACATATCTGCATTAATTCATATATTCAATTATCTTTTTGTCTTTAAAAAAGACAGCATTCTTTAAAAAGACAACTCTGGCGCTAAAGACCTTCATATAAAAACAAACAATTAACGGACACATGAACACCTACACGAAGAACAATCATCTATATATTAATACGTGAATCAAAAACATTGTACCCCTTTTTACAAAAATGGAGGGAGGGGTGAATTAGAAACACATTAAATTAATGGAAAATACTACACGCAAACAATCATGCAATTGACACACGCAGTCGAATCGCGTTCATAGTATTTCGGCTTTGTTCGTGTAACGACCGACGTACAATTCTTTGTAACTATGGCTACCTATACCTTATTTATATGTAATAAAGAAAAACAGAAAACAAGTAGCAAGCTTAGGAATTTTGACCACTAGGCGACCGCTAGTACAAATAATTCACCTGGATGGATTTCGAACTCACGACAGTCAGCGCGGCGGTGGTGAGAAGATCTCTTACCTACTGCATTAACCGTGAGATCATTTATCGGCCTTGATAGCGTAGTGGTTAGTGTAACCGACTACCACGCCTGAGGTTTCGATTCCCGCACAAGTCAAATATTTGTAAAAAAAAAAAACACCCAGACCAAGACAAACATCCATGTTCATGACATGAATGTTTGTCTTGGTCTGGGTGTTTTTATGTATAATATGTATCTATGTATTTACAAATAAAAGTATATATATATATATATATATATATATATATATATACAGGGTGATTTTGAAATCGTGTAATTCCTTTTAACCACACATTCTACTGGTGATATAGAATAACCCTGACAATATTTTTTCTTAATTAGAATAATGGTTTCGGCAAAATTAGAGTACAGATTTTTTTCATGAAATGATTTCAAATAGTCCTATTTTAACCACCTGACACAATCTTAATATTTTACTAATTTAACATAAAAATAATAACATAACAATAACTGATGTCGTAAATAATAAGGGGCAATAAAAAGGACCGCCCGTTATTATTTACGACATTAATTATTAATATGTTTTTTATTTTAATTAGTAAAAAATTAAAATTGCCTCGGTTGGTTAACATATGACTATCTGACACCATTTCACGAAAAAAACGGAACAATAATTTTTCAAAAAATATAATTCTAATTAAATAAAAATATGGTCAGGGTTATTCTATATCACCAGTAGAATGCGTGGTTAAAAGGAATTACACGATTTCAAAATCACCCTGTATATATATATATATATATATATATATATATATATATATGTTTCTCCATTGTCTAGTACCCATAGTACAAGCTCTGCTTAGTTTAGGCTAGATGGTGTTGTAAGTATGATAGAATATTATTATTATTTATAATATGCTAGTTTATGCGCGTGGCTTCGCTCGCGTTAAAATAGAATAGTACATTTTCCTGTTGCTCTTCTTATGTTAATTTTTTTGTAACCTCGCAAAACGTGTATGCTAATTTTCATGATGATCGGTCGAGTAGTTAAGGCATACAAGCGCAACAAACAAACAAAGTCCCAATTGCAAATATAATATTTGTTAGGATTAGTTTGAATGTTACACCAATAAAGCAAACCTAATCCTCCATTGTACATAGTTAAACACTTTTAGTATAATAAAATTAATTCCTAACTAAGCATGGTAACACTATCCCATGATTATCGGTGTGGGCAACACCGAGGTGTTAGTCTGTGGTCGGTGATTAATTTTGCGGTTATGTATCGTATTCGGACCACAGAGCCCGAGTAAAATTAGATTAAAATGCGACGCCAATGGCGGGTTTCAGTGGTTTACGAAGGGGTTCGATTTAAGCTTATATTATAAATGTGGAAGTTAGAAATTTGCATATATGTTTAAATCGTACTCGAACTGCTGAAAGAGTTTCGATTATTTTAATTTCTCTGATTATTAGTCGATAGGTATTCTGTCAAATCTATTTTTTTAAATATTTTCTTCTTCTTTTCTTATTTTTTTCTATACAGATGACGATTTTTATAAATATTGAATCAGCCGACTGAAAGCAAAACAAAATTCGTTGATCACACAAACAACTGTTTCGTGTGGGATTTGAACCAATAATAGCGCGTCAGCATTATCTCGAAGGATTACATTCTACATAGTATTTCATTTGTTTAATTATTAATTTTGTCATCCAGCATATTGCTAACATTGTAAGCTCACGGAGGTTAGTCTTGTCATTCTGGGAGAAGACACATATTCCAGCGGGATAGTTTGTAATATTAGGATATGAATAGTTTATTGTTTTATTTAGTATTCGCTTCAATATTTTCGGCCTAATGTGATCCTATTTAATGCAGATTGACTGGTGACGGTTCAAACTTAGCCAAGTGTCACCATGTATCGAAAGGAAGTTAAAAGATAAGTTAAATACACAGAAAAAAAATAAAGCATTTACATCACAAGATCGTTTAATTGTCAATAGCTGCAAACTGCCTAGGCAGAATCTTTGCCGAGCATATCTTGATCAATAAAAAGGCAATAAGGCCAAGCTTTTTCCATTGACGAATTTTCTGACGTGCTCTCAAGAGATCATTTATTGAGCATGATAAGTAGATAACAAACTCAAGTTTGTTATCTACTTATCATGCTCAATCAATGTAAAATTGACATTGCGTATCCCACCCACTCGCAACATAGACAAGAAGCTTTGCTTTTATAAAATATGAAATGTTCGGACTATGCCTCGCGGATATTATTTATTTATATGATCACATTGCAGCAATGCATACGGCCGGGGCAATCTAACGAGGCTTCCCGCTCAATCAATATGCAGCCAAAGTGCTGCAAGCATCATAAACAATCAAAGCTCACGAATTTTCCCTTTTTAAACCAAAAGTATCACGCCACAAACATTTTAAAAGTCCTTAAAGTCCTTTAAAACTCTCCACATATACCGCCAGTATTTAGTATTATTACCGCCACACGTAAAGCTTGGACGTTGGACTAAAAATCTAATAGAATTTGCATAGAAATCGAGTCCGGCTGTTCTTTTGGCCGATCATTGCTTAATCCATTTGCACTGCGGGGTCAGCTGGAGGGCATAGATTAAAACGTTTTGGGTGCAGATATGATTTAGTTTATTGATATTAGGTAGGTAGATGTGTGCTGCAGTGAATTTGCACGACGACACTATTATTGAACTATTTGTTAAGAAATTCAATTGACGAAGCTATTATACAATTGAATCGATATTTTGTAATATATTATATATTACAAATATCGATTCGACTGTCATAATGCGAGTTATAGCTACCATAAACATTATTATGATGGATATAAATCTAATTGAAAGATTACTGTATAGGTTTAAGACAAGGAGGGTGAAACATTTTATAATTATATAATTGTCGATTAATATTTGATCCAATTCTCGCCATTGATCGTTGCTTTTTGGCAATATACATAATATATGTATATAATTATGTTGGTCGGTGCTCTGTGGTAGATTACCCGTAAGAGTTAGTTCAAGAATGTATCTGGTATACGCGATTTTGGCAGTAACAAAGTAAACTAAAGCATGGTTAGTCAAATCAAGCCTAGTAATCCTATTAAAGAAACCAGGAAGTTATCCCCTGTATAGGGAAAATAGTTACAAGTCAAATCCTTTACCAGTCACAAAGACAACACTCACATATTACTTTTAAAACTTATATAAATCCAATCGAGTAAACTTTTCTGTATTTATAAAAAGAAAATCGAGTAATGGTGATTTTTTTATATGACATATAATTATATTATATAAACTTAAGTTGCCAGCAAAGTTAAGAAGTACACTAAACTGAGCAGTTGTCAGATCGATCAGTCGATGGGATAAGTAATAACATTGCGGTTAGACTTTATATAAAGATTTGTTTAAATAGTCGGTCACTAGATGTCAGGATTATCTAAGATCATCGTCCTTTGCGAAAACTCTCACAAAAGATTCTTGAGAAACTTCTTTAACGAAATCTGAAGTTGAAAGGCTGACCAGAATGTATACTTAGCAGGGAAATACCCTCGAATGATTTGAAGAGAGTTTTCAGAAGTATTTCCAGTAACTGTCACCTGTTAATTATAATTTGAAAATTTTATAGTCGTTGGCAAAAAATCCTGCAACGATATTTAAGCAAACGAAATACGAAACTACTTTCATTGCAGTCGATTTAACAGAAACTACCAACTTGAAGACTATAAAATTCCACGAGCAAAAATCTGTATAGCCACCCCGAAATCCACTTCTGTAGAAGCGCTTCGACCGAGCGGATAATACTTTAAAAGCGGAGACTATAAAAAAACAGGGAGGGTAAACATAGATATAAACGGTTGGGCCGCATTTACATACAAATGAGGCCGATGCGAAATTATTTCAGTCAACGGAGGCGGTGCAATGGCGGCCTGAAAAAAGTGGCGACAAGCACGAGCTGGGATTTTGTTGAGGGGTTTTATAGAGGCAAAAAATGTTGGTATTATGATGGAATTATTTTTGCTGTAGTAATATGAAAATATTCTGTATTTTTCCATTGAGACTTGGCTTAACGAACGCTGTCTGTGAAAACTGTTTGGATTGACGATATTACTTGTTATCAGAAACACAGTATGCTTATTTTCAACAGCTTTTTGGAAAGGTTGGTAAGTGTTGCCTAGTGTTCGTACATTATATTTAATTTCGTTGAGAAACCTACAAGCACTTAGAGTGTGTCCAGGTTAAACAAACGTAGCGTAATGCCTTACGCTACGTTTGTTTGTTTGCCAAAAAGGGTGCCCCCTTTTTGTTTAGATGGAGTGACGATATAGTTAGCGATGGTTAGTAAAATAAATCGAAATCTGGTTGATTACTTGTTGGTTATGATAGACAATAACAAACATTATGTTTACATAATGCAAATAGTAACCGCAACCCATAAGCTTATGTCACACATGCTTCTTCTTCTTTTGGTACTGTAATATTTCGAAATGTATAACCAAAGTTGTTTCTGATTTTTCTTGAGTTTTAAATATTTTTCTCAATTTTATAATCATCTTCTCACAGTACCCTAAAAACCTATGTTCCTTTTTCACAGACCATTTGGTGTGGAAATGGTCACTTCTCTATTTACTGTTTGTTTTGGAGCGACTGCTTTATTCCGTATCGATTTTTATTGTTCAATTCAATTTAAAAGGTTTAATTGTATAAATGTGTACATGTATTAAGCAGAGTTAAGCTTCGTATTCACTAGGATTTTTCTGCGCAATATTGCTCAATCCCAGCTTATTGTGTTTCCTTTCATGAATTCATGAATTGAGGGGATCCGTAGCACAACGCCGGTCCTGCAGACTGATTGGCTGGCGAGGAAAACTACTTTTCCGTGTATATTTTTTGGTCAGCAGTATCAAGTCCTGACTGCCATTTATTTAATCGTATGGGATCTACTTACGATGTTTGGTTTTATTCAGCATTTTTGAGAAAAACAGCATTGCATTGCATAAACTTGAATAATACGTAGTCAATATACAAATTTGAGTTTGCAGCCAAATATCGTTACTATAGATTTGGTTGAATATCTTTAGACGCAAGGGAACATTACGCCTGTAATTGTCATGTACATAACTATATATTTTTAGCAAAAATCTCAGTATCTCTCTGATTAATCTTTTTGTAATGGTTTTTTGTTATTTAACAGGGTAAAATATTTGGATGACTTTTTAAGAAATTTAATATTCAGTTGCATCTGTACGAATCACGGTCTACAATAAGCAGTGCCTCTAAGACTTTGGTAAAAATATTATTATTATTGCCAAGACTGCCGATTATGTAGTGTTGCGTTGCCAGTTTTCAATCTTTTCAGAACTAATACAATACATTAAGTAGCAATTAAAGGTCTTAGATAATCTTGACCTGTGACAGAATAGTCAAATATTACTAACCTATAATAAAACATTGAGGTTGACAGTAATAAATGCATTATCTCAATCATTGAATAAGATATCGTTTTGGCAATCTGAGTAGGAGGCGAGTACAATTTGGCGCAACTTGTGGCAATGTCGATTCGTTACGTAGTAGAGGTTCTCTAGTGAATACTAAGCCCAACAACTGTTTTCACCATTGGGTGGGGTGCCTTAATGGTTAAAGGTACATGCGAATGGAGTGGTCGATCGTGAGTTAGTACTGATTTTGGAATTGATGGCTACAGGTTGCGTATTTGAGTGGTAATTGAATTTTTTGCCAGTAAAGCTGTCAGGTGTTGATGAGATTGGTGTTCCTTTTGTATTATGGGAGGGTTTGGACTCAATGATTTTATTTCTTTTTAAGATACTGGTTTTTACGTGTATTCTTGTTAACTCTAGCTTACTTTAATGCTTGTTAAGACCGGATTGATGTTGGTAATGTAATAGGTAAATCAAATAGGCAACAAGGCTGATTACTGAAAATACCGAAAAGCTCTTTTCGTACTAAGGATTAATCCGAGAAAATGGTAAGCATATGGGAACTTGGTTTACATTACCCATTCCTCCTAGATGTAACATAATGACATACACCATATAGATAGTTAGTACTAACTAACTAACTAACTAACACTATATAGATATACGGTGTATGTTATTATGTAAAATGTAGGACAGGGGTAAGTTGAGGTATATTACATCAATATTTTGCCAGCTATGTCGTCGCCAATAATAAGAAAAGATATCATTACCTTCTACTGGGTACATTTCTTGAGGCCAAGCTGCCGCTCAGCATTTCTAACAGAAAGAAAAATAACACTGCGCTATCCAGGAATCCGTCAATCAGGGACTTCACGATATCACGCGAAATTATTGAGTAGTAGAGCCTCGCTGATTTCAGCATAAATGGGCCGGCTCGACCGGAGGAGGACTACCCTACTCACAGAATATCGATGTGAAATAGCAGTATTCCTACTGATGTGTTTCGTTCGGTGAGTAAGAGTACCGGAGGCCCAATCACACTTTTTCTCCTTTCCTTTCCTTCTCCTTCCCACTTTCTTTTTCTCTTTTTCCTTCCCTAAAGGGTTAGCAACGCGCAACTGATAAATCTGGTGTTGCAGGCGTCCATTAGTTGTATAAAAAAAGAACAAAAGCTACGAGGTGGCAGCCTTCCAAAATTTAGGTTCTAATATCAATTAGAACCTAAATTTTGGAAGGCAATGTAATAAACCTACACTCGTCTAGTTTTGTTTAGGTCCCACAATCCAAAAAGTCATCCCACTATAATCTACCCGACTATCAAACAGAATTTTCTAACTGAAAATAGCATATTTTGCACGACTTGAGAATTGAACCGTAATTGACCCCATCATAGAAAATTACATTGGATTTACATTCTTCCAACATTACGATAGTTAAAGAATACTAAAAAAGTTTTACGATTCCTAGTCTTATTTGTAATTATTACTTTACGATTTAAGACAAAGAAAGCAAAACACTTACTCACCAATAACTCACAAATTAATGAAGTCAGGTTTACCTGACTGCGCGTAAAGTGTGTAATGCTCTTATTCCTTTGTTGTGCAGGTGTAACAATCATTATTAATGGTCTTTTGTTGTGCGAATTAGTTTTTAATTAACAGCCGGAAACAGGCGGAATGGCGATTGTTTTTGAACAAAGATGTCTGTGTTTGATGGCTGTGGCGGGTTTATGTCGGGGATATACGAATGTGGGCATAAATATGTATACTGAAAGGATTATGAGTCAGATTTTGTCAAATGATTTTCTTATGACAGTGTTATAGTTGAAATGGCGTAAGTAGTAAGTGCGACTGATTATCTTATATTGTATTATGTTCTAGTGAATGTTACACATTCAAATTAAACAACTTTTAACCAGGACTATAACTTTGAAAACCAGACATAAATAATAAGCTATTGTTTC
This sequence comes from Catocala nupta, assembly GCA_963675205.1. Lineage (NCBI taxonomy): Eukaryota > Metazoa > Arthropoda > Insecta > Lepidoptera > Erebidae > Catocala > Catocala nupta. The sequence goes on from OY776096.1 coordinate 6,470,089, forward strand.
TAGGCGCCGGTGTGCCACTGCGACTCCATAGATAAAATAGTAAAAGTTGACTAAAACTTTCTAGAATGATTTAAATATCGGAAAATTTAAATAATAGTATGTACATTTGCAGAGTAAATTATACACAAAGGAACTGAAAATAATTGGCAAAATATATTTAAATTATACTTAGAAAATGTTGAATAGTTTACTTCCACTTTTACTTTCAATATGAATGTTTAGATGCACGTTAAATATAACTCTAGGGGTAAGTTGAACAAAGCTACACGATAGATCCAACTATTGGTATGTTCATAATATCAGTTGTAGAGAAATAAAATACCAAATACAATTAATTATTTTGATGTGGGAGACATTTATCTAACAGGTAAGTGCTTACTATCACTACATAATATAAAACAAATTCCCCAGCCGCGTCTGTCTGTTCGCGAAAAGTTGAAAAAATACTAAAATAATTTTCATGCGGTTTTCACCGATACACAGTGTTTAAGTGGTTACAAGGTTTAGGTGTAATATTTGTGAAGGTTTTGTACTACCCGTACGAAGCCGGGGCGGATCGCTAGCTATCTAATATAATATAAAATAATTAAATCAATGAGGATGAAACCAAAACCTTCGTCCACCACGAGATCCAACTAAAGTAGAATTTTCAATAATTAAGGAATTAAAAATAACAGAAGCCGAAAAAAAAAAATTTTTAACTTTTTCACGCCCTGCATAAAGAGTCTAGAATTGAAAGGCAAAGGTAATACTTGCACTATCAACACTTTCTAGGTTTTCCCGTACGGTACAGAAAATATCGTTGAAATTAAACAAATTTTATACGGATTTAAACGCGTTGTTTATTTTTTATAAAACACTATTATGTTAAAATTTTTGTTTATTTCTCGGTTTTAAGTGAATCAGAACTTCTATAACTGATTTATTTATCTGAATATGGGTAGACCTACTAAACGCAGTGCTCATATGAGACAGCACCGTTTAAATGAGACAAAGGAGGAAAGGGAGAAACGCCTATCTCAAAATAGGAAATCTACCTCCAGGGCCAATTCAAAAGATACCTGTAAAGAGCGCAAAAATGGGCTTTCGAAAATGATATATATAATATATTTATATAGGATCAGAAAAAGTCGGGATATACCGTTTAAATCATTTTTGGCCATTGTGCATCTCTTGATAATTCCAAATACGATTGGGATAATATGTTTTATTCCAGAGGTCCGGTACCTAATGGCTTCAGCGTCATATTAAAAGTTGGATTATAGAAATAATTTTGTTATCAGCTTTTTTGTGTATACCTTGTTGAGATTAACAGTTGCATATAACTGTATAGAGTTATGTGCAACTGTGAATTGTGTACTTTATATTAAATGCTATCAAAAACCAATTCGGAATTGTGTAAAGAATACATATATGTATGTGATTGTAGCAATCACGGCAGATTAGCTGTCATTTATTAAAGAATTCCGTTGTATAAAACCGAAGATCTTTATCAGAACATCTCCAAATTAGAATGGGGCTACCTCAAAATACTACGAGTGGCTTCCAAACCATCCAACACAGTTGTTTATTTTGTTGTTGCCAAAAATCAGTATATCATCAATGTAGCCGAAGTCAACCATAAACGTATTATTAAGAATAACTTGAAAATAATGGTCAGATCTTGATTAAAATTAAATGGGAACAAAATATTTTTTCCAAATAAAAATAGAATCATCAAAGTCGGTTCACCTAGAAAAAGATATGAGGTAACACACATAAAAAAAAACTTACAGTTGAATTGAGAAACGCCTCCTTTTTTAGAAGTCGTTCAGAAATTTAATTGCGTATTAGTCTTTTTATGAGACAAGAAAGCGTTCTCATTATTTTCTAATAAAAAATATATTTTAATAATTTTACCACACGTACATCGATTACGAACAATATTATCTAAATGAATAACTAACTAACTCATAAAACTTACACACCATCTCCATTTCCGCAAACAAAAATAGAAAATGGCCGCTATACAGAGAAATCTAATAGACAATAGAATGAATATCCGTACAATAAAGTCGTAAAATGCATACAAGGTGTAATTAAGGTAATTTAATAAAAACACTCCGTTTGAATGCGCAGCACCACCCGCTGAGTGGCGCAGGCGCAGGCAGTAGCCAACAGCGATAAAATGCCGCTGATTGACGACGCCGGTAAATAATTTATTATAATTAGAAGAAGAAAAATTATTTGCACACCAATTATGTGGTAAAATGCAGTGGACTACACTATATTTTTTGTAACACCTATATATGTACCTGTATTTGCAAATAATCTGATTTGATTTTCATTTTGATTTGAAGCTTCTCCCTTTTTAAATACTGTATTACATGTAAAAATCTAATTAAAAGTAACATAATACCGCGCACTAAAGTCCCATTTCTTGTATTTTATTTTATATAATCTCGACAAAAACTTCGTAAAAAACTAAAATTAACGTATTGTCCGAAGTTTTATAAAATGAAACAAATTATAATGGGAATACTTACAACATTTGCGTAAAGAACGTTTCTTTTTTGTTTCGTAGTCAAAATTTATTATTATATTTATTTGTATATAAACAAGTGAGAAACGGCAATGAATTGCAGCAAATCTTAGAGTTCGAAAAAATTGGTATCACGTGACCTTGACGTCAGAGGTTATTTGTTCAGAGGTCATAGTCATTTCAGGGGTTATCGACTATGCTGATTCGAATGGCGTTGACCGCGAGTCTCTAGCTCTTACGGTTCTTGAGTTGAAAGTTGTATAACAGACAGACGGACGAACAAAGCTGTTGTATGTGAGATTTTCGAACTCTAAAAATGACTCGTATTTTAAGTACTATACCTATTTATTAGAACATCATCCGCAGACTTCCTTTAGTGGTAACCGCAATGTCTCTATCTTTGCGGTTGACAATGTGTTGCAGGATATGACTCGTATAAGTAATAAGAAGAAATATTTTTGCAATGCCTATTTAACTACTTAAAATATATAATAATACAATTGCTGTACGCATGAATCTGTGTGGATGACACAGATGCGTGTGTACAGCAATTTTCGATCAAGTCAATCTAAAATAGTAAAGTACTTTATTTGATGGAATTAGCTACATTTCAAGACAACTTAGAAAGCTCAAAAAACGGTTATTTCTATAAAATAGTTGGATTATTATTAATTTTTGAAGATATCACCATTCAAAATAAAATCAAATAGGAATTAACCACATTGGAAAAATACAATTTCATAAAATAAAAAATATATCATCGTATCGTCCAGGGTCAAACAAAATGTGATTGCGTTATATATGGGAATTCTAATAGCCAGCACTCACCCGCTATGAAACCTAAAACTGCCAGCAATGGCGAAATGTGTGTATAGTCTCTATGCAATGTCTCAAAAATATGTTAAGTCTGCCAATCCGCACTGGGCCAGCGCGATGGACTATAGCCTAACCCTTCATATTAAGAAGAGCGCCGTGCTAAGCAATGAGACAGCGTATAAACAGAGTTGATATTATATTATAAACCGAAAATAAACTCTATAATATATACTTTTTAAAGATAAAGATAAAGATCATTGTATTTTTTATAACATGAGTATTTATACATACATATTGCATGCAAGTTGTTAAATGAAATGTCAATGACAATCATGTTTAGCCTCTGCGGCGTATAAATATATAACAAAAACTTTTAACAATAATAATTAGTTTTGACATTACAGATTTGTATTAATAAATTATTCAATATACATTATTATAGAAAACATAATCGATAAGGAATAAAATCTATCTATATACTATACTATATTCTCATTACATTGTTTTATGAATTCCATTTTATTATGCTTAATTAGCAGTACATAACTCAGCATATAATAACTTATTTAAATGTCAATAGTGTGATAGTAGTTAGTAGTCAATGTTGTCATCCAGAAAATTCTTTATATTATAGCAGGTCTTACTTTGGCTTATCTCTTCGTATTGTTCAGCCGTGAGTCTATGTATATATAATTTATTTTTGAATTATAAAATAGGATATCCAAATAATAATAATAATATTCTACTACATACCCACAACACTATCTAGCCCAAACTAAGCAGAGCTTGTACTACGGGTACTAGACAATGGATAAACACATATGTACTTTTTTTTTGTAAATACTTACATATTATTCATAGAAACACCCAGACCAAGACAAACATCCATGTTCATCCACATAAATATTTGTCTTGTGCTGGAATTGAACCCGCGACCTCAGGCGTGGTAGTAGGTTACACTGACCACTACGCCATCGAGGCCGTCATATATATATTTACACAAATTCAATATAGAAATAATAAAAATACAAATAAAAAACCGCGCACATTTTAGCGTCCCAGATCTTATTCAAGATATCGCCCTTCACATACGTGATGCAAACGCATTGTAACGATATAAACCGATGCTTTTAGCGCATGTTGCGCTAATTGCACAGGATTTCACCCAGATCGAGTCCTGAGATAATTGTTTACTGTTGTTGTAAAGTAGGCAATCTTCTTTTAAAGGTTGTATGTGTAAAATGATTGCAATACATGACATGCATAGAAAATTGGTTGCATCGCTGTTAAAATTAATGTGTTTGGAAAACTAGAGGGCATGTACAAAAATATAACACTATTTTATTTGTCATTTGTGCCTACATTATTCTTGCAGATTTGTTCGCTTTAATCTAGATTTTGTCAATAAATTGCTATTCCTCGGACACAGTACTTTTTCCTGGATAAAACGTATCCTATGTCCTTTTTTGAACCCTTGACAACGGGTATGCAAAATGTCATAATTATCTGTCAAGTGGTTATGGTGTGAAAGCGTAACAAATAATCATACAATCATTCGGATTTACAATATTAGCTAAGGTTTGCACATTGAGATATACAGCGCGTAACAGGTATGATCATAATTAAGGACGTGTGTTGTATCCATAAATGAGCAAATCCTGAAAATTACCAACTACAGTACTCATATCAAATAATAATAAAATAATCCTCAAGGATGTTGTTGGAAGCTTTGGTAGAACGGTATAGTTATAAAAATTGACACTTCAGGATTCGATTATATCAATAGTTGAAGTGGTCACCTTGGTAGAGCAGCTAATGTCAGTTCAGTTCCATACAGGAACAGGCCCATGAGGACAAAAATTTGTGTGATCAACATATAACTCTTTTGAGTCTGGGTGAGTCTTGTATTCGTTGTTTCTATGTAGCGAATGTTGCCTACTTAGAACACAAAATGTTGTATAATCATTTTATATGCATAAATTCACGTAGATATGTGTAATCTGCCAAACTACATTGGGCCAATGTGCAGGCCAATGACCTAACCCTTCTTTGACCGAGAAGAGGCCTGTGTCCAGCAGTGGATAATATTTATACAGGGCTGATATTAATATATTAGTATGCTTATGTAATGTATATTACAGAAAAATTCGAACCCTACTTTTAGATAATGTACATATGTTGTGTATTATTTACATACACCTACTTCACATGCCATATAATGTACATATATTTTATTAATAAAGTGTTTGCAAACCTTTTTTGTAGTAGCATTAAAAATATTTTGTTTTACGTTCGTCTAAGAAATAGATAAAGTAAGCCGTTATAATTGTAGGAAGAATTAAATACGCGACGTCAAAAAGTTTTCTTGTAATCTAATATGCCTCACTTGTGCAGTGATACTACATGCATCTGCTGTGCATACTGAGGCACATAGGTCGATTCCCGGATCAGGCAAAATGTTTTTTAGATTTCTTTATAATATGAGCAGCTCTAAGTCTTCTTATTTGCCTGGTAGACGGTAATAGGTTCCCTGAAATTAAACTACTATATACGGATTTTATCGCGTTGTTTATTTAACACTCTATTACATAATTTAGAAACTGTTACACTACTATACTATACTATTAAACTTTACTAATTTTAAGCTAATTAAATGACTAAAACTATTAAAACTATTTGTATTTAAGTTTAAACTTTCCCCGACGTTTCGGTTGCTTTTCAGCAGCCATGGTCACGGGGAGACTGTAAATAGGTTCTCTATTACTTCAAACCTAAAATCATAGCAAAATGTGGTTGTAATAGATCCCATCCCTCTTGGTAATAGAGGCGAGATGCTATGTATAAATGTAAATTCATGATATTAAAGTACATTCGGGGTGCCCCAAGGCAGTGTTTTAGGTCCACTTTTGTTCATTTGACTTACCTAAAGCAGTAAAATATCCCCTAACATTATTCGCTGATGACAGCATAGTTACTATAGCTTGCAACAAACCTGAAGCGTACGAATCTCACATTAATGATACACTTTGTTCGATTATATCATGGCCAGAAAATAATAATTTAAAGATAAATTTAAACAAGACTCAAATAATGTACTTCAGTCAAAGACAATCTATTGATTACAAAATGAGAATTAATTACCAGAACAATTATATATGCACTACAAATCACGCTAAATTTCTTGGTTTGACCATTAACAGTCAGTTAAATTGGAAACATCATATAGAGGTACTTTGTAAAAAAATAAGTAGGTAGTTTATCCTATGCTTTTTTGTTAATACAGAAGCGCTAATAACTGCCTATCATGGTATTGTTGCATCCGTTCTTAGATAAAGTATTATTTTCTGGGGCAACTCAACGCACAAGGATATAGCTTTTAAATTTCAAAAAAGATGTGTCAGAGCTTTGTTTCGCCTTAAAGTTACAGATAGCTGTAGACTGTATTTTACTAAATATAACATTTTGACTCTTCCTTCTTTATTTATATTTGAAGTGTCGTTATTTCTCAAAACAAATCTACATCTATTTAATAGTTTATCAGATGTTGTCATACATAATAGACGTAAAAACAAATTATGTATTCGTAAGGTTAATACGGCGCTTTTGTGGGAAAGTGTCTTTTGTTTAGCGTCGAAAATATTTAAAAACTGCCAAAGACAATAAAAACATTAAGCATAAGTCTTTTTAAAAAGAAATTAAGAATATTGTTGGTTGAAAAGTGTTACTATTCCATCACAGATTTTCTTGAAGACAAAATTTAAAAAAGCATTGGTATCTTTAAATTTGTTAGATTAATATCTTTTATTATTTATGTTTTTAATTTTACTTACCGTTTATTATTAATATGTAAATATTTGTACGCCAATATTGGCAAGGCACAGAACTGCACTTCTAATTTATTTTTTGTGTCATCTTTTAAACTTGTGTTTAGCAAATAAATGAAATTTGAATTTGATTTTGTATTTATACGTGTACATTATTATATAACATATAATGTACTTTGGTGGTTATATTTAAATATCTTACAACGAGCTTTGTTAATAGGTATGTTAAATGAAATAGCATCGCAATTTACAACTCAATAAAATATTTACATATGACCTTCATAATAAAAATACTTGCAAAAACCTTAGACTCAATTTACAGCCGTTTTCTTTTACTAAAGATTTTATTTTTCTTAATTAAAGTGACTGTAATTGCTAATTAAGAATCAAAGAGGCGTGCTTGAGTTCGATTTGACATTTCAGACGTAGCAGTTCAACGGACTTTGAACAAGGTGTCTGACACTTTATAAAATTTTACTAAATCTTAATCGTTTAGTTGCTTTTCTGAAATAAGTGTTAGTACTTAGACAACTATCGATTTGAAGTCTTCGGCTTAGATCTCGTCGTTACAAATATTTTATTGGATATTGCTTACACTCGTTTTTCTACTGCGTTATTAGCGCAGTAGTAGAGTATACGGTTCCAAGTTCTAATCAACGATCGAACAAAGTTTAATTAAGTTCTTCAGTTAAGAAGTTCCCAGCAGCAGTACGGAGTCTAGAACATTGTCGCTCCTAAACCGTATCAGACTTAAATTATAACTGACGAAATGTGGATGTGATACTCATCTGCTTTCCCTTCTGCGGATATTGGCATCGGATTATGTATGTACGTTTCTTTTCTGAAAAGGTAGGTAGTTACTACAGATTTTTACTTGCTACGCTCCTGGCATATCTGTCTTGCTTCATGACTCTTTATCCTCTTCAGTTAGAGAAAGGTTTGATCTTTATCCAGAATATCTGATTCGGTCAGAGAATTATCCTCTAAGGCTAATTCTTTCAGTTAACTCAATAACCTTATGCTTGTACTTTCTTAGTCATTTTCTTTTTTGGTATTTTCAATACGGTGTTATATGTTTTGTGCTACGTCCAGTATTCAGTTTGCAGTTTATCCACCTGACTCACTCTAAATTCTGTAGAATCTAAACCTATAAAATAAATGATGAAACAGCTGTAGGCTCTTACTGCCTTGCTCTGAGTGCCCGTGTGACGTCATTACGCTTACCGTCTGTTTAATGAAGCTGACTAGTATGCCTATATATGTGGTATGAGATTATTATTATGAAGTATAAGTTTGTATGTTCTTTAAATGCCTCGACGGTCTCGTGGGACTGGCGTTTGCGCTTATGTTTGCAGTCTACGTACAAGTGTCGGATTCGATTCCCGTCTCGATAAAATTGGATTTTACTGCTAATATCTGACTGGCCTGACGCGAACTGTCCCAGGTAAACCATAATAACTAGAAATAGACTGCACGGATGGCGTAATGGTTTAAGTGGTTGCCTCGCCGATACCACTGCGCCGAGTGTTGTCGGTTCGAATCCCACTCGGGACAAAAAAATGTGTGATCCACAAATGGTTGTTCCAAGTCTGGGTGTTCTTTGTGTCCATAGTTTGAATGTTTGTAAAGTCCCCCGCGACACAGGATTTATTCCCAGTGCCCGCTACTCCCGGTAGTCTTTATAAAAAAACCTCGTTTCATATGACGAGAGGACTAAAATGAAAAGTGACTGCTATACATCTCTGTCTACCCTTTCAATGATATAAGCGTGGAATTACGTACGTCCTTCAAATAACCATGACCACAACTTTTTGTAACACGGTAATTATACCGTGTAGTTTCCTACCTACTCTAAATAAAAAGTGATTTGTTTCAAATAAAATGATTGGTAGGTATTGGAAGCGTTGCTACGTTTCCTCGTTTTTATTCTATCACGGCTAATGCGTCTACCTGCCAACAGCAGTATTAATTGGATTATTAGTCGAGTCCAACAGTACGTAAAGAATCACATTCATTACTATACGTAAAGGCTTTAGATTAATCTGTTTATAATATATTATTAGGTCTTCAGCTATCAAATTGGCGTTAATGTCCTATAATATCGTGGTTACTGTACAAAATGCAATGGATATTTTAAAATTTGATTTGTGTTTCGAGTATAAACTATATATATTATTAATAACATGTAACATTTTATACAATTTGCATGTAAAGTTATGTCGCTTATTGTCTGTCCGTGTTCGTTGTTTCAATTCGCCATATTTACACGATGGTTGATGTTTCTGTATCATACATAGTCTAACGCCTATCTATACTTATATTATAAAGCTGAAGAGTTTGTTTGTTTGTTTGCTTGAACGCGCTAATCTCAGGAACTACTGGTTTGAATTGAAAAATTCTTTCAATGTTGGATAGCCCATTTATTGAGGAAGGCTATAAGCTATATAACATCACGCTACGACGCGGGTCAGCTAGTATTCCATAAAGAGGTAGACAAAGAATATTACGACCACGTTTGGCCAAGTATGGTTTTCGGTTGCTCAATGCTTCTACTAAGAATTTCTAAACCGAAAGTTCTAATAACATTTGTCTCGTTCCAAAAATCTAACTTGATCCCTCATGCGCAGCAGTCGCATTTAACTGAGCGTAATGTATGTACATATAAACAAATAGATAATACATTTATTATTTTTGGGAAAAATAGATATATCCGATTTTGATTACTAGGTTTGTATTAAATTTTAGATACATATTAGCTAGTATTATGATATAAAATGCGTAGGGCTACATAATAGGTGTACTTTACGTATGTATGTAGATAACATCATTTAAAATAAGACAAAACTTAGTTATAAGTTTTATCCCACAGCCTTACATCTAATGCATGCATAATTCTAATCAATGTGCTCTCTGAATTTGAAACTTTCAAAGCCAGGTAAGCATAAAGTTGTCAGCCATCTAACTAACCTAATTATATGTAGTTTTAAGTACCACCACCATTTTAAGCAGCAAAATGGCGGAAACCAAATGGACTTATCATTTTGGTGGCGATCTTCATGTGAAGTGAGAAACATTCATGACTAAATTTACGAGCTTCTAAGATCTTATCAGAGACACTACTTACACGCGTACTTTCTCAAGAGAAAATTCTAATAACTTTACCCTATCCGCAAATCGATGTCGACACCACGACATGAGCAATGCCGTTTGCAGTTACACCATTGCAATAACATTTATTAAATACTGTAAAATATACACAAACTCCTAAATATTATGACTGTAATCAGAAATAACAGTTTATGAATAAACAATTTTACTGTAAATTGCATACAAAATCAATTCACTGACACTTCAGAATTATTTATGTAAATTAGGAAGGTGTGTACCCACGTATGCGGTTATTGCACCAATTACCTCGAGGCTCTTCCTTATGACCTCAGTGGACAGTGACCCTATGGACGGGCCTCCGAACCGAGTTGAATGCTAATCGAAAAACGTTTTGAACGAGATTAATCGATTCAAGGTAGAATATTTTCCTCGATTGGTTTAATGTTTTGGTAATGTTTGGACATTTTGATAATGAATTATTTATTTACCGTAAACAGCCTGTTATAAAAACATAAATTCTAGTCTAAAAAGTCACAATAGTGTACTTAGATAAATACTACACCCACATTTCGTTAGGTATGTTTTTAGTTTTCAAATAATAGAGGACAAAGCTATCCCGTGTACGGAGCACACTTCTAGAAGACACTAAAACCAATTGCTTTATTTCGGGGATTGTATACTCATTAAATGATGTCTACCAAGCTATCCTGAACTTAAGAAAAACTAAAGGCTTTTAAAAAGCGTAACTAAATTACGCTTTATAAAATGAATATGATGACTATTGCTTGGAATCCGTTGTGACACTAGGATTATATTATATAAGAAATATACAATAAAATATAACTCACAAAATTGCCAGAAAAATCGTATTACAACTCAACCATATCATAATAACAAAATAAAATATGTAAATTAAATATTTACCAACTGAGGCAACTTGACTTGCTCAAAAGTTTCTCAACACTAATAATCTAGAAACGCAAAATCTGTGGCAAAATTATATCAAAGACTCAACGTTTAACTGCGCAATTCAACTTTACTGGACCAATCAACGTATATACCACAGAAATTTTCCACAGCAAAATATTATTAGCCCGACATTATACTTGTAAATCGGATGATGAATGGCCGGTTTTACAGTTGCATACGTGACAGTAGACACCGAGACGCCCGCACAATCGATACTCCATAATTATATTATGTTACAATCGTCATTATGTCGATATATCTATGCTGTGATTACACTGTAAGTATATCTAGCTAATATACCTGCTTGGAGATAACTTGGTAGGTATATTTCTTGAGAGCTGCGATTGCTTGGTGGTGTGATATTTGAAGTGCATCAAGGTTGATTCCATTGCACGCATTTCTAACTTTTCGAAGTTATATGTACTTATTCATTATATATAAATTTTTATTGCTTCAATGGTAAAAGAAACTTTGTAAGGTAACTTAAATGACAGACTCGACCATGATGTCATCGAAAAATTGTTTCAGAGTTTGCCTGCTCTCTCCGGGTTTGTTGGTGAAGTATAGTCTTTATTCTATAAAGAGCAGCGATAGCTCAGTGAGGAGACCAACAGACTGCAATGCAGAGGGTTTCGGGTTCGAACCCACGTCGCGCACCTCTGACTTTCGGAAGTTATATGACTTTTCGAAATTATGTGCGTATTGACTGACAATTATCGCCTGCTCCGTGCCTCGGAGAGCACGTTAAGCCATCGGTCCCGGCTGCCATGAACATCTATGGCAGTCGTTATTGGGGAAGTCGACACAAAAGATCCCACTGGGTTGAAGTGTCGCCGGTCTGTACTGACTGGCCCCCACACAAGATAAGATAAGATAGTCTAAACCGTTTGTACTAAGAGTATGAGACTACTTTCAACGTTTTAATAACATTAATAAAGAAATGATTTATTGTATAAAATAGGTATACTGTTTGACACACATTCTTTGTTTTGTAATATTAATATGTACAATATAATGTCACAACCAGCATCCTAGCTAAGTTGTCATAGACAACTTGTAATAAGGATTCTAGTCCCAACCCCATTTGATTTAACTTCTAGGTATTCAATTACACATGGTTAATAGAATAATGACTTACTTAAATAAATACTTATTAGTAAACTCGTATCACTTTAACTACACCACAGTCCTATAAGTCTTCATTTTAGTTATTTATGTCATTTAACTAAGTATTGATCATTAACCTCGTCTTGAATGATTCTTACCAAGCGTAGTTGTACAATGTTGAAGGAAATCTGCGCAGAAGCTAGGTCTTTTAAAATGAAAATTAGCACAACATTATTCAATAGTTTTACATTGTTTATTTTGAAATTAAACACTTTATACGGATTTTATCGCGTTGTTTATTTTACTTTAAACACTGTTATTACAACTACCATCTTAGTCTCCCCGTGAACATGGCTGCTGTAAAGCAACCGAAACGTCGGGGCAAAGTGTAAACTTAAATACAAATAGTTTTAATTAGAAAATATATAGCTTAAATAGTAGTAAAATTCAATAATAGTAGTGTTAGAGTTTTCAAAATTATGTAATAACAGTGTTGAAAGTAAAATAAACAACGCGATAAAATCCGTATAAAGTGTTTAATTTCAATGTATAACATTCGCGTAAACATAAGACAACATTGTTTATTGTTTATTTTATTCTTTATTCCGTTAAAATATATTTACATTAATAATTTAAAAACGAATTAATCTAATATATATTTACAAACATATTAAAAAAGGTAATATAATTACAAAAACACAAATAATTATAATACTAAATATTTACAAAATGGTTTAGGCAACGTAGAATTCTTCAGCATCGCTGTCAACTGGTAACGTGCCCAGAAGACTGGCAGCGTTGCCACGTTGAATAGCAATGCTGATTCTTTGGGCCAAGAAAAGACCAGCCTACTGATCACGCGAAACGTCGATCAGGCGTTTTGCGATCTTCCTGTACAAAATACGAGCTCTCGGACCCCATGAACCTAGGGATTCCACCCCAAACGGCGCAAAAATGTAATTTCCGACTAAACTACTATGTTTGCACCGTTTGAGGGTTTCCGCGGTTGCAGCAGCAACGTATATTGTGATTTACATTAAAATGATTCATTGCGTTGCTGCCACGTAATTTTACTTTCCCTTTGTGTATACACTTAAATAGTATTTTTATCAATACCGCCTTTTATAAAGCCGCATCGGTAGTTAATGTGACTGCTATACGTGAGAGTGGGGTTTGACTCCTAGGGCAGGCAGAGTATTCTTCTAAACAAAAGTTTTCAGTAGTAGCACGGAGTGCTAGCACTGTGCCCGAGTCGTATTTAAGGAAAGAAAAGAAAGATAATTACATCAACTTATTTATATGGACTGCCGCGTTGGTGTAGAGGCTTGTGCGTACGACTGCGAACTATGAGGTTCAATCAAAGCTTCAATTCACGCGTCGTGCCAAGTAAAAGTTTATCGGATCTTTGGCAATCTCATATAAAACCTGTAGTTAGATACCAATTTCACAAGACAACACAAATTATTATTATTATTATTGTGGCTCAGCAACACCCAGATAATATACTCATTCTAATGCGCGCTGAAGGTATTTGTGTAAATGTCTATAGAGAGATATTAGTTCATAACATTAACGATTTAATGTTTTTACCAAGGCCTTGGTAACTCCATTGAGCAACTGTAATAGGTACTAATAAAAAGCATAAATTTCAATAAATAAATAATTATAAGAACAATGTTTCTAAGTCCAGTCGAGATCATTAGCGAACCATTTACGCACAGGTATAGACCCGTAATGATGCGTCCCATCAGCTACTTATATTATGTAAATATATTATGTAATCATACTATCAGCTGACATCTATACATAAGCTGCCACATAATGTACTAGATAAAGCCTGTAGGTACACACGTGTTAAAATTAAATGATATTTTTGAGCTCGGCCATTTATTGATAAAGTTCAGAACTAGTACCTATTATTAAAACAACATTCAATTTGAATTACTATCGAATTACCGGGGTACCTAGGTGTGACGTCAGAACATGGTCTATAAGAACGCCGAGTCTCATGTAAATCCATTCATGGGTCTACACGTAATCGTGTAACAAATATCGTTAGAAATTTACTCATTTATGATTGTAGTCAAGATAGAGAATACATTCAGTGACATAGCTGAACATTAAAGAAATACATACAGTATGCATGAAAATTGTATGTTAATAAATTGTGATTAAAATAATTATCTTATAACCATTGCTGCAGTAAAAGATGAAGAGTTACCACTATTATTGTGCATACATACATGATAGAGCACTTGAAAATATTCGGTATGTTTATCGACTTATATTACCGACTGTATCTATTACTATTTATACTAGTTTGTTCTACGTCATATGGTGCAACAATGATGCAACGAATACAGAATTAAATGTCAGTATAAGTACCGCACACTTATAAGTAATAATGTGAATTACTTACACTCGAATATTCTTATCAATTGTTATAATTAAGTCAGTGAGTAAACTATAGTATGCATCATGAGTGTGTTTGCCCAAAACGTGTCATATGAAACTAAGGCGACAGGCGGCAGTAGTCTTATAGAATTCGATTGGTTATGAGACTTAAGAGTTCTAGTCTCATACACTTTAAGATTGACTTTAAGTTGGAAATATGCATTTTTTTTTATGTAGTTGTTTGGCAAACGAGCAGACGGATCGCCTGATGGTAAGCGATTACCGCCGCCCATGGACACCCGCAACCCCAAAGGAGTTACAAGTGCGTTGCCAGCCCTTTAAAAAGGAATGAAGGAGGGAAAGGACAAAGGACAGGATAGGAAAAGGATCGGGGTAACTGGGCCTCCGGCTCTTCTCACTCACCGATACGAAACACAACAGTACGGGTACCGTTACTTCACGCCGGTATTCTGTGAGAGGGTTGTACTACCCCGGTCGATCCGGCCCATTCATGCTGAAACCAGCAAGGCATATTTTATCACACTTTCTTACAGCCTTAATTACAGGGAATAAGCCCAGAGCTATCTATCAGAACCTCCACATGAAATAGTTCAAAGATATGTTGAGGTTAAGCCGATGACAAAAATATATGAGAATATTGAATCTCCATATCGACAATAGTCAGTCACAAAATATGTCGTGGGGACTACTCTACTCAGACTATAATATAGACAGACATGTTATAGGCATACATTTCTATGTTTTAGACGTTTAGCCATTTATAACCGACTGCACTACATGCCAAGGCACGTAGGGATACGACTTTTCTAAATGACCATCCACATGTGAGCATGGTCGTGGCAAAGTTCTAGTTCTAAAGCCAGTTGTATCATTCCATGACTATAACGCAGTCGCACAGTCATACTTTCAGAGGATTGTGAGCACGCACAAATGTAAAATATCTTTCTTTTATTTTTATCAATATATTGAAGTTACAAAGCCTGTTCCAATTTTTTCAAGACAATCAGTAGCATATTGGCGCGATACCTTATTGAAAAACGCTGAGTTTCTGTCGCCAAATCTTCTCAAGCGAGATCGCTATTCCCTTTGAGTAGACGTCTCATATCGTGCGATGCAAGGCAGCATAATATTATTATAACGATCTTCGATACTTTTCATTTTTTATACAATTGACGTAGGGTACATTTTGCGATCGTTGAATACCTTACACTTAGAAAACATGTCAAAGTATTCAAATAGTGTTACAGTTAAAGATTTTCTAGTAATTATAAAACTGTGTCTTAGTTGTTAAAGTCAGAATTGCGATTTTTACAACAAAACTACTTGATCCAATTGTTATAAATTGTTAAGGAAATCTGGGCGTAACATTCCTCAGCCCTAGCCCTTCAGGAATTTATTGGCATAAGTCTATTCATGTATGATAGCCTAACAAAAAGAAGTCCTATTCATAATAATGAGCTGTATCAAGCATAAAACCTATTATGTATGGAGATCGAACGTGCAGTACTCAGCACATTGGCACCGAGAAGACAACTTAAACAACTGGTTGATTGAGTGTTAAATATTTATAAGAATACATTACAAGCCATAAATATAATTACATCTTTTTATAAAGCCTATTAGTATTATATGACGCCATACAAGGCGTTCTATTATCCTAATAGGTGTAAAATAGTAATAGCATGTGAAACAAAACTAATTTAATGATAGTTTTCAAGAAATAAGTACACAACCTGACATGAACATTTAAACCAGGGTAAAAATACATCTTTCAAGTGTCATTCTGTTTCGTTCTTTTAAAACCACAGACCAAAGAAGGCGATAGATTACCACAATTTATTTTCTGAATTTTACCTTTACCTTTACTTAGGACATGAAGGCACACAGAGATCAGTCTAGTAGACACAGCGTGGTACAAAACGATGAACAAAAGAGAAACAAAAGATATGTGAGTGATCAAATTAAAAAGAGAAAGATTGTAAAAGTCATAAACGTGAATGAACATTAGATAAAGAAATATTAAACAAGTAATAAAGATCTCACTATTTAAAATAGTTAAATGAAAGATAATTTGTAATATTTTATAAATATATTTTTACATATCATTCCCACCTCGTTAACTCTGGTTTCAGCCATGATGATTGCAATATGCTTGTAAATAGACGGTAGTAGTAGTATTCTATTGTATTTTAATAGCAATTTCTAGCCCTAGTAACAGCGAACTATGTAGCAAATTTACACTAACACAAAAACGATATATATATATAATTAGTGAAAATTTTTGAAGCACTTCTCTCAAATTAGGTTAAAGAAAACTTGCCCTTCTATGTCATATCTATTAGAGTTAAAAGTCTATGTTTAAAACCGAGTGTTTTAAACACCGTATATTTTTTTCAACAGTTTACGATCAAAAGCTTTACTGTTCGTGTTCGCGTGCACTCTGTACTTAGGTCTTGATTAATATTTATAATTTTAATTACTAGTTTCATTACTGACGTTGATAGAGGGTTTGGTTCTCCGGTTGACTATTTAAAAAAGAGAATTTGTGAGCGAAATGGACATTTGGGGTAAATGCTATGACATAAACACAACATTGTTAATTATTTTAGATCACAATGTTTTTAATATCTATTAGTAGTAAAAATATATTGACGGCACGGATCGCGTAGTAGAATATGGAGTTGCCTCGCCATTGCCACTTCTCCGAGTGTTGCTGGTTCGATGCCCACACGCGACAAAAATTTTGTGATTTATAAATAGTTGTTCCCAGTCTGGGTAATTTTTGTGTCCGTTGTTTTAAGTATCCCCAGTTGTGATTCATTTGATTTAAAAAGTTAAATCAAATTAATCACAAATCATCATTGTGACCATGCACCGTATGTTATCGACAAATATTATTTTATTCAATTTGTTACATAATCTCTTTACGCTTATGAACTAACTATGAGCTATGAATTCCTTGGCTCTGGCCCTACGCCGAAAGTGGCCGAAGTGGTCGCCTTGACTTTTTCACTACGCCGAGTGCTGTAAATTCGAATGCCACAGGGGACAAAATTTGTGTGATTCTCAAATGGTTATTCCGATTCTAGATATACTTTGCATTCAGCAGTTATAACTAACACAAGAGTTGTATAAAATGAAGTGAAATTGTTCTTTTCATATTTATGTATGATAATTATTTTCCAGATAAAGTATTCAAATGCCTTAAATCCAAATCTAAGATACAACCATTGGATAAAACAGGAATCATACAAAAACAGATCTGAGTAACTTAGTAGCACCTGTCTAGTCATTTAACTGCCTTCGATGGCAGTAAATGACACATGAACGCACTCTCCATAGAGACGAATACTTAAATATATTATGCACAGGTGTTTTCTATGAGACTGCTAGATTGCAATGCCGTTTATAAGATAGAGAAAGGTGGCATTCAAGTTTTAAAATAGCTGATTCTAAGTGCATTTATGTCCCTAGTTTTTATTTTTCTAATCTAATATCGATAAGAATTGAGGTGCTTAATATCTTATTTTGTACCTACCTACGCCTGAATTATTTTCTGTATGCTCATGGTATGAGTTAGACCTAGATGGGCCACGTGATAGGCAGCAAGCATATTGCAGTCTATTGTGGATATTTTGCGATGTGCCGTTACTGATGATTTCCTAAAAAATACTTATATGACACAAAGTGAAATGTATATCACAGGACTAACCAGAAACTAAAAAATATGTAATTATATACACTTCTCATCAAAACAATCGAAACACCTTGCAAGTTTATGTTTTGTAAGGATTATCAGAAAAATGTGTATATTTAGGAGTATATGTCAAATGTCGTTTAATAGTGAATAATATGAGGTTTTCAAATCCTAATGTTAATGTTCTAAATTCAAATTACATTTTCATAGGTTTCGTATTTTGTTTAACAAGTATTTTTTACCTTGTATGGAGTATGAAGGAAATTGATAAAACAACACACATAAATGAAAAAAAAAGCTAAGAAACGTTTATTTAATAACTTGTATTTCCTCCCTGAGCTCTTATTACTGCTTCCATACGGTTCTTCATCGATTGGATGAGAGGCTCGATCAAATATTGTGTCATTCCATTCCATTCCTCTCGGATTGCATTTTGCAGCTGGCTAAGTGTTTCTGAGGCCAGGTCTCTTGCACTAATTCGTCTCTTTAATTCATCCCATAGATGGTTATTTGGATTCATGTCCGGGCTTCTTGCTGGCCATTCCATAATGGAGATACCAACTCCCAGATTCCGATTCCAGACTGCCAGATCCTGAACGGCGCGTGAACAAACCAGTCTCCCGATAGCGTTTGTAGACTCTATGAACAGACGACAGGCTTAGATGCAATATTTCAGCCACAATACGCTGAGTAAGTCCAGAATCCAGCAATGCCACCACTTGGGCGGCTTCTGCGGGCGAAGTATCCATATGTTTAAGAAAAAAACTGTTTCAGACGTTCCAAAGTCACAATACACACACAGTATACAGAATACAGAACAAAAAGTTTTAAGGTAAGCGCTAATTTTAGTTTTCAAAGGTGAAATGTACTCCAACTCTAAACACACATTTGTCCCAAAACAGTGAATCATTTCATTTATAGGATAAACAAATGAAATACTAATTTTGAATTTAGAATTTTCGCTTATCACTGTAATGGCCAAACTTTTTTTTTCATGGAATAAAATCTCTATTGTGTTAAATTAGGACAGAAACCATAAAAACGGATATGTTTCGATTTTTCTGATGAGAAGTGTATATTAATTTAAAAAGACTATTTTACCTAGATGCAATTTAAAGAATTGCGGAGATAGTCCTCCACAACATACTGTTCCATTCTTATCCTTTACTCCATATTTAATTCCATTTCTCCAGATTTGCTAAAGCGTAAAAATACAAGTGTATTGCAAGCTGTGGGGGGTTACGGTAACTTCTGACTTTCAGAACTTTGCATATGTCAATTCGATAAAAATAATTTATCACAAAAAGTATTATTTGTATAAACAATTTTGAAGGAACGGATGGCGACAACTAACGCCTTGCCATTATCACTGATCCAAGCACGGCACAAAATTTTGTGATACACAAACAGTCGTTTCGAATCTGGATGTTCATTGTGTCCGTTGTTTAAATATCTGTAAAGACCTCCGCTTCACAGGAATTATTCATAATTAGAGCGCTGCACTTTAATAAAGAAATCGGGCTTCTTCAGGTTTCGACAACTAGCGCTGTTATTTTAATTTACTATATCTCTTACAAAATATAAGTATTTAAAAAAAAAAATTGTCTCTAAATACATAGACGGGGTCATAAGATCATATGCACAATATTCTTGAAATTTGCAATTATAGTTAATTTCAAAGTAACGAGGTCGTTAGCGATTATTGTATGCAAACATAAAATTATTTTAATATTTTAGAACGTTTTTAAGATCAAATGTCATCCTTTATTTTCGCAGAATATTTATTTGTGGTTCAAGAAGAGATATATACCTATACGCGACATTTTTCTTTTTTACAACACAACGCTCGCACTAGGAATAATTCCTGTTCCGCGGGGGACTTTACAAACATTCAAACAATGGGCACAAAGAATATCCAGACACGGAACAACTATTTGTGAATCACACAAATTTTTGTCCCGTGTGGGATTCAAACCCACGACACCAGGCGCAGTGGCAGGGGCGAGGCGACCACTTAAACCTCTACGTCATTCGTGCAGTCTAATTCTTTGGACAAGCCTCGATGGCAAAGCGGCAATGAATGCGACTGCTGTCCAAGAGGTCTCGAGCTTGAGTACCAGCTTGGATCCACAGACGGTTATTGGGTTTTTCTAGCAAGAACATCTTGCGCCATCCGATCGTATTGGATTGCCGTCTTATAGGAAAATGAGAGTTAGGGAATAGAGAGGTCACTTGTGTTTGCACACTATAATGACGCCAGTGCAGATGGCCATTCTCCGTTAGGTTGGCTGCCATTACCAAAATTCGTTCTGGAAAATCTTATTTACAGAAATTAGAAAATATAATATTGGAACTAATACTTCTTATTTCTCGAACGGAAAAAGGTGAAAGTTAGGTGCTGATATTTATATAAATTTACTGCATACCCCATAAGAAGATGACTAAAACCAGATATAAATGCAATGCGGCGTGCATGATATTGATTACTAATGACTGAAATAAATCATTATGGAACATTAAAAACGTGACTTTGGTAAAATGGCACATCACTATCTTCGTCATACTTGTAGCGTTAGTATTACTAAATTATACCTTTTATAGATTGGGCTGTAATATTTGTGGATATACTGATATGATGCGAAATTCAAAGAAATATGAATATTCAAAAATTAGACTAGAATTACTGTAGCAGGAACGTCATTGCCTCGCTTCTTCCGTCATGCTGAGTATTATAGGAGCAAATTAGAACAGTTGCTTGTGTGATCTAAACATATTTAATTAATCTCTGTATACATTGTGTCCGTTAATTGTACGTTTGTAAATTCGGTAGTGTGAGAACTGTCTTTTAGCACAGTCAAAGTTAAACACACTGTCTTCCAATATCGATTGTTATAAATATTGAGGACAGTACAGATCGACGTTTAAGCATACTCTTCTAGGCAAGGAGGTACGTATTTTCCTCTAAATGTTCATTAATGAGTATGACATTTGTTCTTGATAAATAAAACATTTTTCCTTACTTAATAGTTCAAATGTTTGTCTTATAAAATAATAACAAACGAAACACCTATACTCATCTTCCAATATTGGAACCCCTCGAACAATGCTCGTGGAACGTTCGAACACGGCGGTTAAGACAATAAACTTTGACAGTCAATTAATCATGGCGGTTAAATCACAAAATCAATATATGCGCAGCGGTTTTCGAATGCAGCCAACTCCGTGTTAACTGCATTTCCCTGTCACAGAGTAGTGAGTACTGCTGATGTCTATGTAATTGTATTGTATTTTTGGATGTATGCCTGTGGTTGAATTGCCAGCTACTATTGTAATAGATCGAAAATCTTGTTCTATGTGCATGTGCATTCTCGCGCAGTTTAATCTTCGAAACTCCTTAAACCCTAGTATAGCCGATTTTAAATAATATCACAAAGTTGTCATATAATAGCGATTTCAACAAATATTCAGGCCTTATGGGAAACGTGGTTATTTGTTAATATGACTGTATCAACACTCAAATGATTCGAGCATCATCCACGACTGTCGTTTGAGACATATAAAAATAATAATTTATAAAAGCTAGTTTATTCCAACGCTGGATATTTTTGGTTCCATCTAAAAACTCTATGTTTTATGGATACAGTATTATCACTAAAGAGGCAAAATAAAAGTTCGTGTAAGCCTCCCAAAATTTCGGGTATTTTCTAATGTTATAAGATAGTAAAAATCCTGTGATAAGAGAAACATAGTAATAATAATAAAACAAAGTATCTGCCAGTCAACTGATCTGTGCACCTGTACTTTGCACAAGGTCCATCAACTTTACCTTTTGAGATATTCCATGTTCGTCACGGCGGCGATAAAAGTCTATAAAAAGATTGTCCCTATGACCTTCGAGAGCTATTGAACCTGAGCGTTGCATTGGAACGTTATCATATCCATAATTTACTATAAATGAATCTGCCTAAACATAGGTTATAGATAGAAAAAGTAAAACAATCACATTACAGAAACAAAATTACAAAAAAATCCGCAGAAATTTGTTTGTGATATATAAATATTTGATGCATATTTCTAATTTGTATGACATAGAACGGTGTAAGAAGCTGCAATTCCCTGCTTATATTTCTTGGGTACTACGACAAAAATTTTATTTGTATAATTTTTATTCTATAAATTTAATAATTTTTGCCTCTATGACTTGGTCGTGTTAACATTTTTATTGAGTTCATACTTGAATTTTAAATAATCTCGTAATTTATGTTATTGTAATGTATAATTTTATATGCTGATTATGGTAGTATATGTATCTCTTTATATATAACTTATGTACCTGACATCCTGTAAGTATGCTTCTCTCAAATAAAGTATTCTTATTAGCTGCAAGGACAATTTAAATGCTGGTTATGTTTTAATTCTATGGATCCTGTTTATTCTATTGATTTATAGAATATCAGATATAATCCTAATTAATATAATAAATGGGAATGAGTGTTTGTTTCTTTTGCTTTTAGGCCTTAATTACTCTACTGACCATCATGAAATTTCGCATACACGTTGTCGGAGGTACAGAAACCAACATAGGAATTTTATTTCTATCCAGAAAAAAAGTCTGTTCCCGATAAATAAAGAATTGACATAACTTGCAAAAATAATTTATTATAAAGCGAAGTCCTAGAACATATCTAGTATCCTAGCTAGAATAACAGCAAAACGTTTAGATTTTATATTTTCTGATTACACTTGATAAGAAGACAAATAAGGAAGCAATTATAACAGACCTTATTAATTATGCAGTCACTACTGAGGCTCTTAACGTTTATTACGTCGATGCAGCTATAAAAAATACATGTGGTTAATGTGCGAATAATAACTTTCGTACGTGTTATTAATGATTAAAACATTTAAACGGTCATTTAGTTTAAGTTATAACACAAAAGGAATATACTTTTTAGTGTATATTACCTGCCTGTGTCCCAGCAGACTACAAATAGATACTTAGAACCAAATAAAAGATAATGTGGAATCTATTTTATAATACTTTTTATTGACTGCATCAGATACCAAGTACTAAACAATATAAAAAAAAAACAATTACACTTTTCCAATCCGGTAATTGAGCCCAAGACTTCATCCACAGCCGTATTCTGTACCTACCGCTGCGCCACCAAGGCAGTCATGAAGAATCATGAAGATAATAATGTTTAAAAAATAAGGAAATTATACCCCCCTACTGTCCAATTTAACGCATTCCAACCGTTTACTAAACAGAAATAAAGAGCCAACAACAAATTATTGCGACAGCCAGCCAGACCGGAAAAACTCGACTCCTTCCGATGAAATTGTAAACAATGGAAAAAAACTCTGGCATAGTACACGTAAGAACTGCAGATAAAATCCACCTATTACATGCATTGTAACAAAACGCTTCGGTTACTTATATAATACATAAACCCGGTTTTTTTAATGCGATCTTGGTCACGTGGTATTTTACGCTTATGTTATGTAGGGATTGCGAAGTACCAGGTTCGATTTCTAAGTTAAAAGCGTTATTGAGATTTTTTGGAGAATTGGATGGCGTGGCGTCGACAGAATAGATGTTTATTTAATCCTCGTTTCAATACATACAACCATAGATTTTCGAAAATTACATTATATTTTAATAGATCTATAAGAAATTAAAAATCATAAATACATTTATTTGATAAAAATTACAATATTTGCTGTTGAAATAAAAAGACGAAGCAAATATAAAAGAAAATGGTAATTTTAAGAGTATAACCTAACACGACTTATTATGGACACTACAATCTGAAGTTCGATACATTCATTAACGGTACTAATGTTTCTAGGTATATTTAGCAAAATTTTATTCTAAAATTAATGATATGCAATATTAATCGATTGTATCGCACACCGGCGGCCAGCACAATAGAATTTTAATTATATCTGGCAATATTATATTATTAAATGCACGTATGGCTTAGTGGTGTAAGTGGTCGCCTCGCCGCTATTGCTGCGCCAAGTGTTGTGGGTTCGAATTCCACACAGGACAAAAAGTTTTGTGATCCACAAATGGTTTGCCCAAGTCTGGGTATTCTTTTTGTTTGTTGTTTTATATTTTTTTATGTTCCTCGTCAAAATGATTACACTCCGCCTCATGTGGTCTAAGAGCAATGGCCTCCACACCGTCTTCATAGCAGCTGAGGCGATGTTGAGGTCTCTACTTTGACGGTCTGGGTAGGTGCTTTTCCACGCCCCTCTTAAAGAACCTAGGATTAAAGGAAGAGGGAAACACGTGCCTTGGCAGAGGATTCCAGGCCTTGATTCTTTGGCAGAGGTATGAGGACCAAAACTCGTGGTGCGCGCTCTTATAGTACCTACCGTACCGTAAGGATGGCATCTGAGCCCAGCACGCGTTGTTCTGGATAGAAAAGAGAAAGGATTTGAATGTTAGTAAAGTTAACCGTGACACAGAAATGATTTCTAGTGCGGGTCTAGTCTTTAAAAAAGAATACATTTGCACATAATTTGGACCAATCTAATAAAGAAAAGTTTTATTATAAATGTTAACAAAAAATTGCAGATCATCATGATGCCATGTAAAATAAAATGTTGGTGAAATCACTCTCATTATCACGGCCCGGTTAATGGCCTTCGAAGTGCATCGATTTCTCGCCCAGTCACCTTTATAACGGTTTAAAGAGGGTATCACCCTTGATGTGTGAATTAGTGATTGCAATGTAAGTTCTTTTGGTTAATATGATGCATATATGCAATAGGTATTTAAAGTCAAAAGGATAACTTCAGATATTGCATGCTTGGAATAAATTGAATATTGACTGTTCAAGGAAATTCATGCACAGGAGTTTGAGATTGACTTTGGATTTTATGCTGGAGTCAAAGTAGTTTTTCTTTTGTTTTTAATACTAACCCGAATCTGCATGAATTATTCATGCTGCAAACGCATTAATAGTATCATGCAGCTTGGCGAGCGGTCTAGCGCGATATGATTTTGATATACATTTATCATTGAACATGAAAATAATTGGTATATTTAAGTGTAATGTATTTTTACTATTGACGTTGTATATTTCCTAGAATGTACATATAATATGTAGAGATCGAGGTATGCAAGCAAAGAGACGTTTCTCCACGGCGCCACGATGGTTAATATCGGGATCCAAGTCCTATTATGACGTCATCATAGTTCCAAAATCTTCCTTGAAGCGTTATTTGAATTTTACTACCATACTACACGTCTTAATTTTTTTATTATTGCAAAAGCTAACTACCTAATTTAAAATAGAAAAAAGAAACAACTAATATTCGTCGTTCTATGTCAATCATGTTTACACGTGTACATCTTAACATCTGAACATTTTGCGTATACTAGAACTCATGGCACCTATTTTCAGTATCGAAAAATTTGAATATAATACAATCGACGGGGATTTCCGCTTCTACCATTTTGATGGGAAATGTAACTGGTATATATTTCTAAGTATAACACAGTAATTAAAATTAATAAGCACAAATTATAACTGCGGTGGAAAAGTTGTACGTCTCATCGAAAATTGAGGGGACTAGTGGTAAACGACTGGTTTGTGATATCACTAAGTGGTTCTACTGTTTATGTAAGTGATCGTATTTCCCGATGTTTAATTGATATAAGAGTTGGCGCATGGCAATACTTTTATGCGTTTTTAGTCAGCTAATTCTCGTCATTTTTATCGACTAAGTTGATTGGCAACCTCTTGTTTTGTTATTCTGTAAGGGAATCAAATATGAGTGTAAAATAATGTCTAATAATATTTGCATTGCCATTTCTTACATCTAAATAATAATTTACAGACATGCCTTGTGCTCATTTACTTACAGGCAACCACATCTATTAAAAATAAAACTTTCGCCACAGAAATTAAATAAAAAGCTCAAAACACATTAACATAAAATTTAAAATAGATAGACAAGTTAAAAATAGACATGAAATCCTAGCCTAGTATGGTACTATAATTAGCAAAGCCTAAAACCCAGGCATACGATGACTTTTTCTTAAATACAAACAAGTTGTCACCAAAGATATCCAAATCTGCCAGTTGTTGAAAACTATTATATGATTTGCCTATTCGTGTTAAAGGTGAATTAATGTCGCTTTGTGAGATATTAGAGTTATTATTTAATTGCATAAATCGTGACTTGGCTATATCATTTTCTACTTCAAGCAATATAAACATTAGTACTCCATATATTTTGAATTGACTGCAACATTGTCAATGCTCACCAAGTTGCTTGATCCGTAAATGGAACAACCATTAGTTTGATCTACTGATGATAGTCTCGACATAGTTATAACATTACGTCTGCATATCCCTGAGAGATTAGGCAGAGATATAAGCCAATCACATAAAAGAGAATCAGAATTTATTCGCATTTTGAATTCGTTATTTGAATGTTTGTCTACTATAGATACATAAATTATTGCCTAGTATAATACTGACCCTAATTATAAACTATCCCACTTCTGGGAACGGGCCTCTTCTCAGTATGAAAAGGGTAAGGTCATGGTCTATCACGCTGACCCAATGCAGATTGGTAGACGTCACATACTTTGAGAACATTATGGAGAACTCTCAGATATGTTGTTGTTTTTATTGGTGTGTCTAATAAATTACTTTTCTTTCTTTCTTATATGCAGATTTCCTCACAATGTTTTCCTTTACCAAAAGGGCAATAATTAACAATTTAATATGCACATAACTTCGAAAAGTTAGAGGTTAGTGCCTTTGGATCGAAGTTGAGTTTCCTACTACTAAATAATAATGTCTTTTATCGCTATCTTGGCATTTCAGTATTTCGGTTATTGTAGGTTTTTGCGCTGTTAAAGCAATTGAAAGAAGTTTTTCTCTACAATTTTTCTTTTGTGCTGCGAAAAGTTTGCAACAAAATAATGAGCTCATCTCAAAGGAATTTACATTATCATAACCAGCCAGTTAAGAAGGTTAGCGCATTGTTGAAGAGTACTCATTTGCATCTAAATGCACAATAAGGTCGAATAATGTCGGTAGGTCACCCATCCTATTTATGATTGCGAGAAGGTTGTTGCACTGTGTTGACACTAAAATTAGTTTTTCATTTAGCAGTAGAAATAATATTTTTGTGTCACTAATTTATTTTCCATTGACATATCTATGCATTTTAAACAGTTGTTTATTAAAGAAATCTTGATTTATCTACATATATATCTTTTATACATTCGAGGTGGCAAATGAATTACCCGTTTGATGTATAATATTGTCCCTGTCCCTCTTATCTCAAGGCAGAGAACCTCCACCATCAGTAATGGAGAATATGTAAAGTTTACTTAGAGTATTTGTAATACTGCACTCTTCATCTTTGAGCTTAAGCCTTTTGATATGCAATTGTGACATACTAACTAATAAATGTATAAAATTTACTAAACTCTCTTTATTAACATTTATTTAGTCTTCTTCTAAGAGGTTAATGAAAACACTATGTGAGTCTGTGGGTCTGTCTGTTAGTGACAGTTTGTTAGTGACAAGCATAGCTCCGGAACCACTGGACCGATTGTCTTGTAACTTGGTGTGCAGACACCTTGGGGTCATCCCTCGGTCGAGTTTGATTATGGGCCTTGTGGGTCAAAAGATTCCTGAGATATAGGGGTCACAAGGTCATAAGATCAGGGGATATCCACCAACAGAGTGATTTGGAAGTGCAAGGGAGAGTCTGTCCAGCCAAATTGCAATAGTTATAGTGTTCCTACGGTACATATCGCAGCGTTGAACCACAAGTAGAACAGAAATTTATATTATAATGTTCACGATGACCGACCTAAACGAGTAAACAAGGTTCCAGCCCGTCTATCTGCAAGTGGCTACTGCTGCTTACCGTTACTAGCAACTTAGAAAATCATTGTTGCATAGTTGACTTGCACTTTTACTGCTAGGGCAAGGGACAAATATCACACACGTCCCGTTCATGATTAAAAACCTCGATTAGGTTTAAAACTAGTTGGGCAAACCCAAATAACAAATGTGAGTCTAACTGTCAAGTAATATACTAATAATAATAGTACTTGGGTATGCCCTGGACGGGCGGGTCCGTAAACTCTTGATGGAATACTATAATCATCACACACATTCGTCTGTGATGGGATTGTATATCCCACGGAAATGTGGAGGTCGAGGCTTTTTGAATGCCAAGGCCCTTCATAACCGCGAGGTGTGCAACCTCAGAGAATACTTTCTCTAGGCAGTCGTGGGTATGCATCGGGATGTAGTTGCTGTGAACACTGGACTCACCACGCTCAGTTTGGCTAAAGAGAACTGCCGGAAGCCTGTAGTACTTAGCACTAACGATCGCAGGGATGTATGGCAGAGCAAGGAGCTTCACGGTAGGTTCTACAAGGCTTTATATGGAGCCGATGTAGACCTGTTAGCCTCCGTGAACTGGCTACGTTTCGGTGACCTCTTTGGGGAAACCGAAAGTTTTGTCTGTGCTATTGCGGACGAAGTTATCAAGACGAATAACTACCGGAGATATATTTTGAGGGATGGTACGGTTGACATTTGTCGGGCGTGCCACCTGCCTGGTGAGTCCCTCAGGCATATAGTTTCCGATTGTTCTCGTCTTGCTAACGGCGAGTACTTGCACAGACATAACCAAGTAGTCAGGATTGTTCACCAGCAACTTGCTCTGGAATACAAACTTGTAGATGTTGAAGTGCCGTATTACAGGTATGTAGCTGAATCATTTCTCGAAAATGATCATGTCACGTTGTCCTGGTATTGAACTATCATCACAGACAGGACTGTTGTGGCCAACAAACCTGACATTGTGGTGATAGTTCGACAGAGCGCCGCGCAATGATTATCGATGTCACCATTACACATGACGGCAATCTTGCGAAAGCTGAAAAAGATAAACAAATTAAATATCTCGATTTAGCTCGCGAGGTTGCCGACATGTGGGATGTAGATTCGGCAATCAATGTGCCGATAGTCATATCTGTCAATGGTCTAATAGCCAAGAGCCTCAATCACCATCTAAAGAGGCTCGCGTTAGGTGCTTGGATCAAGGGTTTGATGGAGAAGGCAGTGCTATTAGATACGGCACGCATTTTTAGGAGGTTCCTATCGCTGGAATCCTAACCACCGGCAGCTTGGATCCTGTTCCCGATGCCGGTGGGTATCATATATTTTATATTTTAAATGTATTTTTTATATATGTATATTTAAAAATGTAAAATATATTGTAAGGATTTGAATAGAGTATAATAATAATATCATTATTATTGTCTATTTTATTTAATTTTTTTTATATACAGCGTTTCCGGTAATTAATGGATAACCTGGAAATGTCTTATAGTGGAAAGTACATACTTATTGTACATAGAAACCTATTGTGTCTAGTCACTGGTGTGCTGCTGCCAATCATTAGGTTACATAACAGCTGGTGGTTTGTTAAGCATTGCAAAACTGCCGCAATATACGATTTTCTGACACCACAATTGATATTTAATACTTATGGTGTTTGTTATATTGAACAAATACGGCAGTAATTATGGCCATGTTGAAACAATCGATTAATCTAATCGTGAGTGCACAACAGCCTTAAGATAATGTTAAAGTATCATAACTCACTTTACTTTTCCGTCAGCACCATATCCAGTTTCAACGCGGATATGCCCATATTATACCATAATATTATTTAGTATGTGACCATGTTGGTAAATTTATTGTTAAGCAATTATAGTCAGTGGCCTTAACTATTGTTTCCTTGAGTATCAATGCAGTTTTGACTTTTATCATAAGGGTTCGATTTATTAGGTTCACATTAAATAATCAAAACTGTTGTGTTCCGCTTTTTTAGTCTTTACAGACTGCTCCAACACTAGGAATAATTCCTTTTGGCGAATGTACTTCCATGAAAAAAAAGGAACTTACATCAAACAACGGGAACTAAGAACACTCTTTGTGTGGACGACATAATTTTTTGTCCCGCGTGGGCACCGTTTGCACTGTTATTCTAATTAATATGAACTACTATAACTAGATTAGATGTAGTCCCTGCCCTTGATCTCAGACCTGTTTGAAGAACTTATTCTAGATATATGTATCTGGAAAACAATTTACTGTACGTATTAGTTTAGGCTGCCACCTTGCTTCTACGACAAAATATATGTGAACCTCAAATATTAACTTCGAGTCTGGGTGCTATACGGAATTAATGCAAGTACGGGAGATGTTTTTTTGAAATTTACAAATATATGTAATATATGTTGACCGCTAGACATATTCAAGCCGCCGGCGGACCGCTGTAGTTCAATAGATAAGAGATTTACTGCAGGGTAGTGTCTTATCCCCATTTTTTTACTATTTTAATTACCTACCGCACTAATTTAATCCGTTATATTCTCTGCACAGCTGATTACGTAATTATAATTCATTGTATATAGTTATAAATTAGTAATTAGCATCAAGAATTTACCATCTAATTGTTAATGGCAGTTACATATAATTATCTGCCATTGTGCCATTTCTGTTCAATATATTATAATCTATACTAATATTATAAAGCTGAAGAGTTCGTTTGTTTGTTTGGTTGAACACGCTAATCTCAGAACCTACTGGTTCAAATTGAAAAATTCTTTTAGTTTTCGATAGCCTAAATATCCTATTTATCGAGTAAGGTTATAGGTTATATAACATCACGCTACGACCCACGGGGACGGCGCAGTAACTATAAATGCGTGTGACATCTAGTTATTTATAATTACAATGAACAATAACTATTATTATAAATAATAATAATAATAGTATTTTTGAATATACAAAAATAAACATTAATTTGTCAGGTTTTAGAATATCAGATATAATTTTATAACTATTATCTCTAGCCACCGATGTACCACTGCGACTTATTAGGTTAAACATTGTGAAGTAGCTTATTATAGCAATGTGAGCAATTATATTTCAATTAGCTTTTCCCACGGCTTCGCTTATAATATACTAGATGTGGCCGCGGTTTCACCTGCATTTATAATTACTGCAGCGCCCCCGTGGGTCGTAGCGTTATGTTATATAGCCTATAGCCTTCCTCGATAAATGAACTATCCAACACTAAAAGAATTTTCAATTCGGATTAGTAGTTCCTGAGATTAGCGCGTTCAAGAAAACAAACAAAAAAACTCTTCAGTTTTATTATATTAGTATATATGTATATATATATATATATTAATGAGGATCCAACTATGCGCCCCTGACTTTTTGAAGCTATGTGCGTATTAAATACTTAATCATCGCTCGCTTTAACGGTGAATGAAAACATCGTGAGGAAACCTGCATGTCAAGTATTCTACACAATGTTCTCGAAGATATGTGAAGACTGCTAGCATAACCCCTCTCACACTGCGAAGAGGCCCGTGCCTGGGCTGTAGGCAGTGGGACAGTGTGGCTCATATTATATATTATATACAACTATGCCCATTACTAGTTTGTAAGTTATTACTTATTATGGAAGAATGGATTAAATTAGTAGATTTTATTTTTACTAAGAATTAATAATGGCTTATGAAATTGACCATACAATCTCAATAATTATAAGATTATCAGTAGGTACTTTTATTATTTACTAATTATTTATAGAATAAGAAGAAGAATTTGAACATGGTATACATACATTGAATGCAGGATATTATGACAAATAGTTTTTAGTTCGTACATGTTCAGCCTCATACAGTGGCGTATAAAAGGGCACAAGATTTCAGATTAAAACGAACCTATTATGACAGACGCCAAATAGACAGTACATAGTGCGATCACAATTAGAGCAGCGATTAAAGTAAATAATACGATGACAGCAGCTCACTGCGATATCTACTTAGAGTATTACCGATGGCACAGTATTGTAAGTGGTATGTCGCCATTATCAAGGATTGAGAGATACGGGGTTAATTAATGCACTATTTTTTCAGTGTATTTTTATAATAAGTAGATTTTTCCGCGATTTCACTCGCGTAACTGTAGATTTCTCAGTCAATTTTCTGCCCATAAATTTCTATCCCTCGGAAACAGTACTTTTTCTTTTCCGTACCCCTGATGACGTTAAGGCAAACAAACGAACAAAATGACATGGCATTGCCAAGCGGCTAGTAATATATTACTAGCGTCTTGCTTCCTTAAAAGAAAGGTAATGCAATATGTGGCGAATGGAAATGAATAGGAGATGCAGTTTGGTATCCATTGCCTCCAGAACTTAAGCGCATAACAGTAATAATGTAACACTGACGCCGATTCAACACGGAATTTGTTCCGTCAAATTAAAATAAATGAGACGTTTAGGTGTAATTAGATACGTATTTCTATAAAAATAATTGATAGTAGCGCGGCATCTAGTAATGGAGCCAGCAACGGCTCCGGCCCTCTATTACGTTAGAGCTTAATCCAAGCTGGCGAAAGGTTGGTATACTATCAATCAATCAATCAATCAGCCCATTGCAGTCCACTGCTGGACATAGGCCTCTCCCATTTTACGCCACAACATCCGGTCTTCCACCTTCCGCATCCAGTCTGACCCAGCTACCTTTTTCAGGTCATCGGTCCACCTAGCCGGGGGGCGTCCTACCTTACGTTTACCAAGTCGCGGTCTCCACTCTAGGACTCGCTTGCTCCAACGGCCATCGGTCCTTCTACAGATATGGCCAGCCCATTGCCACTTCAGCTTGCTTATTCTGCAAGCTATGTCGGTAACCTTGGTTCTTTGATGGATAACCTCATTTCTAAGTTTATCCCTCAAAGTAACTCCTAGCATAGCTCGCTCCATAGCCCGCTGGATGACTTTAAATTTTGGTATACTATACCTCTGCATAATCCTTCGGGTTTATAAGCGTAAGCCTATGCATGTCCATAGGTACAAAGCTTTATTTTTTATCGTTACTCGGCAAAGTTATAGTAACGGACCTGATGGAAAGCCCAATTACAGTCCATAGACAGTGACGACGAGGAGAAGATAAATGTCTTCTAGTCATCGTCAGTGTCAAGCCGGTCTGACCAGATGCTTCTTCATACTACGTTTGAAGGACCCAATGTCATAGAAGGGATGGAACACATGAGCCGGAAGACTGTTCCATAGTTGTTTGGTATGGCATAAAAAGGAATTGCTGAACCTTTTGGCGCGAGACGGGATTGTGCTAACCGTCAATCGGTGGTTACGAAGACCGGCACGTGTAGTTCTCAAAAGGAAGGGGGAAGGTGGGATGACGTCAAATAACTCTTTCGAGCATTCGCCATGATAGAGGCGATAGAATACGCTAAGGGACGCAATATTTCTACGAAGTTGTAGCAGTTCGATGTCCTTTGTAACCTCCTGGCTGTCGATTATACGTACGGCATGACGCTGCAGTTTATCTAAGGCATCGAGTAGGTACTTAGCGGAATAAAGCTACATATCAAGCAAGGTTATGGTAGTGTTATTGATAATGCCCGTAGATGAAAGCGTGAAACCAAAGTCCTTTGCTTTTCCGTGTACCGTGTGGCTACCATTTTAGTATCATGTACTGTATAACATACTTATTTATACACTAGTATGTGTGTATGTGTGTGCATAACGTATATGTGTGACCTTTTCAATTGTTTCCTTGTGTGGTGAATTTTAATTGACGAGACGACTTCCGCGTAGCGTTAGACACGAGGTAAGAGGTACATGCACTTAGTTTTATTTAATTGCATAGATGGTGCAATGGTTGAGGGTCATCTGCTACTATGCTGCCTCAAGTGGAGTGAGTTCGATTCCCATATTGGACAAAATATTTTGTGATGCACAAATAGTTTTACCGAGTCTGGATTCTTTGTTTCATTAATATTTTAAAAGCAACCGATGACACAGTAACTGCCCTATAATAAATAAAAAATAATACTACTAGCTGTTGAAATTTTAGGTATGGGTTTCGTTTTTAAATTTTATTATTTATTATAAAGTTTAATCATTAATCATTATGCAACCATGAAAAAGTAAGAAAACAATATAACAAGAAAAAGAAAAAAAAACAAAGAACTAAGAACTTCAACGATAAAAACCCTTAAAAGTAGTGAACAATACAGCTGTCTGACATTTTTACACGTGCCGTTTCCATAAATAGGTCGCTAACGATGCTTTAAACCTAATTGGGATGTATGTTAGTCGCTCTATAATGCAACGTCTACATTTTGCCGTGATATACCTAACTGGTATTGTAATCGAAAAACTGAGTACTGTTCTAAGACACATCAAAAATGGTAAGCCAATATTAAAAATATACTGATTCTATAGTGATTTGGATGTGCGGTATTTAGATTAATTGAACGCAAGCATGATAATATTTAGGATCTTATGAAGGACACATTAGAGACTATAAACTATTTACCAATGTGGAAAATAATAACTAATCGCAAGAACTTAAAAAAGATGTTGCTGTAGGTAAAAATAATTCTGGCCCTCAGTGTGGACTATGGCAAAGTTATTAACATATTGAAAAAGTCCATGCTTAGAAGTGTGATAGCTTATAAAAAGGTCTGATATTATTATTATACTTTTATAAATATAAAAGTATGAGGACCCACTAGTATGGTTAACAGATTTTAACTGCCGACACTCTAAAGACGAGCACCTCACAATGCGTGCCGTGTCTATCAGCACTGCCTTGCATCAAAGAACAGATATCATATTATTATTATCCCTAAAAAAACTGGAATGGAACAACAGCTATAAATAAATTGGCAAATACAGTTCAGCGCATTTTTCTCCTCTGCTTGTCAACCGATTATTATTTTTATTGTTTAGTAGCTATCGACGAGGATTAGTATTACCAAATAAAAGAATAGATACTGTTCATTTTTATATAGATAGGTAAAGACAAAAGTTTTCTTCTATATTTGTAAACTGATTTTCAGTATTTATATACACACAAAATATATATATTCTAAGATCAATGAATGAATATAAAAGACTAGATGAAATTGTTCTGGAAAAAGTAAATTTATATATGTTTTACTTAACCTTTTCTGATTACGGTCGAATTTCGATCCCTGGGCTAACACTAGTGTATATACATATAATAGATATGTATTAGTAATGCATACAATTATTTCGTAATACTTACACGAGGTGGTGTTTGAAGGACGTGCTTGTATGAAGTACGCATATAAACACCATTATTGTGTTAGTGCACATTGTTTTCAGTTTAAATGATACTGGACGTAAATAGTCGAGCAACTCGTGGATGAATAGATGCGCAGATTGGCTGAACAGCTATGATTTAAGTAATTTTGTCACAGCTGAGATTAGAAATATTAGATTAGACTGTCGTAATGGTTTGACTATATAAATGACATAATGATAATTTTACCGCTAGTGAGTGCCCTACTTAATCTTTACTCGTGACTATGTAATTGGTGGACAGTCAATCCAAGACCGAATGAATATTATATCCATTTTTTTTCTAATTTAAGGATTAGTATTTGATGGTTTTTGCTTCTAGATATCACTATACCATTGATTATCTCTGACGCTCGAAAGAATTGTTGTTTGTAATAAAAACTTGTTGATAATGCAACCGACATTATCAACAAGTTTTTCCATCGTTATAGTTATAGCTCCTTTATTCATGAGATTTTACATTATTTTACTATAGACATGTAATAAAATAATGACACAAGGCAGAGAATAATTCACATTTAGTAAAGTTTTAGTAATCCCTGCAGCGCGGGCGACTTTATGAACATTTATCTATATGATTGGTTACATTATCATTTGATTCATACAAAAATTATACGCATGGAACAGACACAGAAGATTGGCATCAAATTCATAACATACAGCTAGTATAATTCGGAAAATGTGGCTGAAAGATGGCAAAATGATAATATTTTTCGTATTGAAAGGTACCTTATAAATAACTTCTTGACCATTGCAGAAGATATTAATTTTGTAAGGTATAAAGGAAAAAGAAAAATATAATCAATCTTGGCTTTCCTTGGTTACGTTTAGCTTCTTAAGCTTTACATTATTTTCAGTTTTACTAAAGTGACCTGTGATGTGACCTGTGTTTTAGAACGGTTAGGTCATTGTATACCACGCTGACCCGGTGTGAGTTGGCAGACTTCACATATCTTCAAAAACGTTATGGAGAAATCTCACACATGCAGGTTTCCTCACCTTGTCATCGACTCCCTCAAGAAAAGTCAAGTCAAGTCCAACGGTCTTCTACTAGGCTATCCCTGCTTATTTCTATCGCTGTTTTTTATATCATATATACCTGTGATTATTGTTGCATTATCTTTGGCGCGTAGGATTCCCCGATCTCTCCCTGAATGAAGAGGCATTGGAGTGCCATCAAGAAGATCAGTGATTTGTCTCGCTTACGTTAGACCATAATGACTCTTCTTTTGTAAGGTTGGTATCGCTCTACGGTAACAGCTTACCGCTAAACGGCTTGTGTACCTGAATGCCATCTTAGCAATATAAAAAAAACTTTGTACAGGTGCGTTGGTCACGCATTTCAAATGATATTGTTCGATCAATTGTATAAAATCTTAACGTGTTTTTTCTTCTACACTTGGATATAAAAATACTTGCTTTGTATCCAATTGCATTAAGGAAATCCCCATTTTTATTAGTCACACCTACATAATTATTTTGCGGTTAGCAAAAACACAATTGCATACAAAAAATAGTGCTTATTTGAATATTCTAATATAAATCTTCATTAAGTGGTTACATTTTGACGTTTGTAATTTTGAGGATAATATATCATGAGTAGATACCACTTACCTACGACTTATAATACTTAAAGAGTATTAATCATCATTTTACTAGGTGAAGTGTTTATGGTACCGAGGAATATAATTATAATAACTTGAATTTATTATGCAGTCTGTTTTATTATCCAGAAATACGATATAGCGTTGCCATGTTAACTATCCAGTAATATGCGTTGCGAGAAATTGCCAGATATTGAAATCAATCTAGTATTTATTCTGTATAATTCTCCCGCGCTAGAAATAATTCCTGTGTTGCGGGAGGACTTTATCAACATACAAACATCGGATACAAAGAATAACCAGACTCGGAACAACTATTTGTGGATAACACAAACTTTTTCTCATGTGGGATTCGAATCCACAACCACTACGTCATCAGTGCAGTCAAATTAGATTCGGCGCAAATAGCCTTGACTTTGCCGAAATCTATGAGCGACGGTTCACACTTACTATCAGGTGGGCCGCTGGCTCGTCTGACACTAGGTACAATGAAAAATAGATAATAATATCAGACCTGTGTAAAACAAGTGAGAAACGGCAATGAATTGCCGTAAATCTTAGAGTTCGAAAAAATGCTTGAAGTAATATGCAAAGGTCACGTGATACCATGTGACCTTGAGGTCAGTGGTCAAAGGTCATAGTCATTTCGGGGGTATATCGACTATGCTGAGTCGAATGGCGTTCACCGCGAGTCTCTAGCTTTTACGGTTCTTGAGTTGAAAGTTGTATAACAGATAGACGGACGGACAAAGCTGTTGTATAAGAGATTTTTCGACCTGTACAATAACACTGCTTAGCATGGGCCGCTTCTAAGTGTGAGGAGGTCATAGTTCATATAGAGACATCACGCATCTTCAAGAAAATTATGGAGACGTCTTTTTTTTAGATCAGGTTTATACCACGGGATCGATGAGGCAGTCGGGCACTTAGTCACCTGTGCACTTAAAACTATAACGATGTAAGATTAGATTAGTTATCAATATCTGACGGCATAGACATTGTGGCGCAGTGCTATAAATCACGACGACACTTAATGCTTAATCGCAACAGCAATTAAAATCATCCACAAAAAGTTCCACTTCTCTGTATTCTGTATTCGATAGCTGTAAAGTTTCCTATACTTATGAGCTATCCAAGGATTACGTTGACTTAATAAAAAGGGGTAGAATTCTCGCATACTTTACTCCTGTGTGTTAATACCTCTGGAGAATGAATTCTCTAATACAAACATTCTTAGTGTCAGACTATTTGGAAGGATAAGAAACTTTAACGCAAGCTGCTGCCTAATATACTAAACGAGGTTTAAAAAGAGTATTACTGTTCTAAAAGCCAGCAGCTTGGCAGAATACCCCAGAAATTATTGAAATCTAGAAGCTGCGCTTATTAACAGGTGGGTCTGCCAATAACAATAAAATAGAAAAAGAAACAGTGTGTTGCAGTTTATTAAGTACTTCCCTTTAGTTTAGATAGTACTGTGATACCTATAATATGTGTATTTTATGTTTCAAATTTTCCGTTTAGATTTAGTGCCGTTGTTGTTTATTTAAATATAGAACAGTAACTGTCCGCTAGATGGCGTTAAGCTTACTCATTATTTGATTGGCTTTTAACGTTAAAAGTGCGCTATGTTTATATTAATTTATTGCACAAACATGTATTATGTGACTATTCAGACGTTTAATAAACGTGAATATAAATTAACTAAACACAGACTTTACTAAAATGCTTTGGCACAGCTTGTTATAGCTTATTCATCTCCCTACTACAAGATCTTATATTACCAATTTACCCTCAAAGCACAAGTTTAATCAAAACCCTAATTCTAAAATCTGCAATTCCATTAGATCGTAATAAGTCCAATCACGGAGGCAATCTGTAGTCATATAGTTACGTAGATAGGCGTGCATAAACGTACAAATAAACTGCGCACGCGCCGAGTGCCACGACCTGGCTCAATGCTATGTGTCCATGTGGATGACGCACACATACATACAGTAGGTGAGTGTGTGTGGAGCACACGTGTCGACGGCTTGTTTACATCAACACAAATGCACTCACAGTGCGACTGGTAGGTCTTGATATTTTTGCATTATGTTTTATTTTTATTTTTTACTTGTCATCCATTTTGGTCCAGTGTTAGAAATTTGCTCGCTTTCTGCGCATCATGAGGACGCTGTCCAATTCTCGAGTATATCTAAGGTTAATTCAGATTTTCGCTCAGGAAATTTGCAGTATCAGCACGCAATTTCAAATTTTGTCCAATAGATGACATTAAACTCACCCCTAATTACATACGCTTAAAACATTTCTGGTGTATTCTAGGAATAACATTATAATTTAACCTTTCGGATATGTACAAGCATGACGCTATCTATCTCTATGGTTAGTTATTTAGTTAGTTAAACATGTGCTTACCGCATGGCGCAATCACATTATTTTATGTAAGTTACCGACAGAGCATTGTAGGTTTCTCATACTTATACTCAACTCTGACCAAAAAGAAAGCAGAGAATCAATCACTATTATCTTCATGTCATATTTGCTTTTTAATTTGTATTATAACTGTATAAATACGACTTTATTACGAGAATCACAAAACGTCGTAATACAGTTATTATTTTAAAAAATACTGCTTCTGTCTAATTATTCCTCAAATTAAGTTAAAATATGCAACGTGAAGTGCTATCTGACTATCTTTGACTATCATGATAAACGAAATATAGACCACACAACATGACGTCTGCTGGTCTTAACGTAAAGACCATATTTTTTATATTAACATCTAACTTAGTTTTACTAGAGCCGAATCCAATGTGGCATTGATTTTTATAGAACCAAAGTAGCCGGTCTTATGTTAATCAGTTAACATCACCATAAGGGCATTTTCAGTACTAGAAATAATCTGCGTGTTGCATTTTTTTTAGAAAATAAACCTTTTTGCCACCACCTCAGCAGATAGTACTCTTCAAAGAGCCTAGTAGTACTCACTTCAGGGAGCCTACTCAAAACAATGCTGGTTATTTGGCTATGTATTTTTTCGTTCAGTTTGCCAGAATTTCAGCTAAATCTCACTTGTAAGTAACAAGTTTTTGCTTAACCTCTCATATTAGGATAAACAATAATAAGTCTAGGAAGAAGCATAGTAAACAAACGCTCAAGTTAATTTAATCGCGCTACACATACGTCTGTGTGAATGTTTACAGATAATAAAATATTCTCGAGTATTCAACTCTTGCGCACTATATTTGTTTGGTAGAGTCTTTGCCCTGTTCGCTTGCATTTAGGCCCTAAGTCGAACTCTGATTTAATTATCGTAATATGGTATTCGTCATTTTGTATTAAGTCATAATAATATTTCTGCGTGTTAGTTAGCAATTTTCTCTTTAAGTTCTTATGGAAAGAAAAATTAAAATAATAGAAAATGTGTTTGTTGTTTATTATGGTAATGATCGTATTTCAGCTGCTTGTTAAATTAATAAGAAGAAATTATATTTTGATAAATTCAGTATTTATTTTCTTTAGTTCTAATCTTTCTTGACTTTAAAATATATTCTCGATATTAGGTAATGACGTCTTTATCTTTTTATTGTCTGCGGTGGGAGACTAAATACGCAAATGTTTTTTCCTAATAAAAATATGTTTGCACTATTAAGGGTATCACTGGCATGTTGACGATTCAAGGGAAAAGAAGGTTAAAGATGAGAAAAGAAATATGTAGGGATTTTAATCTCAGGAACATTTAGTACTAAGTGGTAACGTCTGGTCAAGGACTTCTACAATACAAAGGGAACATAGCCAAGCCTGCCTAGAAAAATGGTCAATAGAAAAGCTATTCTACCCTCCTATCGAAAAGAATAAATAGAATTTGAGATGAGTTTATGAGTAGAATAGAACGACTTTTTTAATTTTAATTCTCTTGGTATGTGATGATTGTCAGGTCCTTGTCAAATTTATAGTAAAAGGGGGTCGCTGACAAAAGAAAGTTGGTCGAAGAACAAACATAGTCAAGTAAATCTATAACATTAAATATGTAGAGCTGATTGCCAAACGGCAGTAAGAAACATAAATTAGAATAAAAGAATAGGATACCAACCTTCTACCTCTTAAGTCATCTTTTGAACTAGGTATGATTGTCTTTACACAGACGTAAGGTCTACGTTACCAAACCTACATTTTGTCAGCTATGGTTCTACGTCTACCATCCAAAGTGGGGCGAGCGTCAATCGCGCAATCTACTAAACCACAAGCTGCTCCTAAAAACTACTTGACGAAAAACCGAATAGCATTTTCCCAACTAGTAAATTGAACCCGAGACCTTACACAGAGTGGTCGCAATCACTATCGCTATGCCACTTAATCAGTCCATGTTATTAAATAGGTTAAAATTGTATGTGCCATGCGCGGATCATAGAGATCTCTAATCGCTTATCTTTGCATCTTCAATAAAATCAACATTTATTTATATTGATATTTCTTTATTTTATATAAAAGCTAATCCTACAAAGACATTAGAACTATATAGGTCATTGCGCCTAACAGAAGTTTGGCTGTGATCTATTAATTATATTTTACTTGCAATGTAAAAGGTGAAACCGTTTACAGTTAAATAAAAATTTCAAAACATTTAATACAAAGCGGCACAATTTACCATATTTACAGTTGCAAAACTGGACAAGTGAAATGTTTCTCAATACGACTACATTGAAGAAATACATTATCATATGAAATAAATTGTAAGAGAAAAACGAAATTTGTGTAAATATTTTTTGTTTAAACATATTCTGTATTTCTTAAACCAGCGTCGTATGCTCACTTTTCATTTTAGTTATGACATTCTAACTGTTTATCGCAATCACATTTTTGTAATACATTTGTTTTTAATTATACTTCAGTATTAAAATTTTGTCAAATACGTTCAGCGTCGTAGCCGTAGTATATATATATATATACATATATATAAAAAATCAACTTTAATATGTTTGTGTCCGCAAAACTCAAAAAGTAATCGACTAATTAATTTTTTTTTAACGTTTCTTTTGTAAAGAGCAGACGCTTGGTATGATCTGTTGAAAAGCTACCGACTAATCAAATAAATACCGTACAACCTAATTAGTGTCGCACCAAACGGTTGCAAATGAATTGTCTCCCGTGGACGCTTAGGTTGTGGAATGAAATGCCGAGGTTTTCCCACAAGACTACAGTATGGGGTTCTTCAAAAAGAGTGTTTAAAGGTTTTTTACAGGGTCGGCAATGCGCAAGTAATGCCTCTGGTGTTGCAGGCGTCCATAGGCTACGGTGACCACTTACCATTGGGTAG
Source organism: Catocala nupta (assembly GCA_963675205.1). Lineage (NCBI taxonomy): Eukaryota > Metazoa > Arthropoda > Insecta > Lepidoptera > Erebidae > Catocala > Catocala nupta. Next base: position 6,512,681 of record OY776096.1, read on the forward strand.
GCCGTATAATTGTTTACCACTTTAGTAGTATAAAAAAAAAGTTTACTGTCCGAAAACACTTTTGTCATAAGTTTCATCGAATTTATATTACTCACTTAATCTGTCAAGTCTTAGAATACCAGACATAAATAAAAATGTATTGTGCCCAGCCACCGGTGTGCCATTGCAATTCAATAGGATAATCATCAGAAGCAGCACGATATTCTAATGTTATTTTAGCTCGATAGATGGCGTTACAGGTTAGTTAATACCACGTACACTCTTATTAACTGTGCGTTTTACGACCGATATTAATAAATATAGGATTAGATGTACATACATACTTCCATATAATAGACCAGGTTATTATTTGGCTTGACTGCCTCGGTGACTCAGTGGTAGTAAATGTGACTACTGCGCATGAACCTCGGTTTCGAATTCCGTCGGATAACAAAACATATTAGGTTTTCCTACTAAAATTGTCAATAGCATCCTGGACTTTGGAAAATTGGTGTTGCACATCCCCGTGCCTTGTTAAGCCATTGTTTAAGCGATTGCACTCTTTTTTTAAATATGCATGTCAACTCCCGCACTAGGAATAATTGCTGTATCGTGGGGGACTTAATAACCATTCAAACACAGGACACAAACAACACCCAGTCTCTGATCAACTATTTACTCATACATTATATATGACTCAAAATTGAGTGGGGTTCGAACTCACAACACTTGGTGCATGCGGCCGTGCTACGGTGGCGAGACGACCACTTAAAAAAAAAGCCATGCAAAATAGATTTATACATGATATATTATTATTATAGATATATGATAGATTTGACTGAATAGGACCAATAGAGCTAGCCTTTAACAACTGTCAATTTGACAGTTTTGAGTATGAATGAGCAGGAAAGTGCAAGTAAAAAGTAAACGGTGAGTAAGAAACACTTTTATTCTCTCTCTAGCCTTTACTATTCACAAGTCACTTAGGGTTGGCTTTGCTAGTCTAACCAGATTTGACTGGATATCAGTTTTTACATGGAGCGGCTGCCACCTGACCTCCGCAACCCTAAGGCTAGACCAGTGTCAGGGTATTATAGGGCACTGACTGCCCAATAACGACTACCATAGATGTTCATGGCAGCCAGGACCGACGACTTAACGTGCTCGCTAAGGCACGAAGCCGGCGATAAATTGTCAATCAATACGCACATAATTTCGAAAAGTCATATAACTTCCGAAAGTCGGAGGTGCGCGACGTTGGTTCGAACCTGAGACTCTCTGCATTGTAGTCTGCTGGTCTCCCCACTGACCTATTGCTGCTTGTTTTTGCGAATGAGAAAGACTAATACTACATTTATTCCAAAAAGAGTTCTGGAGGCTAACCAATGTCTCTAATTCCTTTTCTTACATCCCATCTTTAATTTATTTTCCATACAACATGTGTACGCCGTTGAATGGATTTGGATGAAACTTAGCTAACAGTTAGACCATGCATTAATACATGAAATCCTTTGTATCCTGGTATGCGCTACTGATGGATTCTGGCAAGCGAAGGGCGAAGCCACAGGCAGAAACTAGTATATAATAAAAATAATTATGTAGCATCACATATGTAGGCATATCTAAGGGTTATCTCAGGCCACATACACTTCACACTTGACCTCACTAATGTAGTTTTGTTTAACCGTTTACAAGCTGCTGAGCGATAACAGGTTGTAATCTTATATGTATATAATAATAATAATAATGTTGGGTACTTGGATCAAGTCCTTGATACAGAAAGCGGTATTAACTTGACACGACGCGTGAAGTAGCTTGGCCCTTTATTGTTACTGGTTTGTAGGTATAGCTCCATACGTTTTTATATTTTTAAATAAATTCTGTTCTATATTTAAAAATGTTAAAAGGTACAGCGATAGTCTAGTAGGAGACCATTGGACTGCTACTCAGAGGTCTCGAGATCGATTCTAAGGCACTCCTTTGACTTTTCGAAGTTAAGTGCGTATTAAATAGTTAATTATCACTTGCTTTTACGGAGAAAGATAAATTGAACACAAAGGTTTGGCAAAGCTCTGAAGTTATGATCTAATGTTTTAGGGCTGAGGAGATGTCAGTATCCAGTTCGAGAGCAGTTTGCAAATATAGTACATTTTATTATTATAAACAATTTATCGCATCAATACTGTCACGTTTCTTACTGTTCGAACATGTTGTAACGTGTTGCCTTGTTTTGACCTGTGTTTGTGGTAGGCGAGTAAATTTATACAACTATAAATATTATTTACAGAAATCAATTAAACCTTAACAAGTGTTATAGGCTGTAGTAAATTCTTGTTTAACTCAATAGGCGTTCCTCCCTTTTATTTAGATAGTGACAAGTAATCACTAACTAATAAAAGGGAGGAACCTCTATTTAGCGTCCGAAAGTCTTAGAAATGTTCGGTTCACACCTCTAAATTTTTGTCTGTCATGTCATATCTCACTCACTGGTTATAGAGAGTATCTTACGCAGATCTTATTTTCCAGGCTGGAAATCTTGTGATAATGCCCCTCGCTCTGAGATGATCGAAGGGGTATGTCAGACTTCTACGGAGTTAAACCACACCCGTGTTCCTTCTTGCCCTTTAAATTTAGGTACTGCGGGAAGCCAATCGGATCACTCCACGGCCCATCGTAAGGAAACCTGAATATCTAAGAGAAAGAGTTATTCATTATGCTCTTTGAGATATGAGAATTCTGCGAACCCTGTGCTACTGAGGTGGAACATATTGAGAAGAGGTTTGTGCCCAGCACGGGGACAGTTTGTAGTACTATTAGATATGGGATCAGCGTTGAAAAATCGTCACAGCAAATAAGATCTCAATTGCTGCTCATGCCATGTGTAAGATCTTCTTATAGTGCAGGCAAAATTCAGTATTATTTTATAAGATGTAGGCTTCAAATTACATTGTGACTGATCTTTAGTATATGAATATGTTAACTGTGGGAACTTTTTACGAATATTTATACTAGACCCAGTTTCTATTTGTTAGTACGTTGATGCTGAATATAAATGTACTAGCTTTTTTCCGCAGCTTCGCCAGCTCGGGGACAGTTTATGAGGATTAAAGTTACTTCAGTCAATGTATATGCGAGGTTTCTTGACAATCGGTCGAGAAGTAAAGGCGTAAATGTGTAAACAAACAAAGCCGAATTTATAACATTAGCTAGTATCAGGATTATACGTAGTATAATATAATATAATAGTAGGATTATACGGTAGTCTAGTGAGAGACTGTAAAACTGCCACGTAGAGGTCTCGAGCACCCAAGGCACGCATCTCTGACTTTTCGAAATTATGTGCGTATTAAATAGTTAATTATCATTTGTCTTAACGGCGAAGGAAAACATCATGAAGAAACCTGCATGTCCGAGAGTTCTCCATAATGTTCTCGAAGATATGTGAAGTCTGCCAACCCGCAGTGGACCTATATGGTGGCATATAGCCTAACCCTTCTCACACTGAGAATAGGCCCGAGCCCAGCAGTGCGACCGATTAATACAGATGTTATATTATATAGGAATATAACATTCATAATTTCTGAATACTGTAAACGTCATGGTCCTAACTGCTATTGTATTTATTAAGTACCTACTACATTGTTATTTTGATGTATAGGAAGTTATCACGACATGCCAGAGGATGCATTGTTCTCTATATTAGGGATATTAAAATATTTAGCAGCAATTATTATATTATTGTTGTGGTTAATTATTTTTGTTAATTGAGCAATATCAAAAATATTATCATCTTTAGTTGTGCGATTTAAATTATTGTCTGAATACAATTTATATTTGATGGCGCGGTGGTTAAGGCTTTACACTTTCAATCAAAATAGTGAGGCTGTAGGTTCAATTATACTATCGACGCGAAACTCCTCATCCTCCTTATACAAGCTTTTGAACTAGCTGGAGAGGTAAACCAGAATACAGCATTCGGCAACCCAAATTGATAGCGGTTTTTAAAAAAATATCATAACCATAGATATTCATGACGGTTTTGCAATCAGCAAGTACATAAAACTTTTATACGATCACCCATCCAAAATCTCAACCAACCCATAACCTTGCGGACCGACCAACCTCTACATCATGCCAAGTCACAAATAAAACGTTTAAAGAAATAATCCTTTTTATACGATAACCTATCCAAAAGCTCGACCGAACCTTAATTACTTAACCTTGCATGCCATAACATAAATCAAATGTTAAAAGACTTCAATAATATTAGCTCTATTTAGTCAACCCATAGTACGTTTCAAAACGCCGTACCTACTGAGGCGAAACATGTATACAGGATGGTATAAATACATTCGCATCGTTAACACCCCAAACGGTCTTGCGCGTGTCTTTTACTCCTTTTGCGCAGAGCGAGTGTTCCTTTTGCGCACAGTGAGTAATCCCGTCCGGAACAAACTGACCGACTTTAGATTTCATTTACTAAATTAGTACGGCCACTTGCGATGTACATATTGTTAGCTGCAACTTATGGCGTAGTGCAATCAAGGTTAGTTTTTAATTAAATGATTTGATGTTGAGTGGGTAATACGCCGTAGAAAAGCTACGTTATTTGTTATGCTTTCACGCCTTATTATCGTATAATTTGGTATACACGTTGTTAGGAATACATAATAGGACATAGAATTTCCATTCATCCAAAAAAAAAAGTACAGTTACTGATAGGATGATCACATAATGATCGGTTAAGAAATTAAGACGCAAAATTGTAAGAAGAACACACATTAGAATTTATAATATTTGTTAAGATATTGATCATGTTACACTAGTAGAATTTGATTCGAGTTTGATTAATAATATATAATAAAAATCGTTTCAACAATTTGCCCATACATTATCAAATAACGAAAAATAAATCGAATATATTTGAATCATTAGAATTATCTAATATCATTTGAAAGATTAAATCGATAATCGCATAATCCTGATTCGCAACCATGGTAAGTTAAAGATAAGTGTAACTTCAATAAATCAGATATGCATGTGTAGGTTCAAAGTTCAGACTTCTAAATTAGGTGGTGTAAGCTTCCATTCTTTAGGCTATTTTTGATCTAAGATTTAGTACAGTTCAGCTTTGCAAAGTTTACACCTAGCTTTTATTTCTGACTCTGTTTACTTTTTTTGTAAGTCCCGCATTTCGTAAAACTCGATCAAGTGATAATAACTGTATCACAAGACCCTTACCAACATTAAAACAGCAGACAAAAAGCAAATCTAGGCCCGCTACAACCATATGATTGTAACCACAGAGCATTATGGATATTTATAAGATCCATATATCATGGTCAAACAAATTTTAGGTACACATAATTCGTGGCGTGGTATATTAACAACATGGCCAGTGACCAGTGAAACCGCAACATATTTACTTACTTTAAATTATCTTTTTATATACCGTAATCAATATCAGTTTAGTTGTTTAACAAAAGAAGTTAAGAAACAGAGACACAAACGTTCTGCCAAGTTTGTGGCAATATCATTAAAGTTTCTTTTATGAGAGGTTGCTACCTACTTTCAAAATAGTCTGTTGTACTAATATTATACTATGTTTATATGTTTTATTAAGCTTTGTATCTAGTCATCTTTATAACAAACAGTAGCCAACAAACCTAAACATTCTTTGAAAGTAACTTAAAGTTAATAATAATAGTATAAAGATAAATAATGATGTAATTGGACACAATTACAGTTTTCCAATAATAGCGTGTAGAGATTTAAATTAAAATTACTTATCTGTTAATGTAGCGAGACCGCAGCTGTGCTCAATGTGACTCACGCCAGGACTAATCAATTTATAGAGTCGACACTTTATTGATGCAGTAATGAAATATACCTAACCAGTATTCACATGTGTAGTATTTAACCGTTTTGACATGGTAACATATGCCAGCGCAGCGTGTAAAAGTCGCGATTGGATGAAATTTGGCGTCTCGTAGATGATTATAGTGGACCGAAGGTTAACGATGGAAACATGTATTAGAAGGCCAATGGTAACTTGGTAAGATCGTATAAAAATAGTTACTTTTATCTCTACATTCGTCGAAAATATAAGTTGACGGATGCAGTTTATTCTATCATAAATTTTAATAACCTTTGTTATTATAATGAGATCCTTTATCAGCCCTAAAACTATTTCTTTATTTAGTCAAATACAATACAGAAGGGAAATTATTGATTGACTATAGATATTTGAAACATTTATCTAAAGATGGTATTAGCAACGCAACGTAATTTAAGCCTAAAATATGTCATAAAAATTTAGTGTCGGTATGTAACATTATGCCATTATTCAAACTTAGGAATAAAATGTTACGATAAAGGAAAATGATTATTTTCTTATAAAAAAGGTGAAGATTTAAAATATCTAAAAATTAAACCTTAAAACCATAACTAATTATGGCAAACAGGCAAACACAATGCATAATGTATTTACATGTAAATTTCTAACACTTTAATTTTTGGTTATATAATGAACGAGAAGAAAAATGATCAAAAAAGAACGTAACGCGATTATGAATAGAATATTTGGAAAGTAAGTTAAGTTCAAACATATTCTGAAAAATATCGAGTTAAACTGCCAAGGAAGTGTAACGAATGTAATGCGAGTAAATGACGCAATATAAATATGCTAGAATCTTAGCAAGTGGCAATCCGAGGCATCAGCCTCCGCTCCAGAACCTATGCATGCTGCAATTTTAATAAAAATGTTGTATTTTTTGCTTAACTAAAATGTCGTGTCTATAAAATATTCATAGTATTTGTCAGACGCAATGTCTCTTTGATCGCGCCGTTGGCCCATATAATACCTATCCAGTAAGAACGCAGCCAACCACAATTATTGAAAGCAATAGTATAAAAACAAATGCGACTATGGCTATAAATTAAAACCATTTACCTATTGTTTATGTGGATAATATATTGTATTAATTGGCTAAATTATTTTCTATAATGATCTAAGCTTGTAAAAATAGGCATTGATTATTACAATTAATTAGTTTGTATATAATTGCGCAGGATTTCGTAATGTTTCTATTAAATTGAAATAATGACTAGTCTTTACATATTTTTCACTAGTTTCCAGACTCATTAGTTGATCTGACACAAATGGATAATCTAGTGGGTGCATATTTACTCTCTTATGTCCCAGATTTTAGCAACAAAAGATTGAAGTATAAAGTCTCTTCCTCATATGAAAATCAATGGTCCACATCTTTCACTGGCAAGTTTTTTGGCTTTTTGTGACGATATATTTATAACAAAATTAATGAGAATTTGCATATATATTCACTGATAGGATATAGATGTAATATGGTACTTACTCCATGGCTGAAATCAATTATGAGGAAACTGAACATCTGCTCCATATTCCCTTTTAAGTTTTTCATCAGTATCACACACACACATACACGCGCAAGCACGCACGCACGCACGCATGCACACAAACACACACACACACACACACACACAAACACACACACACACACACACACACACACATACAAATCTTTACACACCTATGTATTTATATAACCTCACATAATAATTGCTCACCAACATAACGTAATTTGACTGTACACACATGCTACTTATCTGGAGTCAGGAGAGGCTGGTAAACACAGGTCTACCTAGTATAGATCATATCAGTCTCTCTTTTGTAAACCATTTCTGTGTGAGGGAAAATAAATAAATAAGTATTATTATTATTTGCTATGAAAGTAAAAAATCCTATTTGGAATTCACTTTATTCAGTTTAAATAAACTCGCATCTATTCTTTCGTTTGTTTTTTTTTAAATAAAATATCTCTCACACTGAGCATAATTTATGTTTCACGGAAGACTTTTACATACATTATGGAGAATGCCAGCATGTCTGAGAGTTGTCCATAATGTTCTCGAATATAATATGTGAAGTCCGCCAACCCACACTCGGCCAGCGTGGTAGACCATGGCCTAACCCTTGTCACACTGAGAAGAGGCCCGTGACCAGCAGTGGGACAGATTAATACAGGGCTGATATTATATTATAATATATATTATATTAACGTTTATTGGTCACATTTCCAGATGCTGTGCTGCTTTTAAAAATTTCCTAAACCATCCCAAAATCTTAAACACAGCAGTCACACTACTGCTGCACCAGCAAAGCATTTAATTTTGGCGTATCATAATTTAGCCTTAACTTTTAACTCTAACAAAATTTTATTAGTTTTTTATTTATTCAGTCATGGTACAAAATTAGCACGGTGACATAGTATATTAGCACGAACGATTTGTACTTTCAGTTAGACTTTAGGTACTCATAGTGACGTTTTATTTACATCCATAGTCTAACAGCTGACATACATACTATTGACCTTTAGGAGGAAAATCAGGCGGATTTTGCCCCATGCAATGGTATGCCGACATTTCCTTTGCCAATTTAGATAATAAAGTAAATATTACAATAATAATATAACATCATGTTTGTATCCTTATTGGCCTCTTATTTGCTTGTACTTATGGTTAGGATACGATTGTTAGGATCCAAGTTCGTTTTTTAAGCCTTGCATATTGTTGTTGGATTGTTGTATTAGGTATTTTAGGAGTGAGTGAGTTTTTGAGGAGTGGCTGGAGAGGCGGCATGGCTCCCTCACATTCCGACTGACACAGGTAATGACTGGCCATGGTTGTTTTGGCCAGTTCCTGTGTCGCATAGGCCGGCAAGAGACACTCGGTTGTTATCACTGCGGTGACTGCCGCGACGTTGTTGAGGACACGGCGCTGCACACTTTGGCGGATTGCCTCGTCTGGGCATCGCAGCGCCCTGAGTGAGTGAGTAATCGTGGTAGTCGGTATCGTTGCCCTCTCGCTCTCGGCCGTGGTTTAGTCCATGGTCCGGAGTGAGAGGTCGTGGAACGCCGTCACCTCCTTCTGGGAGGAAGTAATTTCCAGCAAGGAGGCGGCGGAGTGGGAGAGGGAGCGCTTGAACCCTCTCCCTAAAAATGACGCAGAACTGGGCGCCGGAGAGCGCGAGATGACTTCCAGTCACCCTGAGGTTTGACCTGGGGGCGGTGGGCTTCGTGGGCCTGCTCGCCACTTAATCAGCACTAGGTCCGAGAGGCGTGCGTGTTCCCACGCGCGCCTCTGTGTCGTGTGTCCGTCCCCCCTGAAGGGGACAGTAGGGCTAAAATTTAGAAGTGACAATATGGTAGGTCTTTTCGTATATTGGCCTATCGTTTCATACGGCGGGCTGAAACCTCGGCAGTGTCGCAATTGCATGTGAAAATGATTATGTTGCGGTTAGGTTGAGGAACACCGTGGTGGGTTTAGTCGGTATTACCGTGATGTCGCTCACCATGTTTCCCCCGGTAAGTCCGACATAACCCCTCTATCCGCCCCAGCGGAAGAGTATTGCGTAAATGCATACCCCAAAGTAAAACTAAAAAGAAAAAGCAAGAACTTATTTTACAGTAGTAACGTCTATTAGGTGACACCTTAAAGGGGTTGGCAAAATTTGTGGAAGTTACGTCTGCCTTCTTCTTTGGGGATATAATAGTATAAATATCGAATGTCATAGATGGTCAAGACATCCAGATGCTCTCTTCCACAAATTGGTTGTAAGTTATGTACATCTTCTTTAAAATTATAAGCAAACTTAACATGCGGTTGTTATCTAATACCGCATGCTACTTACTAACTTTCCACTGACAAAAAGTCCTGCAGCAATTTGCCCGAGCCAGCAAATAAATCTTTACGAAAATGTGTATCAATTATTATTGCATTACATATGACTATAATATGTAAACGCCTCTGTCTACCCTTTTGAGAAATACATGATTACCTATTTCTCATAGGGAGACACTATGAATTTCCACATGCTACGATCCTGCCATCTCTCTTAAAACATACTTTAAAAAAGAAAAATAACCAGTATTATACATTAAGTAAAACACACAATTAAAAAGAAGTATGCTAGCAGACAAAAAAGGTCAAAAGTGAAATAAGGAATTCAAAAAATGATCGTATAAAACCTGCACTGAAATGTCCTCTGAAATTCAAGTTTCAGCGGCTAGATTTCAAGAATGTGCCTCAACACGGAGGCTTTGAGCTGAATGGCAAGACAGATTATGGCATAAGTCGTCGCTAGAGACCGAGAGCACAGTGGTATAAAACGATCTCGTTTGGAAAAAGTAGAAATTTTATTTCAAATATGTGTACTGCCGCCACAGTCTTGTGGTAAAACATGTTTGCGTGCGACCGCGAGGTTTTTATTTAGATTTTCGGATCGGGGTAAGCATTGCCTGTTGAAGTTTGTAGTTTCGTTTATTACGTTAGAAATGTAGGTATAATATATCTGCACGACGCAATAACAAAATCTTATATATGTCCGATACAAATCCTTAAAGGTTTGGAACACTAATATGTTGATGAGTTTACACAAATTTCTATTTTGTAATTGTTTGTGAACCATCGCTAAAACTTTTAGATATTGTAATGTCTGCGTTTAAACATGACATTATCCAACTTTTACTAGTTACTGTTAATGTGTTTATATTTACAATAACAACATACAGTGACACGATAATGTTCTCCGTATTAGTGAAATCGTAGTCATATTGATATCATATATTATGAATATAGCAGTATTATCTACACCGAGAATACTTTAACTATTGCTTATAATTATAAAGTATAATCTTCCTACATTTATTTTTATAAGCAGAATCAATATATTATAATAAAAGGTATCTAATCTATCCTATATAATGAGAGTTTAAGTAAAAAAAAGGTGACGGTATGTGATCTAATTTGACAAACTATGTTTATACTTTTACTCCTATAAGCATTGTTGCTAGGTTTATAATAACATAATTGCACCAATATAGCACATTAATATTTAAAATATTGAGCTAGAAATATGCCATTGTTTTGTGAGTAGAGTTTAATATCCTTGGCTTTTTTAATATTACTAAACATACTGCTACTACTGCTATGCTTGGCATTGAATGAATTCACCACCAGACACACAGCCCACCTATTTGGTGGACCAATGATGTCCAAAATGTTGTCATTGATAACTACTGCAGTTAATATAGGTATTAACTAAGTATTATCTCTTAACTTATTACGAAGTTATGTATTGATTTTAGATCTAACTTACTACTAGTAATTGTTTATTTTTCCGTTCAACGTATGTACTCAATGAGGAAGATCCATATCAAAATACGTATCTGATATAATAAATTTAATGTTTGAAACAGAAAACAATTCAGTTGCCTGTATCCATTACATAATATAGAATATATTTAATAAAATGTTGTATTTAATACTACTTTCGTTAGGTAAATTTTTAACCTTAACATAAATGTCTGTTATCTTCTTAAGACATGCATTTAAGTATAGTTAATCATTTATTATAGATTCTAAAGAATGCAATATTAAGAAAAAAATGAAATCTACAAGTTTGTCTAGTAAACTGAGCACTAGACTCACTGTGCAGCGAGACCGACTCTCCAAGTGTCACGTTACGCGTGTAGAGCGTCTGCAGCAGTCGCGATGACACTTGCGACTGCTATTTGCTCTAATTGCAAGTATTATTACACAACACACGATGTAGAGTAGTACGTATGTAGAGTTGTAGAGACACTACGTGCTCTAGAGACTGGTGTAATGACTGAACTTGTGATATCTGTTGTATTAACAAAAATGGTTGACGTGGAGTCTTTATTTTTACCATACGTATAGATATTAATATATTTAGTTACGTACTGTTATTTAACTTTCGAATATTGAATTTCTTGTCCTTTATTCTTGACAAAAACAGGAAAGAAAATTTATATTTTTTTAAATAGGAGAGTAAAAGAAAATAACTTTGGAATGTTTTATAGTTCCTACTTGTTACTTACTCTGTTCAAATATAGGGATGCGAGTCTAAAATCCCTCTTTTGGAGATCTTTTCCCTTTAATCTCTTATAATAAAAGATAGGGCGCCGTTTTAATTGGGATTGTTCTAAAATACTTATTTCGAGCTTGATTTTACCGCCTGTTCTAATTAAGTCACTAAGCAGATTTGCGTTTCAACGTTGCGTTACAAGCTACGTAAGGTTCTTGGTTATCTGTCCTCTGCAGTAAACAGCAGCCTGTATGCTTTTTTAGTAATACTTTTGCGACGCCAAGAAAGAGCTATGTTATTGTTATTAAAATAATTAATCGAAAGCAATAATATCTTCTTATGTACAATCATACATACAGTCGTACATACATACAAAACATCACGTATTTATGCCCGAAGGAGTGGTCAGAGGTGTACTAGACCAAAATTTTTCAGCTGTAGTTTAAGGTCCAACGTAAATCCCAAAATCACTTTGCCCAATCGCACAACAGTCGCATACTCAACCCTACTAAATAAAATGATTTGAATACGTATATACTCTGAAGATATCAGTAGAGTTAAAAATACAATATTGTAAGAACCCTCCATACCGATGCAAAGACTAAAATATATATTTTTAAGTAATACACTTACTAAGGCCACTTCGTTAAACTCATAATCTAGTCAATTTTGTTGCTCCAATAATTAGTTATAATTAGTTCCTACCACGCAATATATTACATTGTAGAGTTGTAGAGACATACAGTCTGCGTGATTGTAGAGACAGATAGGTTCATACATATATACTAAGAAAGTAAAAGATAAAGTGTGCCAATTAAATATCTATAAATCAAGCTAAATTTAATGTACGTATTAATACCACGCCACTGTTTTGTTTGCGTCGTTGGTTTAGAGATAGTGGAACGCGACTAGGTTGAGTTTGATTTCATTTCTAAGATGAGCAGAATTACTGGATCTTTTTAAGAGCATTCTCCTTACTAAAAACAGTTTCTTGGAGACGATAAGAGAGCAACTTCATATCATCAGTTGTCATATAGTTGGCATAGTGAAATTAAAAGCGTTGTATATTGTTCTTTGTTAAAGACAGCTATCTAAATAATTGTGAATCAGATCTGTAGTGGTATTGACTGTAGTAAATTCAAAAGATTTCAGCATTCATGCATTTGATAATCAATAAAACATTTCAATTAACTTTTACTCTATCCAACAATAAAAGTTTTAGATTTGCATGCATCTATAAAGCGGAAATATTTGTGTTCTTGTTTGTAATGAATAAACTCAAAAACAACAAGACTGATTTTATAAATTGTTTGACCATTAGAAAGTTTTTTTTCGAGAACTATCTCGGGCTGTATAATATCACGCTACTAGGAGAGGAGCGGAGCAGTATTCATAAACGTGGGTGAAACCACGCGGGACAGCAGCAAGTTATACAATAAAAAAACGAACATTTTTCAATGCCTCAAACTTAATAAATCAAACTTTGATAAGTGTAACTTAACATATTTATGTTAAAATTAAACACTTTATACGGATTTTGTCGCATTGTTTATTTTACTTTAAAACACTGTTATTACATAATTTTGAAAACAATATATAATAACAGTGTTTTAAAGTAAAATAAACAACGCGACAAAATCCGTATAAAGTGTTTAATTTCAATGTATAATATTCCAGTAAACATAAGACAATATTATATTTATGTTATTGATGCTAGCAGTATATTGTTTAACCGATCATTGTATCTTAAAATAGGTGGCTATTAAGCTTCTGGAAGTTTCTTTTGCCAATAAAATAAACAGAATGATCCATTATAAGCAAAACAAAATAAATCTAATAAAATGAGTTCTCTACAATGTTTACAATTTGTTGCATGAGTCAAAACCACAGTCTAACGTGCTAACTTTAGATAGCAATTTTTTTTTCAACTGAACAACATGTTGTTCTCGATAAATGGCTACACGTGCGCCGGCGCACATATGCGCAGTACATTGTGTGTGTATGTAGGTGTGATCGCCAGCTGATTAACACGAACTGTAATAGTATGATCGACGTATTAACATCTAGAGATTAACTTTTTATTTGCTAATTAGGAAAATTAACATAATTTTATTTGTAAATTTGACTTTTGATATTAAACGCTATTACAGTGTATAGTAAGATAGGACTCAAGTTCTATAAACAACATTTGCCGTGGCATAGGCTCAAATAAAATATAGAGTATTTACAGTAGAGGATATACTTGTAGATATACGAGAAAAGATAATCTAATTAAAAGAGAACATTTATTTTCGCTGCCCTTATGATTTTTCTTTTTAATGCAATCTAAAGATTATCTATCAAAAAAGCAAATCATTGAAAAGAGTTAAGTTAGACGTAAATTACTATATATTAATTCTTGCAGGAAGGCATATAATCATGCCCGTTTTGATCTTAGGATATTTCCAGTAAAGAAAAATAAATATTTAAAATATGGTATTGCAAATAAAATTAAAGCTGTTTACCGTTAACAGAGGAATTTCGTTTTAATCATGATTCCAATAAATATTTCCAACAACAAAAATTATCAAAAAGCAACAGTAATATACCTTTACATTTCGACTGCTAATGCAATTACTGACTATCATAGGTGACTTTACACATTACCCAAAATAAGTAAAAGCAACCGCCTTTGCTAATTATTTGGTACTAATGAGCTGCAAGATGAAAGAGGTGATTTTTTCTTTTACAGAAAAATGGAGTAAGCGTACTGTAGGGATACTGCTGACGTATTACTTTTATGTACTCAGGCGCATGTATGTATAGCGTTGCACGAAAGTCAGTTCCCTGGTTTAAACCATAATTTAGCAGCTATCCCTAGAAAAGAGTATTTTATCTGCTTGAAAGATAGTTTTTTTTGTACCTCTGACAAGGTGGAGTGCATACCTATGTTAAATTTCATTTCGGTCGAGTAGTTAAGGCGTGAAACAAACCTACATTAGCATTTATAATATTAGTTAGGATTAGGATGAGTAAATACCTGTCAATATATTTATATACAGGGTGTCCCAGAAGATGTGAATCATATTGTAACGGGAGATTCCTTAGGTAAGGACCTTTTAAATCTGCTAAATACAAAAAATAAAAAGAATTATGACCTTTGGTTAAAATAAAAAATCTAAATTTTTAAAACAGTATGACTTTTCCAGACTTTTAACTGAAGGTGCTTCGTTTATGGCTAATTTTCATTTCACTATTATTATTTGTGAAGGATTGATTCGTCAAACTACAAAAGATTTTTTTAAACTGACGTAGTTTTGAAATCGCAGCATTATTTTAGTGAATTTTTTTGCACCAAAGACAATCCTATTGTTTTTCTGTTATCTAATCTATAACTCTCTCTCTTAGGGTGAGCAAAACGCATGTGATACAATACCTAAAGATATTGTAAATAATTAAAGATTACAGTAACCGCTTACCATTTGATCAGGTGGGCTATTTGATAGTCTGTTATTTTTGTATTATAAACCAAAGATAGAGAAATATAAAGACCTTTGCCACTGCTAAGATGTTACTTACAAATTAATGCAATTATGCTTTATTTAACCCGAATCCTAACTAAAAAGAATATCGTACGGTCACCACATGACACAACGATCTATTGTTATCCTAAAACGTGATCACTAATCAATCACTTCAATCAATTAATAAAAAAATCCTTGAAAACAATCAGCTAAACATAAATAAAAGGCATGCAAATCAAAATTTTTACGCGCTTGAGGTGACGCATCGCACTACAGTAGGTACTATACAGTTGTAGGTATAGTTTATGTATAGGTATGTAGTACTATGGGTTCAACAAACTGAGGTCGACCACCAGTGTTTACTTTCCGCGCTCGTTACAATATTTTAATCGCAATTATGTACATAGGTGTGCGGCCGTGACCGGTAGATGGCGATGTAGGTGCTTTGAGGAAATCGGGAAGATAAAATATTCTATTATCTTTTATGACAAAGAGTGTTGATGCCTGGAATGAAGTAAGGTCATGGTTTGCGATATTAGTGGAATGTAGTTTTTATAATAATGTAATTTTAAAATTAGTGACAGATGTCATGCTCGTAAATCGATGTTACGTTCCATTTTTATGATTTTTCTCTTACAATAACTGCACTTAATATAACGATAAGTTCTCTTTAGAGTCGAATTGTAGGTGTTATATTATTATCAGATAAGAAGCCGACGTCACCCATATGGCTTTAAGTATTAATTGGTCATGCTCCGTTAAAAGGACTTATCGCAGCAAACCTTGCTGTACTGTCCTGCAGTACTTCTAAGGTGACGCAAAGTAAAAGTACTTTTTATGATTCAGCATCACACCAATTACCGCAAGCAGTGAGATTGAAAGGGCTGCCATACTATCCAGTGCTCGTAGGCAGCTTAACCAGACCAGTCATAGACAGGTACTGTCTCCATATGCCAGGATTTAATTCTCATAAAGGCGAGAAATCTCTTGTCCAATCATTACCTATTTTTAGATAGATATTGAAGCGACTCAGTCAGTACTTCTTATGCGACAATGAGTTGCATATCTTTTAGGTAAAGGAAATCATATATCGTAAAGTAGACACGTTGCGATGTGTGCGTGGTTATTTTCTTGTAGGTAATTTGGGATGTGTTCATCCCAAATTATCTACAAATCTGCGTGACTTAAACCACTCCAAATATGACCGTTTTTGGTAATCAAGTAACCACATAATACACTTAAGTGGCATTAAATGTTACATACCAGTGCTGAGGGAACTGCATATTTCTCGTGTACTGTTCATGACTTTTCCTAGGATGCATTCGCCGCATGCATTAAGATGCTCCTGCGTTTTATTTTCGCCGGGCGACAGGTATCATCGTCTTCTGCAGCTACCCACATTAAGCTTTCTTTTTTAGACGATCGATAGTCGCACGCTTTGAGGTGTGGGCTAGGAATCTGTAGCCTTTTACTCGACGGTATAAGGGCATTAAAAAGATAGTAACGCGCTAATGCTTTGCCAGGTGTACCAAGAGTCCAGAAGCAAAGGTACCAAGCGTAGAAATATAATTATGTGCTTCCTGTGATGAGTGATATAAGTCAAGTTTTGTAATTTTTACATATAAATAATCAGAAAAAAATAGGGTCTTTTTGATCTATCTCACTTTCTTCTATCTACCATAGTTTTGGAGATAATTTTGTACAAAGTGATATAACTGACAGGATTTTTGCAAAAATATTGTGAATATAGATATACTTCAAGTTGTAACCTCTCTAAGTAATTGCTGCACACATTATTTTTCGTGTTTCATGGTATAAGTGTGATATATACTTATTTGCACATTTAATTTTTCAGCTTACACGAAGACTACTTATAAGTGCAATATAATTTAACTGTAGTTGTATCATTTATCACATCATTTTGGCATGTATTAGAAATAAAAAAAGGTACAACTGGCTTTTTTAAGAATTACTTGAATCTATAATATTGACCACAAAAATGTAAATGAACAGTGAAAGTGAATGTTTTTATCTACAAAAATTCATCCATTTAGAACGCGAACTAGATTTTTTTAAATCTTGTTTTTGTTATCCTGTAAAGTGTTAATTTTTGACTTGTATCACTTTTCACAGGAGGCACGGAACTAATTGTTAATATAAAAAAGTTTCAGACATGTAAGACTGGTGTGGCCATTAACGCAATCACTTATTTATATGCCACTTTACTTGAATAGCCAAGTGTAATAAAATAAGTGCTTGCGTCAATAATTAAAATAGATTTTATAAATAAAAACAATTATAAATACTTCAAATAATACCACGCTTTAATTAAATCGTTTAGTATTTGTTTACACTTATAATGTACTAAGATAACTGGTGTTACAAATTGATACAATTTGAAGTACATACTTTGAACTAGTAAATATTGTTAGCATTAATGTTAACATGCTGCATTACTCGTAACTTAAATGCGCGTGTGTGTGTATGCGTGTTTACGTTTGTGTACCCGTGCATACTTGCGTATATGTGTGTATATGTTAGTAGGTGTATGTTCTATTCTTATAAGAAAAATATACATATGTCGGTATTGGTTGGCAGACTTGTCATTTCTTCGCGAATATTAAGGCGAACGCTCACACAAGAACGTCTGCATACGAACTAAACAAAAAACAGTCAGACTCATACGACTTCCTGGCTCTAATGTTTTTCAATCTGATAATATTTTGCCTTCTTTCTGCCACAATTTTTATTGTTTTACCAGATTTTACCAGCAGATTTTATAGAAAATGGTTAATTTTCTATAAAATCTGCTATGGAGTTAGCTAGCTAAGGGAACACATCACTTAGCTACCTCGAACGAAGTTGTAGATGCCTATGATATAAATAAAAACGCCGTACTTTAGTCACATCATCTCGTGTAACGATTAAATAAGGAAGAATTAAACTAGAAACACAAGCAGTTCATTGACCTTGTTTATTATCCATTTATTAGCTGATAGCTTAATACAGTCGCTTATTGAACCCGGAAAATCAGCAACAAAAATACGATTAAGTAGCCATATCCATATAATAATTATATACGAACATTACTGTATCTAGTTCATATCTCGACGCAATTTAAACTTTACATAATTATATTTTTTGTGCAATCATTTTAAATTAAACAAACATCACTGGAAATCATAACAAAATTGATCGAGCAGTTGCCAAGATATAGCAGTACACGCAAGCACAAACGCATAGACAAGTGACTGCACTGATTCTGAGATCTCGCCGCAACGTTGCCAATTGTTTGGTGAATGTGCTGACTTGTCCGGGAAAGTACAACTCTCTTACATGCAACCGATATAAGATTAGTGATCGGGTTTGCTTGGTAGGTAAGAGTACCGAAGGTCCACATTCCTTTCCTTTCATCTCATCTCTAATTCCTTTCCTCGGGTCAGACACATACGAGCAGTTCAACAAGTAAAGTGAAAACAGGCTATGGCAACCACCAATTAAATTCCAAATAAATGCTTATTTGCCACCATTGTTGTATATATATAAAAGTCAGACAAAAACCTGTTTACCATAATACTTTATAACAATACATGGACAGATTAAATGTACCCAATAATTACATGGTACAATGCCTTCGTTCAGTGTGTGATCATCTTTGGAAACCCCCAGTTTTTCAGTACGAGGAAAAGTGAATCTAAGAAATTCTTGGAAGCCATCGCGTGATAAATTCTCTTACGTGGTGGAATAAAACAGATCGCTGTCAATTTAGTGATTATGTGTCGTGTAATGGCGTACTTCCGTCGAAATATACATGAAAGTGTTTTACTATGTAAGTGCACTCTCATTTTCCTGTGCAGGTACTGAAAAAGGGAAATTAGTTTGCAAGTCGATGAGGAAAATTATTGCTATAAATTACGACGTAGTTTGAACCAGGTAGTAAGAGCCAGGAATAAAAAATGGAAACCTATTACTAACATTAAAATTAAATCATACATTAAAGAGAGTCTATACTAAAATTTGTATATAATTTAAATACGTATATTTGCCATTACTTAACTTAATTTTAATGAGTAATATTCACGTAAACGATTTCCAATACTATAAAGTCGATATAATATGATGGTATTTTTCTATCATACTGAAAAGCCTGAAATGCATTGATAGTGCTAGTATTCATATCTTGTTTAATTCTAGACTCCTTATGCAGGGCGTGAAAAAGGATATTTTAAGCCATCGAATTAAGGACTGCCATCTCACTTTCAGGTAAAGCCAGGTCTTGAAATAATTTAAACATAGAGTCTGACTTTCATTAAATATTGCTTAAGTTATTATTTATGTGCCTGTTTTCTAACTAATATTATAAATGCGAATGTACAATGTAATTTGTTTGTAAAATTTTCACGTCTTAAACTACTGGACTGATCATTATGTAATTTTGCATACACGTTGTAAGGGGAACAGAAAAGGGCATAGAGTAGATTACAACCAGGAAAAATGATTTTCCAGTGGGATAGCTA
Organism: Catocala nupta; assembly: GCA_963675205.1. NCBI lineage: Eukaryota > Metazoa > Arthropoda > Insecta > Lepidoptera > Erebidae > Catocala > Catocala nupta. The sequence goes on from OY776096.1 coordinate 6,532,609, forward strand.
GTACTTGATAAATATTAACTTAGTTCGTAGTCCAGCTGTTAATTCGGCCAATAAGGTTAATGTGGCCAATAAGGTTAATGTGGCCAGAGTCATCAGAGTGAAGCATATTATGATAGCGGCGACGGATAGAGAAGATCTGATACATTTCGTTGAACCAGTCTGTACCCAAGAAATAAATACATCAATATCATCTTACGTTAACGCGAATGTTATATATTTGTTACGGTTAATAGCCGAAGTGCGGCTACACCTAGTTTTAGCCGGCTAAAACTAAAACTAACCTAACCTTTTTTTTTTTTTTGATGCCCAGGAAAAATGCTTGATGCACTACCCGACGGCTAGGGGACGGCACCGGCGAGGCGTGTGGGACTCACCAGCCGAGTGCTGGTATACACACTAAAAAAAATAAAAACTAACTTAACCTAACCTAACCGCATATGGACGCTTTCACCTAGTTGTAGCCGCACTTCGGCTATTAGCCGTGACATATTGAAATCAAACTACTTAAACTTACTTTCATTCGATAATTTCGAACGATGACACTACTATTATTATTTACTTCAATTACAGTTATATAAATTATTAAATCTATTTATAGTTAACTTTACACTTTCTTCACGTTTCGGTTGCTTTTCAGCAGCCATGTAACGGGGACATCTCCCCGTGAACACTGCTGCTAAGTTTCACCCAGTTCTTCGAGCTCACTTATCAATTAATCCTATTTCTTTTAACCGTTTTATTTCCCTTTTCTTCAAGCTGGTAGCGGTATAGATCTTTCTCATACCACTAGTGTTGCAAAAGGTTATGGTAACCTCTTGCCATCAGGCAGACCGTAAGCTAGCTTCACACTTTTGTTGCATAAGAAATAAACTTAATACAAAATATACAAATTTCATCATTTTGGACCATATTTAATTAGCATGTCCGTATCAGAGCATTATAATAATGATTAAGGCGTTGCACGTTGTTCCAATATGAAGGAACAAGTCATTTTAGCTACGGACATATTTTTTATAGAATATGTGTCAAAAAATTAACGGTCCATAGGTAAAGCGACTCGTTTCTTGATTTAAGAACCGGGCCTTAGAGCAGACCCTCCAATCGATTGCAACATGGCTAAACTTAAAGTAAATATACTTTAACAGGAAAAGAAAAGCATCATAATAACGATTAGTATTTTAACGAGTAGAAATTTCTTGAACTGTTGACCTCGAGACCACAGAATTCACAGAAGGCACAGTCTTCACTGAACTTCGGGTACGTATAATGATTTATAAGGAATATGCATTTACATACAATATAGTGATATGATGTCAGTTTATACGTTGTATGAATTGCGCTAATCGTAAAGGTGAAGATGTATCATGCCAATGAGTCAAGGGAAAATCACACAATAATTTGTGGTACAAAACTGTATTACTAACATTGCTTAATCTAGTACAGTCATTGCTGTGAAATATACGGTCGAAGTATGATCACGCACTTTAAAATAGATAGAATTATATCGGAATTAATTGTAATGTTTCCAGTACGGCAGTAGTTAATACAGTGAATTGTCGGCCTCGATGGCGTAGTGGTTAGTGTAACCGCCACGCCTGAGGTCGCGGGTTTGATTCCCGCACAAGTCAAACATTTGTGTGCATGAACATGGATGTTTGTGTTGGGTTACTTGTGGGTACTTAATATGTAGGTATTTAAAAAAAATAGTATATAATAATGTATGTTTATCCATTGTGTAGTACCCATAGTACAAGCTCTGCTAAGTTTGGGGCTAGATGGTGTTGTGTATATGTGATAGAAAATATTATAAAAAATCAAAATATATCTGCGCGGATGACAAAGCGGGCAAGCGATCGTCTCACCACTGGCGTTGCACAAAGAGTTGTAGATTCGAATCCCACACGGATTTGGTGAGCACAAATATTTGTGTAATCCACAAATAATTGTGGTATTTTTAGGCGCAAATTGTGTCCGTTATTAATATGTTTGTAAAGCCTTTTGTAACACGGGGATTGAACCGCAATACTGAAGCAGTCTTCTGATTAATAAAATGAGGTTTAAATCCTTTTGTTGGTATACTACCAGGGTAGCACATAATTAGCGTATAGTATGCAATTATAGCACAATGTTAATAGTCTATGTACACTTGTTATACCGTGTATCATATGCACTAAGCTTAATCATAATAAAAAAATAGCTGCGCTGTCAGTTCAAGGTATAAATACCAATAGTCCTTCCGCTGACAACACAAAACACAAGGAATTTCTGGAAACCTTATTCATTATAAAAACATAAGACGAAACTATTTGGTCACGCAAGATAAGATTATTTCTTTAGTTCAGTGTGACTATACACATAACTTTTGTATTTTAATACTCAGTCTGATTTCAAGTTTGAGCGACGTTTCTTAAGAGAAACGTAAAACATCATAAGTAATTGTATAAATCAATTCTTGATTTGATTACTGGATTTTTCTTTGTAACAAAAAGAAGATTCGCGTTAGACGAATTACTAAATTAAAATTTGTAATACAAAATTTATTTAAAATGGCACTTGCACTCGTAATAAATCCTGTGACACGAGGATCTTTACAAACATTCAAACAACGAACACAAATAACAGACTCGAAACAACTATTTATGGACCAAACATATTTTTGTCTCGCGTGGGGATTGAACCCACAACACTTAGCGTAATGGCAATAACGACTTCTACACCATCCATGCAGTCGAATAATATATTTTACTTCACTAATATACAAACAAGACGAACATTATTTTAATTAAAATTAATTATACAAATTTGATACATCGGCGAATGAGCTGCAACGAAAATTAACACGTAAGCTGCAACATCGGCAGAAAATAGTTTGTACGCCAGAGTAACTAGCGACGTGATTGTTTAACATCGATAGCTGAAAGGACGAAAACCAACAAATACTATCTTTTTATCTTAGTAAAATGCTAACTTATATTAAATGTGAATGTGAGTTTGTATGCTATGCTTTCACGTCTTAACTACTTGATCGATCATCATGAAATTTCGCACACACGTTGTCACAGGCACAGAAAAAGGCATAGGGTATCTTTTATAGAAGCTACAATGTTCCCGAGTGAGCAAAGCCGCGAGCAAAAGCTAGGATAGGATAAAATAATAGTGATTTTATAGTGCTGTTCCTCGTTTTAGGCCTTTGTCTATGTAACATCCATGCGAAGCTTGGCGAGGTGCCTCTGTTTAATAATAAAATAATTATAAAGGAAGGCATCAAAACATGTTTTTGTTTATTAAGGAAGCAAACAAGTATTCGCTCTTGTTTGAGAGTAACCTGCTTTGCTCAAATTAAAGGATTTTATAAAAACATACATTGTTTTCTTTTAAACGTACTGTATATCAAATACTGAATCGACTAGATCTGTGAAAGTTGCTTATATCCCTACATCAACCAAAAAATACCTGATGAGGTCTCCAGCTTATCTTGAGTCACAGCTTAGGGAACTCAAGCTGTCCAAAACTCTACCTTTAGGTAGGCTACTAACCAAACAAAGAAGAAAGCAGACTGACTCACAGTCAAAGAATTTATAATAAGCTTTTTGATGGTAAGCCTTTTTCTTAGAATCAATGCCGTGATTAATATTGTGCCCAAGAAAATCTTTTAGCTCTTTAACCTCAAATTATTACTCAAAACCCGACAGTACCTTTAACGGTACTCGTAATTGCAGAATACTCTTCTAACCTCAATGGCGTAGTGGTTAGTGTAACCGACTGCCACGCCTGAGGTCGCGGGTTCGATTCCCGCACAAGACAAATATTTGTGTGCATGAACATGGATGTTTGTCTTGGTCTGGGTGTTTCTATGTATAATATGTATGTATTTACAAAAAAAAAAAAAGTATATATGTATGTTTATCCATTGTCTAGTACCCATAGTACAAGCTCTGCTTAGTTTGGGCTAGATGGTGTTGTGTGTATGTGGTAGTATATTATTATTATATTATATATTATATATTATTATATTATTATATTTTTGGATAATTTACTATAGTGCCTGGTACACATCTTTAGATCTTATAGTATAGGGGGCGAATCAGTTGCTGTCCATCATACACCAGAAAAAATTATAAGTTGGTACTGGGACTAAGGATTTCCTTTCATAAAAACCCATTACTAGTCAGCCCAATTCAGGAATCTAATTCGTGGCATCACAATCACCGAAGTGTAAAAAACTTCACCCATAATTCGTATTTTATAATTTGAACTCAAAACGTAATTTGCTCATCCTACTATAGAAGTATAAACATACTGATTAGGTAAGATAACCGGCAGCCATTTGTGCGCATGCGCAATAAACTGACATAATATACATATAAAACATCAAACGCGCCGCGCGTTTAAATTTTGAACGTTTTGCGATTCGTCACGAGGCTGAGTTACGTTGCACCGATTGGTTTAGGGTCCACAAAGCTCTACGGTAAATCCCGAAACAAAAATTTTCCCTTAAGTATTAGTTGAGGAAATGACTCCTCAATATGCAGTACAAGTTTTATGATTCTCTAGCTATTTGCATGACTGTGTTAAAAGAAACCTTTCCGTCCATATAGGAAAGTTTCTTAAGTCTCTGTAGCTTTTACGTTAAATATTTAATGGTAATTAGTACGTAAAACGTAATTTTCAATGCTAAGCATGAAACTTCCTCAAGATTTGTATAGAACCGTTTTCTGATCATTCCAAGAATATGAAATTTATCATATGCTGCGACTAGTCATTAGTAAATAGGTATTGTAGATATAAAAATAGCATATCCATCTGATATGGCGTGCCTAATATTTAACAATAAGGCAGAAATTTATGTAATATATTTGCATGCAATTGTGTGGTCTCAGGCTTAAAACCTGGCTTGAGCAAAATGTTACTGGAATTTTCTGTCAAGAAATGCCTAATAGTAGCGCATAGTCTGCAGATGGATGAATATGTATCGCCTTCTTTTCTTTTATAATAAAAGAAAAGAAGGCGACTACTAATGTATTATATACCTATATATATACCTAATAATAATAATAATATTAGTATCCTAACTAATATTATAAATGCTAATGTGAGTTTGTATGTTTGTTGTTAAGATTTAACGCCTCAACTACTTAGCGAATCATGATAAAATTTCGCATACACGTTGTCAGGGGTAAAGAAAGGGACAGAAGATACCCTTTACCCAGGAAAAGGTACTGTTCTTAAGCAAGCGAAGCTACGGGTAAATGTAGATTCTTTCAGACACAATACTTTAATCATTATGTCTTATAAAATCTCTTACTACGGAACCTTACGTTAAGATTTTTTTTAAAGTCAACTTGTATGCTAGAGGCACGAAAAAACTGCATTTTAATATTTGCTTCCTATGACGCCATTGCATGACGCCGTCGGTCACTATTAAATCACGATTTTTATTTTTATTGCTGTAACGGGAGTCACTTCTGACTTAAGCTGAATGTTCAGTTAAGCGAAAAAAAATTAATGTAGTTTTTGAGGTAGAAATATGCTAGGAGATAATATTTTGATTTTTGAAATAAATACTCGTAATTTTTTTTTAATGTTTTTTAATGTTACTAATAGTCTAATTGTTATATACAAAGTAACATTTTGTAATAAACCAAATTAAAAATGCACCTTTCTTCAGTTTACTTACACTTTATAATGTCCAGTCTATGAAAATCAAGTATAAGGCTTTACCTAAAAAAATAAATATGATTATGATAAAACTAAAAAAGATAATATTTTCTTGGAAAAACATAATAATGAATATAAAAAGAACTAAAACTAACAATGGCCAAAATAAAATTAAAAACGTGCAACAGAAAACATACTAAACATTTACACATTTTTGCTCTCGAGCTCTGATTATTTTTTCGCGGCTGGATTAAAAACTGAAGTATGAATCAAAAGAGCAAGCACAAGTAAATTGGCGTTTTTATCGTCACAGTGTGGGTCAGGAACAAATCTTTTGAATGCCTGGTGCTAATTACTTCATCTGCGCTCTGTCACATTGTCTTCTTGAATTATTTGTTATGTTTCGGATACTACCTACCTACCTGGTTTATTAATTGTATCTTTTAATGTTTAGCTGCCATAATGGAAGCCTAAAATAAAAGTAAAAATTATATATAGGTATTTTTAATAACGCCTTCGTGAACCTTTATAACGTCAACGGTAAAACGTCCGCCCGCCCCTTGGATGTCGAGAGGTACTCGAACGGCGATGCGGCGCAGGGATCGTACATTTCGCACTTTTAAAAAGGATCGCTCTGATGACAACTGGGCTCTATTTAAAGTTGCTAGGAATCGGTGTAATCAGATGATACGTAATGCAAAACGCCGCCATATTCTCGATAATATAACATCCTCATCTCCTGCTGATATTTGGCGGTTTCATGGAATCCTAGGCATTGTCAACAAGCAACAACGTGATTCGCGTACGATGATTGATTTGGATGATATCAATCAATATTTTACCTCTTCTATTAAAGCGTTGTACTATGAATTACTAAGCTAACCTACCCAGGCCCAACATTGATCCTTTTTTGTTTTCTTCTGTAGAACCGGGTGAGATCAAAAAGATAATCCTGTCGATCAAGTCAATTGCTGTGGGCTGTGATGGTATTAGTCGTCCTACGATCACACCAATTCTTGATCAACTCCTTCCCGCCACATATCGTAAATTTTTCTCTTAACACTGGGATTTTCCCTTTCTTGTGGCGTAGCGCCTTTGTCATCCCTCTTCCTAAGGTACCTAGTCCTTCCCTTCCAGACCACTACCGACCCATATCTATTCTTCATATCCTATCTAAAGTGCTCGAAGCCTGTGATCACAAACAACTTGCACAGTTTGTAAATCTGAACAACCTATTGAGTCCTCTCCAATCTGGCTTTAGGCCTGGGCACAGCACTACTTCTGCTGTACTCAAAGTGACTGGCAATATCAGGGAGGGCACGGAGGATGTCAAAGTTACTGTGCTGGCTTTGGTTGACTTCTCGAACGCCTTCAATACCGTCAGTCATGACATCCTGCTAGCGATCCTATCCCATCTTAATATCTCACCTGGTGTACTTGAATAGTTCTCAACATATCTTCAGGGGCGCCAGCAGTCGGAACGCATCGATAATACGTCATCGATTTGGCGTGACCTCGACTCTGGTGTTCCTCAAGGCGGCATTCTATCTCCGTTACTATGGATCCACTACGGATAATCTTCCGGGAGCCATTTCTAAAGTAAATGCTGATCTTGAAGCAATTAGAAGCCGGTTGGGCAGATTTAGATTGTCTGTTAACCCGACTAAGTGACAGTCAATCATAGTTGGAAGTCAACGATTTATAAGGTTGCAAGTTGGACTCCAGTAATTTACCTCCTGGTTACTAGTGTCAGTCAGAGAGTAACTGGAACGTTATGCGCTTTGTATCGCTAGAGAATTTCCTCCCATCTAAGACAAAAATAATGCTTGTGCAGACTTTGATATTTCCCTTAATTCCCTGCATTCAGGTCATAGTAACACACATCACCATAGGGTGATATGTGTTACTATGACCTGAATGCAGATCTACTAAATAAATATGACCGACTTCTAAATAACTGATACGATTCATCTATAATCTTCGTAATATGACCATATTTCATCTCATAGATCCACTTTAACTGTAACCATTTGTTACCCATTCGTCAACGCCGTAATTTGCGTGCCCTTACAGTATTATATTCTGTTCTAACCTCCCCAAGTGGCCCTACTTATTTAACCTGCTTTTTCCAATACCTATGTTCTAATCATTACAGAAATCTTCATTCTTCCAATAACCTCCTCTTACTTTCTTACTTTGTACCTCTCATACTTCTGGTTTCCTTCATTCTTCTTTCTTCGTCCAGTCTGTTATACTATGAAATGCGCTCCCTCCCTCATGAAGTTAGGATGTCCACAAACCGTTACACTTTCAAGGTAAAAGTACGTGCTCTCCTCCTCGACAGTTTATCAGATTCTTCTCATCATTAATATATTACGTATGTATGTATATATGTATGTAAGCATGCATGTATCTATATATATTTATTCGCCGATGTATTGTTTTATGCATAAAGCTTAAAATAAAAAAATAATATAAAGGTCAACAAAATAATTTTTGTAACACAAAACACCACCATGAGTCCCCAGGATTCACACTTGATCATAACTCACCTTTGCAAATGGCTTGCGCGCATGACCACTTACTCCCGAGTCCGGCGGTTCACTTCAGAAAGGTATCGGATCGCACGACTCCCAACGTCAAAAAATACACATCATTTTCTTTATTTAAAAACAGAGGTGAGTCCCGGAGACTCAGGGTGGTGAATTAAGGGTTAATATAGAAATTACCGTTATGTGACCTCCAAGTCACGAGCATAATAAGTACTCCGACGCATCCAAATTTTAACATCATCAAAATCCTTTAACCTCTTTAGAGGTCAACCTTTGACATCATAACATTCGTTATGAGGCATCAAACATCTCCATCAATATCATCATCAAAAACAGTTACCCCAAACCGTTTAAGGTATGCACATCCAAATAACAGTGCATCAATTATTTTTAATTCTTCCAGCAACAAAACTGCAATTTGGACACATATAATTTATTGTTCATAAAGCGGATTTTGGCACAAAGTGACAATCCCTTTGTCACATGTTTCTGAGAACGCGTTTGATGACAGACAGACAGTTATTATTATGTATACGGGATTCTGAAGACTTATTATTAAATATTGTATTTTTGGCAGCTGCAGTTTTTAAGTTCCTTTTACGACCAATTACTTTTATTTTGGATGAAGATCAAAGAAAACGGTGATCTGAGATTCGGAGATTATCGAAGGTATCAGTTGTATGTCACATGAGCTATAAAATCTATTTGAGAGCGTTTATGTCCAGTCCAAGAAGCGGTTTCTTGGCAAAATAACTTTTTCTTATTACGAACTAGCTACTGGTCGCGGCTTTGCTTGTGTACAGGTTTTTCTTAATCAAAGGTATTTTTGTCAATTTCTGTACCTTTGACAACGTGTATGTAAAGCGTAAAGAAAATATGAACTCACATTCGTATTTACATATATAGAATATTAATTAGGAAGGAAGGATTAGATGCTGTAGTTTCGTCTGCGTAAATTCAAGTATTCCATGACACACATGCAACTTTTTATTGAAATTCATTTAACAGTTTACGAGTAAAATACATCACCACAAACTTTCACGTTTACTATACTAGTCGACAAAACAATTCCAATGAAATAGTTCGTGTTTATTCTGAAAAATATTGTTTTGATAAAACGAACAGTCAAGTATTAACGAATGAAAAATAAGAAGGCACATTAGTGGCGAGTTTAAGTGCTCATAAAACCATTAAGGATCATTAGCGTTACATTACATATATAGATATGTACTTATAGCTTAATGATCCTCACGCCAAGTGATCCAGGCTTCGAAAAGATTACTCTAGCTTTCCGTGTTTATTTGAGGCGAGTGAAAGATTAAAATGGCGGGTTGGTGGATGAGGCTTAAATGTAATCCTTTAGCGATGTCGATAATTTAAATGTAAACAAATTACCTTCATTATCTATACATACTATTATAAAACTGTAATTAGGCTGGTATGATATTTTTTAAATACAAATTCGATTTGACTATTTAAAGAGGTCTTTACCTGAAACATAGGACTACAGAAGTTCATCCGTCTATCAATTTTACCTGTCATTATTGAACGAATTTGAATGCGATTTTTACATGAATCTTTTAGTTTGACTATGGTCATGAAACTGCCAGGGATCATCATCAGCATCGTGACTGCACGCCGGTATCAGTACACTGATGGACGAAATAAAATAAAGTACATTTCACCTGATTCCAAATTATAATATTTTATTTGCAAAAAATAATTTATATACTAATCGCCCTTGGACGTCAAACAATATTATTTAATATTAGCATTTAGTAGGACAAGTGATGCATAGTGAGTTTACACAGACGTATTCACGGGCAAAACGTTTAAGTAGTTAACGTGAACGGGGTTACGTGAGAGTGCTAGTAAAATATACATATTTCTACTTAAAAAGGATTACTCATTCATAATAGCTATTCGGTACTCAGAAAAGCTCTTTTCATTAAAATTCGATATAATAAATACCACAGAAACCCACGCTTCGTATCTATAATAATATAGTATTCACCAGTATTCAACAGAATTTATTTATACGATGAATAGCTCGTAGTTTATATAGTTGCATTCAACGAATTAAGTACGAACAGGATTTTATTACGGTGTTTCCAAAAAATATTGTTGTAATGTACTATTCTTCTTAGCATTTAGTGCCGTTACTGAAAATGGACTAACAGAAAATTATACTACCTAATAACTTTCTAAACCAGAAATCGAAACCGGGAGCTAGAAATCGTCCACGTCAACGTACGCCACATGACCATCAAACTTGTCACATAAAAATACTTCAACAAAACAAAATATCAACCCTAAACACACACGCATCCATAAACGACTAATAAAAGCACGGCGGGTAGCGGTCGCGCAAAAATCGCACATGGAATGGTCGTCAGTTTCCGAGATGGAAGCAAATAAACGGACGGACACAATTTACGAGCACCACACGTGCCTTTAACTGGAGTTTTTTTATTGTCCAAATAAGTGATGGTTTTGTTTCGTATTTACAATTAACGTGTGTTTATGTCTGCTGTTGTTTATGAGTGAAAGCGGATTTTAACAATTGATACTGTTATACAATTCTGTTAAATGCCACTATTAAATACAACTTCTGAATTCGTTGTAAAAATCAAAGCGGTTTAAAAACTTTTAAAGAGAAGTGTATGTGAAACTAACGTATGCTGTTGGATTAATTGTCCATACAATTGATGATGCCCTGGTGTTGCAAGAACTGATAGGCTACGATAACGTTTTACCGTTAAATGCACCGTACGCTTGCTTGCCAACTAAGTAACATAAAATATCAGAAATGAGCAGATAAAATCGTTTACAAAGCCGATTCTTGATTGACAGAGAACAAAGTTCACATCAACAGGACCCTAAAATATGGTAACACTATTATAATTTACTTAAACAACAAAACACACACGCACACTTCAGTCTTATTTAACAAACACATACGCGTTCAAAAAGAGAACGCTTATTTGAGCTCGTAATAAATAATCTCGAACGATCCGAACAAACGGCGAGTAAACGCGTAACGTAAACACGTGGAATGTACGCGGATTTGCACGGCCATCAAACGTAAACGTAAACTTGCGTGCGAATTGCTTTCGTGAGTAACTGATGGTCGTTTTAGGGTTATGACTCAATTGTTGTGACTTTTAAAGTTATTATTTTACTATTATATTCATGATTTCATTTGCCCGTAACTGGGTAATAGTCAGCAATATCTAATCTAATGAAAAAGAAGATTTATCTGAATGGATTATTTTTAAAACTTACATAGTATCATTTATACATTAAATAATATAAAGAGGTGATAATTATTATTATTCTCCTTTCTTTAATACCTACTACTAGCATACCTTTATTACCACTCTACTCCCTACTGCTACTAGACTATGCGTTTATCTATACTAATATTATAAAGCTGAAGAGTTTGTTTGTTTGTTTGCTTGAACGCACTAATCTCAGATACTACTGGTTCGAATTGAAAAATTCGTTTAGTGTTGGATAGCCTATTTATCGAGGAACGCTATAGGCTATATAACATCACGCTACGACCCGCGGGGGCGGCGCAATAACGATAAACGTGGGTGAAACCGCGGGAACATCTAGTGGTAATATATATTTGAAATTATTCATTTAACAATATAGGTACTACAGTGTATTTTGACTATATAAATTTGAGACGTAACTTTAAGGCAAAGTTCCTAAGAGATTGATGAAAATATTGAAAATATATATTTTGCAACGGTTTTATCAAACTCTTAGGTACTTGTCGTTAACATTCGCATTTCTAAACACGATGCAAATATATTTTTGAGTATTGCGTTAAGTTGTTATTAATTTTATAACAACTGAATAAAATATCTACACAAAAACTAATTAAAGCTACTAAAAAAATCAAGATTAACTAAGTTTTTGATAAGTACTGCTTTAAAAAAATGTATTGGTTCTGTAAATTAATCAACATAACAATCAGCCTATTGCTATTCGATGCTGGACGTGGGGCAGTCATGTTTTACTAAATCTAGCCTTATATTACAATAAGTCATGTTACAGACAAGATCTAGGCGAACGATCTTTGATAACTAAAAAGATTATGTCAAGTAAGTTCGAATACATTAGAAACATAATGATGATGAATGAATGAAGCAAGTATAATAATATCCTCCAGATCGAATTTCGGTCACGGCAGCCAATCTTAACAAAGACTGGCCATCAGCGCAGGAGATATTATAGTGCACAAGTGTGTGCGCAGACACTCTCTTTTCTCTAACTCTTATGATCCGATGAGACGGTAATCTGACACGACCGGAGAGAGTTCAAGCGCAGGACCAACAGCCTTACGTGCTTTCCGAGGCACGTGTCTAACACGGCCAACTTCCTAAATCCGGACTGCTAATGAGTTTTCTTATAAGAAAAACCCAATAACTCTTTGTTGGCCTGACCCAGGATTCGAACCCGAGACCTCATGCACAGCAGTCACATTCACTACCGCTGCGCTACGGAAGCAGCAAGTATCTAATAACTAATAAGGTCTAAAGATGACAACCAAATGGTTTGATTCTCAGGCATCGTCGATTTAAATTATGGAGACCAAAACAAATTCTATGAGTTACATCTCAAATAAATCAATTTTCAAAAATGATTGCCTATAAGAGTGAAACAGTTAAATTGTAAAACATATTCTATGAAAAATATGCCAGAAATTAAATGCCCATAGTTAAAACGACTCGATTCTTAATATAGGCACCGTGCCTAAACATGTTTCATGACTGCTCATCATGACAATCATCCAAACACACCAACCACAAAAATATATCCACCAATCTGTCTGTTACAGGCTGTGTAAACAACAATAAAACCGTTCACAAAGTTTGATTTTTAATTAAAAATAGCCGAAAACGTTCACTAATTCGCAGTTATTTGCCGGGCACATCACTACGGGGCGTACTTCGTTATTTTTGGCTGCACTCTGTTCAGCGGAATTTCATTTCAGTCCTCAGTACTCGGTGCTACAAAGAAAAGGCCACGCTTTTGTAACATGTTGATTTGAACATGGAAAGGTAGAACATAACTGGAAATTTAAACTTGATTCAATCTTCTAAAAGAGTCTGGATTGTGGAAAGGATTATTTATAAGAATATTTATGCAGCTAATATGGCAAACAATCACGGCTTGCCTGATTCAGGTACGTTACGGTTCTACTGACGCATAAGAAGAGTTAGTGTGAGGTCTATGCAAAGGACAACAATTCTTCTTCTCCCTAGTCTTTATTATTCCCAAGTCACTTGGGGTCGGCTTTTCTAGTCTAACCGGATTTGATTGTTAGTTTTTATTTGATTATCAGTTTTTACACGGAGCGGCTGCCACCTGACCTTCACAACCCGAAGGCTAACGATACCTTAAGGCTAGACCAGTATCAGGATATTATAGGGCACTGACTTCCCAATAACGACTGCCATAGATGTTCATGGCAGCCGGGACCGACGGCTTAACGTGCTCACCGAGGCACGAAGCAGGCGATAATTGTCAATCAATACGCACATAATTTCGGAAAGTTATATAACTTCCGAAAATGAGAGGTGCGCGACGTGGGTACGAACCCGAGACCCTCTGCATTCAGTCTGTTGGTCTCCCCACTGAGCTATCGCTGTTATTAAAAAAGTGCAAAAGACAACCATTGATGCTGAGAATACAGCGTCTTCTGAAGCTATTGTGACCCCATCCTAATTGATATTATAAATTAGAATGAGAGTTTGTTTGTTTTGCTATCACGTATTAACTACTCAACCGATCATACACGTTGTCAAGTCTACATTAACGGGAGTGAAGCCACAGACAAAATCTAGTATTATTACGAAAGTAAGTTTGTTTGTTTGTTAAGTTTATACACCTTAACTGACCGAAGTATTGACCGAGCATCAGGATATTTTGCATACACGATATCAGGGGTTCAAAAAAGAGGGTACATCCAGAAAAATTCTATTCTCAAATGAAGCGCGAGCAAAAGCTAATTGATCATAAAATCACAACACTAAGTCAAATAAACTAGACACTAATAGTAAAAAAGGAAACTAAAACTAAACTAGGAAAATAATAACAAAGGTATCCTATGAAATTATTTTTCTAATTAGGATATTCCCGATTTAAAATAAAATGGTTGCTATAGCTATCTCCTTAATTCTGCTAGTTATGTTGACGTCTTTTCATTTAAGGACTTTAAGCGATTCTACTCCCTCTATTATTATATAAATCAGTTTGGGTAACTCTAATAGTTACTCTAATACTTTTAAAGAAACACTATTGTAACTAAATAAATTTGGCTTGCGGTCGAGACTCGATCTCTGCCGGATTGAAGCTCAGCCAACACGAGGATTTAGACTTAACTAAATGAGTTTATAATTATTGTTATAATACAGTAATTTATTTGTTAAATTAAATTGGTAATATTCTGGATACACCTTTTATAACAATATTTTTTAAAAATTTTTGCTATTCTTTTTAAAATATTTGTATAATATCCGAAAAAGATCATCATTATATTTTTATACCCTATTCACTATCTATAGAATTTTTAAGTCGAAAGTATACTCCGTGGAAAATCTCCACGAAAGAGATTTCTCGTATCCCAGTAATAGGCAGAAACAAAGCGTTCCATTAAAGTAATAAGCTGTCCAATTTACGAGCGGGCACCGAACCCCACACCTATTGGTGCGACGGATTAACTCGAATTATCTAATAATGAGTGCAATGAGCGACGCCCGCGCAATGCAGTCTAACTATACAAAACAGCATCATAGCAGTAGTGCAGTTTGATTACTCCCTCTAAGTCAAGCAGACCTTCTAAGTTTTCAGAGAGTCAAGTGGCAGGTGGCATTGGATACAAATTCTTTCTTTCGATATAGCAGGGTTAGGGACCAAAACTTCCACCCTAAGCTCAATCATGCTCACTTCCTCGACCTGAGCATTACATTATGACATTCATTTTAGGATACACAAGTCTAGTTTACATTATATAAATAACATTACAAATGACTACATTTGCTACAAAAAAAACATAATTATATTGTCGGCCTCGATGGCGTAGTGGTTAGTATAACCGACTGCCACGCCTGAGGTCGCGGGTTCGATTCCCACACAAGTCAGACATTTGTGTGCATGAACATAGATGTTTGTCTTGGTCTGGGTGTTTATATATATTATATGTATGTATTTATAAAAAATAAAGTATATATGTATGTTTATCCATTGTCTCGTACCCATAGTACAAGCTCTGTTTAGTTTGGGCTAGATGATGTTGTGTGTATATGGTAGAATATTATTATTATATTATTATAATTATTATCATAGCCCATAGCCGATAGCTATAAGCTAATGATGATTTCTACGTCCATGATGGGTATTGGTTAACCTTAATACATATCATAAACATATAGATGAATTAAGTTCACTGTGCTGATGGTGTTATAATAAATGTTACCAATCAGCTGATTATCTGAAGTTTTAATCTTCCGTGACACTGGGATTCCACCAGGAGTAACAGTAACAGTAACGAATCGATGATATTTTTATTCAATACTTTGTATTACTGCACTGTTATTTGTATCGTGACACCAATGCGTAGTACTGGAGCAGGGTGACAATACTATGTACGTAGTTATGAGTAACGCACGATTATTAAATAGAAACAAGCTTTTGTTTTCTGTGGATTAGCGTTCGTGTGTTATTAGCCATTTGCTTGGTAGGTACAAATAATCACTAACAGGCTGAACTTAAAGTGCTCATCCGTTGCCAAACGGTTCTGAAGATGCCTCGCGCTGAGACGAAACACGTATCGACGCATATTTTGTGTTCGAAGCCGAATACTGCAAGTTGGAGTACCCCCCGGATCCACGACGTGGTAGTACCCGTGGAGAGGAGCTCGATATTGTTAATATTTTCTATTGCAATAGCTAAGGTGGGCAATTCGACGGTGCGTGACGGGTATCTCTCTTCCCAATAATTTTATTAAAGTGTATGTCAAATTCAAGAGAGTATTGGCGCAAAACTTCTAGCCTTTTACTTTTCATAACTTGACGCCTAAATTACATTTAATATTGTTTTATGTTTACGCAAATGTTATACATTAAAATTAAACACTTTATTCGAATTTTGTCGCGTTGTTTATTTTACTGTAAACACTGTTATTACATAATTTTGAAAACTCTAACACTACTATTATTGAACTTTACTACTATTTAAGCTATATATTTTCTAATTCAAACTATTTATATTTAAGTTTACATTTTACCCCGACGTTTCGGTTGCTTTACAGCAGCCATGTTCACGGGGATACTAAGATGGTAGTTGTCCCAACGTTCTGAAGATTTTCAAATTTATGTAATAACAGTGTTTAAAGTAAAATAAACAACGCGACTATTTAGTCGCGTTGTTTATTTTACTTTACCGTATAAAGTGTTTAATTTCAGTGACGTTTAATGTTTATGCATAAGAGCCTCTCACTTAAATTACTATTCTAGCCAAGTACAAGGCTCGTAATTCTTTCATACCTCGCCTGTGTATCAAAATAAAAGTTATAAGCCCAAAATACATATTATTGGAAATTAATACCACTATGTTTAATTTTAGCTAGAAATTTAATTTACTCATATAAAGACTGAGTCAGTTAGTTCGTGTTACAAATTTCTGTATAAGCAGGTCGGTGAGTTTTTAACTTAGAATGATAAAATAGTTGTGAAAATGTAGCTAAATCTTAAATAAAGATAATGACATGGCACCAAAATAAATAACAAACGACCGTTTTTTGACTGAAAAGGATTCCTATAAAAGTAAGACAACATTTTCCTATTTCTTTAAACGGTAATTTCAATTTTAGAATACAATACACTGTTTGAGAAAAATAGAATTATTCAGAATGTGCTCATGAATGTAATAACAGGTTAGCAGTATCCTCACAAAATGACAATAGCTTATGCAATAGTTCACTACACTGCGTAAGCACAAGTTGCGCAAGTAAGACAAGAACTTTGAGCAGGTAGGATCTCACTAAATGATTTCTTTTCGCTGTAAAATAGTACAGTTTTCTTCCCAAATCTCAAAATTAAATGTATACGAAAAGTATACATTTGAGATTCAGTAAGTACTAGTAGTCAAGGCAGTACAATATGGATCTTTTTATGATAAATAGGAACTAGGATATGAACCTTGAAATAAGGGATCGCTATACTGCCAGGAAAATCGATTAGGATCTCAGCTCTCCGGCTGATAAGACAGCGCCTTTTTAAGAAGTAAATCCATGTTATGAAAAAACGCAACGTACTTCCGTATCTCCATACCTGGCTAATAATTTAAAAAATATTAGTATTAGCTATGTATGCAAACTGTCCCGCTGATGAGCATAGACTTCTTCTCAGTGTAAAAGGTTTTGTCAAAGGTTTAGACCATAGTCCACCAAGTTGGCCCAGTGTAGGTTGATAGACTTTATAAATCTTCGAAAATAGTATGAAGAACTCTCAGACATACAGGTTACCTTACAACGTTTTCGTTTGCCGTTATAGCAAGCGTTAATTAACTATCCAACATACACATTAGTTCGAAAAGTCGAGGGGATGGATCAAACTCAAAACCTCTGCGTGGTAGGTGAATGGTTGGACTTGGCCATCGCAGCTATTGCCATTAGTTACTCATAGATACACATTCTGAATTAGAAATTTCGAGAACATTGAGATTGTTTTGTAGTAGTTTTTGCAGTTAAATTCAGTAACTGACCGCGTGTTTTGTTTTTGTAATGTTCTGCGCAGTTAAACACTGACAACTGCGCAATTGTAACATGTTTACGACATATACTGAAAATAAGCTTCAGACTCTCGAAATCCGAGAGAAAACTAAATAATAGCATTCGTGTACAAGTCAATTAATAAGACTTATTTCATTATTTTAGTATAAATTTCGGTTCATTTCAAAAGCACTTGCTTCAGTAAATACAGAGGATACAAAACCCTACATTTGTAACACTCTATGTCAAAAATAAATAATTTTCTTCCGAAATTTTTTGAGAGTAAGACGAGGCTTCAGTCATCATAATAATGCAATTCCATATTAAACAAAGTACAAAGAGATTTAAAGAGTAGTTTGAATATTTGAAGACGCGCTCTTTCTATTTCGATTATAATTAATAGTCGGGACAGTTAGAAAGCACGTTTGTAGGATGACTTTAAGGTGTTTTGCAGTTTTTAGTAAATTAGATTATTTTCACTTGGTCAACTACCGTTACAGCTTAGTGCCTTATTTGGGTAATATTATTCTTTTTGAATGACCTAAAGCTGTAGTTTCTAATAGCGGTATGTCATTCGGACGTCTTGATATTACATAATTCAAAAGGTTGTAGCTGTTCAAAAACTTTGACAATAGGCACACTAAATATTATATTATATACAAACCAGAGGTATCTAAAATATTTCTAAGTCTTCATCTACGTTAATCAGCATATTATATTTAATAAAGTGGCCACCCAGACGAGATCCAAAATTTACTTAAATATTTTTTTTTAAACTTTAGATAGAGAATAATAATAATATCCTTCCTGTTTATCACCTATCCTAACGCTGAATAGTCTTCTCAATATGAGGTCAGGTTTAGGCATAATCTGCCATGCTGGCGCTATCCAGTTTGACAAACTTCATACATTTTCAATAAGAGTATGGAGAATCACAGACATGCAGGTTTCCTCACAATGTTCTCCTTTGCTGTTAACATGAACGATAATAAGCTATTTAATACGCAAATAAATTTGATAGTGGGGCAATCCAACGGTCTCGTTACTATTAATGCGGATAGCATGTATATGGACAGGAATATCGTTGTTTTATTATTCATACAGTCAGCGTCATAAGTATCTGGATATTAAACATTTACATTATTTGATAATTTATAATTTATTTATTTTTATTCTGTAGTAATAAATTCTGATTAAAATAACGATCCTTATATAGATTACTACAAAAATAAGGAATAGGTCGTTGCCTATGTTTGGTTTTGGACATTATTTTATACAGAAGTGCAAATAGCAATCAAACGAAACCTCTTTGTGCAAACAATATTAAAATTAGAAGCAAAATAAGACAGTAGCTAAAATTTTAAATTTGTTTAAAACTAAAAGTAAGCGTGTAGTGGCTCGCTAACTAATTCCTTTGCACAGCTGCATTGAAATACTTTTTCTATCATTAGACAATAATTACACCTACCAGATTTGAAACGCTTGCTTTGTAGCTTAATTATTATAGTGTAGATTTTTTTATCTTTGTGTTTTAGAATTTAGTTAATCTAGTTATTTGAATTAAATAATAAAATACTGTGCCCTACCTACTACCCTATTACTATTATTGTCTATGATAGAGAAATAAAAAATATAGTAAATGTTTTGCCTTATGGCGCTAACTGTATCAGCATTCAGTAAATTAATACCTAGATAAGGAAAAAACGGGTACCTTTAATGCAGTTGTGGTTAATTAATTTATTATGACAGTGATGCGTAGTGACAAAGTACAGAACGCTACGCAGTTGTAACCTGATACCTAGTTAGTGATGTTTTTAGTTTAAATTAGGCTCGCACGAGATCCTTTGTGTGCTTGTTATTGTGGTTGACATAATATAACTATTTCCTATAAATAGAACATTATGCATATATAAAAATAGTAGAGTAATTATTTACTTTATGAAATAGCATAAATATTTGAAAAATGCTATACGCACAAAATAAAAATAAAAATTAAGCCGCGAGACATTTAACGTCGTTTTTATTTGAAACACATTTTACTTATAACATTGGCATTATAGACATTGCCACTAATAAAATAATCTCATTGAATACAACACATTTCTTGAATGACCTCCATTGATTTATAATATTAAGACTTTTTATGTAATTGCAAATAATATTCTATTGCCTGTTCTTAATGTTCCAAACATCCATAAAATATGACTTACAATCAGGAGGACTGTACGCTTATGCAACATAGAAACTATTGCTTGCTTTAACGGTGACGGAAAACATCGTAAGAAAACCTGCATATGTGAGTGTTCGCCATAATATTCTCGAAGATATGTGAACTCTATCAACCCGCACTAGGCCAGCGTGGTAGGTTTTACCCTTTTCACAATGAAAGGAGGCCCGTGTCCAGCAGTGGAATAGTTTATAAACACAGCTGATATTATTATACTATATATAAAATACACTTTATATTCTACAAATACGCTAAAATATGTCAAAGCATTTCCTTTGAAATACAGCTAAATAACAATACTTCTCCATCCACTACTATGAAATAATAGTTGGATATCGTTTGTTCATGCGGTTACGTCGGCGCAACGTCAAGTAATAATTTGACAAGCAACACTACGATATTATAAGCACACTTTAACTTATATGACGATATTGTACTATACTGAACATTTTATCTGCTGAAGAGATATTCTTTTGTGAAATATTTGTGAAGATTTTTGTAACTGTATCAGCAGTTATTTTCACAATAGGGTAGTTGAGTCAAATAGACTTGGACTGACTTGGACTGCCACGCAGAGATCTTGAGTTCGATCCCAAGGCGCGCATCTGTCTTTTCGGAGTTATGTGCGTATTAAATAGTTAATTATATTATCGCTTGGTTTAACGGTGAAGGAAAACTTCGTGAGGAAACGTGCATTTCTGAGAGTTCTAATGTTTTTGGAGATATGTGAAGTCTGCCAATCCACACTAGGCTAGCGTGATGGACTATGGCCTAAACTTTCACACTGAGAAGAAGCCTGTGCCCAGCAATAGGACAGTTTAATACAGGCCTGATATTATACTAACAGTAATAGAAATAATTGTCAAATGACTGAAAAAGGATTCAAGATACATATTGTGATAAAACCACAATTGAAATGCAGCTGTCCAAAGAAGAGAGTGAATTATTTGAACTTTTTCTCATATACAAAGTTTAAATAGTAATAATTTCTTATTATGCAGCCAATTTTGATATTGTTGTTTTTGTATTTTTTTTGTTTACAATCGTAAAAGGTTAAATCGTGGATGCGACGAAAGATATTAATATTTTACTCTAAGTAATTATTGAAAGATCTGATAGATGGCACGAGGTTCGCACTCTGTTTATATTTATATGTATATAATCACAGCTGACAAAATGTACATGTATTATATAACAGCATAACCTTTCAGTGATATACAGCTATACAATTATACACATTTCTGGGCACGTATTACTTTTAAATACATTTAGATGGAGGTTTTGTTAGAATCCAATATTTAAAGCAATCTCTCTGAATTTATAGTCCCTGTATGATTACAGTTTGTGTGTCTGTGTTTCTCTGTCAGAGTGAATTTGATTCAGTTCTAAAGATTCTATAGATTTACAGTAAACAAATAAGCATTAAGATGGGACAAAGGATAGGAATTACAAAACACGTTTCAAGCAATAAGGAAACACTACATACGCACACATAATCTCACTTAAAGTAAATCTCATCGGCTCTCCAATTAATTCTGTAGAACAAACATGACAAATAATGTTCTGCCAATACACATTAAAGGAGGCTGTA
Organism: Catocala nupta; assembly: GCA_963675205.1. Lineage (NCBI taxonomy): Eukaryota > Metazoa > Arthropoda > Insecta > Lepidoptera > Erebidae > Catocala > Catocala nupta. Next base: position 6,554,424 of record OY776096.1, read on the forward strand.
ATTGTCTCGTAATAGTGTAAACAAGGGGAAAACTTGTGCAAAATTATTTACACTAGTTTACCCTTAACATTTTAATAATAGAAATTGTTGTAGCGTGGCAATTTAAAAATGCGACATTAACTCGCAGTTAGATTTTTATGATTTTGCTTTTCATGTTTTATAGTAGTCAACATATTAGTGAAGACATACTTTATGTAAAAGCAAGTCCACAACTTTGTTTCCCACTTTATTATTTGATACATTTCGAAGATACCAAACGCAAAATTAAAGTAGTAATAGATGATCTCACTCGCAGCGATTTGGGTATTTTTTTCTTATTGCCTATTGTGGTCAACTGGCTAGCGGCCCACCTGGTGCTAAGTCGGAACCGTGGCCAATGTACTTTAGCAATGAGAGTCTACATAGTTAAGCCACCGTTTACCGTGATGCTAGTACTCTCTTTTTAATTCGTCCATCGGCGTTTCAGACAAAATAATTTTACCATTATGTCTCGATATGGTTAAGTTGAAAGTTTCGTTTAAAGAAATAGTCATATCACTCAGAAAACACTGCTGCTGTTAGATAATTCTAAGGCCTGTTCGTATATGATAATGATTATTGCTGATACCGTACTGTGTTGAAATATTACCGTTTTAGGTGAAAGAATCCTCGAAGAGTCAAGTGGTGCGGTAGAATTAAGATGTAATAAAATATGCTCCTATTAGCGAGCAAGTTTTTATTATGATGATAATCAAATCTCTGAGATACCTTTAGCCTCTTGGAAGAAGACGTACAAAAAATGGAACGTCAGTCTTTACTACAGATCTCCTATATATGTTATCTATAAGAGGGCAAAGCGTTACCCTGTGCAGGTTCAGAGAAAAACAATTTGCAATGGCAAAAAGTACAAATCGAGATGATATCATGTTCAATACCTCACGCGTAACATAAACCGATCCATTTAAACAACACCAGCACTTCTTGGAAACGTTAATCGCCCGTGCGAATGAGAGGCACAACAAAGAGAAAGAGAAAAAAAATTTGCAATCATTTGTCCATCAAGCACAATGGACACCGTTACCCGTTGTAATGCAGACTGGTAAATAATTACACATTCATATACAAATGCTTGTAATGTACGGTACTGTATTGAAAATGACATACTTTTGAGAGCGTTGCACTGTTGTAAACGGCGGAAAATTTTACCTTTCACTGGTATTTTTTATTTTTATGTTGACCGGTGCAACAGTATGATCTGGGTTACAGTGTTGATTTGGTATTCGTTTAATTCTTTAACAAAAATGTAAAAAGAATAATACTACTATATATTTTTAAGTTCAAACAAATATAATTATTTAAAATCTACTATTCCATCAATGACAGTAGAACATTTATATTTATTACCATCATCTTACTTAACACATGAACCGACTCAGGCAAGCACTTCTTCCAGTAAACCGGCGTCAAACTAACTACTCAGTTACTGTATTTCATTCGAGACGCTTATTTTATGTTTGTATCGGTCGTGAAGTCCACGACGCGGCTTTCACTTATCAGAGGAGTTCGATTTTGTCAACCATTTATTATTATTATTGCGATAGATGGGGTGAGCAACCCGAGAGTTCCTCTTTTCCTAATAAGTTTATACTAAGCTCTCGTCACAACGACTGATAAGAGTCATATCCTGTTGTGAAGCAATGAAACCACAAGAAAGGCATTTTCTATATTGTTGTATAGGTAAATGAGATTTTAATGTTAATTTGTGTTGGGTCTACAATGCATATGCATATGCATTTTTGATCTACTTGTAACGATACAAGTAAGTTTAGATTGCGATTTAAAAAGTGTGTTCAGCTTTTGTGCAACGTCAGCAAGGGCCACTAAGATCTTTAAGTTGCAAATGTTTACGAGTATAGTAAGCGCTTACCACCACCTAGGCCAGACGATTGCTTAAAACTATTGAAGAAAAAGAGCAATTTTGTTAGCCCTGCTAATAATTTGAGAATTTTGTTGATCACAATTAACTTTTATGGTTATTAATCATGATAGGTATTTATGTACCATTTTGAAAAGCTTAGTTCTCTTCAATCTTAGCTCAGTTTTCTTCAATTAATCCATGCGTACAAGTCGACCATATCACATAATAAACTCGCAAAGATTCCCAAAGTGACCTCAAAAATACTCGGTAAACAGACATACTGATGATAGCCATACTTTACATAATACAGTCAGGCTTGTGACCCTATCATATCACTGCAATGATTCACTTTACCCAGAAACCGTTTATCATTGCTAGTAGTATTTCGGAGAAACCACAGAGCAGGCTTGTGCGAAGCGATAGTATATTGTTTACATTTGTTTGTGGTTTTTCTTATAAATTGAATAGTGTTTTTGCAGTATTTGGTCACGGTTCCTGTTTATATTTCGAAGGTAGGTAGTTGTGGTCAAGTTAACTTATATTGAGATGTTTGTTGGCGTAAGCATTGGGTAATTCAACTACAACTGTGTTATCATGCTTCTGTGTACTGCTATAAAAACATACAGTCGGGAATTCTATCCTAAGACAGAAAAATACGACGTGAGTATCTAACCGATGAAAAAAGATCTTAAACAAGTTAAAAATAATAATAATATCAACCCTGTATTAAATTGTCCAACTGCTGGGCACGGGGGTCTTTTCAGCGTGAAAAGGGTTAGGCCATAGTCTACCATTCCGAGAGGCGGCGTGCGTGTTCCCACGCGCGCCTCTGTGTCGTGTCCGTCTCCCCTTTAGGGGGAGACAGTAGGGCTTTTATTTTGTGTAGCGCCTATCTTGGGTAGGTCTTGTTGCGTAGTGGCCTGCCGTTTCATACGGCGGGCCGTAACCTCGGCGGGGTCGCGACCGCATGCGAAAGCGATTCGCGCGGCCCCGTCGATAGTGGTTTTGTCGAGGAACACCGTGGTAGGTTTAGTCGGTATTCCGGGAGGTACTTTACTATTATTCCATCTTTCTTTTACCCCGGCGAGTCCGACATAATCCCTCCGCCCGCCCCCGCGGAGGGATATGCGTCATAGCATTCCCCCACGTTAAAAAATAAAAAAAAAAATAGTCTACCATGCTGGCCCAGTGTGGGTTGGTAGACTTCACATATCTTTGAGAACATTATGGAGAGCTCTTAGTTTGGTTGCATGCAGGTTTCCTCACGATTTTTATCCTTCACCGTTAAAGCTAGCGATAATTAAGTATTATTACTACGCACGTAACTTCGAAAAGTCAGAGATGCGTGGGTTGGCATCAAACTCGTGACATACGCGGACAGGACCCGCGTCTGTCCGAGCCTGCGTGGCAGTCCAATTAGGATCTATTCATTCTTCCAATTAGGAGCTATCGACAAACAAACAAGTTAAGAAAGAAGAAAGATAGAAAGATTAATATATATTTACATAACCTAGTTATTTTGTATACCTGTTACACTGGGGAGCAGTCATTTTGCGGCATAGTAAGTTGAAGTCAATTTTGTGTAAGTTCAGTAGGCATGCTGAATACCAGAAAAATATCAGATTTGTTAAATTGACTCTAGTTTATGAGATAAGACTTTATAACTATATGACTAAAAGAAGGTCGAAATAAAAATATATTTACAAATTAAATATATATTTTAGAAGCGGCTATATAATAACGACAAGAAAACTTAATAAATATGCTATTAACAAAAAATCATTAAAAAATATTAGAATAACTTTATCTGTAAGCTTTTCTATTATGTTTATGTTCAGGACAATCCCTTGTTAAACTCAAGCAATAGTCTGCCATCATAATATGGCTATCTCATCGGCCTTGGTATCTTTCTAATATTCTAATATTCTACCACATACACACAACACTATCTAGCCCAAACTAAGCAGAGCTTGTACTATGGGTACTAGACTATGGATAAACATACATATGTATATACTTTTTTTTTGTAAGTACATACATATTATACATAGAAACACCCCCCAGTCCAAGACAAACATCCATGTTCATGCACACAAATATTTGTCTTGTGCGGGAATCGAACCCGCGACCTCAGGCGTGGCGTCGGTTACACTAACCACAACGCCATCGAGGCCGTTCCTGATGGAACGTTCTTTATGTTGAATATCTTAAGAACCAGAGTCAATTCATACAAAGTAAATACATTTCGGGTATGATTGACGAAGGTGTTTAATAAAACCAGAAACAAAATTAAAGCAGAAGAAAAATTTTTTTTTGTTTCCCAATTTTATTTAGATTTCATCCTTCACTCGCGTTAATCTAGATTTTGTCAATAAATTTCTTTAGTTCGGGAATAGTACTTTTACTGGATGCAAGGTACCCTATGTTCTTTTCTGTACCCGTAACAACGTGTATGCGAAATTGCATGATGATCGGCCGAATAATTAATGCGTAACACACGTCACATTCGTATTCGCATTTATAATATTGGCTAGGATTAAGATTAAACCAAAGAAGAAATTAATACGAAATTTAAAAATGTACGAATATTGTACTAACGATTTCGTTTAAAACTTAATTTCAATATATAAGAACATGCGTCTGCGCAACCAAACAATACAATGGTGAGAGTCGTGAGATCATATCATTAACGTATATAATATAGAACATTTTGATATCGACTTATATTCTTAATGAGTTTCTTTCTAGATTAAATTTCCTAACATATTGAACCCTTTCCAAAGGCCAAGGCCACAGGAGTTGTCGTGTTTACATCCTGACATATCACCCCGTTCTAGTTAAATATAATCGTCCAAATATAACTTACTGATGGATAGAAGGTACATTTTATTTTTAAAAGTACTGACATGTTTCAAAATCTTCAAAGGTATCCCAAAAGCAGACAGTATTCCCTTTTAATATTTTTATTTAAAAATGTCATTAATGTAGGTGTAACCACAAGGGGCAACAAAAAGGATGCGAGATCTGAAAATACTTTATTCCATATCAATACTAACTCATAACTTACAGTTAACTGTATAAACGATGGTAGCCCAGTATATAAATGCACTTGCGATTCCAGGTCATGAGTTCAAATCATACCCATTGCACTAACGACGAGAACCATACAAAATTTAAGTTCTATGCACTTGTCGGTGTAGCAAATTTTTTCCGATGCTTTGCCAAATCCCTCAATTCTCTATATGTCTCTACATTTGCTTTTCCTTTCAGTTGATTTGTATACTTTCTTCTTGGTTTTGCTTCTTTTCATTCCCACTATTTCTCCTTCCAACCGTTTATAATATTGGTCAGAAACTTGTCACGTCTGAGTAAGTGGCCAAACATGTTTTCTCGTCTCTTCTCTATTAGTTCCAGTATTTGTCTGTTTTTATTTACTCTTCTCAATATTTCTTGATTAGTCCCTTTTCTTGTTGATGACACTTACCATTCGGCGCCAATACCACATTTCAAAAGCTTCTAATCTGCCCCGATCTCTTTTGGTTACAGTCCATGTTTCGCAAGTGTTAAAGCAATGCTCCATATATACAGTTTAGGACTTTTTTTTCGAAACTCGTAGCCTGAATATAAACTTAGCTGGACAAGAACACTAGTTATTATTAACTCTTATTGGTAGTAAAAATAGCAAAAATTTGTAGAATACGCAAAGCAAACAAGAATCAAAAACTATTAACAATATTATAATTTTATGAATATAATCTAAATGGTATAATGTGTGACCAACATCTACACTTATATGTTTACAAGAGATTATAATACGCGAACAAATAACCCGGCAATCGAACTCGAGACCTCATGCACTGCAGTCGCATTCACCATTAACACTATGCCACTGAGGCAAGTAATCAGAACTAAACCGTTTGTATCTTCGAATAAGTGTGAACCTACACAACAACGCTATCACAGTAAATGAATTCGGTGTAATACTTGCTTGCAGAAATGGGCAGAGCTGTTCGGACGGAATCCATGCTAATGCGCCGTCGGTTCGTGCTACGTTTTGGCAAACTTTCAACTGTCACACGCATCGTGTGCGCCGACTGTAGCAAAACCAGAGTGCAGTACAAGATATAATATGTGTAGATAGTTTTTGCATGCGCACATGTGCTGTTTCATGTTTTATAATTGTACTAGTTGCGATTGAACTTTGTAATCTATATGAGCTAGATTAGTAGTGAACTCAATTTGTTCGTTAGGGTTCGTAGTGACTTTTTCGTCTTCAGCATTCATGTATGATTAATGTATTATAATCAGAACGTGCAAAAATGTTAGGTTAATTGTCGATTTTATTCGTAATCAATCGTAATAATTATGGGAATCCTAATTCTAATTCCTAATATTCCTAATACTAACTTCCTAATTAAGATTTGCATACACATTGTCATTTGCAATTTGCATTGCAAAAAAAGTACTGATGCCGAGGAATAAAAATGTATTGACAAAATCTACATTAATACGAGCAAAGCCGCAGGCACTATCTATCTAATTTAAATATTTAATTTTCTAGAATATATTAAACAGTATGCACGTCAAAATTAATTACTTTATGCTATAAGACATAAGTAGGATAGTGACCAACGTGAAGATAACTGCTGGCTCGGGAACTTTTAAATCTGTTTACGATAGTGTCAACACAAAGGTTAGACTTATATAGTTAAATAAGTTGTTGATTACCCAATTAAAGTATAAACTTTTACTAATAACATTCAAATGTCGTATCATAATGAATTGATTTTACGCATGCATGTTAAGTCCTAAGTGTAGGGTTAAGTCCCTGCTTATCTAAAAGTTAATATAGACACTGTATTATGTATGTGTCACATACAACTCGCTGATTGAATTTAGGTAGTGTATATTAACATGTGTTAATCGTGTATTGTCTGTCGACTGGCTCAGCTTCATACTTTGTGCTGCTTTTGAATTTTTCCAGTCATAGCGGATGCCGGTCAATATACAAGGTGTCCGGTAATTAATGGATAACCTTGAAATGTCTTATAGTAGAACTGAAGGACGTCCAGAAAAAAAAAAAAAAATATATTTATTAAAAAGTGCAAGCTATATAAGCATAGCATACTTTTGACTGTCTATATATTAGCATAATTAGTGTTTAATAATAAAACAACAAAAAACCGATGGATTTCATTCATTTATGGTCGTAGTATACAAGAAAGTTATACATGGTAATTAAAAAAAACTCATATCTTAGGTAGTAGTTAGGATAGATTTTTTTCATATTTTTCTGAACGGCCATCAGTTCCACTATAAGACATTTCCAGGTTACCCAATAATTACCGGACACACACGGTATAGGTAAATTTAGTAATTGTTCACCCGCACCCCTGATCTCACGGGTCAGTATAATACTATATAAAATAGTTCTTATCAAGCAAATTGTAAGTAAATAAGAATCAACTGCACAGATATCGTAGTGGTTAAGGTAGTCGCCTTACCATAGCCACTGCTCTATGTGTTATAGATACAATCCCAACACGAAAAAAAAGGGTGTTCTACAAATAGTTATACCGAGATTGGGTGATATTTGTGTAATTTTTATATTTGTTAGAAATCCCGTGATATAGGATTTATTCTTATTATTTTTAAAAAGAAAGCAAGAAGGCATTAACGGCATTCTTACGATATTATAATTCAATGCCGAAACTACGTATTATATTCGATCTGCCAATGGACGTCTCACCCAAAACGCGTTGCAAAGGAATTCCTATTCTGTACGGCTCATATTAATCTCTTTCACATTTCCACGCGAAGTCCGCCATTATTGCCAAACGTACCGCCTAATAGTTGGAATTGTTCAGTTTTAATTAATACGTCATGCCCCGTGATTTTAGCTGCGGAGCGCAGGCAATGTCTTTATAATATAATATTCGTAGTATGAAGAATTTATGAGGAAAAAGATATTAGGTCCATATTTCTGGGAAAATTATTCAGCGTATTTCAAGACTTTTAGCAAAAAAGGACCTTGCCTTGGCTTTGGCTAAGCGAGCGAGATGTACGGATAAGGCTAATGTGTTAACCGATAGACTCTGGCTGGCTTTCGAAAATGTCTTCAGGGCCAGGGAACCAATAGACTATTCTATGTAGAAGATCAGGCAAAATGGAGAAGACATAGTTGAGAGACGGATCCTGGTGATGACATCAATTACGCTAAAGTAGAAAGAAAATGAGGAAGATATTTGTAAATTATTAACAAAGAATAGGTCTTCTAATAGTTCAGTGCTGGTTCCAATCAGTATTTTCTTACTAAACTTCTATTATGCAAATAATTCTAGTGCAAACTGTCGGACATAAAGATATGGACTCAAAATAATTATCAGTGAACGCATACACATTTTTTCTAACACCATCACTTATTGGTTTGATAGTGTCAATCTAAAATCAAAGTTCTGCAATTTATTGTCAACCGGTTGCCATATTGCTCCTTAACCACCAACTTCGGTTTGTTTAAATACAATCCCATGTTTGATATTTCTTGTGATAGTGACGGTAGGTGTAATTAGTGTATTGATATTTTATTTCACAACTAGTTTTGCTGACGACTTCGCTCGTGTTAATTTAGATTTAGTCAATATATTCCTGTCAGACGAAAACTTAGAATTTTTTATGTGTGCTAAATTTCATGATGATCGGTCGCATTCGCATTTGTCACGCTATGCTAGGTAATAAGATAACGAGGAATGTGGAATCAAACTCGACTGGGATAGTACTTCATCTATATCTATACTAATATTATAAAGAGGAAAGATTAGATTTTTTTGTATGTTTTATTGTTTGTTTGTTTGTAAGGATTTAACTCAAAACTACTCAACCGCTCTTAAAAATAATTTTACCCTTAGAAAGTTCAAAAATCACTGAGTAACATAGGAAACGTTTAATTTTTTTAAATACTGTTTCTAACATAACTGAACCTAACCTACTTCCACGCGAGCAAAGCTAGTTCTAAATAAAGTTGCAACAAAAATACATAACCGTTGTGTTCATGCGCTATGCTGCTAACAGTAGCAGTGATCTCTATCAGACGGCAACTTATAAATTTAAGTCCATACAGTAACCATTTACTATCAAGTAGACCATACACCAGCTTGGTGAAAGTAAAACAAAAAGTTGTCTGGAAATTTAAAATATTCCCAACATCGCATGTTTTCAAAAACAAAAAAGGACTTTCAGGAAATAGAGATTAAAATTACAGGTGCGTGTGTAAAGGAAAACTATTGGGCACGCTATAGCTGTCAGTCATGAGAACCCATGGAGGCCAGGCACGGGGAACGTACTGTGGTGGCCGCGGTTTTGGGGAAATGGGAAACTACCTTTAAACCGAAATTGGATGGGAAAGGTCGTAGTTGCGGTTGAGAAAAATAGGTTGACTTGTTTTAATGTGGGGATAGTATGTTGGTTAGATTTTCTTTTATTAAATAAATAGGGTTTGGTATTTTTAGTTGGCAGTTTGGTGGCAACTAACTTCGGCAATTATTTTTGAGCCTAAATGATGTTGATTTAAATACGATTGGTATAGAAGTATAAGCGTAGTTATTTATGATTAATTATCACATTATAATTACATTTTACTTAGAAATTAGCGATATTACAAAACATAGTGTTAAGTTATTAAATTATAAATAAAGTAACGAAAATACGCTTTGACATGAGAAGACAGCTTGGGTTCAATTACTATGCGGAGCAAAGTGTATTTTCATCAGAAATTTACAGTGGCGTCACGAAGTTTGCTAATGTGTCTGGTAGAAGACATTATTACGTGGTGGTCCTCGCCCTTTATTACGTGGGACGTAAAACATAGCTGGCGGATTGTGGGTCTTATAAACATCCACCAACTACTTCGGGAATATACAGGCATCAGAAGCATGACATTTAAAAATAATATAATACACAAGCATTTGAAAAAAGTCTGATATCTGTCAAATAGGTTTTTACGAGCAGACAATAATGTATTCAATCGACCAAACATCAATTTCGATACATCTATCTGCGGAATGCATTACTATTTACTTAAAGTACTAAACCCACGCTTACTCTAAGTAATGGCTTATTAGTAACCTCAATTACTAGGTCTTTTTGCATCAAATTCAATTTTCAAATAGATAATTCATATTCTATTAGGAGTCACAGCGACTGTCGCAATAAAACACTAATAGCAAATATCTCTCAATGCAGTGGACCCTCCTTCTTCCTCTTTAAAGCTGCACCCATAACAAATAATTATCCAAACACACATACAGACAGACAAATTGATGGATAGCTCGCACAGGATACAAGTCAGACGAAACAAAAAAAGCGCGGCTTATTAGTGTTTACGACGTAAATGATCGTAAGTGAAACGACCTCGTGTATTACTGGATAAGGGTGGGTGACCTGGTCAGGGTTGAGGGGTTAAGGGCAAAGGCCAGAACAATATATTTATGCGTCGGTACATTTTTCGGCAACCATGAGTGTCGTTAGCTGACTGGTTAAAGTTCGAGCTAGGATTTCAACATATCTTGTATTCTGCACGCTGAGAGAACTTCATAGAACCCAACAAAGCTTATAGAAAAATTATCATTAAGCAAGCAGGACAGTATCTAGCTGTGTCTGGTTCTTCTTGATACTTTAAGCTCATTTTGCGTAGATAGGAATATAAAAAAATTATTACTTCTCTATGGTGACACGATAGCTGATAAAAAGTAACCAAAATGTCGGCAAAAGTGTTAATATATATTTAAATAGTTGCAATAGTACAATAACATAGTATTTTTTTGATTAACTTAATATGAACCCACGTTAATATCCGTATAAAGTAGTTTAATTTCAATGGATGAATCTTATTTTGCTAATTTTCTAAATATTTGTGGAATTTATATATTATATGAGTTCAAAAACATAATGGAAATTGTCAATCTCAGTGGGCAACAAAACATTCAGATTTACTTACAATATACAAAGGCATCTTTTTAGTTACGAACTGAGATCTCGGAAAGTCATGAGATAGTGTAAGTTGCTCATGGGGATTTTGTACCAAGTTGGTCATTAGAACTATCATAGCATGAAACACATCCAATCACAACCCAATGGTAGTACAGGAGAATACATTTCTTAGAGACGATGACTAGGTATAAATACTTAGCTTGATTTTTCCAATTAAAACTCAATTCAACTCGTTTATGCTAATTTGTTGTCAATATTCCATTAATCGCCTTTGCACTAACTACAGGCACAGTGGGGTAGGCTAATTTTAGTTATACACCACACTTCTACACGTCATGTGAATTTTACGTAAGAGTTGACTAATGAGTTTATGCTTACGGCCGATGTAAAGGTCCTGAGTTCGAAAACCAGACTTGATGGATTTAGTTTTAAGAAACGGCCTTAGCAACATGGACTCTGGATGAAATTATAACCTATCTCGTACTTCAGAGAAAATAGAAAAGCCGTCAGTTATGATAAACATCTTCCCATAGAGCCCTTTGCCTTAAGCTATGGACTAACATAAATGTACCTAAATTTCGTAACTTCACTAAACCTACTAAATCATAAACTTTGACATTCATACGCGTTAATTTTTGACATAAATGAATAAATCTTTTTGACTTTGATTTTGACTTCTGAATAAAATATGTTTTACCTTTTTTTACAAATTGTTTAATCATTCTTTTTTCGACTAAAATCGAATCCAATATCTTATAATAAACTGTTACGCATGAACTTACTTAAGTGACCGCACCATCAAGCAATCGAGTAAATATAATAATGAAATATTAAATAAAATCCTTCATTCCACTCGTTGCATACAAAATATGTGTATCTGCTACATCAAAAGGAAATGGTGTATTTCTGGATTATAATGTAAACGCGAGCCAAGGTTGTGAGAGATGTGTATACTCTTCCCTTTTGACGTTTGTCAAATTAGTGATCGCTGTAGCTGGCGAAACGACCAGGAAGATTAAATGTTATTTATATCTGTTTAGTAATACGATTTTTTACAACACTTACATATATTTCAAAAGTGTTTGAATGGAAATAATCCAGTTGAAATTTTAAAGGTGTACCTCAGGGAAGACATCTTGTACTGCATATAATTATTAACGTAGCTGGCAAAATGGCAATCAAAAATCGAGCTAGCTGTTTTGCAGAAACTTAGCTGATACAAAGAGAGGAAAAACAGAGCAGTGACTGTCTTTTAAGTCCTATGCCATGCTAGGGAAATTGCGAGTATAACATGCGATGACCTATTCAAATCCAATTAGTCTTCTACACATTTTTATGTCTTCCGTTCAATTGTTGATTAATTCGCCTCATTAAACAATGATCCTATAAACCAATGACATGCCACACGGAACTGTCAAGCTCAAGGATGTAACATAGAAATGCTTTCAGTCATAGTTATGTAGTGATTACCATAAAACATGCTCCTGCGCACACCGCTGACTTCTTCCGGATTTTTTCAACGTTACACTCTGTGCGGAATTCCAGCCCACATGACATTGAATGCTCATTGCCAATGTTTTGCATTTACTAATAACAATGTTTGCCTGTATGAATATTCTTTTTAATTATTGTTACAATGTGTGCATATTTCACCAAATAAATGTTTTCAGCTCTACCTTTATTATATTATTGCTATATTAAATATTTTTCGTTATTATAAATTGAGAATAAAAATTCATAGATATGGGTGATCGATTCTATTTACGATAAGAGTTGCTTTAAACTATCATGAAACAAACCGTTTAGCGGTTTAAGTGAAATTTGTTTAGGTTTTAGTACTTTTCGTTTCTGCAAATGCAGTGTTACTGTGTTTTCATTCCTGTGACACAGCAACTAATGCACGAGTGGTATATTGATTAATTAACAATAATATAATATGAGCCCTGTTTATAGCTCCCACTGTTGAGCACATGCCTCTATGCAGTATGAAATCAGTCAAGCCGTAGTCCACCACGCTGCAACGCGAGTTTTAAAAAAGAAAGAGTTTGTCGTAAACATGGAATACTCTTAGAATGTTTTCTTTTACAGTGATGTCTTCTACACGTTATATCGAGCGATAATTAACTGTTTAATTCGCACGTAATTTTGAAAATTGAGAGAACACCTCTTTATGGTAGTCGGATGGTTTTGGTAACCATTCGGCAAGGCAACATAGCAGTTACCAAAAAAAAATGCACATTATCACTATAAAACTTCAAGCAAAACCATCGCATTAACAAGTACACGTCGCAACAACAACAATGTGCCTATTCGTCACGCTATGAACTTAGTATGTGCATAATTATACCAGTGAGGGTATGCGCTTGTGAAGTGTCACCTGACTTACGTCAGGTGGGGCATGGGAAAAGAATCATATAAGGTGGATATGACAAGCATTCATTATGGCTGACAGCCAGAAATATAAATGCAGGCCAGATCTCAATTTATAGTGTGCGTGTTCATTTTTATGTCGAACTAGTTACCCCCTGTGTAGTTAAGTTGATGTGGCATGTATTTTTATGGACAGTTTGAACTATACAGCGTGTTTAATAAAACATGATCATATTTTAAGGCTGCGATGTATCTCTATTAATTATTGCTAGGAAAAAATATAGTATGGTATCCTTAATAGTATGATAAGTTTAACAGAAGCTCATTTTTGTTTGTCTAGTCCATAGATAGTTGTTTCGTATCTAGTATAACTAATACACATACGTACTTACGTGTGTTAATATAATTATGTAAGTTTCACAAGTCTACCTTCCCCTTTTTACATCTTTAGAGAGGTGGGCAGAGTTTTATACTTAACACTTGTTTGGCACCGCAATATCGCGTGGTATTGAACATAATTGGCCCTATGAATGGATCGCAGGATATGATGTTACTTCCTCAGTATAAAAGACATAACATTTGGAACGGCTAGTGATCAATCCGGAATAGTGATCAGCCCAAATGCAATCTTTTCAAAAGTAAACTTATGCTAAGGTACCAACGCGGCTAAATACCTACTTTAAGTATGTATATTTTACGTACACATACAATGCTATTTATGTAATAACCGTTGTAATTGTCAACAAAAATACAATTGTGTAGAACCTTAAAAGCTCCTAGTGCTTACATGTAGGAACCAGCTTATTAAAAACAACGTATTACCTGTTGTGTAAGGAATTCTCATGTATTGTATCAGTGACCTTTACAAACATATTATATTTAACGATTACCGACTGTGCGGATAGTGTGTACTGTGACTACCTCGATGATCTGTGATAACCTCGCAATATTCTGCGCTAAATATTGTGAGTCCGATTCCTATTGCCACCAAAAAGATGACGCAATTTTATTTTTGCAATATCGATACTGCGAGTGATGGAACTACCATAAGAGATGAAAAGCAATCGATTCTTAAATAAAAATTGAATATTTTAAGAAATTATATTTTGACCAGAATGGTATAAATATATTTATATATTTTATTAGCCTTTCAGTTACGGTAATCTACATATGCACAGTAAATATCAGTTTTTTTAATCCAGAAATATTCAGAAAGCCAAGTTATGATACGAATGTGAAAAAAATATATAGGTAATAAAACAGTTAACATTTATATCATAATTACACCGAATACTTCAAATATCGATATGATGCATATTATTAAATGTCGGCCATTTAAAATATAACATCAAATAGGTATGTCAATGTATTGATATTTACATTAGCAATAAAACTATTTTCAAGCTATTGAGCAGCGCTTCAATTAGAACCAAAAAATTACTGTCATTTCGTACGGGATAGTCAATCTAACATTTAAATACACATATTAGAGATCAGTATCGGGTCTTTATTAAACAAAAACAATAAATTAAATCACCGATATAACCTCCAAACTATAATTAAAGAATCAAAATTAAGGGTAGATATCAAGTAATGGTTTCATGCCTTCTTATCAGGTAAAAATGTTTATGCTCTTTTGCTCTATATGGTATAGGAATACGGAGTGAGTTATTAACACTTCACCTGTCGATTAAACAGGTGTCAACGAAAGAAAAATATGACAGATAAAACTTTCCGTGTCATAATGAATACATGTCATATTGGTGTAAACTTGAGTCAAATAAAAAGGCATGACGTAATTAAAATTGTGTTGTATTTATCGTTCCAATATACATAAAGAATGCATGTCTTCATTTTTATACTTCAAATGCGATAAATGAGCTTACGACCTGCCTGATGCTAAGCGCTTACTATAACAATATGGCCTATGATCGTATGCATTAGGGATATCATAAGCAAACTGCAGACCGTACGGAAAAGGAATAAAAGGTGATAGAAAGTCAAGGTACAGGAAAGCTGATTTTGCGGTATTGTTGCTTATCGGGCGAAACGCAGTAACAGTGTTATTACTCTTACGCCGTTTTTTGTGTGAACTAACGAAATAATTGACAGCGGCGTTCTCTTCCTTTTAAAGTTACAATTTTCTAATATTCAAATTTCTTTTTTAATTTCAGCTGTCCATCTTCAGTATTGGCAACGCGGCGAAATATACATGGATTTCTAAGCGTCTATAGGTTTCGGTAACAGCTTAGACAAGCTGTAAGCGCCATTGTATAGAAATATTGCTCCCATTGCGCCAGTTAGGAAGGCTAGTTCGTGAACCTATGCTTGTTTTATAAAATATTTACAAAGAAAATGTCATGACACTGGATTTAATACCTGTATTGCAAGGACCAGCGCTACATGCCTTTCAGGCTACTTCGAGACTTATGTTTGTTTTATAAAATATTTACAAAGGAATTTTCACTACACTGAACTCAGCCCCGGTTTCACGCGGGCCTCGCCTTTCGGTTACTGTCAGAAAAAAACATATATGTTAAATTTATGTCGTCCAAATATTTGTTTCGCTTGGAAATAGAGATAACAAGTATCGGCATAATAGCAATAGCGAGATGACCACATAGCATTCTAATAGATGAATGACTGCTCCCGTGGCGCAACGGCAGTGAACGCGACTGCTGTGCATGAGGTCTTGGGTTCGAATCTCGGGTCTGGCCAACAAAAAGTTATTAGGTTTTTCTGTCAAGAAATCACAATACGCGCCCGGAGTTAAGAAGTTAGCAGTGTTAGAAACCTGCGTGCCTCGGAAAGCACGTAAAGCCGTTGGTCCTGCGCCTGATCTCTCTCCGGTCGTGTCGGCTTATCCGTCCTATCGGATCATGAGGGTTAGGGATCAGAGAGTGCACTTGTGTTTGGGCACATACTTGTGTACTATAATATCTGCTGCGCAAATAGCCAGTCTCCATAAATATTGGCCGTCGGGACCGAAATTCGGTCTTGAGGATATTATTATAACCATGATTATTATAACCTAACCCCATGCCCAGTAACATAGTTTATATACAGGACTGATATTATTATATAATCATGAAGAAAACTTGTCTTTCTATTCACATATTAAAAATATTAATCTTTATATTTAAATGGTTTATTCGCCTGCCGGTGTTAAAACCTATAATTGATATTACAGACATATAAAGATCAGTGCAATCAGATATAATCAAAGCTTGTCTTATCATCCCCTGATCGCAAAGGCAAGCAATTCTACATACAGATTGTATACAAAGTAATCGGCTAAAAGCAACACAAATTAGTATCAATGGTAACCATAAACCGAATGACCGATAGAGCGATAACAATATTTTATTAATCTATTGTACTCCAAAAGGATTCTCACTTAGGAAGCCTGTGCAATGAACCCTTGACCTGAAATAACGAAAGCAAGGCTATCTTCATAGAAATTATGGAGTAACTTCTTAAGGTGCTATCACGACTTAGGAAATGTTTTCCTCTTGTTAGTGCGCTTTCGAGCTAACTTAACGTTGCAGTTCTCAAGCTCCTCGAAGGCCTTTGACTCAGCTTAATAAAGGGTCCTCGTGACACTACTGCGAATTTTCGTCTAAAATCCAATAGCGCTTTTCTTAAGCCGAATAACTCAGTTGTTAATAATATGTATGTAATTAATAATTAAACCTTTTTAGTTTTTTGAAAGTAATAGCTAGAGACATTCAAACAGAAATTAATAATTTATTTAGGGAACAAGTCGTCGCCGTTATAATACGGATGCAGAGAAAATTGCTTAGTCAAAATAAGGTGAGTAGTTTGCACAACACATAGATAAATGAGGTGAAAAAGTACTTAGTAACTTTTTTATTTACTTACAAAGTAAGACAATCATATATGACAGGTCTAGTATTTATTATATCGTGCGTTTTGATTGTACATTATGTAACTTATATACAAACACCATGTGTGTTGTCATGTATTCTTAAACTCTTTGAAGCTCCTTGATTCAGATTAGTAACGAATCTACTGATATTATTTTCTTGACTTAGAATTCAATAGCACTGTACTGAAACCGAGTAACATTATTTTATTTATTTCTCACACACATACACACATAAAACTATTATATTACAGATACTTACTATAATAGCCTATGTACATAAATATAAACAAAACAAAAATGGTAACTCAATAATAAACTAAACCAAACTAAATATATTGCACAGTAAGCGGACCGTGTGAATTTGTACATATAATGCAAGGTACCTGGATCCATAATTGGTACTTAATTTTATGGTATCGGTATAAGTAACGAAGCAGTTAAAGTGTTTATAAAAATATATAAAATATATTTTAACCTACTAATAAAATTCCGCCTAGCTGTCTGGAAACAGGGTGAGCTTTTATGTAATACAATTAATATCTTTTATTCAAAACCTTCCTTGGAAGTTACTTTTTAGTTGCAAGTAACCATTATATTATCAAACTGTATCTCATGTAAGTGTAAATGACCAACCAGACTTCCGTGGCGCAGCAATAGTGAATGCGACTGCTGTGTATGAGGTCTCAGGTTCGAATCCCGGGACGGGCCAACAAAAAGTTATTGGGTTTTTCTGTTAAGAAATCTCAATACGAGAATGGAGTTAGGAAGTTGGCGGTGTTAGATACCCCTGAGCCTCGGAAGGCACGTAAAGCCGTTGGTCCTGCGCCTGATCTCTCTTCGGTCGTGTCGGATTATTCGTCCCATCGGATCATGAGAATTAGGGAACAGAGAGTGCAATTGTGTTTGCGCACACACTTGTGCACTATAATATCTCCTGCGCCGATGGCCATTCTCCGTTAAGATTGGCCGCCGTGACCGAAATTTGGTCATGAGGACATTATTAAATGATCAAACAATTTGGTAAATTAATAAATTTCATTTCATTTCATTACTATCATATTGCTTACTAATAATATACATACGTACATATATTCACGCCTGTTTCCCAGAGGGGTAGGCAGAGACTACGGATTTCCATTTGCTACGATCCTGACACACTTATCTGGCTTCATTCACTTTCATAACTTTTTTCATACACGCTCGCCGGTTTAAGGTGCTCATAACCTGGCATTTATCCAGAACGTCTCCGATCTGATCCAGAAACGTTCGCCTAGGTCTTCCCCTTGCGACTGTTCCATTCATACTAGCCTTATAAAATTTCTTAGTCATTCTTTTCTCGTCCATTCATACTAATAATATATCTATATAATACTTATAAATAAAAATAAAAGATTCTCTTTTTTAGTTTTTTTAGTATAAGGTAACTGCCACACTAGGAATAAATCCTGTTTTGCGGGCAATTTTACAAACATTCAAGCAATTGACACAAAAAATACTTAGACCTAAAACAACTATTAGTGAATCACACAATTTTTTGTCCCGTAAGGGGATCGAATCCCCAACATTCAGCGCAGTGGCAATGGCGAGGAGATCACCAAAACTAATATACCATTCATACAAATCCTAGCTATCCTATTAATATTTAAATGTAAAATTATCCAGTTATCCTACGTAGTCTAAGTTGCTCAGAAAGAAAAGATAATGTGTACATATTCTCTTCATTTTAAGTAGTAGACAGTGAATAAAAACTATCGTAAAAATTCCATTTGGCACTGTGAGAGAGTGTGTAGGTTTCTATGTGTGAGGTTGCCTACCGGGAGCGATGATTGAAACGCACAGATTGAGAGTCAAATGTCAACTGTTTATTAATACCAATCGTAGAATTATATACAATTACACACATATAGATACATCATACATCCTACGCTAATTGTATATGTTTGTCCCCACAGCACTAAAGGAGCTTTTAAACAGGCATAATATTTATTACTGCATTGTGTGGCTCCTTTAGAGTGGCTGGCAATATTGTCAGTAATGACACTCATACTGTGCAATAAACGGCAATATTTGCCGGTAATCCGGCTATATAGCAAGACTGTTGTGTTTGGCATATCCGACATATTAAAATATTGATTAGGTTGCCGAGCTATAGTTGAAAATACTGCAGCCACATATTGCCTGATAACTTTGATAGCGGACACGTCAACGCGGAATATAAAATAATTTTCTATTGCCAATGACAGTTCTTTGATAACTTTGATAGCGGACAGGTCAACGCGGAATATAAAATAATTTTCTATTGACAATGACAGTTCTTTGTAATTTACGTCCAACAGAAATATCTTGACCTTTTTCTAACACGTTGTAAGTGCTGGATAATTACAAGCTACATGGCGAACAACTCTAATATAATATTTAATGGTCAATCGAAGTCGTGTATCAATAAATAAAGACCAAAGTGCATCGCGGGTCTTTTGAAATACTTATCATTAAACGCTACGTTTACGTATGGTATAAGTATACTAAATTGAATATTTTTATAATGAAATGACTATTACTCATGTCTGCAATTGCGTTTTAAAAGCGGATCATGACCTAACTTTCTTATTAGGTCGTCATTTTCATACTAAATGTAATTAAAAAGTTAGAAGCAAATAGGCTATGGAAATGAATTAAACACACTATTTTCGTCTTCATACTATTTGTTTGGAAGTATGATTAATAAAAAAACAACTTGTGCTATAGATGCTTTGGTTGCTTTTCAGCAGCCTTGTTTACGGGGATAATAGTTTAACAGTAGTAGTGAAACAGTTACAATTATTTAATAAAAGTGTTAAATAAACGCGATAAAATCTGTATAACGAGTTTAATTTGAATTCCATTTACATTTTTTGCACTACATCATTTTATAAGAATATGGTATGGTAACAATTATGGGCACTGTAGGTCATTGGGAAAAGTAATTTGTACATGTGAGCAATTTAGGATTATTATCCAATAAAATTGATTGATGACTTAACGATGATAATGCGTCAGCTTTTTCGGCATGTTATTAATATGGATAGAACATTTTGTACTATGCAAATTGGAGGTGAATTGACACGGTTAATAGTGCCCTAAATACAAGTCTTCATCTCGATACTAACATCTCGAGCAATAATATAAATAATGAATACACCGACTGGAGTAAAAGCATAAGGCTATATACACATAGACACAAAACTGCTATCAATAGATAACACGTGTCGCATACAGAACCAAATTAAAACACACCATCAGCTTTTAAATTTAATTATTAGTAGAAAACTCAACACGTTATTTACAGTGTGCTTAGAATTTAGAATTTACATTAAATTTCTTTTTTTTTAACGGTTTCTACGAATTTGGGTTTGAAATTACTAGTATTCTTGTTAACTCCTAGAGCTAAGCCAGAATGCTTGTGTTAGGAGTGGGTTCACGTCGGTTGAGCTACCAGTGCTACCACCGCCCTTGAAGCCAATTACAGTATTACGTCATTTGTATATAAATATTAAACAAAATTCAGACTACTATATACAGGGTGTCCAAGAACCTGGCGTCCAACTGGATTCCCACGATGCCCCAAGTTCTAACAGTACTCAGAAAAATATTTTAAAAAATCCACCCCATGTACTTACAGAATTATACTGATTTCAAAAAAAAAGGGGAAATGAGCACCCTGTGACATACTTTTGAATGCTGTGACTGCTAATGCTGATAATTTCGATATTTCTTGGAGGTTTTGTAATCTAGGGTATTGCTGTGTCTAAATAGAATGTAAAAATAAAGTACTTATTGTACCATTTTAAAATAAAATATTATTTTAACTAAAGGTGATATGGAAAACTATTGAATTTCGCAACTTTGACCGACTGTAGTGTAAAAAAAATGTACCAAAATAGTATGGCAAGTGACGTCAAATTTTGACGCGTTTATTCCTCTTTTTAAAAAGGTATAATACTTACACATTAATTTGAAAAAAAAAAAATTTGATAATATTTTTACTCAACAACCCAATTTTTACGATGTCTTACAGAATTCTTAGAAAGAAAAATTTACGACGAATTGAATCTAACCTCTAAAGAATTACTGTTGTATGCTCATAAAAATAACAACAGGCCTCTCAAAAAACAGGTTAGACCGTAAGGGACGGTATGTGCATGCATCTCACCATAGTGATTCGTTATTACAACAGGAGGGAGCAAGACAGAAACTATCTTTGCGATTTGCTGGTTCTTCTTTATGGTACCCCATTATTCAGGTAAGAGTGAGGGAGAAAAAGGTTAGAGGTGCGAGTGAGATAGATAGTGACGCTATCTGGGATCGTGCTATTTAGGATAACAGTACGGTCAGTACGCGTCACTGCCTCCTGCCGTTACTACGCACCTCTCTCTTATTGTTACCATTGATCACGTACTACGATTTAAAGCTTTGTTTATTGGACTCGATTACTCTTTATGCTCTGGACTTTGAAACGAACTCTTTACGACGACCTTTGCCTGTGTTTGGACAGTTTGTGTTTTGTGTGTGCTACCATGGCGACCTACACTCCGCAAGAATACGCAAATATGCACTACATTTATGGAGAATGTAGAGGTAATGGACGAGCTGCAGCGAGACTTTACAGAGAAAGGTATCCGAGGGCTACGCGATATCCCGACCATCGAGTTTTCATTAATGTGCACAGATCACTATGTGACGGGCGGTTCCCCAATCAAGTAGCTGGTGAAGGACGACCCGTAAATGACTTCATACGCGATGAAGTTTTAGAGGCGGTGTCGGCAAATCCAAGCATCTCTGTGCGAGGAATAGAAGCTGATACGGGGATACCGAAGAGCACAGCACACAGTATTCTCCAAAAAGAAGAATATCATCCGTACCACGTACAGCGAGTGCAAAGTCTTTTACCTCGAGACTATCCGAGCCGAGTCGCGTTTTGTGAAACAATCCTGCAAAAACATCGAGAAGACGAAAACTTTATCGACAAAATTTTGTGGTCAGATGAATCTACATTTAAGAAGGATGGCTACATGAACCTACACAACTTGCACGAGTGGCATGTGGAAAATCCGCACTTGATGCGAGAAGATAGATCCCAGTACCGGTTCAAAGTGAACATGTGGACCGGTATTCTCTGTGGGAATATTATTGGTCCATTTGAGATGCCCGAGAATTTGACTGGCGAATCATATTTAAATTTTCTTCAAAATGATTTGCCAAACTTACTAGAAGAGACCCCACCAGATATGTGGTTCCAACACGACGGCTGTCCAGCACATTTTCGCGTATCCGTTAGAGAGTTTTTGGACGAGCAATACCCGAACAGGTGGATTGGGCGATCAGGAACAATCCCGTGGCCAGCCCGCTCACCTGACTTAAATCCGCTGGATTTTTTTTTCTGGGGAACTATGAAGGAGCTCGTTTATGCGAAGCCCATTAATGACATCGCTGACCTTCGTGAGAAGATAACACAAGCAGTGCAGGTGATACGTCAAAAAAGTTACTCGCGAAACATAAAGCGGTCCTTTTTAAGGAGAGTGAGAGCTTGTATTGCCGCGGGTGGTGGGTTATTACAATAAATGTTCAAAATGTTGACATTTTGAACATTTATTGTAATAAAATATCTTTAAACTAACATTCTTTGCTTTTATTCTACTGGGAACCCATCTACCTGTGTGTATTTCCTTCTTGCTCACTCTTGGAACCGAAGTAAATAATAGTAGTAACATAACAGTTTCTAAGATAAGAAAGGGTCCGACAGTTACCGTTAGTAGGTAGGCACTTCGTAAAAATTGGGTTGTTGAGTAAAAATATTATCAAAATTTTTTTTTTTCAAATTAATGTGTAAGTATTATACCTTTTTAAAAAGAGGAATAAACGCGTCAAAATTTGACGTCACTTGCCATACTATTTTGGTACATTTTTTTTACACTACAGTCGGTCAAAGTTGCGAAATTCAATAGTTTTCCATATCACCTTTAGTTAAAATAATATTTTATTTTAAAATGGTACAATAAGTACTTTATTTTTACATTCTATTTAGACACAGCAATACCCTAGATTACAAAACCTCCAAGAAATATCGAAATTATCAGCATTAGCAGTCACAGCATTCAAAAGTATGTCACAGGGTGCTCATTTCCCCTTTTTTTTTGAAATCAGTATAATTCTGTAAGTACATGGGGTGGATTTTTTAAAATATTTTTCTGTGTACTGTTAGAACTTGGGGCATCGTGGGAATCCAGTTGGACGCCAGGTTCTTGGACACCCTGTATATCTAACACTAGCTTTTGCTCTTAGCTTAGGTTACGTTATAAGTAACATATCTACTTTTTTAATAAGATATAGCCTCGATACTCGCTAATAAATTTAGAAATCGGAAATTCGGATGCATATTTACCTAAGATTCTGGGTTAGCTATTATGGAAAGCGCTTTTTTATCGACATTTACTACTATTTTTCATTTCTTTTCTATGCATTTTCTGTACGTGCAAAATAAATAAATATTTTGTAAGATATCCTTAATAAATAAATAATACTGAGTTCGATAAAATATTTCCTTTTATTTATGTTTTTCTTTACCTCACCACCTTTTTTATCACACCCTACATACACGCATACTTGAATGGGGAACTAAAATTTTATGTAAGCTAAATATACTTCCGACTAGTAAAGCAATCCTACCGGGATTGCTACCCGGGATTTTATTTTAATAAAAATATTCTCAGAAGCCCCTTCCTTAATATGTTAGCCGAAAATTAACTTTAGATAAATATGCATCGGACTATCCGATCTCTACTGATAATATCTAGCTTTCTAATGGTGAAAGAATAAAAAAAAAACTAAAAGACAAATTCTTCCTCTTTATAATGTTATTAGTATTAGTATAGATAAAAATAATAAAACATACTATTAGTATCTTATTTACTTACTAGTCAGTTTATACGCGGCTTCTTTTCTAGTCTATACCTTTAAAGTATGTAGTATATATGGCTATAATTTCGATGCATGAAATGCAAACACACTCGCCGTGTTCTCATTCCTTCCACCACGCGCCAGACCACAATTAAGTTGTTAAACTCATCAAAAACGCTCGTTCTAATAAAGACCAGTCGGGCCGTCCATTTAAAATATTCACAGAGTGTCCCTGATCCATTTCCTACGGCTAAAATAAATCAAAATTCTGTTGCCGTGATTCTTGGATTTATTTGTCGCCGGAAATGGTATTTACTGATAATTTATTTATGCCTTATGTGCCATATGCTCTTTTTTCTACGTAGCCATTTTCTAAGTTAGTAGTAAGTTCGTTTATTTTGACAATCATCTGAGATGCATATGTAATAATCTGAAGAACATATGTATGCAATATTTTTGGAGGTTTTAATCCGTGATGATACACATACACATTTTATGATAATCAATAGACACGAGTTTAAAATTATACATTTAATTTTGTCACCCATGCAGAAATCAGCCTCAGACAACGTTGCTTACCGTCAACCGATCATAAAATAATAAATGACTATTACCTGATATATCATACTTAAAGGGCTACTTATGTAATTTAAAATGAATGTAAAATGGTTTCCAAAACAAATTAGAAATTGCATTGAATTATTCAAAACAAAATTCGAGTCCATTGAAGAAAATGCCATAAATACATGCTTTGTACGAGTCTAGGGAAAAGGTACACTTGATGTGCCATCCATTGCAATTATCGACGGAAATACACTATTATCACTTAACAACTCCGTAAAAACTAAAATGTACCTTAATCTCTTAATACACAAGAGTTATTTCAAATGTGGGTAGTTGCAGAAATAAGTTTGTTGAAATACAAAGAAGGGGGTAAATAAAGCATATATAGTAAGGATTCGCGCCGGTTACCATGCGAAATGCCGATGAATAAGTAATGGGACACGATGGATTGAATAACACTATTATAGAATCGTTAAGGCTCTGGAATTATGTATGATTTAGAAGGCATTATGTGCGGTAGACTATTAAATTGTTGTTGGTCTTAAGCAAATTGAATTTTAACTTTCGATGAAATTATTTTATCGTGTTTTGGTTCCATTTTTGATGTAACTATTTTAAAGACTGATCTTCAAGTAGTTAGCAAGATCCAAGTCTTTGATTACTGCTTTAATAGTTTGATGGTAAAAACACGATCAACAAACGCGAGGTCTCGCGTGGATGCCTAACTCTTGGAAAATGTTATCGCGTGTTGTATCAGACAAGTCTCCGTATCATTATAGAGTAACCGTGCCTCAGAGAACATGTTTCGCAATCTACAATATAATATTATATTGTACACTGGCTGCACGAATGTTGTAGTGGTTTATGTAAGTGGTCACATCGCCACTGCAGCCGCACCGATTTTCATGGGTTTGATCTCCGCAGGAACAAAATATGTATGACACACAAATGCGTGCTCCTAGTCTGGGTGTTCTTTGTTTTGAATATATGTTAAGTGAAAAGTTATATGAAATAACCCTAACAGGTGAAATCGTAAATATAATAATAGTGACTTGTTTTGTTAACGTTTCTTTTCGTATGACTGTAGTCAATCAGAGATTTTATACATGACGAAGATCCTCAAAAGTTTGATTTTCACCATGTTTTCCATCGAATATCCAATTTTCGCAAGCACCTCTAGTGTAAACGTTGATCAACTAATCAAAAGTTATGGCAAAACTTGCCGACGATCAATCCACACACCTGCTAGAAGATTATTGAAAGTGAGGCATGCATCTTACGATGTCTTCATACCGTTAAAGTGAGTGCAAATTTACTATAAGCTCATAACTTTGAGTTTGAGACCTAATTCTCGTAAAAATACTGTTGAAAATAGATTTTTGATCTAGTCTAATAAACGACACAAATCATGATATAGACATTTATTTGTGTTAAGTAATGACTATTGTGATAAATATGAGTGTGAGACTAGATCGGCACTTTATGTTGAACAGTTTTTATTTCGAGAATTAGCTCTCTATAGTGCGAGCTATGGATAGCGATAGCTCAGTGGGGAGACCAACAGACTGCAATGCAGAGGGTCTCGGGTTAAAACCCATGTCGCGCACCTCTGACTTTAGGCAGTTATATAAATTTTCGAAATTCTGTGCATATTGATTGACAATTATTGCCTACTCCGTGCCTCAGAGAGCACGTTAAGCCGTCGGTCCCGGCAGCCATGAACATCTATAGCAGTCGTTATTGGGAAAGTCAGTACCCCCTAATATCCTGACACTGGTCTAGCTTTAGGGTATCGTTAGCCTTCGGGTTGCGGAGGTCAGGTGGCAGCCGCTCCGTGTAAAATCTGATATCCAGTCAAATCCGGTTAGACTAGAAAAAGCCGACCCCAAGTGACTTGGGAATAATAAAGGCTAAGGAGAAGAAGAAAAAAGTGCGAGTTATGGATAACCACCAACTTGGCAGTGTACTCGTCTCAATAGACTATAATTATTTTTAAACTGTATAATATAGTACTATAATTCAATTTTAAATTTGAGAAAGCCTCCAACAAATAAAATGACCCTAAAAAGTAATACTGAATAAAAAATAACACATTATTGTTTACCCTTATAGACCCACTAAGCAAATACCATTGTCACATGCATCAGGCCATAAATTAAATAGTATAAGTTATTTTCAATGATAAAATGTTTGTGATGTGGCAGTACTTTTTTTTTTTTAAATAAATAAATACCACATTAGAAAAGCCCTCACCTCTAAAAATTAAATTCAGCACTGAAATCTGCATATTCGTTAGCGAGACCCGACGTCACAAATATACATAAGCATCAAACTTACAACTTCTTCGCCCACGGCCATTTTTTTCAATCATCATGATCAACTCAAATCAACATAGATATTAAAACCGAAGCGCACTAAACTAAAACCATTGACCTCTACATACCGAATTACTCGTAATATTGTAAATTCGCGTCATGTACTCGACCGCAATATACAGTGACAGTTTAATCTCCACGACATACATTACTACGTTCAAGGCTACACATACTAGCGACCAAATTAGTAAACATACTATACTTTTAGTGTACTAAATAGTGCACGGACGTAAATGGAGGTGGACCTTGACAGAATGCGATGTTTCGCAGATACGATCTTGAAGTCTGTGCTAATAAGTATTTAGCAGTTTCAGTTCGTAAGCAGTGTAGCTGTTGAATATATATTTTCCAATATTAGTAGAATCATGGCTTGCTTTTTCATACAATTGCTTTTTATTTTGTATTTGTTTAAGTGGCTAGATTGTCACCAAAATTTAAGTGTTTTAGCACAATATTATCGTGCCGTGCCAATATTTTTATATATCTATATTTATAATATAAATTGATCCTTTATTACGCAATCAATTGTACTGCTGTTTTCACAAAAGGTGCTTGTTTCTGTTGTTTGTTGCTGCATATAAAATAAAGGTGAAACGTAGGCATCTGCCATGTCTTTTCTTACGAGTAATACACTTGTATTCTCAATCCAATTGCTTTCTTTTAAGTATTGGAAAATGCGTAAAAAATTATAAGTACAAACATTCTTTATTTAGCCATAATATGTACCTATTATTTATTTATAATGAACACAAATCAACGTAATTATTTTACGTTTGTAAACAAGAATGTTTTGAATGGCGTGAATTGAGAACATAAACCTAATTATTGCCACGTGGATACCTCGAGTGCCGTGGATACCTTGAGTTCTGCTTCGTAATACACACTAAAATAAATTAATACATTGTTTAAGTTTGATTATTTACTTTATACGACTAAACTACTTAACAGATTATAATAAAAAAATCTAAAAAGGAAACTCTTCGCTATTATATTAAGCTCTTGTTACGCAATTGACGATAGAATTGAAAGGAGACACGGGATACTCTTGGATGGTATTAGCTTAAAGACTCTGCCGTAAATGAGGAAATACAATAGTTTTCCTAAACATTTTATGAAATCATATAAATCTATATGTACTTGGTATTATTACGGTAGGTGGAAGTTAAAGGGTACAAAGTATAGAATGCTGGGTAATGTTTAATGCTAATATGTGTGGGTAATTGGTGAACTATACAAATAATCAAAATACAATAATAATAATAATGTGCAGTTATGTATGTAAAGCGAGGCAGGGTTGTGGAAACTGATGGCATTGAACTCTTAGATTTCACTAGAATTAGATCTCTATCTGCAAATGAAACTGCAAATAAATATCTGGGTATGTCACAGGCGTTAAGTATCACTGAGGACGGTATGAAACGGGTGATGTAGAAGCGTTTTTATGGCCGCTTTAAAATATACTGAAAAGTCTTTTGTCAGGCGGCAACAGGATGCGCGCCTGTAACGGTTGGGCCATGCCGATCCTTATGTACTCCTTTGGCATACTCAGATGGACGCAAACGGAATTAGATGCCCTGGATAGAAAGGACCGTACACTGTTGACTGCATTCCGAATGCACCACCCGCGCTCCTCGGTAATTAGATTGTACATCCCGCGAAAGTGTGGGAGTCGCGGTTTTTCAAATACCAAGGCCCTCCACAACCGTGTAGTGTGCAATCTCAGAGAATATTTTCTCCGAACTGATGTGGGCGTGCATCGCGATGTAGTCGCAGTGGATACGGGCTTTACTCCGCTTGGTTTAGCTAAAGAAAACTGACGCAAACCTGTTATACTTGGAACTGACGAGCGCAGGGATGTATGAAAAGGAAAAGAGCTGCATGGACGCTTTTTCCGGGCCCTGAATGGGCCCGACATAGATTTTCAGTCATCGGTGTCCTGGCTACGATTCGGCGATCTCTTCGCTAAGACCGAAGCTTTTGTCTGTGCAATTATGGACGAAGTTGTCATGACGAACAACTACCGGAGATATATCCTGAAGGATGGGACGGTTGACATATATCGGGCATGTCATCAGCCCGGAGAATCTCTCAGACATATTATCTCCGGTTGTTCTCGTCTTGCCAATGGAGAGGTTTTGCATAGACACAACCAAGTAGCCAGGATTGTCCATCAGCAACTTGCCTTGAAGCATGACCTTGTGGAATCTGAAGTGCCTTATTACAGGTACATATGTGCCCGATCCAGTTCTCGAAAATGGTCGTGCTACTTTGTACTGGGATCGATCTATCATCACTGATAGGACAATTGTGGCGAACAAGCCTGATATTGTATTGATAGCCCGATTGGAGCGCCGAGCAATGATCATCGATGTCACCATTCCGCATGACGAGAATCTTGTGAAAGCTGAAAAAGAGAAAGAGTTGAAATACCTGAACCTAGCTCATGAGATTGTCGACATGTGGCGTGTGGACTCGGTGATCATTGTGCCGATAGTCATTACAATCAATGGTTTAATACCTAAGGATTTTGTGCTCGTTCCAATTGCAGAAAATGTGTCTTATGTGCCCCAACCCATGCTGTGATGCAATAATGTCAACAAGGACTGGCATAGTGCAAAATACACCATTTGCAGTGTTATAATCAATGGTGTCTTAAATTGTTAAATATGTAGATTAGGTTACGAATCCGTGAGATGAGATTGGCAAGATAGTGCTTCCAGTTCAGTAAGTTATCTATTTCGACTCCAAGATATTTTATGGTGCCCAATCTTTTTAACTGTGGGCAATTACACAGTCAATTGGACAAGTTATGGCTGCTTAAATGGGCTTTAAGTACTAGTGAATCTGGACTAAGAAGTGAAGTAGATTGTTAAGAAAAAGGCAAATATACTGTTTTTTCTAGATTCATATTTAAAAGATTTTTCACATTTCACATTATCGTTTAAAGGCTTCTTTTACGTATTTTAATGTCTCGTCCCAATCATGACCATGTATAAGTAAAGCGTTGTCATCAGCATAGTTAAATATTGAACAGTTATAGATAGTCAGTTAGCATAAGTGCAATGTATCCGGGAGAGAACAGACACATTGTATACATACTTATGTATGAAAATAGCATAGTAGTGTAGTGTATGCGATAACTGTGTATACAATAACTGTGTAAACAATAGGCATATTGGATTTCAAGAATTCTTAGTAACAGTACAGTGTCTGAAACTGTGCCTGATATATGAAATAGTCCCCTATTACGTTGGACCTATAACCATAGCTGGCCTAATGTCTGTTCTAATAAACCTCTCCCTACCATTCAGGGATATACATACGTGAATCTATGTATGTATAAGTCTAAAGATAGTTATCGTAAATGTTTTACGCATTTGGAGTGCCAAAGCACCACGTTGCTCCCACTGTGTCAATGCCAGCGTAAACTGTGTCAGCGAAATGGTGTCATATCAGTAGTACGTTCTTATTTGGGGGTAAAAGATAAAGATAGCACTTGATAAACAACACATCAGCTGTTCATCATCCCGAGTAAGCAGTTAAAGTCGAGGGTCAAGACTTTGCTCGCCTTTGGCAAAGCTATTGCCCAAATATATGTATATCATATGGCACTGGCCATTTCCATATAAGAAAATCGTTTCGCAGGAAACGTTTCCTTGTATAAAAATAGACAGGTTATGGAGAACTGAAATACCTTGGATAATAATGTTGTCAAATGAGAATTGTAGACAGCTGTACATAAAAATTATATTGAATCGAAGTCCATTATAATAAAATTATTGGGAAGAGAGGAACCCACCACGTACCCGGATTACCCACCCTAGCTATTGCAATAGAAAAAGGTTGAAATTACTAAACTCCTCTGGATAGGGATAGCCACGACGACGTGGGACCCGGGCGTAATCCAACTTGCAGTATTATAATAATAAATAAAATAAAAATAAAAATGTTTATTTGAACTAAAAATGAGTTACCAACAAAGTAATTACAAAATAGTGTTGTTTAATTTTTACAAACGGTACTGGTCCTGTGTCCCAAACTAGGCTGTAGCCTGTATTTTGGGAGACAGTGCTCAGTCAAAAAGGTTTACGCTAACACAGTGGATGACGTAGTTTTATTGATGTCGGTAGGTCATAAACAAAGGTACTTTATATCTAAATAATAATATAATTACTACAATAAAATTCTACATAATATGCAGAATGTGTGTGAGTGTTCGTGCGCGCGTGTGTGTGTGTGGGGTGTGTGTGGGGTGTGTGTGTGTGTGTGTCAGTGTGTGTGTGTGTGTGTGTGTGTGTGTGTGTGTGTGTGTGTGTGTGTGTGTGTGTGTGTGTGTGTGTGTGTGTGTGTGTGTGTGTGTGCGGGAGGGTGCGTGTACGTTTGTGTTAACACAAAATCCTTGTTTACAATTTGAATTAAAGGGTGTGTGTGTATAAAGTGTATTTTTACTCTATGAACTTGAGGAGCACTTCCGTATCGTCGTAATCTAGCTGGAGTAGCCAGCTGGTTGTGATTGACTTAACCTCATGGATGTTGAGTCCCACAATGTTTTGGTTTTTGTTAATTATGTTATATAATTTGCAACCAAGGCTCTTATACTGTCGTCTGGCAAAGGCGGTACAGCGAGTGCTCGAGCAGACCGACTGCTTGCTACGTTTTTTAGGATCCGGAAGGGGAACATCTTTATGCACTCTTAGGATTGTTCTGAGCTGTCTAATAGTTAGTACTTTATTGTCAGCGTACAATTGTTTAGTAGGGTATCTTATCTGCTTTTTATTCATTACTTTTAACACAGCTCTTTGTGCCCGTTCCAATTCAAGTAACTGTGTCTTTCTGGAACCCCCATACCGGAATGCAGTATTGAACGATGGATTGACATAGGGCAAGATATACCATTCGTACTTTGTCTTGCGAGGTGATATCGCGTAGGGTTTTGAAGAGGTGTATAAGTTTTCTTGTCCTGTTTTTAACGGTTTCAACTTGTATGTTCCACGTCAACCCACTATCCAACTGCACACCTAGGTACTTCGCATTTGTTACTTTTATCAAATCGGGGCAAGTACAGTCATTATTAGCAGCACAGGTGTGGGCTTTACTAGATAAATCCTGGGATGGAGAATTAATTTTAGATAAGTAGAAAGGGAGATAAAGAGTTTTATTCAAATTTAGAGTAAGTAAATTATTAGAAAGCCAAACCATGATTTTTTTTAACGATTATTCCGCTCTCTCTTTAACTAAGTTCCAATTTGGACCACTCACTACAATTGCGGTGTCATCAGCATAAGTATAAATATCTGTATAAGGAAGAGACATTGTGCAGAGGTCATTGACATATAGCTGAAATAGAGTGGGACCTAGAATGCTCCCCTGGGGGACGCCATAGCAGACAGTAGCCTCATTACTTATCAAATCTCCTAGTTGTACCCTTTATTTCCTATTTGATAGGTAATCTTTGAAGAGACTATGCGTGGATCCACGAATACCAAGCCTTTCTAGTTTATTAAATATTATATTCCGCTTCGAGCACAAAATATGCAACACATGTTTCGCCTCAGCGCGAGACATCCTCAGGACCGTTTGTTGTCAACGTTTGTTGGATCATTCGTTGGAGTACGCCCGGGTTCCAAGTCGTGGCTGTACCATTCCAGAGGAAAAAAAAAGATTGACGATACCGAACGGTATTGTCAATCTTTTTCTGTCGTAATAGTTTGGGTGGGCAAACCGAAGGTGCGTGGCGGGTTCCACTCTTCCCAATAACTTTGTACATAAATTTCTATATGTGGAATAACTCGTCGTTGCCAATTCTATATAGTGACAATGCTAATGTGGCAATATGCTGAAAAATTCCCAAACCACCCTTCGATTACGCTGTCCCATAACAATTGAATCCAAACTTTTGCACCACTGGCGTGAATCCACACCTGCTAGAAGTACTGTAGTAGCTGCTAGTAGTAGTAGCTTAGTTACAGGGATCAACAAGAATACTATATATATAACTAGGTATTGCTCGTAGCTTTGCTCATGTTAGTTTAGATTTTGCCAATAAATTACTACTGCTATACTACGGGACTTTTGTCAGGATAAAAGATACCCTATGTCCTTTGCTTTTACCCCTGACAAGGTGTATGCGAAATTTCATGATGTTCGGTCGATTATTTAAGGCGCGTAACAAACAAACTCATATTCGCATTTATAATATAAGATTACGACTTGTAACGGGATTAACGCGATCATGCATTATGTTTACCTTTTCGATGCTGGACGTCTAGTAATTTGTAAACAAAATAGCTAGTAATATTTTGTGTTAAATATTAAATCGAATCGCCCAGTAAGAGTTTTAGAGACCTAATTTACTACCTTTTCCATTACTTTCCTTTTTGGCTTATCTTTTAATCTACTTTCCTAGCATTGGCAACGCGTGAGTAATACCCCTGGTATGGCAGGCTTATTTGCCACAATTGTTGTTTAAAAAAGTCAAGTACGGTATAGGTTTGTTAAAGGTCTGGTTATACCGATATGTCAGGTGATGCATGCAACAGCTTGCAATTAATACAACGATGAATACTACCAGGTGGAATGCAGACCCCTTCCGTAATCGTGGTCATTGCACCGTTTCCCAGAAGTTGGGTCCTTCTGGGATTATTTTCGATTCTTTGAATGGTCAACTAAGCTCGTAATATTTCTGCTCAGACTGATTGACTAGACATGTTCTAGAATGTGGCTGTTCTTTATAATTTATGTTTTCAACGCCCTCATTCATTGCCAAGATATTCTAAGAATGTTCTACGTATATTTAAAAAGTGAGATATTGCAAATTAGCTGGCACCTGGGAGCTAATGTGCATTACTTTATATTTCAATGATTAAAACTATTTATAGTGACAAACATTATCAAAGTCCGTTTTTAGTCATTTTTCTAATAAATGTTGACCAACAGTACTTTTCTCTTCATAGTCAATGTATTATTACTGGATTACTGGGCCCAGGCTTATCAACGTTATAACGCTGGTATTCTAGCTATAGTTAAACCCAATAGTTTGGTACACGAGAATGGGTAAAGACCTGACGGTATGTCATTGCCCTTTAGAAGTGATCTGCTTGTCAAGCTGACAAGTAGAATGTGGCTGAAGTTCTTACTTCACTTTTCACAAATATGAGATTAGATTACTAGCAAAAATCTTAATATCAATTTAAAAAATAAATTGTAGCTGATTTTATATATCGCCGGCAGGTAAAGAAGTTCGTCAATACTTGCCTATAAATCGCTTACATAGCGCGGCATAGACTAACGGCTATTTGAGTTTATCAATAATTATAGTAGAATTGCTTTAAATCTTATTCTAATAGTAGGTGGAACCAATGATGATATCAAAGAATTAATCAAATATATTTATCAAACAGATCAGTGTACAAGATAAAATTATACAAAGTATTAAAGTGAAAGTTTTATTTTGAATCGTTGTTTATGCACGTAACTCGTGTATGTAGATCAGGCCAGATTGTTTATCAAACCCAACGCTAATTTAAATGCTTTAATGGGTGACGGCTTTCAGAGAAATAAAAATAGGGCATGATTAAATTAAAAAAGATTCGTAAATAACACACTGTAACTAAATAAAAAAGTTACTGTGAGTTCCATTAATTACATTGACAGCTTAGTGTAAAGATAGTTTGCCTGAAGTTCCATACACGGAATAATCTTCTTGCTATACAAAGATACAAGTATATGCATGTTATAATCATCGCCCGCTATAATGGTGAACGCAAACAACTTGGCAACTGTGTCCGCAATGTTCTCGAAGATGTGAGAAGTCTACTAACTCGCTGTACATGATCAAATCTTTGGCTTTACTATCCAACTTTTAGCAGTAGTAAGACACATCTCAGACGAAATAGCGTAAAGTATTTCTATAAAGTAGAATACTTACAGTCATAAGACAAATAATTATGAAATTAGCATTTTGTATTGTTTAATGTTTTGTGTAAGACATTGTTACTAAACTCACATCTCTAGATCCCTTTGAATCTATGGATGCAGGATAATTAGATGGTGTTGTGTGTATGTGGTAGAATATTATTATTATTATTATTATTAATTATAGAAAATAGGCATTTATATTATTATTTATAAAAGAAAATGTAATTATAATAAGGAGAATGAGAATCTGTAAAATTTTAGGCCTATAATATATAATTATATCTAAACCACGTACTTAATTTGTTTTTCGCTGTTAGTGGCAAATTAGATCGAGCACAGAAATTTATTTTATATATTATTTTTTATTCCTGTTATAAATTCGTACAATATATGGCAACAGAGTCTTTAAGCATCCTGAAACCATGATGAGATATTTAATTGCGTGCCATGAATTTACCTTATCTTATGTAAAAAAGGAATAACATCACATACACTCTCCCAACATTAGATATACTTCTACTTGAAATTCAATAACTTGGGTATTACTTTGTTGCTTTTATTTGAACTTAAATATAAAAGTGTCTTTTACATTAATCCGTATGCTTTTAAAATAAATTTAGCGAGTTACTTTACTGAGTTGCGTGCACTTATCACATCGTCTCTGAGGTCACAAACGAAAGACACGTGCACGGTAATAAAATATGAGCAAGTATATAAATAATATAAATTAAAAATCTAAAATTAACTTTGTGTGGGTTATTTAAGACACCTACATTAGTTAAAAGCTTAACTTATAAGAAACAGGGTTCTAATGGATTCTGAAAACTGGTAAATAGTAAAATTCGTCTTAAGTAGAGTAAAGCTTTATCCATTAAGAATATTTTAATCTCAATTATGTATTACAATGATATATTTATAAGGCCGTGGAGCGCTCCAAAAATGTATAATTTTTTGTTTCATTTCACACTGTAATGAAAATATACGAGGCCGCGAAGAAAACTTTTGGGAATGCTGCCATGTCCGCTGAAAACATTTCCCGCGTTGGACCGACTAGTGCCAAAGACTTTTACGCAAGAAACCGAAAATGATTCTGACTTTTATGACTTATAATTTGACTTTTTATTGATTCAATTTTCACGTAAACTGTGATAAATGGGCTTGTAAAAACGACAACGTTAGTAGTTGCGACATTATTTTTAATTTAGAGAAATGTCGAGAAGATTTCGGAAAATTTTATGAATTTCGAAATTTATATTAATATGCTTGAAATAATTTTGAACCATAATTATGTGGTATCTTAACAGTAATTACCTCATTTAATTAAGTGTGTATGATGTTCGTTTAAGTTTTTAAGTGTGTTAAAATGTCAATTTAATGCAATATAAGCATGGCATTCAGTGATCAACTCGTCACTATGAATGCGTCGAGGGTCGAGAACTTGATTTACGCACCGCGCACAAAACTGTGTAACTTAAATCTATTATTCCACAATTTTGTAGTATCAAGACTTGTAACTATACAGTTGTTTAAGACTAGAGAATATTGTTTGCTGCAATTATAACAAATCAAGGCTATTATAGTTGGCGCATAATTTAAAATTTAATTTAAACAACGGAAATGTCTAATAATTTATTATATAAATAGCCGATCACAGAATGATACTTAGAAATTCTTAAAAATAAAAATCAGAGCCCTTCCTGTTTTTAATAAAATGCTAACTCACCTAAGGATAATTAATGTTTTGCTGAAGACTACACAAATCAAAATTATAATGGACACATAATTATGGCACTCACAGTTTTTGATACAATTTTTGTATCGTATGAGGACCGATTCCACACTCGATGCTCATGCAATCGCAAAATGGGTATTTATATCTCTACTTTATTTATGCACTTACAAAAATTTTTGATGACTTAATTGGAATGGTTTATAAATTTAAAGTAATAAATAAAATAATCAATTAAAATATCTTATCAGCCACCCAAGGAAAATGTCAGTCTCTTTATTAGGCGTTTCAAATAAATAAAAAGCTCTTAAAATATCGCGAAAGTTATTAAACCAAATTAATTTACGATAATCAATTATGTTTCTCGTTTGTTACACTGAAGATTTCGTGTGTGGAATGCAATGTTTCATAATCATCCTTGCTGCTGTGATATTTAGTATGGCCCTCGAACTGGAAGGAAGGTGACTCTTTAACATGACCCATGACCATCTAGATTCTTTTCCCAGGTGCTCTTAAACCTTAAGTTAATGTAAAGCTATAGTTATCACCAGCATTTGAAGGTTAACTTCTTTACATCACTTAGCTGACTTAAGACCTAATTTATTCTAAGCGAGCATTAGCTATAACTACTGTAATAGCTCATACAAATTGAGTTCAGTGCTCTGCCAGTAAAATTACTGCTATTTATAGTAAAATATTATTTATTTATTAGTTTCTTATAAATTCCTTTCTACTCCAGAATTCGCAGCGACGATAAACTACTTAATACAAGGCTCTTCGTACTTACAGAGTTAATCAGAATAGTGTTTTGATTCACTTTGCAGAAGATATTAGAGTACTGACCGTACTCTAATTATTTATTGAAATTATACGAGACCTTACGTTAATATGTTTTGCAGTGCCTAGTAAAACATCGAAAATCGACAACATAAATACAGGAATGATCACACACAAATACCACATTATTATCTATTTGATAATATCTAAACAGCAACTTGTAAACAAGCAAAAGGAAGAATATTACTATCAGATGTTACTAAATTTCTTTTATTCTGTATAAATACCAATAAATCTCACTCGAGATTGATTTAAATCTCGCGTTTGATGCAGTCAATGTCACGGCAACTATCCCATATTTGGCACGTGACGAGAATTCTAAGGAGCATTTCTCGGCGACTCAAGTACGTGCAAAATCCACTTAATTCCACTCTTTTACGATCTGAACGTACACTCATCTTGAAGGACTCGTAAACAGACCTAGCAATTTATTTATTTATATAGATGTTATGTATTAAAAATTATACGCAGTCTGAACAGTACGTAGATTAAATGGGTATGTCATTTGACTATGTAATTAGACCAAAAGCAGAATTTTAGTCGAAGATAACAACGCATTTGTGGCTATTAGAATTAAAACTTTGACTGAAATATAGTAATTTACACAAACCAGCTTGAATAGAAATTTATTTTATTACACTATCTTAGCTTATTCTGGGTCTATGAAGAAGGTCTATAAGAGTCAAGCAATTTGAAATGCATTCTGACCAACGGTACTACCAGGTGTTTGCATGTGATTATAATAATTGTCGTGGTAGTGATTCTTAAGGGTTTCCCTATTGAAATTGCATTAAATTTCCATAACTTAATCTGTCAGTTGAAAGCTCATAGAATCTAAGCTGTGGTATAAATTTGGTTCTGTTTTTATTGACTCGTCATCTTGCTGGGAGTAAAGTCAATTAGTATGAAAAGTGTTTTACGTCGATAGTCAAGTTCTGATGATAGGCTTGACTTTCTTCGAAAATTACGAAGATGCTTTGTTTCCTTACAGCTATTTCTCTAATATATCTAATAAAAATATAAACTTTATAATAATTGCGTTGAGTTCAAAGTCGAAATAGCTTAGCTGAGAGCCCAAAGCTTAACCTGCGCAGTAAAATGATTGATTCAAAGCTGCAAATCACTGCTTACCTCAATCTTTCGAACGTGGTCATACTACGTTAATTTAAAAAAGTAACTCTATACTAAAAATTTTACGTGTTCCGACCACTTTCAAAGAATTTTATCAAGTTTTCCTGTAGGCATATTTAGCATAACATTGACGTCTTATTTTGAACATCTTCCATCATGATGTCTCTGAACATAAAACAGTATTGATTTTATCCCTTTCACGGAAGCGAAGGCTTACTACTCAAAGCTTAGAAGGCAGACAATGGCTTTAAGCCACTTTACAACCGCCGTGAACCATTTCTGCCGTTCCTTGAAGCGGATAAACCGTGCATATACTCTCGCATAATATGTGTAAGTCGTAAAAAAGCTATCAAAACACACCGCCAGACGTATTGGCGTATCGGTATACATTTTACATTTGAATTTCAAAGTTCAAAGCAAAGCTTAGTTTTTATGCATCGTTCTAACTGAGCTTACGGTGGTCGGTCGGTGGGTCTACGTGACTCGACTTGTTGACAAATTGACATAGATTATGTGACGTTTACGCAGACGAGGCATGTTTAGACAGGTTAATGCCTACATATCTCCAATATAGCTCTCTTAAATAAGGATCTTGTAAATAAAATAGAATTAAATGTAAATACACGAGGAACTTAGTTTGATTTGCGTAACGACAGTTAAACTATTTGTTGAGTCATCGCTTTTATATCCGAGTCAGCATGAGAATAAGATTGCACAGTAAAATTAATTCTACTTCCACATTCTTGAATACTATAGCAGTTAATGTTATAATCCTTAGCATAATTATGATTCATTATTAAAAATTCCTTAGCGAAGTAAACAGATGTTATTATGTGCATTTCTCTGCATCCACTCATATGTTCACTTCAGTGAGTGTAGGTAAGATTGGATTCTCTTCCAGTGGTGTAATGTCAAATGACTAAGACACAAACGACTATATAATGGCTATTTTGGTAACTTACTGTAATTATGCCTTCATTGCTTACTAAGATATTTTGTGTGTTTCAGTGGGAAGACTGCAATGCAGAGGGTCTTGGGTTCGAACCCACGTCGCGCACCTCTGACTTTCGGAAGTTATATGACTTTTCGAAATTATATGCGTATTGATTGACAATTATCGCCTGCTCTGTGCCTCGGTGAGCACGTTAAGCCATCGGTCCCGGCTGCCATAAACATCTATGGCTGTCGTTATTGGGGAAGTCGACACAAAAGATCCCACTCGTTGGAAGTGTCGCCGGTCTGTACTGACTGGCCCCCACACAAGATAAGATAAGATATTTTGTGAATTTATGTTAATACTAATATTACTAAAACGATTTGTGTATAGTGAAAAGAGTATTTATGTTGCTAGTTCAGGAAAATAATGAAGTTCATTGGTAAAGTTCTTTAAATAATCTACTTGTCCTAATAATATACATATACCTAACGTGTGCAAAGAGATTTTGCTGTAAAGAATTTTCATATATACCCGATATAAAAATATTGATTATAAAAAAGTTTATGTCCTTTCTGTAATTTCTATCAGATTTTTTTAGTTTTCAACACATTGAGATTTATAACCAGCTCTATGACAAAGGGCGTTAGAATAGATTTTAAACCTGCTATCAGTAATCGTTAATTATCCACCTTTTTCAATTCTATTTCGATATCTTCATAATAGAATTCTGAAAAGCAAAAGTTCTCTGAAGCCATTTATTCTAATACTCACTGCGTCTTGCTGTTTTGCTCGCATTAAGTAACGTTTGTGGTTACTTTTGGCTTGTAGTATGAAATTAGATATATAACCTAAAGCCTTCCTCAACAACCGGTTATATAATATAAAATATAGCCTATAATACAGTTGACTAGGATAAACAAGCCTACACGCTTTTCAATAAACATTTCTTTATTTTTGAAAGTTATCTAAACAAGCTCCATCGTGAGCTTATACCTAACGTAGATATGCACGAATCGAAAATATTAGTGTAAGCGAGCATTCCGCAAGAAATATAAACAGTTACCATTACACATTATTTATGCCACCAAGGACATTTCCCCAGGCAGTCTTACTTTTATTTACTGTCGCATCTGCCGAAATTATTACTATTCATCTATGCCCGTCGGACCCATATCGACTACAAATTGGGCGGACTCCGTTGCCTTTGCGAAAGAAAATAATATTGTTTCTTCACAAATATTTACCCTTCCTTTATTTCGCGTGTCTTTATAACGTACGATATACGACCCTCGAATATTGATCGTACTGAATTAGACAACTTTTAATGTTTGCTTGTTTACGTTAAATGTGAATGTTTTTAGGGTATACACAGGCTCATATATCGGTTAATGTTTATGTGAATTTATGTGCAAGTACAAGTTGTATACATGTGGAAACAGCTGTCTCGCAGCTTTCATTGTATTTATGCCGATAAATGTAAAAAGGATATTTATTTTGGTAACATCTCTTCAATTGTTACGACATGTTACATGTTTTACAATACAATTTTAATCTTATTTACTTATAGCACTTAGTTTTATAATAATTTTGTCTCAGCTTGGGTCTTAGTATCATAGAATATGTGTGAACTCTAAGCGTTCTATCAAAGCACTCAATCAATGAATCAATTCCTTTAACATGAGTTTGATTCTGAGTCGTCGTAGATTTTCAACTATTTGTAAGAACTATCAAATTTTATAATGTACTAGCAAGGCGCCTACTTAAATCCACTGTGCATTTCGCGCTCTCTTAACCATTCTGAACATATTTTTAAAGATGTATAATTAATTCCAAATCGCATATAATATTAGCGTGTTGAAGTAGTATAAACCTTATCATACTGGAAAAAGGTTTGCACCTGTAGTTGACCATTATATAAGGCAAATTAGAAATTTGGCCTTAATTTAAAATATTATAATTCAGACTATTATGTATTCTGTTGTACTTTTCTTCTAGTTAAAGACAAAATCCAACAAAATAATCCTTCAATGTAACAAACAATCATGACAAAAAAAAACAACTATATCAAAAATAAGCATTTTTTATACGTAATTTCAATCTTATGCCGCCGGTAAGAACAATTTATTTCATCATTTAACTACACAAAATGGTTTCATACAAATTGTATATGTATAATACGATTGTCGAATGATGCAAACGAGAAACGAAGAGGCTGATGACTGTCATTATGCCTAATTTATATATTCTGTCAGGGGAACGTTCGTATAGACGAGCGGAAAAGTGTTACAGACGTTTCTAATATTATAAAAGTATTAATTGAATATATTATTTATACTGAGTTTATTGACCTATGATATTTTAATATTTAAACAGTTTATGCAGTCACGTCCTACAATATAGGTAGGAGGGAGACCTAATGCAGCGATTTTGGATGAATCTCTACACAGTCATAAGAAAATTTTGTTTCTAATATTTTAAAGCCTTCCTATAAAATTCATTTTATATATGACTAGCTATTTATGTTACAAATTACTTGTATTATTGTTAGTCAACATGCTTTATATTAGAATTGACATTGACATTAGTGTTGACATTAGTCGTGCGACAGATAGAATTTGAATCCACGATCGTAAGTCCAAGACCTGATCCATTTTACCGCCGCTTTCTAGAGTTGATAATATTTAACTATAGGTCAAACACAAATTAATTTACTTACATTAAACAAACTTTGTTCTTATAATATTGTACTACACAAATACATATACAATACATATACAATACATACACAAACATGGAAATATTTACCTTATATGAAGAAAATCGTTCTATTCTTAGGCCGGAAAACGGTTGAAAACACACGTCCATTACGATAAATAATCCTTGCCTAAATATAGCCTGTGATTGCATTTCCCGAATTTGAACGATGCCAACTTTTTAATGACAATACAGTTTACATTTTACATCCGGCCGCGGTCAGAAAACAAGGCCATATTATGACTCAGACAAGAAAACGAGTAAATTAGTTTGACAAAAAGCACTTGATCTTTAACGTCGTATCATTACAATTTGTCACGGTTCAACATTTCTTTTGCACATTATCTATACTAATATTATAAAGCTGAAGAGTTTGTTCGTTCGTTTGTTTGTTTATTTGTTTGTGGTTCAAATTGAAAAATTCTTTCAGTGTTAGATAGCCCATTTATCGAGGAAGGCTATAGGCTATATAACATCACGCTACAACGTTTAGGAGCGGAGCATCAATGAAAAATGTTGCAAAAATGGGTAGATTCTCTTATGTGAAGCAGACGAAGTTGCGTGGGTCAGCTAGTTAATATACAGCGACATATACGTATCGCACTTGGAAAATGGTACATTTTAAAAGATAGATCTAATTATCTAGTAATAATAATATCCACTAAATCGGATTTCAGTCAATCTGAACGGATCTGCGCCGGGATTACGGTGCACAAGGTTGTGCACAAGTATAAGTGCACTACCTATTTCCTCACTCTCATTCCTCTGGGACTGCGATCTGACACGAGCCGAGAGAGATCTGGTTTAGAACCGACGGCCTTTACGTGCTTTCTGAGACTCGAGGATTAAACATCGCCAATTTCTTAGCTCTGAGCTGCTACTAAGAATATTTTGTCAGAATAAGTTTTTGTTGGTTCAACCCGGCACTCAACAAACGAGTCAGTCGTGCAGTTTGTATATACCATTATCAATTTCCGTGGTGAAGTAATTAGTCTGTTATTTTTCTCTTTTTAGATTACTTCTTTTATAAAACGCTTCATGCTGTTACGTAATTATGATGACTTAATGATATTATTTGTTATTGAAACAAATATTGACGCCGAAATAAAAACTCTAGTAAAGTCAAATCAAGGAATATTAATTTTAAGATTCTATAATCCTTACTTTCTTGATGAGTCCTAGTAACCGGGTTACTACTTCTACGCTGGTTTGCTGTAGAGGATGGTATTGCCCCTAGTGAACCATATCATCTTTACTGTCCCCAAATAATTGGCAACGGTGAGCTTTTCTATTCGTAAAATCGATTAACAGTCGCGAATAATATTTCCATTCACGGCGCTAATGCAGCGAATCTACTCCAAATACAAGCATTAGCTATGCGCGTTTGTCATCGAAAAAATATCGAATGATCTAAATCACGATTTGATGACACTTTGATAGGTAACATTTTCGTTTTGATTGTGTT
Source organism: Catocala nupta (assembly GCA_963675205.1). Lineage (NCBI taxonomy): Eukaryota > Metazoa > Arthropoda > Insecta > Lepidoptera > Erebidae > Catocala > Catocala nupta. The sequence continues at coordinate 6,598,207 of OY776096.1, forward strand.
GATGACCCTTAGTCGTATTTGTTTAGCATTCAAACTTACTATATACATGTTACGCGGTACAACGTTCCAAAAATTATTGATCTTTATCTTTTGACACTATCCATAAGATTTCAGAACAATTTTATATTATTCCATTATGTATTGTTAGAAAATATCGACAATTAAAACATTGGACTACATGCAAAAGGGTATAAAGAGGTGTACTGACCTCACAATTTGTCCACTAGTGTTTTAAATCCCACAAAAGTTTGTATGGACGTATGGATGTATGGATGTTTGTTACTCTTTCACGCAAAAACTACTGAACCGATTGCGATGAAACTTGGTATGTAGATAGCTGGATTCACACATAGGCTACTTTTTATCCCGGTATTCCCACGGGAACGGGAATTACGCGGGTGAAACCTCGGGGAAAAACTAGTTATTTCAATATATTCGAACGATGGCATACATATTTAAATAATAAGGTTTTTTTGTATATGAATCATATAACAACGTCCGAGGCTAGCCACCCGTGCATATAGACCGTACATTAACTCGCGAATATAACCTGCTATAGAAGTTTGTGCATGTAGCCTGGTACAAATATCTTGCGCACGCAGCCCGCACCAGCAACTCTAATTGTGTCCAAGCATCTGATTTCTACCAGTGATTTCAAAGCCTAGATAATTTTTTAGTTTTAGCAACCCCCGCTCAAACCCCGTTGACGCCTATCGGCGTCAAAACCGGACTTCGGATTTGTACACGTTAAACCCCGGTGACCCCATATGGCGTCGAGCACACTTGGTCGTGAAATGTTTACGTTAGCTCAAATAACTAATGCAAACGCAAACAATACACTATCGAGTGTGCTCGACCCCATATGGGGTCACCGGGGTTTGACGTGTACAAGTCCGTAGACGCGATCGGCGTTAGCGGTATTTGACAGATTAAGTTTTTGTGTTATTTTATGTTTTAGATGTAGGTTTTTTTTTAGATGTGTCATTACCGTATCAAAAGTAGTGTTATATTAAGTCAATTATTTAACCCCCCAATCCCAAATAAAGTGTTTTTAAATGAATAAATAAATAAAAATCTTTAAACAGCAGTCAGGAGTTTTGTTATACAGCAGTCACATTTAAACAAAAAATAAAGCCATGCACTTTTGTACACGAGTGTACTAGTTGCCTAAGAATAATTTCACAGTAATTACGATAGGCCTCCTGTCTATCCATAGACCTCGATATGAATTGACACAAACTGCTTTACTTATTACGCTGATTGAATGATTTCATCTCATTTGGCGTTATTATATCAAGTAGGTGTATTGTGCAAGGTGTTATATTGAATAAAGAGAAAATTGAATGAGTTATGAATATAAAGTTGTATGCAATGATGATTTTGTTAAACTAGTATTTTGCATTTAAATTGATGCAAAAACGTGGCAGAAGATTTTCTTCATGAACAAAACTGCCTCTATTATTTCAGATAACTCGGCTTAGCAACTAACGGATGAAAACAATAATCAGATAAAGAAATAGATGCATCTTTATATCTTATCTTACTAAAATATTAATAAATATTGTTTTATTGAAAGTTTGCTATCCACACGTAAATGGATTTTGATTAACCTTGGCACACAGATAGACTACGTCCTGGATTGACACACAGGATACCTTTTCAGGCGACGCAGTGGGCAGCAGCTATTTTACCACTACATATTATAAAACAAAGGCCTCCACCATGTCTTTTTGTCTATCTGTCTGTGTGTTCGCAATAAACTCAAAAACTACCCTCTTGTTTATTTTTTTGTTTTATATATATAGCTAGATGTGCCCGCGGTTTCAACCGCGTTTATGATTACTGCGCCGCCCCCGTGGGTTGTAGCGTGATGTTATGTAGCCTATAGCCTTCCTCGATAAATAAGCTAACCAAAAATAAAATAATTTTTCAATTCGAACCAGTAGTTGCTGAGATTAGTGCGTTCAACCAAACAAACAAACTCTTCAGCTTTATAATATTAGTATAGATATGCCCTTTACCCAAAAATCCATTTGTAGCTAAAACAATAACGACTGCCATATATGTTCATGGCAGCCGGGACCGACGGCTTAACGTGCTCTCCGAGGCACGGAACAGGCGATAATTGTCAATCAATACGCACATCATTTTGAAAAGTCTCTGCATTATAGTCTGTTGGTCTCCCCACTGAGCTATCGCTACTCATTAAAGACTCACTGAGACGGGTCGCTAGTAATAAATAATATTATTATTATGTTTCTCTTATCACAGGTATTTTCTGACATATAATATTAGAAAATACCTGGGCCTTTGGGAGGCTTACACGGAGACATGGATCCAACGTGAAGAGGCCCTTCGAGAGTTTTAATCAAAGGTGGGATTGAACACCGACAGCGGCACTAGTCGCAGAAAGCGTAGGACTATTGCTACGTATGGATTCTAATATATGGGCTATGGGTATGGGTGTTTGGTGGACCAGTAAATTGGTACGATGTTGAGAGTCCTACGGGCGCTTTTGAAGTTCCATCCCAGCCAACCAGTAACGACAAGCTGAGGACGAGCCCTAACCAACTCTCTGAGGCATTCAGGACCGCAGTGTCACCACTCACATTCAGCCCGCCACAAGCTGCCCTGCGGTTTGTGCGCTTTTATTTAACGTGGAGATATTTTTTTTTTGTTTATATCACAAGGCGAAGGTGGTAGTTTAAAAGCTAGAGTACTGTGCCCTCCGATATCGCGTTAGTCTCATGATGAGATAACGACTATTATTATTATTATTATTTTAAGCCTAATTGGCGTCCCACTGCTGGGCAAAGGCCTTCCCTTCTGACTTCCATCTATCTCGATCGCTTGTTAAGTTGCCAATCCCTTTTAAAGGCATCAAGCTCGTCTCGCCACCTCCTCCTGGGCCGGCCCCGTTGTCACTTCTCGTTACTTGGCATCCACTGTGTGGTTGTTCCCGCCCATAACTCTCCTGTTCTCTAATAATATTAGTTATATATAATTATAATACCTTCAGGCTAAGATGATGATAATATATAGCATTAATTTTAATTTAGAGTCAAATGGTGTCTTTGATGACATAAAAGTGATAGCGATGTAAAATCAAACTGCAGAAAATAAAAAGGCACAAATTGGTCGGTATGAAATAGTCGATTTACCAGTAAACGTAATATTTTGCGAACATGATCCAATTCTTCGCTAGAATAAGCGTAGTCTAATTAATGAACCGCTTAAGAAATCCTAGAATTTTCGAAGTGGTTTATCTAAACATAATTACAATTGAAACTGGTCGATGTCTGATGACGATGATGGGCGATATTTAAAAATAATATCGTCAGATGTCTTCATAAGATCTACAGAAGTCATAACAATTATTGTTGAATTTTTGTCTTTCTGTTTGTTTGTTTGTTAGTACGCCGCGCATCACGCAAAAACTACTACAGTACTTAAGAACAAAAAATAAATAGGTATATACTTCCAAATTCCACGCATACGAAGTCTTGACTAAAAGTTATTTAGTTATAATATTTTTACTGTTTTAATAATACTGTATAATTATTATGAAAATATAAGAGTTTTGGTGAATAAACAATAAAAAGTAGATAAATACCAAAAATTAATATCGTATCCTTCAATTGATCAACCTTGTTGAACCTATCAATCGTTTGGCTATAATAATTGTTACCAACTTATAGCGATACAGCATACGCACACTATCAGATTTATTACGCTGTCAACACAACTAAACGGAATAGGGTTGAGCAACTCAATTTAGCACAATAATACAATCTCCAGGGTTTGAACTGGTGACCTATTGGTCGTTAAACAACGCCGTAGCCGTCGGGCTTTTGGTCTTGATTCTGTTGTTACAAGTTTATTTTAAACCGGCACTACTATTTAGTACTGTCATATACCTTTCTACCAGATTAAGGTATTGCTATTTAGAATTGCTATACATATAAACATAGTAACACAACAAACATACATCTTCAAAGATATAGACAAAGATTACCTTAGAACTCATCAGTATAGCAATTGCATTTTCAACAAGTTGCCGCCGAGAATTTCAAAAGTTTAAAATTATCGAACTACTGTAATTCTTTTATTTTTATTTTGTTTATAGCTATGTAGTATTTTTATTGTCACCACGATTTTAAAATGGCACCATTGCATTAGTAAAACTTGTCGCTGATTTATTTAAGTTTTACATAATAGAAAACTAATTTAAATAGGTATTTGTTATACTTACTTAAATTAGTAATTAAATACAGAAAAATAAAAACATTTTAAGATCGGTAATTTTATGTCACTGGTGATAGATATTTTCTTTAAAAATAGATTGTTAAGTTATTTTTCTGTATTTCATTTCATAAATATTTATAGAACTTTGTCACCTTTTTCTGTATTTCTTGCCAGTGAAGTCATTAATAAGGTATTGATATAAACTACGTTATATAAAAGTAATAGTGGCAAAAAATAAAGTTGTTTAGCAGGAAACTATTCTAGAAATACAAAAAATAAGTTGATTATTAACTCAAAATGAAACAAACTGAATTTTATACTACGACTTATTATAAAATTACTCAATCATAACTCAAAAACATCTAAAAGCACATAAAAATGTTAATCACAAGATCATCAACAAAGAGTAAAAACATACCAAACATGTGATTAATCCAATACAATGTTATCAACTTATTATTTATCACCAAAACATACAATAGTGCGTCTGCGCAGTTTTCAGTGCGTTGCGTCATAGATGCTACACATTTTGCGAGGTTCAATAACCTTATCACTCGGTCAAGGTTCGTCGTAATGTCGCCTGTAATCAAAAGATGGCGCTGTTACCAATTTACGAAAACTAGATTATCGAATCTGAATTGCAACTTTATTTTTGTTTATTACTTTGGATTATTGCTTGTATCTTCTACTACGTAAACTTGTGAATTACTTTACACATAAATGAAAGTTTTTTAATTAAAATATGCTTGTTTAATTGTATATATATATAATTTATTTTCTTGTCTTATTTAGTAAATAAATATATTATAGCGACAGAGCTAGAGACAATATATAGAAACAAATTTTTAATAGAAATTAACGTATGGTCTTTTTTTGTCATCTCTATTTATTACAGAACGAATATATTCTGAAAAGAGGAAATAAATGATTTTATAAGGAATTTATTATATACCAAATGACACGGGTAAAAAAATCGCCTACAAGTTTTAATAGAAGTAGAATATTTACTAAACTAATTGCAATTTGCCACATATGTACTTGTACACATGTGTACTACTTTGTACGTAGGTATAAATAATAAATGTATAGGTTGTCTACATAGCTGCTTAACTGTTTGTAGGAAAACCGCAATATTACGTTTCTAATTGCTTATTTTATTACCTGTGTATATATTAATGAATGTAAATATTATTCGAATAGTTTTTTATTAGATTAACCTTGTAACTGCCTATAACAGAAGTAGTTTAATCGATTAAAGTTTAATTTTAACGTGAAACTTTGGAATATATTAAAACAAGACTACTTGTTAGGGATTCAACACAAGTAATTTTTTTATTTCCATTTATTTAGATCGATATGTCTAATATTTTATTTGTATATGAATGTTATGTTCATTTGGCAACTGAACTCTAAAGTAGTCTAGCAATTTATGAGTGTTGTATTCTACACTTTTATCCCTAAGTTGTCACAGGAGCGAAACATTAAAAATATCAGTCTCAGCCACAGTTAAGCGTGGCCGGGATAAGCTAGTCCCCATTAGTCTCAGCCACCGTTAAGCGTGGCCGGGATAAGCTAGTCCAATATTAGTCTCAGCCACCGCTAAGCGTGGCCGGGATTAGCTAGTCCCCATATAATTCTACACTTTTATCCCTAAGTTGTCACTGGAGCGTAAAATTAAAAATTTCGGTGTCAGCCACAGTTAAGTGTGGCCGGGATAAGCTAATCCAATATTAGTCTCAGCCACCGTTAAGCGTGGCCGGGATAAGCTAGTCCAATATTAGTCTCAGCCACCGCTAAGCGTGGCCGGGATTAGCTAGTCCCCATATAATTCTACACTTTTATCCCTAAGTTGTCACTGGAGCGTAAAATTAAAAATATCGGTCTCAGCCACAGTTAAGTGTGGCCGGGATAAGCTAATCCAATATTAGTCTCAGCCACCGTTAAGCGTGGCCGGGATAAGCTAGTCCAATATTAGTCTCAGCCACCGTTAAGCGTGACCGGAATTAGCTAGTCCCCATATAATTCTACACTTTTATCCCTAAGTTGTCACTGGAGCGTAAAATTAAAAATATCAGTGTCAGCCACAGTTAAGCGTGGCCGGGATAAGCTAATCCTCATATAAATATATAAACCTACTACAATATTTTATTCCTATACTATAAATAATAACATTTCAGCCACCCTCGCAAATCAAATACATAATAAAATCCAAATTATCACTTCCTCTTAAGCCGGTCATAGATTTCTCCATCACAATCAATCGTATACAGATTAACCAACAGTTGAGCAACAAAGGGACATATAAAGTTTACGAGCTAGCCGAGTTCCTGTGTCCTGTTGTGTCGTTAATATGATTTACTTTACGACATTTTCTATCGGAGTCACTTTTAGAAATGTGTCGAACGTTATATCCAGCTAATATTATAAATATGAAAGCTTGTGAAGATGTTTGGTTGTTAGTTAGTCAAATACGTAAGAATTCAAGAGATTTGGATGTAACAAGGAATACAGATATGTCAACAAAATTAACACGTAGACATTTTATCCCGGTATGCGTTCCGATTGATTCACGCAATCGAAGCCGTTGTATATAATTTGATGTTTCTAACCATCTTCTGTCCTTAAACTATTAAAGCAAACAAAGAGGTCTTGGATAGTAACCAATTATAATTGAAATTAAACTACTATATACGGATTTTATCGCGTTGTTTATTTAACACTCTATTACATAATTTTGAAAACGGTTACACTACTATACTACTATTAAACTTTACTAATTTTAAGCTAATTAAATTATTAAAACTATTAAAACTATTAAAACTATTAAAACTATTTGTATTTAAGTTTACACTTTCTTACTTACTTTCCCCGACGTTTCGGTTGCTTTTCAGCAGCCATGGTCACGGGGAAACTAAGATGGTAGTTGTCTCAATGTTCCAGTGTAGTTATTTCAAAGTACCCGAACATAATTTAGTCATTGGTGTTTCTGTTTACGCAGAATGAACTCAAAGTATCATGAAGTCTAGCTGTAACCGGCAGATTAGCAAATCAGCAATTGCAGAACATATACTGGAATCGGGTACTAATCATTGAATAGAATTTCATCGTTCGGAAGTCCTCTCCACCAATCGCCACTTTTATCCAAGAGTAGTGCGAGAAGCTATTGAAATCAAAAAACATAAAAAATTCAATAGGGAACATGGTTTTAAATTATCCGCGACGTGGAATCCCGTGATTAATAATACGCAATTTCGCTGTTTTGCACAGTTAGGTAATTCACGGAATACGGATACGTCGGCTAGCATTCGTAATAGGGATACCGTGAGTGTAGTTTGTGACGGTACATGGACAAACAAAAATATGCCAAAAGTGAGGATGAATCAAGATTCTTCTGCCTCACAAACGGAGACATGACATCGCAGCACCAGTTAGCCTGTGACCCACGGCCGGTGTAACCTGGTCGAAACGTCAAGCATATAAAAGGTAAACATTATGCATGATCGCGTTAATACCCGTTACATATTATACAGGGTGATTTTGAAATCGTGTAATTCCTTTTAACCACGCATTCTACTGGTGATATAGAATAACCCTGACCTTATTTTTATTTAAATAGAATTATTTTTTTTGAAAAATTATTTTTCCATTTTTTTCGTGAAATGGTGTCAGATAGTCATATGTTAACCAATCGAGGCAATTTTTTTTTCTAATTAAAATAAAAAGGTAAAGGAAAGAGAGAAGTAAAGGATTTATGACTAGAGAAGAGAGCTTGATGATTAAGCAGCTAAGAGCTGTGATTCTTTTAAAAAAAGGATTACTGGAACGCTTTATATGTTTGCAAACCTATTTTCTGACCGCCGGTGTGCCGCTGCAACTGAATGGATTAAAAACTTGGCTCGTCTTAACATTTTTATTCTACTTATCATCATAATTAACCTATGACTTTACACTGTTGGTCCATAAAAAAGGGATTCCCCGTAGCGATGTAAAAATGTATAACACAAGTTTAAAATACAAGGTGAAAATAGATACCCACTCACAAAAATAAAAATAAAGTTAGGTAAATGTATTTATGATGAACAATATTTGTGGGTAAACCCATAGGTATAACATGTAGCATATGTGCATGATGAATTGTTAATCATCGCGCGTTTTAAGACTAAAGGAAATCATCTTGAGGAAAACTACCTGTCTGGGAGTTCTCACTAATGTTTTCGAAGATGTGTGAAGTCTGCCAACCAGAAATAGGCCAGCGTATTTGACAATGACCTAGTCTTTCTCATAAGAAAAGGCATGCCCAGCCATGTGACAGGCTGACAGGGCTGATATTATATATATTTTATATAAGTAGGTAGATACATACCTACTTTCTGTGGTATAACAGGTATTTTCCTCATTTATATATGGGCACTCTTCCAATCGGAGTTGGCAACTATTTAAGCACGCTGATCGAATGATTTATGGCCTCACTACTAGACGGATTCATCATTAGGCAATAAAGTAGTTAATTTGTTATAGTAGATATTTGTGGAATAAAATATTATTACAAATTTTATTAGGAAGAAGTATTTCAGATTTAGTTTTTGTTTTTGTTTGCGTGAAGAAATTCCAGGATTCCTAAGGTTGTCTCAAAGAGCAAATCGAGATTGAAAGAGTCTGACAAATAAGACTTTAGACCGATTTCTGCCTACAAATGTTTATCTAAATAAAGGGTCAACGTGAACAACTTTCCATCTTGCATTCGATTTGTTAACACAAACACACACTTTGCTCATCCCAGCACGAACGAACCCAGTACTTTACAATCGGTTGCAAACATAAGTACATAGTTTAACCATAGCACTAACTAGGCCGTCTTTATACTAAATAACATTACATATAAATACATAAGTTCGAATTTTCTCTTTAAACGCAGTCAATAAATCTATACCTATACTATTAATAACACCTAAAGTATTAACAGAGCTACTCTCTCATCTAAAAAAATCAGCTATAGCTACTACCGAATGACAAATTAAGTCTACCAGTAACCTCATACATAAATATGGAGTTCAATTATACAAACAACATAAGAAATCAGAGCAAAACATAGACAGTAAATAAATAAAACCAACTTCGCACTCAGGTGACAAATTGACGATCATTCGCACTCAAATACACTAATGAAGAAAACATTACCACCACGCACGCAATACGTTTTCCTAAGAATCTGCCAAAAAAATTAAGTGCAAAGTTTTTTTAGACGTTACGTGTACACCGTGAACTTGGCTATCTACCAACGTAGGAATCCGTCCGATAATGACGTGCTTCCGGCCGGACGAACGGACAGATTTCGCACTAAATGACAAATAGACAGACATTTTTTATTTTGTTTGTATTGTCAGTTAGATTATGAGGAAAATTGTTACATTGAGTTATGAACTGTCGCGTCGGTTGATTGCTCAGACACATTTTTCATGCAGTTATAATGTTTAACAGAATATAATGTATGTTCCAGTTGTTGTCATTGACCTTCAAATAATTGGAATTTGTTTTTAAAGCTACCTGAAAGTCACTTGAAATACTAAATAATAATACGAAGACAATACAAAAGTATAACTTTATAGAGGAAAGGTAACGGTTTTGTAAAAAATACGAAGTTTTTAAACAATATAATATTCTACTCTTGATCAATACTACAGTCAAAGATCTAAATATTATTTTTATTCATTAAATTACTGGTGTCTTTATTAGGGCACTCGCAAAAACGGGAGTCGGCTTTTCTGTCAGTGACAATTTGATATTGATAGTACCTACTATTAATGATTGCAATTGCAAAAGGATAAACAGTATCAGACGTAACAAAATATTCTTCTTCTTTTTCTAGAGTCGATGGTACAATTATTTGCAAAATATTTTAATATAACATGTAACAATTGTAAGCCCATCTCTGAGGAAGTCAGGCAATGTATGTATGTTTGTATTGTAATTCATTATTAATCATAATGATATTTAAAGCCAGGAAATCGAGGATATCCAACTATAAAAACATTAAACTATGACTAACCTATAATTTATATGCATAAAATGTAAATATAATATAGCACCCACTTCATTACTATATTTGGATAAAAACTGGCGGCCAAAATATTGCACCTATAAATGCAAGATAAATGCTATAAAAACGAGCAAGCGTGAGTTTTCTATATCTTCTGAGTTAGTAGTATAACTTGAAAGTTTTGATCAAGCAAGTTATGGCGTACGAGGTATAAGGCATAACGCAAGTAACTTGGACAGCTAACAATGCGTATAATTGCGACATTGTGATATGATAACCATGTTTACATATTTTATTTATTTGGTTTGCTGTTAATAATTTTAATAATACTAACATATTTCTTATACATTTATGTTTCGCGGATGGGCTTGATTAGAATCACGAAAGAGTCATGATGACAAAATTAACTGTGTTAACCCTAAATCTAATATTATTTTGCATAAATAGTTAGCATCCGTCCATTAGCACAGTAAAGTACACGAGTACAACGCATTGAAAATTGTCACAGATTATTTCTGCGTATTTTATAGCACTTACACAGCTTCAACGGATGACGTCAATTGACGTTGGCAGCTGGGCGATGCGGTAGTTGTCACTAACCTCTTCGGTCATTCCCGCTGCATTTTTGCACATAACAATCCCCCACTAAAATTATAAATACATCATATGTTTGCACGTAAATTTGCAAATATTTCAATAATGAAACGTTCGTATAAAACAGAACGGTTTTCGACCCGGACGTCCTTATGCACAAACAACACATTTTCGCGCAAATGCACAGCGAAAATAACTTTTATTACTGGAGCTGTGTTGATCAAATCGATTGGTGTATTTTCATGGTCCCTTGTTGGATAAGGACTCATCACAGTCAATAACTAGGTATTCAGTCACAGGCCATAAGAAAAGAGTTACCACCTGGGTAATAAGCGTTAAAAAATGTGTTGTCTTACGTTTACGCGAATGTTATTAAGAAATTAAAATATTGAAATTGAACTACTATTTTACTCACCGCAACCAATGATAAACCTCCAAAACTGTCCTCATAACGTTTGAATGAATGACATGAATTATATACCTTCATAAAACTGCCGAAATCGTCCACTTGAAGAAGATCGTTTTTTATGCGTGCTTTAACTGCGAACAGAAATACCACATCATGACCGAACAGCCGTGCCAGGCCAAAACAGCGGTACCAGGACTAAATCCGAACAGCTTTGCAGGGACCAAACACCCTTACCAGGACTAAACAGACATGCCAGGACCAAGACCGAACAGGCGTGCCAGGCCAAACTGGCATGCCAGAACCAAACAGCTTTTTGAAGACCAAACAGCAGTACCAGGATCGAACTATCTAGCTAAGAACGTCGAGGATACTTTCTTGAAGTCAACGAGTTTAAGAAAGTGTCAACGCCGTTATCATCTGTCAAAATAAACAAGGTCATATGACGGCCGCTGTTTTATTTCCATCATACTAAGTGTAACTTCTTGACTTTTATTGCCGGATATATGTATGTATGTATGTAATTCTGACATCGCATTTTCACCAATAATCCATCTTACAATAAAGTGGCCATATGCCATACTTATTTAAAATATTTTCAATACGTCAGATACGTATTGAAAATATTTTGAAGTGCCTATTTCTTCTTTTCAAATCCTTAGTTCTGCCCGGTCGTTTTTCAGAAAGGTACAAATTGAATAAGGATTTATATTAATTAGTTTTTATAACTTTTTTTCTTTTTCTAAGGATTATTAACAATTTGGGTTACAAATTACTACTGTTAATCCCTCCAGCTAAGCTCGAATGCTTGTGAGAAGTGGGTTCAAGTAGGTAATGTAATGACTGGGTGGCTTATGCATTGGGTTACGCAACACTCAAAGCATATTAGAGGGTTCGATCTTAAAAGAATATATATTCAGAAAACATTTAACGGAAAACTAATATTAAGAAAGAAATATCTCCAATTTTTCACAATGCTTCAGAGCAGGATTTAGGATAATAATAATAAATTACAGTGATGCCTTTTTCATTACAAAGTTATCTTTTAGAGAGTTATGTTTGAAATTTTCATTGACAGAAAAGAAAGGCTTGACTAACTAAAATGAATCAATTTCTCCATCAATGATTAAAACTGTATTATAGGTAATACCTTCAGTTTTATATAATATAGTATATAATACTTATTTACAGAGTTGTAATCTAAAGTTTCATATTGCTAACGATTGATAATGATTACTCAATTTATGTAACGTTACAGAAACTGGATTGAGATTACACGGACTCATAAATTCAATTAAAGATAAAAAAAACATATAGAACTGCAGTAAAAGATAAATTTATAGCCGGGAAAATAAAATTGATGCGTAGTCTCAAATTCGTGTGTAATTAGAATAAAGTTTCAAATTAATTATATTTGTTTCTTTTTTCATTTGCGATTTAAATTATTGTTAACAATAGTATTGATTATTGGTCTTTTAAACTCAGCAAATTTTCGTAACCATAAATATGGATACTTCGTCCGAACAAGCCGCTCAAATTGTGGCATTGGTGCGGAAAGGCTTGGATCAACGAAAGATTGCTAGAAATTTAAATTTAAACCAGTATACGGTTTCTAGAGTATACCGAAGGTTTGTAGAAACAGGTTCTTACAAAAAGAAACCCGGTACCGGCAGAACCGTCGTGACGACCAATTTATTGTTTCAAATTCCCTACGAAATCGTTTTCTCACGTCAGTAAACATCAAAACAGAGCTGAATGAAGTGCGTGGAGTAAACATGAGTGCACCAACAATAAGAAGGAGGCTTAAGGAAGCGGCAATCACCCCTTTTAGACCAGCCAATGGTCCAAAGCTGTCTGCAGCTCACAGACAAGCTTGTTTAAGATTTGCGCGTGAACATCTTGATTGGAATGAAGAGCAATTGGCCTCCATATTATTCACCAATGAGTGTAAGACATGTTTAAATAGTGCAGGCGGTTGCAGAAGAGTCTATCGTCGACGTGGGGAGAGATAATATGCTCAACGTTGCATTGAGAAGCGTGTTCCTTTTGGAGGCAGGTCGTGTATGGTGTGGGGTGGCATTTCGATGATCGGGCGAACGGAACTTATGTTTATCGACATGGTTCGTCAAAACGATAGAAGATGTGGTTTGACGGCACAACGTTATATAACAGAGGTTTTAGAAGCTCACGTGGTACCTTACATGGGATTAATAATGCCCGACCTCAAGCCGCTGCACAAGTTCGATAATATTGCGAAGAGATTGGGATACGTACCATGAATTGGCCAGCACGCAGCCCGGATGTTAATCCCATCGAGCATGTTTGGGACAGTTTAAAAAAGGCTGTATATGCGAGAAATCCTGTGCCCACAACAGTGGCAGCACTAAGAACAGCGATTTCATATGAATAGAACAATATTCCGCAAAACCGTTTAATAACCCTAATCAGATCTATGCGGAACCGATTAGAATCTAGAATTTTTTTATCGTAAATACCAATTTTCAATAAACCAACCAAACCAATTTTTGTTACATTTATCGATATTGTTCAAAAAAATTGTATGGTCCTTTCCAGTATACAAACATACACTTAAAGATATGATACTACGCTTTTATTAAGTTAACGAACCAAACAATAGGTTTCAGTTAAAATTTGTATGAAAAGTTTAAATACTTAGTTAAAAATTTTATTTCAAAAGCGTCTTGAACATCGATGCAGTTTATGAGTCTGTCAGTGTATATAATTGCGCTCCTCTACGTCCTATTGTGAGTCAGATCGACACACCAACTTACAGATTGGCTCAGCACGTAGCGAAGATACTCTCACCACTCAGAGGCAACTCGAGAGCACATGTAAAGGATTCATACCATTTTGTGAGTGAGATTAAACACCTATGTCTCACTAACAATGAAACAATGGTTAGTTTTGATGTACAGTCATTATTTACATGCATACCTGTACATGACTGTATTGAAATAACTAAAAGGAAGCTAATAGAGTACAATATGCCTGAGGAATATGCAGAACTACTTAAGCATTGCTTAACAACTGGCTATCTGTTGTGGGACAATAAATTCTACATACAAGTCGATGGTGTGGCAATGGGCTCCCCAGTATCGCCTGTTGTTGCCGATATATATATGGAGGACTTCGAGGCTCGAGCTTTACAGACTGCCCCCATCACACCCAGGATTTATAAGAGGTTTGTAGATGATACTTTTACAATATTACCAACAGATAGTGTTAGTGTATTCCTAGAACATCTTAATTCCATTAATAACAACATCCAATTTACTATGGAATTAGAGGCAAATAATTCATTAGCATTCTTAGACGTACTTGTCATCAGGAATCCTGATCATACTTTGAGCCACACCGTGTATAGGAAAAAGACCCATACAAATAGGTACTTGAACGGTGAATCTCACCACCATCCTAAACAGTTAGCTACCGTGGGAATGTCTTTGTTTCAGAGAGCCCACGGGATCTGTGACAAGAAACACCTGGACGCCGAGCTTCAACATGTCAAGCAAGTACTGCAAGACAACAAGCTCCAACAGCCGCGCCGCTGTCACAGATCCCGAGAAAAGCCAGCCACAGTCGAGCGCCAGCCTGCTATACTGCCTTATGTAAGGAGTGTCACTGACAAGATTGGCTACATCTTGAAGCGAGCTTTAATCAACACATACTTCAAGCCGCCAACGAAGATAAGTCAATTTTTACCATCCGTCAAGTGCGAATTACCTTTACAAGATGCAGGGGTCTATAAAATAGATTGTGACTGCGGACTCTCATACATTGGTCAAACCAAGAGAAGCATAGGCACCCGCATAAAAGAACACATAGCTGACGTAAAACACAAACGCTCGTTGAAGTCTGCTGTGTGTGAACACGTACAACAGGGGACCAACCACTACCTGAGATTTGACAAACCACAGATTCTCGCTAAAGAACACCGATTCCTGCCAAGGATGCTTCGCGAGGCTATTGAAATTAAAAAACATCCCAATTTCAATAGAGAAGATGGTTGGAATGTACCACCAGCTTGGGATCCAGTACTTCAAATAGTCAAACCCAAGAAGAAACAAACCACAGCTAGACTTCATGATACTTTGAGCTCATTCTGCGTAAATAGAAACACCAATAATTAAATTATGTTCAGGTACTTTGAAATATCTACACTGGAACATTGAGACAACTACCATCTTAGTCTCCCCGTGACCATGGCTGCTGAAAAGCACCCGAAACGTCGGGGAAAGTGTAAACCAAAAATAAATAGATTTAATAGTTTAAATAATTTTATTAGCTTATAAATTAGTCAAATAAAATCAATAGTAGTAGTAGAGTAATATTTTCAAAATTTTGTAATACAGTGATAAATAAACAACGCGAAAAAATCCGTATATAGTAGTTTAATTTCAATGAATAACATTCGCGTAAACAGAAGACAATATTATGATAGGAAAGTTCAGATGATATGGAACCGAATGCACTACGGCGTGAAATATGCCGTACTGACTTAAATCTTTAAATATTTTGTATTTTTCCAATTCATTACTGTCAAACTATCAAGTGCGAATTTATTTCCCCTGTATCAATCTAGGTGAAAAGAATGCCGAAAGCAGTCTAGTACATACATTATGTATGTATGTATGTATTTTTACGCTTACCTATAACCAAATTTCGCCTATTATGGTTTTAGATCCTAGGTAAAAGGATACGAATCTTTTACCGTCTACCGGGCACAGTATTAGGCTCCTTGCTGCTGTACTGAGGAGTTCTGGATAGCAAAAGCCTACAACAAGGTACTCATCATCGTCTCTCATCATCACTCATCATCATCGTCATGTATGTTGAGTAGTAGTTCATGGAGAAATGGTTGCAGCAACCTACAGTTATGATTTGTAAACGAAATATTATTGTACACTTGGCGATTAAAAAGAGTGGCTATGAGTTTCTTGCCCGTTCTTCTCATGAGCCCTACACCCTTGCTTTGCTGAACGTGGCAGTAAATGTAAATTCACAGAAAAAAATTACATGTAACTTTGACATTCATAAGAGTTACTTGTAACCTTATTTGAATAAATTTATTTTGATTTTGATTTTTGATTTTGACTCGATACAAAAATTGAACCCAAGACATCATACACAGTAATTCAATAATTGCGCCATCAAGGCAGACAGGTATCTAGTACGTATTTATTTCTAAAACTAATTATCACAGCTGTTTAACACTAAAATCTTTTTGTTCTTTGCGTAGTACGTGGAACTGGAGTGACTTCGTCCTACAATAGTATAAGAACACAATGACCTAACGACTGAGTGACCTACACTAAAACGAAAATGATTGATTGACGGGATGACGGATAAAAAAAAACATAGTCGAAAATTACTAAAAATGTGAGGCAGATTCCTATATTGACCTCCGTAGCGATAGGACGAACTATCTTGGGAGATATTTCAATCACGCATGGCACACAGCTTGCAGTTCGCAGTGCTCTATTAATAGATAAATGCCTTTCCTCCTGACATAGTACGCTAGACATAATTATATTAAGTCCAAAGGAATTGTAGTACTAGCTTCAAACAGATGTCAAAGCATGTTTTTGTTGTCTATGTAACCTAATCCTAATGGACGTAAATATAGATTTTCTTTTTCATTTTCATGTGTGTGTAGTGCAAGCTCTGAACATGTCATTGTAAATTTTATGTTATATTGTTCAGCTAAGAATACAGAACAAGACGTCTTTGAGTTGGTGTTACTTAAATTCTTGGTCTAAAGAAAGAGTCTAGTAGAAAACAAACTAGTAGTAGTATTGTGCGAATAATTTATAGCACTAATACAAAATAGAGTGGCTGCTAGTGATAGGTAAACCTTCTTTTGACTAAACATAAAACAGTCGTATTTGTTAGCATCCCTTGTAATAGATATGCTATTTTTACGAGAACAACTTTCTCGGATGTCCGAGAAAGTTGTAATAATAACGACAAAAAGGATTACTTGTCAGAAACAAGTTCTAAGATATTGAATCTATATTCAGTCAAGTGAATAATAACTAATCTAGAATAATGATTTTATCCATCTTCTCTCTGAATTTGACAAGTAGGCAAATTAGAATGTCAATTTCAAGAGTTACCAAACACATCAAATTGAATAAACATAATGTTCGTTATGTGTATGTGTGTCATACACATACACATAAATATTCAACAACATCATGCTCGATAAACGTGCTAATAGAAATGTAAATGACTATGATCACATAAAATTGAATCTTCACAATACATGTCACGACTAACAGATACCACTATATCCCACAGAGAGATACCAGAAACCAGTAGCATCAAAACTGACATTGTATATGCACATGTAAGATCTTTATACAAGTTCGAAGCCGGCACACATACAACCAAACAGATGCGTTCACATCTTGCAAGGAGAGATGCCAAGGTGATTTTGAAATCACATGCACCGCTAATGTAAACCATTGCTAAATAAAATAAACAGACACTGTTTACGGACTTCAACCAATATAAATTATGACTCCATATTGTATGAAGTAGATATACGATGCATGACGTGAGTGCATGGAACTTTGGGAGCCAATATTGCGAAGGAGATAACAGAAATTTCCTAGAATATGGTGGGAAAGGAAACGTTAGATAAGATCCAGGCAATATAATAATATAACCCCGTCAATGGTTTCTAGTCTTTAAGTTTTGAAACTGTTATACATATTATACATATATTGAGCTTACCCGTCTGCTAGCAGCTGCCACGATGTCTCGCCCATAAGCGGTAGGACCAGCATCTCATACAGTAGATATATATATACATATGTATATCAAACACATAAGATACTCTGGGTATGTATACTCTTCTCAAAATTTGCGCTAGTGTTAAAATTCACACATGATCTTACAGTATCCTGAAACTGAATTTACATAGAAGTTAGTCCTTATGACATTGACATACGTCAGTCTTAATAAAAATATATCAATATATTTATGAATAGAAAAATACAGTAGTAAGTGCTTAAACCATCTAATAACAAAATAGGCAGATAGCAGATTAATTAAATTTTCTTTCGTCAGTTTGTAGCTTTATTATTAAATTAAAATCCTAATTGATCTAGTTAGATTAGATTATATGACTCGTATTGCAGAAACATACATGATAATTCCTGAAAGACTTATTTATCTCACCGATATCACCGTAATTAAATAATAGGGATACTCACAATAGGGTCAGCGTTTGGATAATGCGTATTATCAATTTATATTTATTTCGGTGTCAAAGAACAGGTTGTTCTGCAATGTGCAACATTCCGATAGGATTCGTTTAAATTATTAAAGCAATATAGTAAAAAAATATATTTCGAGTGAATTCAAGGGTGATCTACCGTTGAATTTATAAATGGGTTAAATCCATAAATGTGGTGAACGGTCTCTTGTATTCTATTCCAAAATCCAATATAGACCATCCAGAGTTTCGGACCAGAATTAAAACACCTAAGCTTAAAAAGTACAAAAGTTCATTATTACAAAACCATAATAACAAATTAAATACTTGCAAATGTTCACACCACAAAGCCTTCATCATTAAAGTTGTTATCACAATTAGACTCAAAGCAACACTGTATAATTCTTCCAACATTCTCAGAAAAATATTCTAAGACATAAAATTCACATTAGCATACAGATTTTACATACAAACACCGTCTTTTATTACTCACTATAGATAATCTTGAACATTAAACACCCATATATTTATTATAACCATAAATCAGTCTGTGCTCTGAGGTGCATCAGTGAACCACAGGCAAAGTGCACTGCACTTGTATCCGGTAAAAACTCATCAAAAATAAACCTTATGGCGGTACACGAGAAAGTTCAAATTCATCTCATAATCCATAATGCTATACATCATTTTGGATTAATGCAGATTTTTATGATGCATCTAACCCAAAATGAACTTTACCAATCTAAATTTAACACACAATTTTGAATAATAAGTCCATGTCGTCTTCAATTTTACGACTCTTGCAATATTAATGAAATTTCAACTCAATTTTTGTCAGCAGAAAGATCAATTCGCGTTGGCTTTGGCTTTGTTTTTTGGTCATTTTTGCGTTGAAGGCTCGGAAAATTGACCTCAGCTGGGTCGTCCCTGTAAATATTTGTACATTGGACGCCGCTGGTGCGAACTAGTAAGAGATTAGCGAGCAAAACTCCTGAATTTTAAACGCTTGTAATTTGGTAAAGTCTGAAGTTTGGGGAGACTTACCGGCTCTCTGTAATAACTGTGGTTCTTTGGTACCAGCCAGACGGCCAAAGTTTAAATATATGTAAAATTTGGCCTAAACGGACGGCTCACTTCTTCTACCTTGGTAACACAATCTATTAATGATAATATGAAGCCTTTCAAATATACCGTTGTATTTTGTTATTACATCCAGACTTTCAACATACTTAAAAGAATTCATGATTTAAAAGTTGCATATAATATGAATCATTATTTAGCGTAATAGCTCATAATACGTGTTGGTCGAGCGGTTACTATTCACACACGATTTTCATGTGAGATACGGACAATTCATGCGCACCTTGATAAACACTAAATATTTCTAAAGACACCAATTATCTGTGACATCTATATAAAGCCCAACAATAAAATAAATGAAATCACGGAGATTGTATATATTTGCAAAATTTTCGTGTTTATCCAGTCAACACCACATCTGAAAAACCATGATAAAAACCTTCCTGTTATAACGAAAAAGCGGCCTATATCTAAACCAAAATTTTCCAGGACACGGAAGGAAAGTAAAACCCCAAAAATATAAAACAAAATCAGCAATGCAATACGACTTATCAAGATCTTACCCCAAAAATATGGCAACGCAACCCCTTACCACCTGAATGCGTCTTACAAACGAAAATATGTGCGCTTTTTTATAAAAATATCTACATGAAAATCTCAATTTCCGTCGACGAGAAAATAAATTGCGAGACATACTACTAAGACGTATAAAATTGACGGTAGAATGTCCAATAAATATGACGCTTTAGTGTGTCGTGTCATAAGCAGGAATCGTGGCATGTCTGCATCGACAGTTTAATTTTGGTATTTTTCCGGCTTGCGGGCAAGAGTACCTTTTCGGGAGTACAGTCATTGATTTTGTGGCAACAGAAACATTGTTATGAAATTTGATAAATTGGAGTCATATCGGTCGGTACTGCACTTTGACTGTTCAACAAATTAAATATTTTATAAAGCTTAAGACTTTGGAAGAAATATATTTATTCGTACATCGACGCAAGGACGCCTGTACGAAGACACAGTGCTTTTATTATTATATTTCGATATGGTTAAGCGGACATTTTAAAAGCAACGATAACCTATTGGAAAGGTTTTTGTTATGCTCTGCCATGCTGAGATCCCATCTTCGAAAAATATAATGATCGCTTGCTTGAACGGCGAAGGAAAACATGTTGTAAACTTAGAAGTCTAACAGTTTTTCATGATGTTGTAAAGGATATGTGTGCCATCACGCAGTGCGTCACAGTTGATTATGTAGTTGTTCATTCTGAACAGACAATATAGAAATATATTAATGTTTCTATATTGGTATTCAAGAGGATAGATAAAGGTACATTGTCATCCATGGCTTTAGTCATATAACAGGAGCCGAGCCCATTGCCAATATTATTAATTAATATGGTTGATATTGCTCTAATGAAGTTAATTTAATGAAGTAAGGTCAATGGCCCAACGAGTAAGGCATTGACTGCTCGCTCTCGATCGACGAGGTGTAAGTTCAAGTCCTTTCGATGAACTGTTGTAAACTCACTTATACAAGCTTATTTAGTTTAATTAGTTTGCGAAGAGCGGTTCTAAATAGAACAACAAATTATTGACTTGAACGTTTTATAGTTGATTGACAAAAAGGCGGCTTCAATCTCCGAGGTGAAGCAACGTTGACGCAGCTAAATTCTAGATGGATGACCATTTAATTTTTTTTTAATTTTTATGTAGTTGCAGTCCACTGTCACCTAATCCAATACTCATTCTAGTTTTCCAAGAGGTTTAACAGAGAGTAAGATGTCCACTTTCTAATATGCGTGTAAATAATACATAACTCTTGTTTTATTTACTCTCATTACATTCTCAGTATAAAAGACAAGTAATATATACCTAAGAGAAGTTTGATTGGAAAGCTTAAAAATACTACTAGTAATTTGTAAGTCACATTGCTTAGCAGCAGCGACACACCGGCGGCTAGGCACAATCGTTTTTCAATTATGCTTGTCATTCCAACAATTGACAGGTTAAAGTAACTTAACTTTAAATACAAATTATACACAGAGGTGTATTATAACAGCATTTTACCAAAACTGCTTTTAAGTAAATATTATAGTATATGTGTCCACAAACACAAGTGTATTCTTTGTTCCCTAACTCTTATGTTTTGATGTAACGGCACGACACGACCGGAAAGGGATCAGGCGCAGGGCCAAGATTACGTGCTTGCCGAGGTACGGGATTGTTTAACACCACTAAATTCCTAACTCCGGGCTGCTATTGAGATTTCTAAGCAGAAAGTTTTGATTCAGCTTAATGACGATTCTCTGACACAAACAAACATGAATATCTATAATATCGAACACTCGGCTTAGCTTACATAAATCAATCCATAGATTGACCGAATCAAAGTACCTTACCTTTTATAACCAAATCGATATATAATTCTCTAGTTAAACTTTTAGTTAAGTTCTCACCTAATCAATCCATTGATTAGCCGCAGAGTTCTTTAATGTTTTTGACTGAATCAATATCTGCTGCAAAACTTAGCTATCACTCTGGTCAATCCATTAATTGCCCGCATTATAGGGCCTTAACCTGCCCAACCAAATTGATATACATCGAAAAATTAACCTTAATTTGATACTTAGTAAAAGCGTAATTTAACTGCATTTAAAGTTATACTTAGAAAACAGCAATCTAACACCTTTGTATACCCATCGAAAAAGCATTAAAACACCTACACGTCTAGCCACCCTCCCCTCTCCCCCCTCTCAATAAATTATCCGAAGGTCATAGGTTCAAATCCCAGCTGATCCTACGCGTAGCGTTAATATTAATCGGATGCTCTAATAGAAATGTTTGATGCATGTTGCAGGCGTTCTTCACGCAGTTTATAAATGTACGGACAGCAGAAATATAAACACAAAATGTTATAAGTCGAATTTAACCTGAAAGTAATCTTTATTCCTTATTTTAATATGTACTAGCTTTTGCCGGCGGCTTTACTCGATCACAGTACTTTTTCCTGAAAGAAAGGTAGCCTATTCTTTAGCTCTAACAACGTGTATACGACAGATTTTCCTGATGATTGCTCGTAAAGTTAAGGCGTGAAAGAGTTACAAACACACGTACTTACATTCTCATTTATAATATTAATTAGAAAAATAAGCTGTAAGTATAACTAACTATCACTACGCTACAAACCTCGGGAGCGGAGCAGCAATCATAAACGTTAGTGAAAGTGCCGCTAGTTACTAATTAGTACGTTAAGTTACGTGTTATTACACGTCCCTGTAACTTAAAATCAAAACAGGGTATGAAAACCTGCTTGCCCTGATAGTTTATCCAAGAAAATAAAAACCGATAAACTGGCAAAAGAAATAGAACTTGGCATTAGAAGATTAGCATCATAGATAATAAGCTTGACACTGAGAGCTGTATAGCTTTCACATCTATTACCATACAATACACCTATAATTAATTACAGACTATTACAAAACGATATACATGCTAATTACATACGTGCTCACTTGCTAAAGGGCTTTTTACATAGTTTTATATGCATAAACAGACTTACATCTGCTTTTCGATTAGCTAGGGACTACGAATAGCCACCTAATATGGCCCTGGCTCTTTTGATTCACTCACTCATAAGTCTATAAGTTATAGAGGTTAAAATTTGTTTTTTTTTGGGTTTAAGTTCGGTCTGAGTGTAAGATTTTGGAAAAGGTATATAGGCTTGCAGAGGCAGTCTTTTGGCGGAAATGATAAATCTAGGAATCGGCCAAACTGGAAAAGCACTACAAAAATCGCAACCATGCAACCTGGTGTTAGGTTTGTGCAACGAGCAAAGTTGATAAGCCCTATAACGGGACCAAATAGAAACAGTAGCACAACATTCAAAGCTCGACATGCGGGATTGGCTCTTCAAGTGCGCTCTCCTGCGCAGGTGGCCGAACTTAGTTTTTGAGATTCTAAACCACAACACGTGGCGTGATGGCAGTGGCGAGGTGACCACTTAAACCTCTACGCTATCAATGCAGTTATTTCATTTAAATACTATCGGTTAATACCAATATAAATTATACCGATCAGACATGACTGGTCTTTAGTCAACGACATCGCTGATAATAATTCACGAGACTGTTATATTATTTAGAAGCTAATAGTACTTAGGCACTAGTGTCGAAGTAATTGACTAGGCAATTCACTGGCGTGGGCTATGAGTACATGCTACATGCAAGAGTTAATATTCTGGTTACTTGCGTACTATACCGTCTTGCATCTCCACATGGTGCATACAACCAGCGCTTTTCAAGTTTATGTACGTATGTATAGTAGTAATGTATAAATACACAAAAATCATTAAGATCCTTCTAGCACGGTCAGGTAAAGCAAAGTTCGAGCTGCTACCAGACCTTCGCCTCAGAGCAACAATAATAAATAACATTTGCTTATGCTTATATACATCGCTTTAACGTTTAATAATATTACTGTTGAATAACATATATTATATATATGCGTAAATTCTCAAACAAAGTTTTCAACAATAGAGTACTAACAGAATGCACCAACATAAAATGGTTATTTAGCTCAATTTGTTAGGTTTCGAGTGTTTATGTTACGCGTCTGCACGGCTGAAGGTTAGGGGTCAATGCTCGTGCCAATGATACGGTGTAGCTACCAGCTCCATTTTATGTTTTTAATGTAGAACTGAAAAACTTTATACTAATGCTTTCGACTAAGAAAATGTTATAAAAATATAACGTTGCTAAATTTACAACATTTTAAGTGCATGTATTGTCGAAATTAATTTAATTGTAATATTTAATCATAAATGTAAAAATGGTTTTTGTATTTTAAGATATTTTGGCCAAATTACCAGAAATGAGATATTTGTTTTTTTGAAGACAATATTCTATTTTAATATTGTTAGAAGATGCGAATTAATGCACTGCTGGCTATTCGCTTAAACCCAGGTCAACATACGAATTAAAATAGTTGTACTTTCAAAAAAGATCATGGCTTAGTAACCTTGTGTAGTATTGTTCTTGTGGCAAGCCAAACTCCTTGAGAAAACATGTGCTGTCAGCCGACCAAAAATCTTTGCCTCTGGGTATGATAGTGACTCCATCTTTCGGGGTGGACAATGCGTGAGTCGCATGTAGGTAGCCTTAGTTTTAGACAAGCTAAATGCTTAGTCGCCAACTCAGTCGTACATACATACATAGATCAAAAATCAAGCAAAATCAAGACTTGCTATCAAGAGGGTGTGGGTTTGAATCCTACATATTGCACTACATACGTGAACTCACGTATAACAATTCCAAGTTACTAGTATTCTTGTTAACCCCGTCAGTTTAACAAGAATACTATTAACTTGCAAATAAAAACAAATACAAATACATAACTTGTGACACGATAGCGATAATTCCTACGTTACAAGGATTTTAAAAGCAGCGGACATGTACACCCAGATTTAAAAATACAATCTAGGGATGGACGTAATTATTGTGCAATACGCGGACCGAATTCGTACCACTTAACGTAGTCACGGTGATATGATGACCACTTATGCAATGACATAATTCATGAAACCAAAGCATAATATGCAGTACATTGAACATTATTAGCAATAACTAGATAGATACCTAGACTCATTATATACCTTATTAGTCATTGGTGATTTGTAAATAACAGATGACAATATTACAAAAAAAGGTCTTGCAAAGTGATTTGGCTTTTAACTGGAATCTGTAAACATAAGTTATTCGACACATGTTTGACAAGTTATCTCGCCCATAATTATGACCTAATAAATAACACAAAAAGTCGAAGTATTCGTGACTACTAATTCAATTTCCAGCCACATAATACTGCTGGAAAATATCTGAAAAACATCCAATAACATTTTGCACGACCTATGCTTACGTAATCGGTAGCTACGCACGCGTTGACCTTTCTATGGACATCTAGTGTCATGATGCAATGCAATGTAAAAAGTGCTGACGCGAATTACCTACGCATGAAAACATGCAACAAGCATGGAACCCATGCCAAGTAGCTAGCGCGGAGTACATGCATGCACATGCACCATAAAGGTAAGAGATTAGGCAGCCGGCGTAGTTCGATTAAAATTGCATTGTCTGTATTCTACAGGATGTAATATCTCCAATATCATAAAGATATCAATTACTTAAACCGTTCGACCACGCCTAACCAGAAACAAAATTAAACATCCGTCATGGATCCCTTTTTTGCTGAAACCCGCTATTATGATATATTTTTCGGATCCAAAACCTACAATTAGCCAAAATAAATGTGAGCCAATAAAGAAGATATCAAAAACGTGGAACGAATGTTTTAAAGGGACTCGCACACTGCAACTATAACTTCGATATTCAAATCAATAGCCATATTTTATTTATTTTTTACATATTTCTTGACAAACAAGCTTATGATTCACTTGGTGTCTTTGAAGATTAACATGATATCTTTTAAAGTAATGTGTTATTGCTACGACAAATTAAATTAGAATATTTTAAAGTTGTGCAACTTTCAATTCATTATCAAATATTCGAAACTTAATTCGATAGGTAGGTCGTGCTCGATCAGATCAATAATGTTCGCACATAATGTTTCGGATTAACCTAGGGTAGTCTACTGTCACAGTCATACCACGAATACAACGAACGCCGGTATCTACATTCATATTTGCGTAAAGATAATACGTAATGAAATAATTCAGTCATCACCAAAGTTTTGTACATTCGAATATTTTTCGATTTTCTTGAACATTCTATTCGAATATTCTAATTTTAATAATCGATATTCGCGTATCATTTATTTGAGGTATCCTAACTTGCTGATTAAGCTAGTTTCAGCAAGAAACTCTTGGTGTGCATCGTGTCAAGTTAATTTTGATATCTGAATAATATCTGAGTGAGGCAGACATCGATCATTATTACGCCGAATACCTAAAGTTTTTAAAGCTCACTTCTATACTAAAATAGAACTGGGTTTTATTATAGCACTATAATTATAATCTAAATATAGCGCTGAAATTACATCACTAATTTATTTAAAAAAAGCACATTATAATGTCGACGACGCATAAATTTTTATCTCCTTCAAGATATTTATAACACCTCTTAATGAGTTAAGCACATGATTATATTATGTATACATACAATAGTTATATAATATATGTATGTATGGAAATGCAATCCAACTAATATTCTTTATATGTGGTAGGTTGGGAACAAATTTGAATATTTTTAGTTAATCACGCATAAACCGTACATCGGATTTAGATAAAACTGCATACGGATGAACCATATTCAGGATTAACAAATAGAATACTTTTACCCCTGTATGCATTCATGCAAACTATTACTATGCGTGAAATTTGTTTATTGATATCTGAAATAAATAGTTGATATTTTAATTTATATACATGACACATATAATATGTTATAAAGCTGCATATTTTTTTCTTTATATCGAAAAATAACGTCGCGATACGAGAAATAATACATAGGAATGCATGATAATGGTAATTTGCGTTTGGGTGATATCCTAGGCTTAAGGAAAGATACCGATTTGACTAACTTCTCTTAAAAACCTCACCCCAAGTGAGATCCTATGTTACATGAAAAGAAGTTAGCGGGCACCATGACGCATGGGCAATCGACTTAAAAAGTGGAAATGACACAGTCTACTTACCAATTTTATTCGAGCCTTAGTTTCTTGCTCATCTCATTGGCTCTAAGCCCTTGCTTTGCTGAACGTGACAACTAGTAAATGTAAATTCATAGTACAGTTGAGTTAATGTATGATAATTGAAATTAAACACTTTATACGGATTTTATCGCGTTGTTTATTTTACTTTAAACACTGTTATTACATAATTTTGAAAACTCTAACACTACTATTATTGAATTTTACTATTATTTAAGCTATATATTTTCTAATTAAAACTACAGTACGTTTCGGTTGCTTTACAGCAGCCATGTTCACGGGGAGTCTCCCCGTGAACATGGCTGTAAAGCAAACGAAACGTCGGGGCAAAGTGTAAACTTAAATATAAATAGTTTTAATTAGAAAATATATAGCTTAAATAGTAGTAAAATTCAATAATAGTAGTGTTTAAAGTAAAATAAACAACGCGATAAAATCCGTATAAAGTGTTTAATTTCAATGTATAAATATTCGCGTAAACATAAGACAATATAATGTATGATAACTTTGACTTTCAAAAGGGTTACTTGATGAAAACAGATATTATTATTTTCAATTTGACGATCCAGCTTACAACCTAGTCTCAGAGCATAGTGTTCGATGCTCCTAAGATTCGTTTTTCGGGCGTAACAGATTCGCATACGAATAACTGCGCATAACGCGTTCCGATTCGATAGAGTGATCAATAAACAATCAAACAGTGTTTTCCGAAATTACTATAAAAAATAGCGTGCTAAAAGCTTAACTATTTTTGTGGGACTAGATCATAAACGAGGAGCGATAGAAGGAACAAGTTCTTAAGTTGTCAAGCCATTACCAGTGTCTTCGAGAGGTTTTGGATTATTTTTCTCATGGTAGTATAGTTGTTTCAAATCCAGAGAAAAGGGTCACTGCGGTTTTTGCTAAACAATACTCAATAGCATAAAGAAGAATGAAAATTTGCCTGCTTTAGTCTGGTACCTTTTAACTAGACTCGTAAATCACAGCTGGCGACAAGTATGTTGAATTCACGCTGGGCTATCTCCCCAGGTAGGATCGTGGGATCGTTTTGTGTATGTTTATGGTTTATGATGCTTTCCATCCGTGCCATATCAATCTGGTTAAAAGATTAAATCATGCTTGAGTATAATAATATCAATTCAAATATCGCGATCTCCTCTCACTCACAACCTTGTAACCTAAATGAGGATGTAACTGGGTTTACGAACAAACCTTCTAAGGATCAGATGACCACTTCAATATAATTTTACAATCGATGCTATCGATTGTAAAACTAGATAAAGTCGATGTTAATTTACAACACATAAATGCTTCGTTGTTTGTTGTGCCGTTGTAAAATTTTATGGAATCTGTAGAAAGATTTGATTGTTTGTTTTTGAGAATTTATAGTTAGTTTTATATGAAAATAACTGTTGCCCTGTAGCTTAATGTAAATGATATGTGTAAAATTTGAACCGTGCTATAGACATTTGCAAAATGAAGTAGCCACTGCCAGGTGGATGTACATGTAAAAGTAGCATAAAAACGAAAACCACAAGCAAGCTATAGATAAATCATTAGCATTACTCGATGTGGATTTAGATATTGTGGCTAAAAACAAGTTATGGGGTAAGCATAATTATAAATGCGAAGGAGGAATACATTTGTCAGTTTTGACATTTAAGAAAGAAGAAAGATGATTCAGTTTATTTTAGGTTAAGTTCCAATTGTTAGGAAAAAGTTTCGGTTCCATAATTTCATCATCTCTGAATGTCTTATACAGAAAGAAGGTTTTATTGTTTATAATTTACATTCTAACTGATGTATTATTTTTAATTCATTCATTCATACTGTCTTAAAATAAACTTTCATTGCTGATTTGGATATCTCAAGTTATTACTGCCAAATAATTAGAAATGGGTATTAGTTTGAATGTGCAATCACCGAAGGATAATAACCTACCTCGCATTCTTTGTTGTCTCAAGAAACCAGGCAATAGAATGCAATTCTAAGATTTTAATAGCCATTTGAAATGCACCATTGTTTATTTTGGCTTCACAGGTTGGAAGAAAGGAAATATCATATGTGGGGCGCAAATCTACTCCAGACATCTGCATTAGAATATTTAAAACCTTATAATGATTATTCGGTCTGGTGGCTCTGTCTAACAGACTAAAAAAAGATATGTTGCACAGATATGACAGGAACATTTAGGCAATTTGAGGTGAAGGTTAAAGAATATAATACAAATTACAATATAAAGAAAATTAGTCTACTTCGTCGATATAGTGATACGTATCCCAGTCAAGGCAAATTAAAATTTGAAAATAGAAAAGACTGTAAGCACTTGAGTAAATCGGGACACAAGAAGACATTAAAGATAAATTAAAGAACAGGTCAATTAACTATCAGTAAATAATAAAAAAAGAGATGATCGCACATATGTTTTGTAAATATATTAACATTGTTCCCATGCTATCTCCTGTGCTTTAAGCACATGCTTTATAAACGATCAAGACATTAACCAATTTGCCAATGTCTTGTTTTTGTTAGCTTTAGCAAGACGTGCTGAATAGACTCCATGCTTAAGGATTTTTTATTAAAGAAGCCGGTGTCTGACTCTTAGTTACTAAAACACACTTCATCATCGATGAAAATAAACTTAATGAAAAAACACCGCAACGAATTCAATCAGTGGCCATTGTTTTAGCATTTAATTGTTTAGCATTCAATAAAAAAAATATAGCTGGCAACAGATATTTGGCGATTCCGTAAATTTTATGTTGCCAAGAATAGTTACTTGTCTTCTAGGCCTTGCACATTACAGGTTTAGGTACTAGGCAAATGCATCTTTAACGACCATTTAGTAATTTTAATTAGTAGGACTAAATTATGTGGTGGAGGATTATAAAACTTGATAGAGGCAAATATGTAATTTAATCTATAACTTATAGCTACTTAAGATGAATGCAGGGATTTTATTATATGATTATAATTATTCTCATTTAACTTAACATTCTAATTAGCTCTCAAGATATATACATATATTGTATTAAATGAATAACTAAATAACCATAAGGTTTTATGCTATCTCGGTACAAAGCCCTAACAGTTATTAAGCCGGCTAAAAGGAAGGAGAGAAACATAGCCTGATACTAATTATAAACGGTTTCTTCTGGTTATCCTACCATATGAAAGCGAAAAAGGTAAGTACCAATTCTTAAGATGTGAATATAATCATAAAATTGAGATAACGCTCTGTCTTATAAAAAACCATTAGTCACTGCCAAACTGTCTATTTTACACATATACCTCATGTCATGTCTCCATTCTTGAAGAGTTAGGTACAAGTGTATTACAACGGCGTTTTGCCAGATATGGCATAAGGTCACACGTAATAGACACATTTCTGTTACTAACAGAAAAATCCAATATCACTTCGCTTGACCCGGGTAAGCGCAAGCACAAACCTTTAACACGAGATTGCTATACTAACCAGTTATTGTGTTGCAACCTTAAGCCGGTCTTATCACAATCGTTTGATAATGTGGATTAAGCGAAATACCTAATTTCATTTCTAACATAGATCACGCCACCTGTCGTAATGAATACATAATTTCAACAACGTGTGAGAACAGCAATATGATGAGCAGATAGCATTTATTTAATAGCCTACCTACATTTTTATTTAGCATTTGTGTAATTAATGAAACACTAAAAACTAAAATAATTTTACGCTACGATACTCTACAGTCATAAATACCGCGTCCAAAAATAGACAAGGTGCGAAAAAAATACCACACAGGTATTCGAAACTAAATAAAGGTGGATAATTGATTTTCGGGAAAAAGATCAAAGTGAATATTTCTGAGGAAAATTGTCAAAAGTAATTTGTCAACACGTCCCCGTTGTAAAAGAGCATAACGTTGATAATATTTCTGAGAACGCGTGTGGGCCTCACATTTAAAGGGTGAAACAATAAGACAAAGTTTGGTTATATATAGATTTAACAAAATTATGATGAAGGGTTTCAGCGTTTAAAAACATACGCCGCATTTGAAATGCATTTGATTAGATAGTATGTGCGTTTGTTGTACTATTATTTCATTTGGTTAAGTACATATATTCTACGCTTAGGCTTTTTAATAAAATTATATATATATACATAGTCTCTCGCCCATATTTCCGAAAGGGTAAGCAGAGTGGTTTTATGGTTTTAGCTCCCACAGGGAGCGAGCCTATTGCCTTTTTCCGGACAAATTGCTAGATTACTGCTACTGAGATATTCACGACAGTATACTTTCTTTGAATAAAACTCTTTACACCATGCAGAAAAGGGAAGCCGAAACCTCATGCACGGCAATCGCATACATTTCTGTTGCGCCACCCAGGTCATTTGCACAGTATCTTAATTTTTCTTCAATATTAGGACAAAATAGCATCGAGATTTTATAAATGATTTTTTATCTATGACGTCAAGCCCAAATATTTGAGTTTCATTTCATGATAACGGACACAATAAAATACAATCTGGAGTCTTAGAATGCTTTTCTTATTGGTTGTTGGAGGGATTAATGTTCTGTCATATAAAACATTAGTCCAGTGGCATTCGTTTGCATTTATGAATATTTCAGATTAAGAAGTCCCACTGGTTCGATTACTGGGTTGCGCAATGTGTTCTTGGACTCTTTTGTGTGAAACTCTTCACTAACAGGATAAAACCTAGCATATAGCTTATAGTTTAACCTATTTAGTAAGTAGTAGTAGATGTTTGACAATTACCACTAACTCCTCGACAACTGGTGGCATGTATAATTTTATTTTAATGTTATTTGAATGTGGTCGCTATACAATGCAAATGTGGTCCTTCACTGTTGTAAGTAAGTTGTACACTATTCAGCCATTCAGATGCGTATAATGGCATATTATAATGCCATTATGCGTAACCAAATAATTATTATAAATGCGAATGTAAGTTAGTTTTTTGTTAGTTACGGTTTTATGCCTTACCTACTCGAGCGATCATCATGAAATTTCGCATATACGTTGTCAGGGGTACAGGAAAGGACATAGAGGAATTTTTATCCACAAACAAAGTGTTTCTCACGAGCGAAGCTGCGGCCAAAAATAGTCACTAGTACCTAAGACTTCATGCTTTACCTCCTGTTCGTTTCGTAAACGTATAGCACGGTTACGAACAGGAGCTGCCAGTTGTAAGCTTTAAAAGATTCCCGTGTAAATTGCTACAAATCACGGCACTAATCTAAGTTCGGCCTTCGCAATCACAATGAATTGCTAAAATAGTTGCCAAGTCTCAGTAACTAAGTAAGATACAATTATACAGGATCAATGACCTCCAGTTTTGGCATTTAAAAGCTTATCAGTCAAAGATAGTTTCTGGTTGATAATAAGAATAAATTAACGTTAATTAGACTCTAAACGGATTAATTACGAATGTTCTAGAAGATATCCTTGCTAATGTTTTAACGTATATTTCCAGGTAAGTGCTAAACGGTTGGCTGTTAAGAATTCAGTTTGACATTTGTTTTTCATTTTATCTTACTAATTCTTCTACTTACAAGGACAGTGAAATGGAGTATAAATAATGCTTTGAATACCTATATTGTCTTAAAAAAAAAATTGTTGTTTATATCAAATAGTTAGATTACCTATACGCTAAACTGTAAAGAACTTATAAAATCTTCTCAAATTAATTAAGATACAAGCGTTCTAAATCTGGTAGTACGGCTAATTGTCAATTGACTGAAAAGGATGCATGATATAAGCTGTGACGTATCCGCTATTTAAATTCAGTTGTTCGAGGGAGATAGCGATATCCCTTTTTTTGCGTGGGCGAATGCTTTTACGCATACCTTTTCGCGGGGCGACGGAGAGGCTATGTCGGGTACACTGGGTGAAAGATACCCCGGTAATACCTACTAAACCTACCACGGTATTCCTCGATATAACCATAGACGGCGGGGTCGCGATTGCATGTGAAAGCGATTCGCGCGGTTTCGGCCGGTCTTGTGAAACGGCAGGACCCTACATAAAAATTACTCCCTACTGTCCCCTTGTGCGGGAATGAAGATACGATACAGAGGCGCGCGTGGGAACCCGCACGCCGCCCGGGTGGCGAACAGGCACATGAAGTGCACCACTCCCAGGTCAAACCTCACGGTGGCTGGAGATCAGATCTCTAATATATCCTCACTTTTCTTATATCGAAATTTTAAGTATTATTTACTGTCTTATTTTCAACCAATTTTCATAACGTTTGCACAAAAAGATTTATTTTAATTGTTATTTGCTCTTGTGTATAAATTCTGTACAAAATCTAACATAGTCAAATACCCTGTTCCATGGATGGTTAAAGAGATATTCTCACTCATTGATAGACGCTGTTTTGATTAGATCTCAATTAAACGGATCATAAATTTAATTTGTGTTATTCACAAAACCAATTAACTGCTTACCGATTACCGAACCAATTATGAAAATGGGGTAAACACCTTATTTTGATAATTGGTTCATATTTAAATCTGTTTTTTATGAGTATGTAATATCTGTTTTTTATTTTTAGTGGAGATGATGAACCCTGTTTGGATCAATTTAATAAACATAATTCGTCCGTTTTTGAATAAGAAAATATTTTTGATATTGATTTAGGTGCCAATCTTTAATGTCAGTGTAGTATAGGAATGTTATATTTTATAAATGCGATCCTAAAATTTGAAGACGCATTGGGCAACAGAAAAAGATAGTGTTAATAATCCTGTCATATAGACACACGCCTATACTTGTGGTACATAGGCTTTTAAGGTAAGTGGTGGGCAAAAGTGCATACGCCCACTGCCAGCTTTGTTTTCAATTTCACCAAATAGAGGGCGAGCGTACTGCTAGCTATCAAGCTCATTTACAAACTCAGTGCTGCTGCTAGTTCAACAGAAATCACAATAACACTTACCCTGTCTCCAGAATCTAACCCGTGGCATTACGATGGCAACATAAGCGTGAACAGATGCTATATGACCAAATCAGCGATAATTTTCTAGGTATTCGAATTACGGTATTCCAATTACGAATCACATTTTAGTGGCTACATAAGTATGCTATAACAAACAAAAATAAACTTCCAAGAGATGTTGATGCTCTAAAGTCTAACATATTTTATCTCTAACTTTAACAACCTTTTAATATTCCAAACTAACTTTAAGAAATTTAGAACTTATCTTTGCGGCTATTTTCTAGAAAGTCTAAACTGTTAACATGAAGTAAAAGTTGGGATTAGCATGAAGACTTAACGACATGAGATCGTATCTCCAACGATATGCTGGACGAAGTTAAATTATCTTACAAGTTGAGCACACTGCCCACGCTACTGTGTGCATAGTAAGCTTTAAATACTAAACCAGTGATATAACACACACTAGAGGAACTTTACTATATTTCGTCAACGGCTCAGGGCTAGGCTAGCTCAGTAACAGTCTTTTTTATATTGAAATTAAACACTTTATACGGATTTTATCGCGTTGTTTATTTTACTTTAAATACTGTTATTACATAATTTTGAAAACTCTAACACTACTATTATTGAATTTTACTAATGTATGTAATAACAGTGTTTAAAGTAAAATAAACAACGCGATAAAATCCGTATAAAGTGTTTAATTTCAATGTGTAACATTCGCGTAAGCATAAGACAATATTAAGTCTTTTTTATAAATGAAAGGTACTCTGTCTTTTTCTGTATATCTGTATGCGAAATTTCTTGAAGATCGGTCAGGTAGTTACGGCGTGAAAGTGTTACAAATAAAGTCACATTGGCATTATAACATTAGTAAGAATTACTAACATTTTCCCACGACCACGGTTCGTCCAAGTTTTCTATTTCGTGGGTATACTATACATTATATCTCTGATTCTACTGAATCTAAACGGACGAAACATAGCTTATATTCATTGAAATTAAACTACTATATACGGCTTTTTTATCGCGTTATTTAACACTTTATTACATAATTGAGAAACTGTTACACTACTACACTACTATTAAACTTTACTAATTTTAAGCTAATTAAATTATTAAAACTATTTATATTTAAGTTTACACTTTCCCCGACGTTTTGGTTGCTTTTCAGCAGCTATGGTCACGGAGGGGGAGGGGGACAAAGATGGTAGTTGTCTCAATGTTCCAGTGTAATTATTTCAAAGTACCCGAACATAATTTATTCAGTGGTGTTTCTATTTACGCAGAATGAGCTCAAACTATCATAAAGTCTAGCTGTCATTTGCTTCTTCTTGAGTTTGACTATTTGAATTACTGGATCTCAAGCTGGTGGTACATTCCAACCATCTTCTCTATTGAAATTAGGATGCTTTTTGATTTCAATAGCCTCGCGAAGCATCCTTGGTAGGAATCGGTGTTCTTTAGTGAGAATCTGTGGTGTGTCAAATCTCAGGTAGTAGTTGGTCCCCTGTTGCACATGTTCACACATAGCAGACTTCAACGATTGGTGTTTTACATCAGCTATGTGTTCTTTTATGCGGGTGCCTATGCTTCTCTTGGTTTGACCAATGTATGAGAGTCCGCAGTAACAACAATCTATATTATATATAGACCTCTGCCAACTACCTTTACAAGATATAAAGGTACTTGGCACTTGACGGATGGTAAAAATTGACTTACCTTCGTTGGCAATGAGATAGAGCATTCGTAAAACCATATTTTGCGTTCCATCCCTCTCAATAGCCGATACTTATCAGTTTTAAAAGTATCCTCCTTTACAAACACAGCCTCTAATACTTTTTATAGGTGTTCACCTCATGTAGTTATTATCTTCTGTTTCTTGCCTATAGACGCTTCCGGCTATTTGAGATCATAATACACCAGGCTCGCCCAGTGCAGTATAGACTTAACACATCTATGTGAATGTTATGGAGAACTCAGACATGCAGTTTCTAATTTTTTTTAGATGTTTTCTTCTCCATTAAAGGAAGTGAAACTTAACTTTTTAACATGTCAATAAACTATGCGTACAAAGCTTTAAAAAGTCAGAGGTGCCAGTCATGGAATCCAAGTCTAGAACTCTGTGGGGCGATTTAACAGTCTGCTACTACGCTATCAATGACTATTTCCAAAGATTAATATCATAACAATATCCACTCCTAAATCTACTAACTATTAGTATCTTAATACATTTTCCCATAAAAATAGTGAGATAACTGAGCGAATCGAACCCTTGTCATAACGATCGGCAATGATCAAGCTTACACATACTCCTAAATAAAATGAATGAATCATTTAGCACTAACCACAAACAATTACACAACACACTTTCATCGACACCAAAAAAAATTTAAAATAAAGATTGTACATTTCAACTATTGAAATGAGAACGCAACCTACCTAGCCACACGGTTGCCAAGCGCCATTGACCTTGCCGCGCGGGTCAAGGAGACGTGACCAATAGTTCGCCAAGGTCATGAACAGTGCCAACTGTTGCCAATAGTGATGGGCATCTATGACTAGACCTGACAATTTTATGGTAAATGACTGTAACCAAGTAATTAAATTTTGTTCAGCGGAGTTTCAGATTTGTGTTACATCCAACGCTTCATTAATTTGGTGTAATTACTCTGCTTTATAGTCTAAGGTGTATTAAATCTGAATATTCCCAAATATTCTAAAAGCACAGTACACATAGCAAAGATGGTGTATATTTTTATGTTCCTCCTTTCTTGTCTTAAAATTTGTGTTTTATGATTCAAGCCGAGAGCAATATCCAGTTCCGAATGTCATTAATTGTTAATAAATAATTACGTATTAACTATAAATACATTAAATATCGATATCTCGATGCATCACACTGAAATCTAATTGCCATCAAATATTCAATCGTTATTATAATAACAAATAATGATTAATCAGTGACAATGCATTCAGCTATATTTTTGAATAATTCAATGTTCGGTGATAATCGCACTTGGAGAGATATAATAAGAAAACCTAAATTTACGTGGCTCTCTTTTTTGCAGGGCTTAGAAGTAAGACAGCAGGCTACATGCTATATGGGAGAATGAGATATAGTGAGCATTAAGGTATCTCAAAGAAGAAGTAATCTCCAAAATTACAACCAGAAACGGACGAATGGACACATAGAAAGGAGATGGTCAGAAAATCTCATCAGAGAGAGAGAGGCTATAAGCTATATATTTGTGAGCTAGGAAACCGGAGATAATAATTATACATTTTAAAACCAAGGTCGTTCTTGTAATTAACATATTTACAGCTTGACCTGAAATCTATTTACGATGTTTTATTGGTCGTAACATGAAATTGAGATTGAAAACAAATATGTGTATTTGTACGAGTTTACAGAATTTGTGTTTGTTTGTCAATATTTTGCTATCGATATTCATTTTGGCGAGTAAATATTTTATGTACTTGTAATAAAAATATGATTGAAATGTGTCGCTTTAGAGTTAACACATAGTTTAATGTTTAACATAGCAAAAATGCTAACTGAATTCGAAACGTCAGTTTATTATGTGTTGTATAATATGCATGTATTAGATTGATTAATAGAATTTGACGGAAAATACTTAATAGCATCAAGCGTATATATCTGTATATAGATAGACATATCACAACTTATATAAAAC
This sequence comes from Catocala nupta, assembly GCA_963675205.1. Classification (NCBI taxonomy): domain Eukaryota; kingdom Metazoa; phylum Arthropoda; class Insecta; order Lepidoptera; family Erebidae; genus Catocala; species Catocala nupta. The sequence goes on from OY776096.1 coordinate 6,636,181, forward strand.
CCAAAGGAGTAACTAAAAGTGCATCACACTCACATTTCACCAACTTTGTTTTGCGTTTCAAGTAAAATGAAGCGAGTCTTATCAGGTACATTGCCATCTCCGTAAATTGCTACTGTGAAATTATAAACAACACAACACAACAACACTCAGCGCAACTCGGCAATCAAACCCGATGCCGATATACGAGAAAGATAAAAAAAATCCTGTCACTACCACTATGGCAGTCTCCTATCCATTTTATATTATTAATCTTTTCATAAAATAGTACAACAACAGTAATATTGTTATCTAACTCTCCGTATATTTTACTTTTCCTCAAGTAAATCCTAAGTAGGTACTCCTATTACATAGTATTAAATACAAAAATATAATAATACATTTTCCTTACCAATTTACAGCTAAATCTTCGTAATAATTGTACCGAACAATTCTATGAAACACTGAATTCTGGATGCATCAGTATAACTAAGATGTTGCTGATGATTAATCATTGGTGATGTGTCCGTTCCGGGAAGGCAAGACCTTGGGGCCGAGGTGAAGGCCATCGGTGCGTCGGCCGGGCGTCGAACTCGCTCCTAAATAAATAAATGTGGCGGCCGCTGAAATGACGCACATTTTGGCACTAGATGTGGCATAAGCGCACTTATGATTTTATCAAAATTTATCATGATGCTATCAAAGCGAATGCTCGCCTGGGCCATTTTTCTCTGCGCTATTCTGAAAATTGTTTTCTTTCGAACGCAAATCAATCACTATGATATTAAACCCCTTAGCGACGGTAATCATCAGTTATTATGCAAGTGCGATTTTACAGAATTGCATAGCTATCCTAGAATATGGAAATGTTTAAAGTGGTTGGATACTTTAGACAGCTCTCTGAATCTTTAATCAACGCGATTGCTATAGTGTAGGTACCCTACAAAACATAAATGCACAATGGTTAAAAAAAAAAATTTGAAAATTTAACGATCAAGCATTCAAACGAGCACGATGCTTTTATAATCATCGATTATTGTCTGAATTATTATAAACTATTCGAAAGCAATTTTTTGATTAGCACTGGGTGGATTGAGTTTGTGATCATTCCATAGCTATACAGAACTTAACCTAATATCCTAGTGCAGTATTCCTGCCATGGTTGAATAATTCTACTATCCTATTCAAAGCTACTTGCGTATCATGCAAGGAGGCATATTTTTTCTTTTGTTCTTTTTTCTAAATCTGTTAGTTACCATTCCTTCAGTCAAGTGGGGCGATATCCCTAAACTTAACAGCTAGCAATTAATGAAGTTATCGATAATAGTGATATAATATTATTTGCTTGAGCTTTGAATGACATGTATAGTAGGTATAAAATAAATAGTGATTTTGTATAAGTCGCTTGCATTATCTGGCTATTTACTTCTTATTTACTTTACTTCAATTATAGAGCTGATATTGAAATAAATGTAACAAACTCGTTCCTATAAATGCTGTTATTACCTTCGTTTCAGCTACCAGTCAGTGACAGCTTTTTAAGATGTTATTATGAAATAAAATAAACTTATTTAAATGTATCACGTGCAACTGTTTGTTGAATGGTCTATTAATTTATTTTCACTTTTATGCAGTTTTTGACATAGCTTCACGCCTCGAAAATTATGAAAAGCGTGTTTTACACCCGCATTTCGCCAGCCGTCTATTAGTACATTTATAGTCTTCTTACTGCTGCTGACATTTTTCTGACAGAATACATTTGATACCACTTTGCCAAACCTGGGAATCGAGACTATATAGCCTCACAAAATATAAGAAAGAGCACAGTTATTCTACAGACAACGAGAAAATGTTCACTAAATTCAAACTACAAATTTAATAATGAGAAAGTTTTTACAAATTTTCTAAGTACATAGTTTATGTCTGCATTGGTAAGTATTGTAACGGCTGGAGAAGCAGTTACATATTTATATTTAACAAATAGAAAATGTTACGAAGTGTATCGGAAGTCTAGTATACCTATCAGATGTACTTTCACTGTTAGGTTTTCTAGATTTAAAACGATTTACCACCTTTTTTTAGCATTGGCAATGTCTGACAAAATGTGCCACATCTAATTGCACTTTATATCTGTAGAAAACAAAATGGCAACTCCCGCGCATCGTTTGCGATCTAATTATGACGGTGCATCGTCGTGGACCATGTTTACTACAGTTTACATGAAACCCTTTCAGTAATAAACTGGGATAATCATTTTCGAAAGATTTTTGCTTTAATGTGATGACTTTACAACGGCGATTTTTTTCAAGAGGGTGCTCATACATTTGTACTATTAAATATTTCGAAGCTTATTGCTCTTGCTTTAGTTTGTAGTATAAGCAAATTAAGTTGCATAGTCAGAAAAAAATTAAGTAGGTAATTACGGTGCCTAAATTAAACCTGAAGGGTGGATTTTTCTCTAGTGTGAAACTGACACATATATTGCGAAACGAGGGCAAAGTATTCCTCTGATTTATGTATGAATAAAATATGTAGAAGCACATCAAACCTAAACATATCCTACAAATTAAAGTTGCAACGCACCTCTGATTTGTATTTACGGTATTTTACAGTTTGCTTTAGTATGAATGGTTTTCTAAAAACAGTAATCTATAGTTATTATATTGAAACTGTGGCACTGGATAGATTAGGTACCTAAACCATATGGAAAGAAAACAGTACTGCAACTAATCCGGACGGTTAGTACATGTACTAACAAAGCAAATTATCGCACACGTGTTAAAAAAAATCTGTTAGAAAATAAACAATGCAGTAAATTTTAGATTCTTATGTGCTTAAGTATAGATATATTTTCTAGTAGGCTCCAGGCAAAGGGCTCATTTATTTCCAAGCCTTCTTCAATCGAAAAACGCTATCAATCTATTAACCTGTTATCCATAACTTCACTCGCGTTCATTTAAAAACCCGTATACCCATCCTAGATATCCAAGATGCCAGCAATTCTTGCTTTTTAGCCGCAAACACAAAATGCAGGCCTACCGATCATAAAGTCCCGAATATGAGATTCGAGGGCAGCAATATGGGCTCCTACCTGACGTGAACTTAAAAACAGAGCTGGAGAAATGTGGGTGTCATACCACCTACGCTTACGTCTCACGTCGTCGTCGTCGTAAAGACAAAAAGGCATTGTATATTTGCTATAATTTTAATATGGATTTACTATACTGTATCTATCACGAAGGAACAAACCACAATGATAATGTGAATCATTAGCCGACAATACTAGAGGCGTGCCCCAGTAATGGACATATTACATTATTTACAGTTGATCCGATCTATCCTTGACATATAATCGTGGCTAATATTTGCAGTGTCCGTAATTGACTGCAGTCCGTGTTATGTAATTATCAAAGGTATTACGGGGTAATTTTGAAATTGCTTTGTGATTTGAAGACAATTGTTGTTCATGTGCAGATTTGATCAGTACTGCATAGCTACAAGATTATTATTAATTATAATATCGGCCTTGTTTATAAACATTCCTGCTTCGATAGCAATCGCCGATTCAAAAAAGGATTTACTCCTAACAGCACAAGAGACAGAGCCTGCTGTAACACAGCATGAGTTTTAGAGCTAAGAAAGAGGAGCTTGGCTGTTTTACTATCAGGAACATATTATTATGAGATTATTATTCGTTCTTGATGACGTTGTTCTCAGTCGGGCTGTCGAGAATTTAATATGTGCTTTTCCTTATCATTTTTAAATTACGTTTACTGTTAGTTTTTATTTACGGTAAAGCTTACGTAGTTTTATGGAAAATATAATTATATTCCACAGGAACAATGAATTTTACAGTAATCTAAGTCTATGCAAAATTCATGGATCGTTTATAAAAACACATTTTCACGTTTATAGTATAACTAGTGCCTATTATGAAGATCTTTATATTATTTGAACTAATTATATAATTTTCCGTCTTCAACATTTAATGTATTACATTTTGCTCATGTAAGTACGTGACGCATCACACGTAGGAAAATTTAAGTTCCACGAAACAAATATATTTACATAAATACATCAACATCACAGATTATCTTTATTCTGCGAATTTTATTATCACTCGCATATATTTAAGAGAATTGTTCAACAAACTTACGACGTTCCGATGATAAGTTTCTGTTGAAAAATCTTTACCAGTTATTATTCAAATTGCAACGGGAAAAATTTTAATTACGCGAATAGTACAGTGATTTAAAGTGACTGTCATATATCTCAATGCGATTGGTGTTGCAGGCTTGAAAAATCTATCCAATGCATTGATGTACTTTTAAGTTTTCTGTGCGTTCGCTGTTTGAGATCCTTGAACATTGTCTAGAATTATAATTACAATTGTATTTCATATATTCTGTTTAAACAGTATACCTCTATCTCTAGCATAAGTTCTTTAAGCTATTTGAAACATTAACAAATTGCTGAAAGATTGGAATAATTCTTAGGTGTTTTATTAACTATCCATCTTAAAATTAGGACGAGAGAAAATGACCTTATAAATATTACTGAAACCGTTGAATGCAAGCAATATATTATTGAACTCCTGTGAGAGTTGTTGGTAAGTCTTTACTTCTGAGTAATAAAATGTGGGATTGTGATAGAGGAATATTAAGAAACCTGATAAGGCAACGAACAAATAAAGTATAGTATCTTTAACATATTGTGACTGGGCATATTTTAGTCGTAAAATTTTCAACGCCTCAATCGACTAGTAGCGTAGATATCGTTTCGTATGTACAATTAATGCTAAAAGATAAAACTCCCATAAGTTTCATCTAAGTAATAACAACTAATCTATAACTAAATTGATCATGTAAATTTTATTTTTATATGTTTATGATTAAATATAAAACTACAAGCTTTTCTAAATACGTTATATTTTGATTTACATTCCAAAACCAAAGATAATTTTTGAATTTAGAATGCGAATCAAGAGTTGACAATTCCATCAACTAACCTATTGATATTCAATCAATGTATCTGGGGCGCTGCCTTATGATACACCATGATGTACCTCAAGGCGCACAATAATAATAGCACATGCTTAGGTAAACTACATAGGTATTTTATTACAAATGAACTGCACTAAGTTTAACATCATGTTCTTAATTTCAGCTATTATTCAGTCCAATAAATCTTATCTTGATGATTCTACAAGAGGGATATCTTCCATTAAGTTTTTCAGGCTTATCTTACTCCGTCTATTCATCGGAGCAAATCCAGATAGACAAGAACAAAGTGGTCATGCTCCAAATTTCTAGGTTCAGTGGTTTGGGCTGGGCATGGCAGATCACCTAAGATATCAATGATCGAAGACCGCTCCGATTCTGATACAAACTCAGCTGTCGTATTAAGCAGTGCCTTTTAATGATATGACCCTTTTATGTTTGGCTAGTGCAAAACTAGTGGTACCCGCAATTTTATATTCCTAAAAATGTGTACTTTAAAATTCACATTTATTTCTTATTTGTCAACGAATTTAAATTAGGCAATAAATATTAGCAAATTAATCGTAACGTCACTGAAGACTAGATATAAATTTCTTGAGCTACTGAGAAGATTAGCGTGCCCAAATGCATAGTCAAATTAGGTTTCAACGAGTTCAATAAATATATCTTAAAAATTCTATTTTTATTTTGTGCTCACAGTTTTAGTTAAACTTCAGTGTAAGTGCTACGGTAACTGGTGAACGTATAGTTCTGGGTACGGGTATCAAGCTGTGCATAGTTTTCTTGAACGTAGATAGCTGGAAACATGTTTTATCTGCAAGGCCGAATCTAATGTCAATAGCAACATAATTGAATTACTGGACTATATTTTTAATCGCATAGTTCAAGTTTGTGGTTAAGTTTATGGACGATTGTTAGGACTTGGGCTCGAAAACCGGATCGGGCAAGAGTCATTTAGTACAAATGTCCGGTACTACTGCGAATCCGAAAAAAGAATTCATTCCGGACATTTGTATTTATTGACTTATGAATAGCTTGCTAAATGTGAATGTAATACCTCTCTGCCTTACGGAATCTGCACTTAGGTTATAGTATTTTGCTCCATTAAAATGATAGAAGCAATAATAATGAGGTTATTTGTCATAGGATTACACAATAAAACCTAAAATCGGACGAGATTATAGTCACGTAGGTATCTAGACTTCGATGACTCATTTACGTACAAATGACCTGCATTGGAAATTTTATCTTAGTAGGGTAACTTCGATAGTTACTAGTGCTACGTATTTATGATAAAATATTATACAGTATACATTGATAAAGTCATTTTCAATTGATTTAATACGTGAAAAGTGAAAAGTGAAAAGGCTTAATCATTTTGTATTAAAAAGGATGGGTATTTCGAAAAAATAGACTACGGAAGATTAACCAGGAACGCCTAAATACAAAAATAAATACAAAAATAGCAAGGGAATACATAGGCGAACTTTTTTAAAAGAGATAAATATGATTGGAGATGTTATAGAAAAAATGCCGGCGTATCAAATTGTTTTTGTATACACTTATTAATAGTTCATTAATTTGCTATAAAACATAAACTGTTTACAAAAATATATAAATAAAACAACTCGCATGGAATGGCCGATAACAGGACACTTCACCCTGTAGTTATCACTCAAAATGATTAGGTTCAAGAGTCAAACAAAATTATAAACATGAGCAACGCATTACACATCACGTAGGCGGCTTTTTTCTTGGATATAGGTAATTATTTAGTTCAGCTTTAATCGATGACTTCTTGATCTTGTCAGTCAACAAAAGATTATCATCTTCTTTGCTTATAAATATGAGATATTCGCTTATGTAAACTAAGAATTAGGTTAGAGTGACTTAAATCAAGATACGATTTTTGAATCTATAATTCTAGTAACAGGGAACGGGTAAATAACATTTACTATCAGTATCACTTGTTCACATGGAATTTTTAACAGTATAATAATAAGCTTACACTGAACTTAACAAAATTAGCTAAAATATAAGGAAGAGGGTGCTCGGTCCTTTAAGGGTTAGATGTGATGTTATGATAATTATGTTACAGTGGCGTGTGTGTTCGTTGCAGATGAAGATTTAGAACTTAAATATACTACTGCACGATTACGCATAAATATTACAAGATGAGAGAAACTGGTATATCTTTCTCGGAAATACAAATTTTAAATTTGTACTTCTAATTGATATAACTGTTTCGTGTAGTCCAACGGCGAAGTAATAGTAATTGTGTGCCTTTACTCTCCTCGGTTTCTTTTACCAGGTACATACCCCAACAATAATTATTTGGAGTGATTCAGTGAACGCTACTTTCAGTCTGTACTTTACGTGATGTCAATACTTTAACTAAACCCTTATCGTAGTATGACCATAGTTCCATAACTATGAAATGCGTCAGTCTACAATTATCTAACATGATTCCTTATTAGGATGTATCTAAAATGAGCACATTGTTTCAAGAATATAGTTTTTACTGCACGGATGGCGCAAGTGGCAAGGAGATGTTTTCCTGCTGCCACCGCGATTAGTATTATAGGTTCGATTTCCACACAGGTTTATTATTTATGTGGTTTATTAATTATTATTTTCAATTTAGTTGTACTATGTGTTCGACAATTACATAGTTGTAAAGTCCCACATAGAGGCTTTGACCCCACGTCCGGGAAGTTGTCTTAAAACAGAAGAAAGGGCATCGTTCATTTAATCGCTAAAACGTAAAATGATCGTGTGGTTTGTTGATATATCGATCTTTTTTAAGTCCCAAGTACATCTCATGATGAAGATCTCCAACATAAGACGTACAGTCACCATTAGTCTCAGCCTGTTAAATCGCAGCGGCACACTGGCGGCCAGACAGGTTAATAACTAAATGATATTTGTAGTTATTTACAGCATTTATTTATTTACTAGCTACACTGTCTAAAATGAAACAGCGGAAGAGCGAAATTACCCAATCACAAGCAAACTTGTTGCTTAAATGGGAATTTCTAAAAGGGATACTGTAATGTATATTTTAGTTGTTGAATTAAAGATTTTTATTTATTTTATTATTATTATTATTTACTGTCTCCAAAATAACAGCTAAAGCGCTATATACCTTTCGAAGTTTATCCAGATCATTAACATATATACCTATACCTATAGACAAGTTGCCACTTATCAAAGAGACCAGGAACTTACTAGCGTATATCATACGTAAACCCTTATCGGTACAATGCTTGATAACGATAATGTTTTATCGGTAGCCAAATTGTCTAGCCATTAGTCAACAGGAATTTCTTTACAAGGATCTAGCTTCTAGTCATGAAATAAATATTTAGACCGAGCACGTGGTAAAATATGACGCAATATTTTTTTTTATTAGCTAATCGTGTTGCTTTGGTAGTAAATGTATTGGTTTTCAGATGTATTTAGTAGCTGCTTAGATATAAATGGGTCAAGTGAAAGTATACGTGTGTACTGTTATCTTGATGATGCTTGAAGTAAAGGTTATGAATTAATCTAATGGTTTTGGTAGTAATGAGGGTGTTTTAAAGGTAATGGAGAATAAAGTCAACGTGCGCCTAGAAGTTGTCCTTGATACGGTAAAGGTGTCATATCAGGTCATAGCGGACTTGGCAAACGGTTACCTGTAACGGTTTGCCTGCAACATTAGGTATATCATTCACGCAATGCCGATTCTTTTAAATATAATTGCTTGTGCTGCCAGCTGCAGGAATAAAGATCATCTGGTCTCATGTTAACAGCACAGCGCTTCCATAAAATCGCAAATCATTGCAGAAAACTTTGATTGGCTGCGATCTGCTGTGCGATGCGATTCCTCCTACTGCAATGCTCCGTCTGGCTTGCTCCTCAACAGCATGCCAGACTAAAGCGAGAATCCTGAATTGCCTTGCTTTTTAAAAATAACTAGTAAATCAATCTCATTATTTTCAAAGATATGAGAATTCAGCCAGCCCGCACTGGGCCAGCCCGCGCTTTTTCTTACACAGAAAAGGCCTCCTGCAATTGAGAAGCACGCTGAATACAGGGCTTATATTATTGTATACAATCTTTACTTTTATTATACTTATACTTCTCTGATTCTCTCTTCCTTATTACTGATATTTTTAATTTTACTTGATATCTCTATAAACTTATCACTCGTTTCACTGGTACATATCGCAAATGAAATCATCATGTTTGAAAGATCTTTATAATATTTTTGATGATCTTGGAAGTTTATCTACAGCATGGTTGGCTATGACTTGACCAATTCTTATTTTGAGAGGAGACAATACGTACACATTAATAGTTGAATATATGTAACAAGTAGAACAGCTAATAGAATAGTAGATTAAATAAATTTAGAAAAATCTTTATGACTAGAATACAGAGCCTCGTATCTTTGTTGCATTATGCAATTAGGTTACGTAAAATAACAAAAACATCAGACTAAATAATTGCTTCTGCAAAAAAAACCCACGCACATCTTATACGATATTCACAAGACAAAAACTCAAGAGCCCTTTTGAAATCCTTAATTTGTATAATACATATAATTATTTATCGTGGTGAATAATAATTATCACAAATTAAGATTGATAATTTTAAATCGTAGCTGTCTTAACATTTACGAACGAATACATTAGTTTTTGTGAAAAATAGCAAAAACAAGCTGGAAAACAATTTTATTATGTACGCTTGCACATAGCGATGTTTGCGCTAAATCCATTGTTATAAACATTGTCAAACATTCAGTTTAAGTTATTAACCTATAGCTTCGAATAGATGAATATCAAGAAAATAACAAAAAATATGGATAAGGTAGGTCTTATTTTTTTATATCGACAGCGGTCACCAGTATTATAATATCAGCCCCATGGTAAATAAGCTGTCCCAATGCTGGGCTCGGGCTTCTCATCATGAGAAGGGTGAGGTCATAGTCCACCACACTGGCCCAGTTCAGGTTGGTAGACTTTGCACGTCTTCGAGAACATTATGTAGAACTCTCAGACGTATAGATTTTCTCACGATGTTGTCCAGCATCGTTACAGCGAGCATTCATTAACTTATTACGCACCTAACTTCGAAAAGTTAGAGATGCCTTGGGTCGACCTCGAGACCTCTTCGTGGCACTCCTAACGGTTCACAACTAGGTTATTGCTGTAGTATCCTGTATTATTACTCAAAAGGCATTGTATTAAGTAATATCTATGCGTAGTTAGAAAAATAAGGACCAACATTTCTGTCTAACCTTTTATAGGTATGCGGACATAATGTTATTCATTTAATACATAAAAAGCCACAAGGAGTGAAGACTACAGCATAATTATAATAACAAATCAGGATTCTTTAATAATAAATTTCAATATTTCACAATAATTACATAAAGCTCGCGCGGAACCTTAACTAAATTCGAAGATAAACACCCAGCAAAATTAAATCCTCGACACGTAACCACAGGTTAGGCAACGGGTATCGAACCTGGGACCTCATCAAAATAATTTAAAATACAGTTACAACTAAAACAAAATCCTAAATTGGCGCGATTTTGCTCGATCCCTCGCGAGATGATAACGGTATCTTTGAGGTAAAGAAAAGTCAACCTTATATTTTTATAAATAAGGTGGAGAATATAAAGATAGTGCAATATTATCGGTTCCGACAGGCTTAATTAATTCTTACTCATTGGTAACGGGCATCGGTCGGTGACTCAGATGCGCCAATGACGTGCTAAAGCTTGTAGTGTTAAGATTAAAGGTCAATTCATTGCTTCTGTTTGCATGATTAGGAGTTTATTTCCGTGATATGCTAATAGAATAATAATGCATAAATTATTTTATATGAATATGAATAATTAATAGTTATTGAAGTGTCAATATACGGAAAGCATTTTATCCGACTGGTTGTCAGGGAAATATTAGGTTACAATTACTCCAACGATTATCCACATCAATTACTATGACTTCTTTATACAAATTTATGGAAAACGAATACATGGTCAGCTTAACGGCAAGCACGTTGTGAGAAGTACAGAAAAGGACATAGGGAAGGAACCTTTTATTCAGAAATAAATAGTGTTATTAATGTAACCAGGAAAAATGCTTTATGCACTATTTTCCAGCTAGGGGATGGCACCGGCGGGGTGTGTGGGACTCCCAGCAAGACATGCTGGTATACCCACTAAAAAACCTGGGGTGTTCCCTCTCTCACCCAATGGGGAGGCCAGTTGGGAGCTTAAAAGATTCATCCATAGCAGCCCCCCCCCCCATTAGTAATGTAACCTAACCTAACCTACATTTACAAGAGCGAAGCCGTGAGAATAATTTAGTAGGCTGCTATAAATTCTTGCCATAATTGCGTTAGATGTCATACGCTTATTAAACTCCAAAAACAAAAAGTGGCTTAAGTCCATTACTGATAAAATATCAAAGATCTATAATGCCTTTTTACAACAAGAAAGATTATTAGGCTACTCAGATTGGATGCGTAAATAAGTGCGATCTTAGTTAGCTCATTAGTAGTTACTAACCTATGTCACTTTGTAATTATTAGATTTGTAAATTGTATATTTCCGTTATAATAATGTCCTCCTGACCGAATTTCGGTCACGGTGGCCAATCTTAACGGGGACTGGCCATCGGCGCAAGAGATATTATAGTGCATAAGTATGTGCGCAAACACAAGTACACTCTCTATTCCCTAACTCTCATGATCCGATGGGACGAATAATCCAACACGACCAGAGAGAGATCAGGCGCAGGATCAACGGCTTTACGTGCTTTCCGAGGCACGGGGGGTGTCTAACACCGCCAACTTTCTAACTCCGGGCTCGTATTGAGATTTTTTAACAGAAAAACCCAATAATTTTTTGCTGGCCCGACCCGGGATTCATCCGAGACCTCATGCACAGCAGTCACATTCACTACCGCTGCGCCGCGGAGGATCGTTATACGATCTAACTGATAAGATTTTATCTTATATATTTTGCAAGTTTAAAACAATTTAAATATTCGCTAGAGACAGTTGAATATTTGAGTAATTTTCATTTTAGTAATGTTTTAGGTTTCAGGCTATAGGTTGGGTTGGGTATAAGCTGGGCTGCTACTAAGAATTCCACTACAACTTAACATCATTTGTTCAGCTATAAGTGCAAATCTGAAATTCCTGACTAGCAGAATTACGGTTAACAAACATAAAAATAAAATCAGCATCCTACTATATTATTTCCTTAAATGTGAAAATATATATAGTTGGAAATGTATTACCTTTATTCGTACGAACAAAGTCATAGAAAACAATTAGGAATGTATAAGAAGAAAAAAGTTTCACAAAAAACTTTTATTCTTGAGGTAGTGGTAATAATAGGATTTTTATATCGTAAAAAAGAATAATAAACGGTAGGTCAACAACTGCGTGATTACGTTTAATTTACAATCGTCTTTTGCATAATACGCTTTTATTATTGTCCAAAAATCACATACACTTTTTGTAGCATAATTAAAACACAAATTATTCCTCGTATTTTTACTTTAAGTTGTATTTAATTACGCATTATAACACTGTATAAGTCAGTAAATGTTATACCGGTACATCGTAAATAAATGTGGAAATTAAATTAACATAACAATGAATTTGCTTTAACGTTTAAGTGGACACACCTCTTAGTTCCCCAAGGTCATTGGTTATGCGTGAGTTGTCCTGTCTCGAGCAAGTCGGGACAGGTAGGCAATATTAGTTACAACAAATTTATAAAGCATTCAATACATTACCATTTTTCTTGGCACAACCCGAGTATGTAGAAATCAGAACAAAATATTACACGCAATGTAAGTTAAATCGAAAATTATGAAAATATTTAACAATATATCATGTTCATTGCGCGATTTGATTTCACGTTTATTTTATTCGTGGAATAAAAACAGTATTGAATGATAGAAAAAATATGTAAGAATTGGTGACAATGTGACTCTCTGATTAAACATTTCAAACATGTTGCAACATGTCGATACTGCGACGTTTAGAAATCATTACGCAAACATCACGTAATAATATAATAATTAAAGATAAATAATAGGAACCAATTAATAATATAATGAATTAATGTTACAATATTATAAGTCCTTCTTACATACTATGGTATATAGAGTGAAAATTGGCGTTACTTGGAAAACCATAGTACCTAATGAAATAGTTTGGATTTACCTCCCCAACTTTACCAATTGAAAAAGGTTGACAATACAAGCTCTTCTAAGGATGGACAACCATATCATGAGATTTTTGTATATAAACATGTAGTACGCTTTGAACACAAAATATGCGTTGACACGTGTTTTACGTCTGCGTGGGGGATTCTCAGACAGTTTGGCATCGAATGAGCCAGGTCCATTCTATTGTATGATGGGTAATCCGAGGATGTGTGATGGATTCCAATTTATTTATTATATTGGCAATTATTTTATTTAAAGATTTTCTTGATTAAATACTTCAATTCTTGAATCAAAGACGTTGAATTATTTATTTATTTACTGACATACAAATATTTTTACAGGTTTCAACCAAAGCGATATTGTAGCACTATTAAAAAAATTATAAATAAAACTTATACAACATATTCCTATATAGTTTTATCTAATTATCATAACAAATTTTAAAAGAAGAATCGATTCGAAATATGGTGACTACATGTAATATATAACAATGTTTCTACAGTGTGATCTTTAAAACCGAAAATCTCACCATCCCTTAGAAAATATAACGCCATCGATACTTCGATATGATTAACAGCATACTATCGCATACTTTGTTGATCCCATAACATAAGTTTACGTTTATGCTTACATAGTAAAAATCGTGAAGAGTGTAGGACTCACATTTCTAGAAGTCTTATATAGAAAGACACTAGACTGTGTGCTATTACTCAAAATTACCTGAAAGAAAACAATACTTCCCCTCCTCACCCACTTCCTTGGAATCGAACCAAAGATCAACATTGGATTATAAATAAGTATCCACGTAAGGGTAATTGTACAGTTTGATTAAGTTTTCCCAGGCACTTATTAGTCCCTCCAAATACGAAGGAATTGCTGTCTATAGATCAAGTTATTAAAATCTGTAATGCTAATAAAAAATGCTTTCCAAATCAAGTTTTTGTTTGAACCCAAGAACCGATTTACCTGTCAATTGTTGGAATACGAGACATTATTAAAGCCTATTGATTCTGACCTCCGGTGTGCTACTGTGACTCAATAAGTTAAGGTACCTCACAATCGTTTGTAATCGTAATCGCAAACATATACACGGAAACAAAAAAAAACCCATTTGATGGACAGTGGTGGATTAACCTCTAAAGAAGCAGCCAATATATTTTCAAGTTATGATACTGCGCTTAACAATATTATGAAATCGTCGCAACTGTAGTAAGGATGATTAACAGTGTAATAATAATATTGTAGTCTACGCCTATAGGAAAAAGGAAAGCTTTTGTAAATGTTTACGTAAAAGATGATCCGGGTAAGCCCCTATAAAACTAAAAGGGGAATCACTTATTTACTCATTAAGAATAATCTGTTCCAATCCTGCTAAACACAAACAGCTGAATAATGCTACTACTATAAACATTTACCGGGTAGGTTTCAGATTATGGGTATGCTAGCTACGAGACCGAGTGGTCTCTTCGCCGAAAAGGAAGGTATTCCTCGTCGACAACGCAGTTGCACGTCAGCAGAAAATACTTCGGCTACCGACCTCGTGAAACCAAAACGCTCACCGGTCTCCAACAGGACCTCTGTTGGGAGTGATGCCTTGCGACATAGGCAGTGGACTTCAATCATTGATAAAAATATCGTACGGGCATATTTTGTAGCTACACAGAAAGAAACTAACCTTACAGCGTACCGAGATCGTGTGCTGAAAATCCAATTAATACTGTGCCCGATTGAAAACCGAAAAGTCTGGATGCTGAGTTCATTAGCTATACAAGTACTTATACATAATATAACGAGAACTCCCCTCAACAACAAGAACATTTTTTCCTAATATTGCATAATTATATATACGAGATTGAATAAGACGTAAGTCAAGTTAAGGGCGCTTAGGCAACTTTAGGTTAGCCAGACGAGTCTACGAAGACTGTAATGAATATTTATCTTAATATTCTGCCTCTTCTAACACCTCAACCTCACCTTGACCATAGATGTTCAAAATAATCTGAAATGTCTGCGACATGGAAAATTGTAAGCAAAATAAACCGCGATATATAAAAAACTTATACATTTTATATAGGCTTACGTCTGTAAATCCCCGATGGCATAAATAAAGGTAAGTATTACGTCCATATTTCGTCAGCACTGTTTTAAGTACACGAAGTTTGAAGACATTTATACATTACCTAGACCGGTAAATTAACCACAGTTGTAATAGTATAAGCCACAAGTATAAGCGCGAACGGCATCATCATCAGCTTATCGAACCATTCCAATTTCAGCAGTAGAATTTGAAAACTTAACTTTTCCAAGTGAATATTACTACCTAGAAACATGTCTTACAAGCATAATCGTTTAAGTAGGCGGATTACAACACTAACGCTACATACCTGTCACTTAACAACAGAGTGACAGGAAAACATAAAAAGTCGGTCAACCTTCAATAAAGAAAACATACTTACTTAAGAATATAAAATAAAGTAGAGCTAGTAAATATGAATTATTTACAAGCTCAACAAAATTAAGTGCGTCCCATTACTTTATAAGGCGTCGAACATACATTAAATATGCTTTACCAAAAATGGAACCCATAGAAAATTTACGACTGCGTCATAAAAATGGAGGTACTAACACCATAAAACCACCATTGCCCAGTTTAAAACAGATCGTTCAACAGAAAACCTTGGCTGGATCAAAAATGAGTCAGTCGCTCGAGATTGTATACAAAATTATTAAGATAATAAGCGGATACGTATATTTTGATCACGAACCCATTGACAATGATCGGTACCGTGCGATTTGAGAGCTGGGAAAACATCGACAAGCCTCTAATGATTATCGATGACAAAAAAAGGCTAAAGATTAATTTGTCATAACTAACATGACTCGAAGAAACGGTAGCGCGCACTAAACAAACGAAAAAAACAAAATTGAAAAATATTTAAACAAACGAAAATTGTTATATGTACTTAAAATATACCCAAGTTTATTAAATAATTAAAGTAAGAGGTTTTAAGTTTTGTCATATAAATATAATTACGAAACGCTACAAAAATTTGAATTATTTTATTTAATAATTAGTTTAATACATTATGACTCCTTTTCATATAAATTCTTGTAATAAATTTAATATATCAGAAATTTAATACCACAAGCCAATTTTTAAAATATATACTTGTTAGTGTTTGTACTTTTTAGTGCAAGTAAATAAAAAATGGAATAAACTCGTATTTTTGCTAAATTAGCTATAAGCGTATCAAAATAAGCTGAACTTGATACCAATAATATCGTCTCCATCAAATAAGATAAGCTCATTTATAATATTAGTAATTTATTTTCGAAACCCAAATAGATCAGTCGGCAAAAAGGTCAATAAAACCACTCAAAGAAATATATTTCTGAATACTCATATCACATTAAGTGAGTTAAGTCTCAATTCGAATTGAAAATAACATATTTCAACTTAATATTCATTCATCGATATCACGTCCCGCCACTAACCGCCAACTAACCTTTACTCGGCTGTATTTTGCTTTTGCAAGTTTAATCATGCTTCTCGGTCGGTTCGTGACGCAACGTTTCGCAACCCGAAACATTATTTTATCTTACAAATTGTATTCGTGTTGCTGTCGACTGTCGATACGTTGTCCCCGAGCGTGTACAGTATCGATAACGATAATTTATTGGCGTGTGTGTCATCACTAATTCTCTTTATAATTGGCGTTGATTTCTGGTAACTTTTTAATATGTTTTGATAAAGATTTGTTTGAACTCAATATTTGTTTCATTTTCTTATGAAAATATTAAACAATGATTCGCGCAGTATTTATGTTAAATGGTAACTAGAGCTGACTCCTATCATCAGAATATTATGTATAAAATGTAGAGTATCGATTTTATATAATTTGATCGTTGTAGAATCCTCTAGCCAGCCTGGTGTACAATGACGTAAATTCTTTCACATGACCTAAGGGTTCAGGTTTACCAGAAAAACAGCTCTTAAATCGAATAATAATTATCCTTAACTCAGCGCTACTTACTTGAGAAACTTGTTAAGGGAATAATGAATGCAATTGATTTTATTTTGACTATCCTATAAAAGACTCAAATGTAAATATTTCAGGATACGATTAGCTGCTAGATCAGCAAATGTCTTCGGTCACGCGCGGGACGCTATAAATATTGATGATTGAATCGTGTACCAACTCACAGATATAAATATCCATTTAATCACCATCTAAGTTGATCGATACTTATAAGTTAGATCGTTATAAATTGGTAGGTAATTAAATTAATAATGCACGTATTTCTTAGAAGATCAATCTTTATAATATACCTCTATAACTAATATAATATACTGAAGAGAGATAGAAGACGAAATAATATTATAAGAGATTAGCTCAAAGGCAAAATATCCTATAGGCCTACAGTGGATGAAAGGAGATATTATTGTGGGCCACTAACGAAGTGGCTGTACTTGCTGACGTAACGACCTTGACCTTCGTCCTTGACAGGGTAGAATGTCTTTTTTATTGTTGGCAAAGCACAACTACTCCTAGTATTAGATTCCAGATATCTAGACTAGACTCCATAATTAAATTAATTTAAGAAACGAACCCAAAATCCCTACCTTTGTAAACAAGTATATACACGCCACTATACAGACGGCAGAGCTATAACTAGACGTATAAGCCTCACGCTAAACGCAAACCATGCTTCATCACTTGCGGTTATAACCTAAGAAAATGCACATAACCATATGACTTTATTGCTTATGCAAAATGACGTCACTCAAAGGTTAATAGCAGACGAGCCGGGTCAACGAACTGCGTAATAAAAAACCTCCATAACAAGTCTATTGTTTCCTATTTGATTATAATATGGGTACATAATGGCTATGTTAATATCTGATATTGTGTTTAAAACAGATGGAATTGATAAGGAAGGAGTTGTTACTTTTATTACGGACTGAAATAGCGGGTGTGCAAATATATCATCGTTTTTATTGGTGCTTAAACACTTGTGAGTGAACTATGTTAGGTTTAGTAGGTATATAGCATTTTCAATGTATGTGTTTTTTGTTATGTGAAGTATGAAACTGGCTGCTTATATTTCGTTACGAACGAACGACTTGTCAGAATGTTCAAGTAATCAAATGTACTGATGATCTGATTTGATCCTCCTCGATGTTCTCACCTGAGAATCTCTAGAATTACCATGCTGGATCATCATGGAAAGTTTTTTGAAATGGAATAACCTGTGATTGTTGTTCATTACAACTGGAACCTGACGACTTCAAGAACCCTCTCTGAGGAATGTAAGATGAATATGATGATAGAATAGACTGGATAAGTCATCGCAAGCATATTATGTGTTGTTACTGAGAGTTTATTGATAAAGAAACTCTAAAGTACACTAAGTGTCTTCAAGATTTTTAGAAAACACTTACTGTGTTTTCATTAAATATTCTTGGCTTCGCACTAAGTATATATGGATTCCACTATTTTTAAGACACAATTATGATCATTCGATTGGCAGTAGCGTTTCCATTTATGTAGCTAGTTTAATGATAAACAGCTGTTTAATAAAATAATTGTAACAAAACAGTCAGAATATACTCGCAGTAAAAATAATACGAGTCATAATCGAGAAAAACCAACAGACCTAAAAACGAAACAGCAAAAGTAACCCTAAAACGGCTAATCCGCTACCAATAAATCATACAAGTTTTCTAATACATTTTTAAAAGCACCCCGGTTGCATCCCTCCGGAATATTGGTCACATAAATCTCTACGTTGGGATGTTTTTTACCCCACATAGATACCTACTCGTTTATTTGTCCAATAGATTTTTTGTGTTAAATGTGCACGGTAAGCTGGCTGAAATATGTGTTTATTTTATTTATCAAGTTATTATTAATTTACCTCTAGTATTCTGTAGCTTATTTTCTTTTATAGAGTGAAAGTACATCCCCGAAGCGAGTATTAAGCTGTTTGGAGCACATCTGAAATTCTCACCACTCAGAAACGATCTAAAACTTCAAATAATAAAACTTATTGTCAAGACATTGTTTTGAATTGACTTGTCAGTGTTATTAAGATTTCCATAGCCTGTATGTAGTAGCTATGTTTAGATAATGTGCACGGTAGACGGCGATAGTTTTACTCTCTATTACATAAGACTAACACAGATACTCTCGACAGGCGCATCTAATTTATTAAAGAGGTGATTAATTCCTCGATCTCGTTACACATTACAAATATACAACACAAAACAAGACTCATAATTTCTCATTAATCGAGTATTTGATCATACATGAAAGATCCAGCCTTTTTGTTTTACCAAGATAATAAACAAACCTACGAACTGTCGGGAAATTAATGGTTAATTGTAGCATAAGACGGCTTACAATACCTTCCTATTCTTTGATGAAAATTGTAGATGGAAGTAAAGAAATATGTGAGCTTACGGAACACTACACAATTATACTTAGGTACTAAATCAACAATTCACTATAAACAAAATCTCAGCATACAACGCTCACTTGCACCAATGAGGCAGTTTATAACACGAAGCCAAGATTCATCTTTAAAGTATAGATATCAATCGTATATAAACTAACGGCAGATAATGATGGTTTGATATTAACATAGCCCACGCCCCCATTACAATTACTAAGGCTCTGCGAGCCTAATTGCGGTACATTATTGACGTGATCTTTACCGAGACTGATGCGATACTTTGCATTATAAATATTACAATCTTATTGCCTACGACTTTGAAACCCGTTGAATATAGTACACGTCCAGTTTATGTTGACCTCTCAGAGCTGTCGATGTATATACTAAGTAAAGGTCAGTGTATTTGACACGTTTGTAGATTAAATATTGCAAAATTGTTTCTTATAGAGTACTTACAAATTTAATAATAATTTTAACAGCTCTGTTTATAAACTGTCCCATTGCCCGGCATGGACCTCGATTTAGTATGAGAAGGATTAGATTACCATGCTGGCTCAGCGCGAGTTGGCAGACTTCATACACACCAAGGAGAACGCTGAAATATGCAGATTTCTTCACCCTGTTTGCCTTCACTGTCATATCGTGCGATAATAATTAACTGTTTAATACGCACATAACTTTGAAAAGTGGAAGGTGCATGGCTTGAAATGGGACTCAGGACCGCTATGTGGCAGTCTAACGGCCTTCCCTTATCCTATAGGCTGCCTTTACGTAAAAAGTATATAATAATATAGTTAATTATAAAAACATATGTAATAACTTTTTAATAATTAAAATGAAAATAATTTTCCTCAGTTATGTAGTTCACAAGGAAATTTACAAACATCGAAATATCGGTCACAGAATCACTCAGACTCATCACGAATAAAATCAGTGCGCTGAGTGTTGACAAATTGGTTTAATTTACAAATAGTGACGCCGAGTCCAAGTGTTCTTTACGTTGTTGTTTCCATTTTGGTCTAAAACTTCCCGAAAATAGTTCCAATGCAAGAGGTGAATATTTATTACATTTTATTTAGAACCATTCTAATTTTATAAACGCTCTTACGGCTAAACCATTGAACCAATTTTGATGAATTATGACTAAAAGATAGAGCTGTGCAGAGAGATAAAGTATGGGGACAGGATTACTTTTTATCTCGTTATGTGTTCCCATGGGTTCCACGCGGGTGAATTTCTGCAACAACTTGACTGTTTGGCGGTATTTTCAAATCATATTATTGATTGATTGATTAAAGACCATAGTTCATCGTTACGCTAGGATCAGATATTTTCTATACTAGTTATTTTCCACAATGGACTAAATAACCGAAAATAGCTAGTTTAAAAATATGATATCACGTGTGATATAGATTTTGAGCAGAATTATTCTGGTATACATTTGGAAGATCTAGGAAAACACGCGAACACATTTAATGATACCAGAATTGTGATAACGTGTCTAAGATTATACGACTATTGTGTTAAGATGTTATACACAAGTTCTTCAACACGATAAACACTTGCAGTACTCGTTTCTATTAAATGAGGTTTTACGAGAAATAAATAATATGTTTATTTTTTGTAAAAAAGACAACTCCCGTACTAGGAATAATTCATATGTCACGGGAGACTTTACAAACATTTAAACAATGGTCACAAAGAACACTAAGATCCAGAACAACCATGTGTGGTTCATACAATTTTTTGTCCCGTGAGGCGAGTCGACCACTTAATAAACCTCTATGCCATCCGTGTAGCATCAAGCAAACTGGTAAATCCATGAAAGATAAGACATACATTACATACACATACACAGTTGCACTCACTTATCGGTAAACGATTAGCGAGGTTAACCAACGTTGGGTGCGGTCAGTCTATAGATGGGTGACCGCTTAGTGGTATTACATCTGAGCATCTCCGTGCTTCGGAGGGTACGTAAAAAGTTGGTCTAGGTTATTGCCAAATTGACAGCAGTCGTTAAGCCATGTCAGAGGCCTATGGCTACGGGCGGCTTAAACAAATCTTGATAACAGGTTGGCCACTAACCACACGAAAAGAAGAAAAGAAGAAGAAGACATCTACATTTTATCTCATTTATGTTTAAAGTTCCATGTAGATGGCTACCATCTAAGGGGTACAGTTCTTAGGACAGGCATTATACGTCTTTTCAATTTCAGCGACTCATCCACCATTCCAAACAGCGAGCTGGCACGCCGTGGTAGGTTTAGTCGGTATTACCCGGGATGATCCATCTTTTCCCAGGTGAGACCGATATAACCTCTCCGTTACCCTTGTCCGTGCAGAGGTATGCGTCAATGAATTGCCTCACGTAAAAAAGGCATCATAGGTCACCATCTCCAGCTATAGCCTATTACCCTTCAGCATATGTCCAAACAATCTTAGTGTGCCTTTCTTAATGATTGTCAATAATTATCTACTTTTACGCCACAGTGCTCTCTAGCCACATTTTTCTTTATTCTTCTTGTAAAGATACTCTCTCAACTCATACTCTACTCAACGTACTTCTCATTTCCACTAAATTTATTTTACTTTTGCCATACTCAATTTGTAATTCCATTCAAAGTTTATGACGACTGGTATATTTTTGTTCGTCCATAAAATTTATTCCATACCAAGTATGAAATCAATCGATGACATAAACCTACCATTATAGTTGGAATCACAATCATTAAAACCGCGTAACTAATTAAGTTTATAAGGCATATACAGCCGGAGGCGACTGCGAACAATATTAAATAAAATGATTACATGATATTAAATGTTATATAACAACTTTATGGGTGTTTCTGTATGATGGTATGTAATTTGAATCCAATTTTGATGTATTGGTTAACTCAATACTTAGCTCGCGCCAACAATTGCTCATCTACAATTGTCTAAGTCATCTCATTTTGGAATGCCATAAAATATCGGTAAACTACAAATAAGTATGTCAAATTAGGATTTTTTTGCCATTACTAAGGATTTTTGACTTCAAAAGTGATGTAGCAAATATTTCTAAACCTGCTTTTGTCATAAATTAGAAGAATCGACTACTTAGAGCTCCTGTTGATAGAAGATTAAACCTTTTCTTGGATCTATAAACAAAACCGGCATACATTTTACTAAATTACACATAACTGTCGAACAAATTTGAATAAAAATTTGCTTGGATTGATATCCATTGATATAAAAACTGAGATCCAAACTTATGTCTAATCATAACGACTTTCAGTCATCGGAATCGGTCCAGCTATAATCAGAGGACGCAGTTACAGCTTAATAGGAATTATTCCCACTGTCCACCCTCTGCTTGTTTACCCGCGTAGACAGCGTCACAACTTTTAAAAATAATTCACTGTAGCCACCGCTGGTGGACACGGCTACAACATTTTCAAATATTTACAATGGCCACCTCTAGTGGACAGCTTCACTATTAAAACCGAACATTTTCTTTAACCCCTTGCCGCTCGCCGATACACATTTATTTATCTAGCAATAAAAAAATGGAATCTACGACAAAATTTAAAAATTACATTTATAATTGATAGGTTAATATCATATTTACTTGTATTTATGTATAGATGATTTATTTTCCTCATATTATTATTTATTATTACTGTTCAAGTTCACCTATATTAAAATAGAAGCATTTTCAAAAAAAAGGCATACTGAGCCCGTTACTTCCATATTAACAACGATTGTATCCTTTGGCCGTAGTTCTTCACGCAAATTTCATTTGTCGTACGTCTATAGAAAAGGTAAGCCAAGCTGGTTACAGCATAAATGGGCCGGCTCGACCGGGGAAGTACTACCCTCTCACAGAAAATCGACGAGAAATAGCAGTGTCTCACTGCTGTGTTTCGTTCGGTGAATGAGAGTGCCGGAGGCCTAAGCATGAGGTGACGATTCTCGCAGCTTACGAGGGACCTGCAGAGTATCCGTAGAGTCATTGTGTGGGTGGCGCGAGTCGACCCGGCGGCCAGGGAGAGCCGTAGAAACGGTGCTCTGCTGGCCGCCCGCGGTATAGTCCAGAGGCCCAACCGAGTCTAACCAACTTGGTTGGCTGCCTCATCATGCCGCGCATAATCTCGAAGTGGCTCGTCGTGCCGGATGGTGACCGGAGGGTGGGTCCCGGCGACCACTTTCGGGAGGGTACGGGGGTCCTTCCGTCCGTCGGATCGGCTATCGCCATACCACACAGTAATATGACGAAACTTGCTCTGCGCCTTGCCCCACTTTGTTGCGAGAATAGCCGCCTCTTTTTTTTTTCACGCTTTCCCTTCCATTCACTCTATGGCAGTACGAACAAAGCATTGTCGTTTAACAGCAGCCAATCGCCGTAACCCCACCGCTGCTTCCTCTTCCGGTGTCGTGGAGTTCATTAACATCAGAGGACTCCACGCTAACCTTAATGCTGTCCATCACCACCTGGAGACGGCTCGGCCGGCAATGCTTTTTCTAACGGAGACACAAATACGCCGTCCTGCAGACACGACCTACCTGCAATATCCCGGCTACGTGCTAGAGGAGTGTTTCCTCGCGAAAGCCGGGGTATGCTTGTTTGTTAGGGCGGATATTTGTTGTCGCCGTCTACACTGCCTAGAGGACCCTTCCTTCTCTGTCCTTTGGGTACACGTAGATCACGGCTCTTTCAGCCAAATCTACATGTGCCTCTACTGATCCCATTCAGGAGACGCTGAGACAACTCGACTCTTTGATTACCTGAGTCAGGCGGCAGACGACGCGCAGGAGCAGTTTCCGAATGCTGAGTTGGTGTTCTTGGGAGATTTCAATGCCCACCATGAGACCTGGTTGGGTTCTCCCAAAACAGACCACGCGGGACGAATTGCCCATGCGTTCGCTCTCACGCATGACCTGTCTCAACTGGTACTCCAGCCCACCCGGATACCGGACATTGCAGGTCAGGCGCCCTCTCTGCTCGATCTGCTGCTGACAAGTAACCCGAACCGGTACAGTGTGTCAATTAGTGCTCCTCTGGGCACCTCAGACCACTGTCTGGTTTGTGCCACAGCTGTTGTTGTTACGCCCCCACGACCCGAGGAGGCAAGACGACGACTGTGGCACTACTCGTCAGCAGACTGGGATGGAATGCGGGAGTACTGCGCATCCATCCCTTGGGCTCAACGCTGCTTTGAGAACAGGGATCCTTCAGAGAGCGCTACTGCTGTCGCTGGTGAAATCATCCTGGGTATGGAATATTATATTCCATACAGTGATGTCACGAGCGGTGGCAGGAAAAGGCCCTGGTTCGGTCGTGAATGCGCTGATGCTGTTGAACGCAAACAGACAGCGTACCGCGCTTGGACCAGGGCTCGCACTCTCCACGACTCTAACGTGGATCACCTGAAGGCAGCGTTCAACCAAGCCACAAAGGTCTGCAAGAGGGCATACTTAAGAGCGGATGCCCAGCGCGTCGCACGGTTCGGCCAGGAGCTCATGGCCCATCCTACGGGCAGTCGTAGCTATTGGCGCCTGGCCAAAGCCGTGCAGTCCAACTTCTGCCAGACCTCGCTGCCCCCTCTGAGATATCCGAATGGATCACTGGCTCATCGGCCGCAAGAGAAAGCAGATCTGCTTGCAAATCTCTTTGCGGCCAACTCCCGAATCGATGACTGCGGTTCGCAGCCGCCTAACATTGCCAACTGCGGCTACACCATGCCTGATATACGTATCAGGCAACGTGACGTTCGTGCGATACTGCAGTCTCTCGATGTTCGGAAAGCCAGTGGACCTGACGGCATCCCAGCTGTGGTCCTCAAAAAATGTGCAGCGGAGTTGTCTCCCACACTTACGCGCCTATACCGGACGTCTTACGCCGCAGGCATTGTGCCTGAGGCTTGGAAGGAGGCGAACGTTCAACCGATTCCCAAAAAGGGGGACCGTTCCGAGCCAGGCAACTATCGACCCATAGCTATCACCTCAGTGCTCTCCAAGGTGTTCGAGCGGATTATTAACACCCAAATTGTCCGCTACCTGGAGGATCACTCGTTGATCAATGATCGCCAATACGGCTTTCGGGCTAAACGATCAACGGGTGATCTTTTAGCGTTCGTCACGCACCTCTGGGGTGAGGCTATGGACAAGCACGGCGAGTCTTTGGCTGTCAGCCTAGACATAGCCAAAGCTTTCGATAGAGTCTGGCACCGGTCTCTTCTTTCCAAGCTTCCGGCCTATGGCTTGCCCCCTCAACTGTGCACCTGGATTGCAAATTTCCTGCAGAAGCGTCGTTTTCGGGTCCTTTGCGACGGTCGCGCTTCCAAATTTATGCAGGTCAATGCAGGAGTGCCTCAGGGGTCCGTCTTATCCCCTACGCTCTTTCTTCTGCATATCAATGATATGTTGAATCTCGGCAACATACATTGTTATGCAGACGACAGTACCGTGCATGGGCGATATCTCGGACGTCCTGGAGCCAAACAGGCTGAGGTTGTGGGGAAAAGGCAGGATCTTGTCGTTGAACTTGACCAGACCTTGAACCGCATCTCTGAATGGGGTGCCAAGAACTTGGTCCAGTTCAACGCCAAGAAGACCCAGGCATGCGCGTTCTCAACAAAAAAGTCTCCGTTCCTTTCCCTCCCTTCTCTGAAGAACACTCCACTGGTGATACGTGGCAGCCTCTCCATCTTAGGTATGGATCTTTGCCGCTCCCTTAATCCCAAAACCTACATCGAGAGCGTCATTAGGCAAGCTTCGCGAAAACTCGGAGTTCTGAACAGGGTGAGGCGGTTCTTCGCGCCTGGGCAGCTGTGCCTATTGTATAAGGCACAAGTGCGCCCTTGCGTGGAGTACTGTTCTCATCTTTGGGATGGCTCCGCGCAGTACTTGCTAGACGCTCTTGACAGGTTACAGCGGCGGGCTGTCCGTATCATCGGAGATCCAGAGGTCACGAGTTCACTGGAACCTCTGCAACTCCGTAGGGATATTGCCTCTTTGGCATGTTTCTACAGAATATACCACGGGGAGTGCTCTGAAGAGTTATTCCACCTTATCCCGCCCTCCCCTTTCCTATCCAGAACAACGCGTGCTGGGCTCAGATGCCATCCTTACACGGTGGAGTCGACTAGAGTGCGTACCAACAAGTTTGGGTCCTCATACCTCTGCCGAACGATCAAGGCATGGAATTCTCTGCCAAGGCACGTGTTTCCTTCTTCCTTCAATCCTGGGTCCTTTAAGCGGGGCGTGAAAAAGCACCTTCTCAGGCCGTCAAAGTAGAGACCTCAACATCGCCTCGGCTGCTATGAGGACGATGTGGAGGCCACTGCTCTTAGACCACACGACTGCTTACCATCAGGCGGAGTGTGGTCATTTTGACGAGCAAAATAAAAAAAAAATAAAAAATAAAAAAAAAGTCAGATTTTATTGCACGCAGGTTACGAATACATTGTGAAGCTCAGATATAAAAGTGCTTTAGTATTATGGGAGTGCACTAATAAAAAGGAAAAATGCAGAGGATGAATTAGAATAAGGTGAGTTCAAAATTTGGCATTATGATTCTTACAACCTAATTCGTACATCCCTCTAATATTATAAATAAATGTGAAAGTTTGGATGTTTGTTATGTAATCGTTACTACTGGACCGATGTGGCAAAAATTTGGAGCGGAGATAGGTTGTACCCTGATTTTATTTTTTATATTAAATGCGGAAATAGCTCTGTTTTAATAAAAATATTTTAATGGCTTTTAAAATCGAAAGTGCACGCGAAATTTTACAAATCTTATTTAATAGACGGTTTTTACAATACTTTTTTTTCAATAGGACGTTAATATTATTGATCCTGGAAGAAAAAATACAACAATGCAAGGACAAAGTAGTTTCTATTATCCTTCCGTGCCACAAACATTTAATGCTATGGTGAGTCAATTCAAAGATTCCAGAATGGACTAAATCAAAAAGGTATCGTCATTTTAAAGTATAATCTCCATTCTGTACAGACAAAGAAACAAAACTGCAAGCATGGTAAAATTCAATGCAGAAATGTAGAAGAATCGTAAGTTCCTCAAAAG
The DNA here is from genome assembly GCA_963675205.1 of Catocala nupta. Taxonomy (NCBI): domain Eukaryota; kingdom Metazoa; phylum Arthropoda; class Insecta; order Lepidoptera; family Erebidae; genus Catocala; species Catocala nupta. Next base: position 6,663,924 of record OY776096.1, read on the forward strand.
TACGAGCAATTTCTTTTAGCGGATTTACTATTATAATGGCAACCGTATTATAGTATTTTGTGTTGAAGAAGCAAAACAGTATAGATATTTGTGAGACTCGTGATTTTTATTGTGATAGTAACTTCAAAAGCTGTAGTGAACCTTTCACACAACTGTACTCGATACATGGTGATGTTCATAGTACAGAAAATAGTACCAACATAATCTCATTGATTTACGCCTTTATGACTTGCCGAGATGTTGTCTTACACTATTTCATTTAAATTTATTAAAGTCAAAGTCATAAATCTTTTTTTCTTCTCCCTAGCCTTTATTATTCCCAAGTCACTTGGGGTCGGCTTTTCTAGTCTAACCGGATTCGACTGGATATCAGTTTTTACACGGAGCGGCTGCCCCCTGACCTCCGCAACCGGAAGGCTAACGATACCTTAAGGCTAGACCAGTGTCAGGATATAATAGGGCACTGACTTCCAAATAAAGACTGCCATAGATGTTCATGGCAGCCGGGACCGACGGCTTAACGTGCTCTCCGAGGCACGGAGCAGGCGATAATTGTCAATCAATACGCACATAATTTCGAAAAGTCGTATAACTTCCGAAAGTCAGAGGTGCGCGACGTGGGTTTGAACCCGAGACCATCTGCATTGCAGTCTGTTGGTCTCCCCAATCTGGAATCTTTATTTCCATAAAAATGTGCATATAATTCTTGGACACGTCAATTCACTATTATATTAATAAAAAATAATAATAAAAATAAATAGAAGGAAATAAAAATTTAGCATTGAAAAAAGCCTGTTCGAGGAGTAGAGCTTTCATGAGAAGAAGCAGGCAAGAAACTCATGGCTAGTCTTTTCAATCGCCAAATGTTTAGATATCAATACAATTATTTTCCTTATATGAGCTGCTGTGTGTAGTTGTTAGTTATTTATTTCAATAAGATTTAAAAGTAAAAATTCGTTAATCTAAGATATATTTTAATAACACATGAAATAATAGTCACAGCAACTCATATTACAGTTAGCTTAATAATATGATTAGAAATAACCTGTGAACCTGTGTGTTAATAGTCAGATTCCAAAATGGCAACATAGAAAATTTACAATCGGCTTTGAGAAAGCAGCTATGAAAGCCATCAGATCACCATTCCCGTCAGCAATCTTGAAAGGAGCTATACACATTTAAAAAAAGCTATATGGAGTAAAGGGCATTATTTAAAACTTTCAACATCTGAAGATATGTTTAAAATTCGAGAGGTAGCATTGACTGCGGTATTCTCATTACTACCCGAGACAGAAATAAGAAACTGATGGCTTTATATAACCCGCAGAAGAACTACAGATCCAAATAATTTGAACTTTTGGAAATTCGTCGCAGATCATTGGATGACAGATAACTTCTTAAAAGTATGGTGTATCTTTGGGGAAAAGCATCGCACCGCTAATGCTGTTGAAGGATAACCCCATAAAGTGAATAAAGCATTAGGTAAAAAAGACCAAACATGCTGCAAGCTTTAAACATTACCTATTCAACGAAGCGCATTTTTTCGTTGTGCAAAAAATGCAACATGCACAAACGAAAAAATAAATATATTTTCAGTGATCAGTATACACAAGAAACGCAATTAGAATTTGTATATAGCCAAATAATCATAGGACAATTTCTGGTAATGACGAGAAACTAATACTACAATGATTGGCAAATTACTATTGCAAGTATTTATGGTTTTGTTTTTATGAGAAAATAATAAGAATTGAAATGAAGATTTTTATTAGGATTATAGTATATATATGGGACAATTTTTACCTCTCCGACTCTTTTTTTATCCCAGATCACGAGAATGCTACCTTTAGAAAAATGTACGCAGTTGCCATAACCGAAACGAAGGCACAGATAGCTATAAAAATATATGTACTACTTACAGAAGGCAGTAGCAATGTATTGCCATTTGCTACAATCTGGGAATATGTTTTTTCTCTTCCTCTCTCCTACTCTTCCTTGATGCATTATTGACTGCACGAATGTCATAGTGGTTTAAGTGGTTGCCTCACCACTGCCTCTGCGTCGAGAGTTGTGGGTTCGAATCCCTCATGGGACAAAACTTTGTGTGATCCGCAAATTGTTGTTCCGAATCTAGGTGCTCTTTGTATACGTTATGTAAATGTCTGTAAAGTCCCACGCGACAAAGAATAATAACTAGTACAGGAGTTGTCTATTTATAAAAAATGTATATAATTTTATTCTATTAGCAGTCCTTGATATTGCTAAAACCTAATGCTACTCAGGTGAATCGCTAGTTTGTTTCCCGCAAGCGATACTAAAATCTGGATAAAATATTGCACTCAATTTCTTTTTGCTTTACACTATTTCAAAATTCAATCCATGACTCATTAATGTAGATACAGCATCACTTCTTCCTCATGTGACTCTTGAGTCATGTCTTCAGTACAAGGACTTCTTCTAAAGAGGTGTAACAAGGTTTACGAGTATCTTTAGTAATAACTAATTTTACTTCAATGCGAGGCCACAACACGTGACACATCATGTAGCACTCCAAAATACGTTTTAAGATATATTCTGAAGGAAATATTTGACGCACATAAATATTTAAGGACTCTTTTGTGGTTTGGTGAACGAATAGGTACTTATTATAATCCTGCAAATAAATGTTGTGCTCTACGTGTAATGGTGTATTCTACAAGCATGGATGGTACAGTGGCATAAGTGGTCACGTCATAACTACAAATGCGCCGATACAAATTGGTTTCGTCGTCTTGTGCATTTTGTATAGGCGATTTGAATTGCATAAGATTAGGTAAGTATCAGAGCCTGCCGCTGTCAATTATTTGGTGATTGTAGGGATAAGAGGGATCACCCGTATAAGTACCATCTTCTTAAGGAAAATGGCGTAAGAATTGTAACAGTAAGTAAAAGTAAAGTAGGCTCATATGTTTCCAGAATAACTCAACAACGCGCGGGTAAGACCACTGGTACATATCGCAAGCGATTATAGACCGCTATGGTAACCGTGTCGTATTTGTATATAAAAATAAATATATATTCTACTTAAGGTCTACTTAAGGAGGTAGGGCTGTGCCCTGTTAAGGGCAGTCAGGATAATATCACTGGCACTGGTGCTGCAGCGATTTATTTGTTGTAGGATCTCCAAAAACCAGGTGTACTACTACGGTAACGACATACAGCAGACAATATAAATCTATTACGCTACTCTATAAACAAATTATCGTATTTGTCGAAAAGACTTCGACTTATCATAAAAAATATGCTATGTTTAATGCTTTAAGATCAATTTATTATATTTACACAAATACTAAAAACTACACGATAAGATCACTAGATTTATTATGAATCTTTACTCCGACATTAAAGCTATGTTTGTTGATCTGTCAATTGTACATGCTAATCGCTACCGGTAATTGTTGTGAACGCTACAAATTCCAGAAAGAAGTCAACCGATAACTTCTACTTAGATAGCCAGTGTCCAGGAAGCTACATAATTATTCTTGATCTAAATAGCCCAATCATTTAAACAAAAAGTATTGCACTGGCGTGTATTTTTAGTGAATAAGCAGAAGGGAACTTAAAAAATCCAAGAAACCAATGTTCTAGACTTCGTAATTAGCAACTTGAACTAAGAACGGATTGGTCATATAGTTAAGAGAACCTACAGCTCAAGATGAAACAAGATTCTCGAGGGACGATCATGGATAGTGTTATATGTAACACATAGCCTGGGGCGCCCCTTACTGTCCGTCTAGAATGTACCACTTGAACATACTGTTATTCTTAAAATTTGGGAGTTGAATGTCGGCTAAACACTTGGGTGTGCTTAGAGAAAAACTCAATACGCGCACCCTCGGCATTCTTACCTCGACTATTGCAACAGAAAAAGGTTGCCGATACCAAATTCCTCTTTTGAACAGTAATTTTAACTTTTTCTTCTGTTTACATATTTTCCGTTCCAAAATGTAAAAACATTAATCCTCATTTATTCTTGTAGACATAATTACATTATAAAGCTTATCTACACAGGTATATGCTAATAATTAATTTTATTATGTTTTTAACCTTACTTGTGTATTGATCGAAACAACGTTTATTTTTCTTCTTCCTTCCTTAAACTACCTTTAAGGACAGGAGTTTATCACGACTATGCTGTACTCGATTGTACGTAAACTTAATAAATAAGCAAGTATGTTTATGTTTATAAAAAAGACAACTACCGCACTTGAAATAATTCTTGTGTCGCAGGGGTCTTTACAAACATTCAAACAAGGGACACAAAGAACACACAAAATCGGAACAACCATTTGTGGATCACACAAATATTTGTCCCTTGTAGGATTCCAACCTACAACACTTGGCCCAGTGGCAGCGGCGAGACGACAACTACACCATCAGTGCAGTCAATAATAATAAAAACAAGATGGGTGTAAAACCCAGGAATCAACTTCTTCTTCTTAAGCGTAAAAGTAATGAAAAGAAATGACCCCTATATTTGGGGGTCTTTTAACCCACACGGCTCATATTCAAATTCGACCGAGGTATGACCCCAAGGTGTCTGCACACCAAGTTACAAGTCAATCGGTCCAGTGGTTCCGGAGTTATGCCTGCCACCAACAGACTGTCACTAACCGACAGACACACAGACCTGCACAGTGTTTTCATTAACCTCTTCGAAGAAGACTCAGAGGTTAATAAATTGTTTGTCAAAAGCCTTTCAGGTTACAGTTGTTCTATACGTATAAATATGAACACCACGAGCAGTACTCACGCAATGACTTCATATAAGTAATTTATCTATATGCATATATAAGCTCTCTCCTACATATACTAAAAGGTAAACAGTGGAGAATAGAACCTATAGATCATTAATTATGTTTAAAGTGCTACGTTATAAGGAGTGTCTTGCTTTTTACCGGAAATAGCCAGACACAAAAAATAAACAATATTCGTAATCAGCCGCAAACGTCAGCGAAAGAATATATAATAATGGTATATCTATCAGAAATGTTAAATATATTAAGAGTACATAGAAAGGCATCATCAACATCGATACAGTAACTATGAAAAATTAAAAATAAATTTTTGACACTGGTTCCTTAAAGAATTATATCTAAACAAAGAATAGTTACGAAACTACCTGATAAAAATAATCAGGTAGTTTCGTTACTTTTCTTTGTTTTGAACCAACGTCTAATGTCACGAAGGCTGACGAATGGTACAGAAATATATTATGCGTTACAAGTGTAGAGTCATAGCTATAGTGCAACGGAATCAAACATGGCGTCATTAGTGACGCATTGAAATATAAGTCACTTCCTACACGAACGTTTGTATGAGAATCCTGAAAGATCGAACTGTTCAACATTAGCAATCTAATGGTAGGTATCATCTGGATCGCTTTGCCGAGAGTTTTCCATAATAATAATAATAATATCAACCCTGTATTAAGGCCTGTGCGCAGCAGTGAGATAGCCCACTGCTGGGCACAGGTCTCTTTTCAGTGTGAGAAGGGTAAGGCCATAGTCCATTATGCTGACCCACTACAGGGTTTAGAACATTATGGAGAACTCTCAGATATACAGGTTGCCCACGATGTTTTCCTTCACCGTTGTGGTTTTTACTATAGCCCATGAAGCGAGACATCCTTGGGATGGATTGGCAACTGTCCAGTAAATGTCTTGCGCAGACGCATCCTGGAAACACGTGTCAACGCCCGTTCGAAGTGTTGGTTAGAAATGCGAAATACTGCAAGTTGTAGTACGCCCGGATCACACGACGCGGCTGTCCATCATTCATCATGACAGCCGCGTCGTGTGATCCGGGCGTACTACAACTTGCAGTATTTCGCATTTCTAACCAACACTTCGAACGGGCGTTGACACGTGTTTCCAGGATGCGTCTGCGCAAGACATTTACTGGACAGTTGCCAATCCATCCCAAGGATGTCTCGCTTCATGGGCTATAGTAAAAACCACAACGGTGAAGGAAAACATCGTGGGCAACCTGTATATCTGAGAGTTCTCCATAATGTTCTAAACCCTGTAGTGGGTCAGCATAATGGACTATGGCCTTACCCTTCTCACACTGAAAAGAGACCTGTGCCCAGCAGTGGGCTATCTCACTGCTGCGCACAGGCCTTAATACAGGGTTGATATTATTATTATTATTATGGAAAACTCTCGGCAAAGCGATCCAGATGATACCTACCATTAGATTGCTAATGTTGAACAGTTCGATCTTTCAGGATTCTCATACAAACGTTCGTGTAGGAAGTGACTTATATTTCAATGCGTCACTAATGACGCCATGTTTGATTCCGTTGCACTATAGCTATGACTCTACACTTGTAACGCATAATATATTTCTGTACCATTCGTCAGCCTTCGTGACATTAGACGTTGGTTCAAAACAAAGAAAAGTAACGAAACTACCTGATTATTTTTATCAGGTAGTTTCGTAACTATTCTTTGTTTAGATATAATTCTTTAAGGAACCAGTGTCAAAAATTTATTTTTAATTTTTCATAGTTACTGTATCGATGTTGATGATGCCTTTCTATGTACTCTTAATATATTTAACATTTCTGATAGATATACCATTATTATATATTCTTTCGCTGACGTTTGCGGCTGATTACGAATATTGTTTATTTTTTGTGTCTGGCTATTTCCGGTAAAAAGCAAGACACTCCTTATAACGTAGCACTTTAAACATAATTAATGATCTATAGGTTCTATTCTCCACTGTTTACCTTTTAGTATATGTAGGAGAGAGCTTATATATGCATATAGATAAATTACTTATATGAAGTCATTGCGTGAGTACTGCTCGTGGTGTTCATATTTATACGTATAGAACAACTGTAACCTGAAAGGCTTTTGACAAACAATTTATTAACCTCTGAGTCTTCTTCGAAGAGGTTAATGAAAACACTGTGCAGGTCTGTGTGTCTGTCGGTTATTGACAGTCTGTTGGTGGCAGGTATAACTCCGGAATCACTGGACCGATTGACTTGTAACTTGGTGTGCAGACACCTTGGGGTCATACCTCGATTGAGTTTGAATATGAGCCGTGTGGGTTAAAAGACCCCCGAGATATATTGACTGCACAGATGGTGTAGTTGTCGTCTCGCCGCTGCCACTGGGCCAAGTGTTGTAGGTTGGAATCCTACAAGGGACAAACATTTGTGTGATCCACAAATGGTTGTTCCGATTTTGTGTGTTCTTTGTGTCCCTTGTTTGAATGTTTGTAAAGACCCCTGCGACACAAGAATTATTTCAAGTGCGGTAGTTGTCTTTTTTATAAACATAAACATATTTGCTTATTTATTAATTTTACGTACAATCGAGTACAGCATAGTCGTGATAACCTCCTGTCCTTAAAGGTAGTTTAAGGAAGGAAGAAGAAAAATAAACGTTGTTTCGATCAATACACAAGTAAGGTTAAAAACATAATAAAATTAATTATTAGCATATACCTGTGTAGATAAGCTTTATAATGTAATTATGTCTACAAGAATAAATGAGGATTAATGTTTTTACATTTTGGAACGGAAAATATGTAAACAGAAGAAAAAGTTAAAATTACTGTTATGTACCAGAGCCGCTGGTGATTGTGTTTTAACTTTATAATTTCAGTGTTAAGATATGATATTTTCAATCTAATTATATTATAAGTAGCGTATGTGGCCATACCTTTTGAATACGTATTTAAAACACAATGTTACGCTTATAAGTAAACAAATAAATATAATAACATGGCAAGTCAAATTAAATTTAAATAACATAACCTCAAAATTGCAACCAATTACGTCACCGATTTGCTTCACGTTTAACGCAAATTGCAACACATTGAACTCGAATATACAACAAAGTTCAGCGACATAACAATTCATGCAACTTAAAAAAATCTTTTCATACAAGCAAATTACTTTAATAACACGTTTTCAGTTGAAAACAACACAGATTTTTCAATGCTTCACCGTTCACTGGGTGCAGTGAACATAGTGTTATTCACTCGAACATCGAACCCTCAGTCTCAGCGAGCCTACGTGGCTGGGTGACGAGAATATAAAATAGCTGGATATGTCTTCTATTTTTATTTATAATTTTATTGATGAAAGTGGCCATTATATTAAAAGTTGAAATCTTATCATTATAGTACGTTTAAAAATAGGTATGGCGTCAAAATATGCTTTAAAGATAAGTAGTTATACTAAATGTCATGGTGACTACCTGGAACTGAGGCCGATTAACGGCAATAAATAAAACCTTAGGAGAGGAAGTTATATGTAAGCAGTGACATTCACGCAAAAGTTTTGGGCTCGACACATGTCTGAATTTTCAATAGTGAGTATCACTTGCTTGAACGGTGAAGGACAGTAGTGCGAGGAATCCGATAGGTGTGTGAGAGTTCTGAATTATATTCTTTGAGATGTGTGTAGGCCAATATCCACATAGGTATTTGGTCCAGCCTTTCTCTGCTAGTGCCGTTATATTATGAGATTATATCATGAAAACTGTCTTTATTTTATAATAATATATGATATTCGGTGATTAACCTAAGAAGTCATATATATTTGACAATGAAATTCATAGGTACTCATAAAACAGCTTAATAAGGAAGAATCACTTCTAGTAAACTGTACCAACATATCCTTGTTTCTGTCACAAGGATACCTAGTTGAGTGGAACCACAACAATAAAGTACACGAGTGTATAGACCCATATGTTATAATTTTATAGCATTTTACTTATCGTTCAGAATTTCAGATCAACAGATTTCTTCAAACCAATCATTCAAGACTCTTTTCTTCTTAACCTGGTAATGGGACACGATGGTTATCATCACTTAGCTCTTTATGAGAGCAGTACAATTTATCAGAGCAGGGCAACATTCTATGAAAATAAAATAAGTAATGAAGCATATAATAATATTATCACTGCCTTGTTCCCTCTCGGAGCATTCGTTTATCCCTATTGGTTCGATTTATATAAGGATATTAGTAGAAACACGAAATTTGGCAATGGTCGGCAATTAGCTCACCATTAATGTGGGACTTAAAAACATAACTGGAAAGTGTGGGTGCAATACACCTCTGCCTATCTACTTGTATATATTTAGATGTAGGTTAAAATTAGGCCTAAAATTTATGTTGGCTGGAAATTAAGAGCGGTCCCATTAATACTGGTCTGAATCCATTAAATTAAATTCTATGAAATGTAAACATAACTCTAACACTATGGAAATATAATATTTTGTATAAAAATGTATTTTCAAATATCTATAATAGTAATCATGCATGCTTACGCCTTTTAAAAGTTCAACAAATTTCTCAGAAATACAATTGTATTTAACCTTTGTGTGTAAGGAAAACATCCAAAGATTCGGGACCCAAAACCTTGCACCGTACCTTGTCAGTGGCAAAATCATGACGTACAATTACTAACTAATTCTTACTATCAAACAAAATCTTTACCTCGAACAACTAATAGTAGCAGGAAATTGGATGAACCAGGCGATCCAGGTGTGACGTTCGCTTGGAACGCCTATAAATTATTAGTTACCATACAAAGCAAGACTATGATAAATCACTTTGATTGACTGCTAAGTAATTTGTGTGGCAGTTGTAATAGCAGTGATGTCATCGATAATAATAATATTAAGAGGGTGTTTCTGTTTACTGATTGTATTCATATAATTAATAATTAACACTGAGTGTTACTAATAATAATTATAGGTGGTGACGAGTAAGAGAAGCAAAGTTGAATTGATGAAATTGACATGTCAAGTGAAAACTAAAGTCATCCTTCTAACAGCCATTTCAATAGCACCAGAGCGAATATTTAAAAAATCGGTGAAAAAATTAATAAGCCAATTGATTATGAACAGCGAATAAAAGATACCATCTTAATAACCACATTATAGATAACATTGACTTTAGTTTTATGTATATTGATGGTGAAAATTTAAGACATCGTTTAAACCTACAATAGTCTTGGAATAACCACCATTCTACAGAAGATTAAAGGTAATTTATCAAAAGCTATGATTACTATGTAATAAGTATAGCACGGCATTGAGCAGTATTTTAGTCAACTGAATCTACACATAAAAATATCTTACAGAAAATTTCAATAACTCTACCTGATTCGAGAATCAAACCCAAGATCATACGGTCCCAACGCAACGAATATGACGGAACTAAAGAATACCTTCTATAATAACAGAACGATTAATATTTAAATAAATAATAACACCCACACAAAACCGCAGGTAGGAGCTAGTTACATAACGATCCGTTCTCATTTCAAGGTTGCGGAGATTGGGCGGGACAAACAGACAGTCAGGAACGTGTCCTGACGAGATCAGGTCACGACATGTTTGTATACCTACTGACATTAAGTTTACACTTGACGAGAAACGTAACAAGTTATTATGTACACTACAAGTCATAGTTATATATACCACGTATTACAGATATGGAGTATTGCTAATCTTAATTTTATTATGATTCCTTTTATTTTAATATACATATATTATCCTAGTAGTCCCCAGAGGATTCATTCACATTTATGATTACTACTCTGCTTTGTGGCTTACAGCCTGATGTTATTCAGCAGCAATTATCTCTGGCGAATGATTACTTTATCCAGATCCTAGCACGGGCAAGTGACGAGACGTAAGAACATGGTGATCGACAAAAGTGATGTCCATTTGTCAAGCCACTACAAACTATCTCAAAACATATGACGTCATATAGTCGTAATATGTCACAAACTTAAGGGAATGCCATAATCGCCAATAGTTTATCATATTTTTATCAAGAGTTTTCTAAAAGTATCGCAGAATTTCTGGATAAATATTGATGACAGCAATAAGTCAAATATATTGAGGCGCCCATCTCATAGCGATCTCGTCATCAAAATATGATCCTATTTGCACTATGGCTGCATATTACGTGTCGAATATTAGTTTTTCAAGTCAATAGTCATTTAAAAAGGTAACTTCAAATTCTATAAAGAGAAAAGACGAATGATAAGTTGACTGCTATAATATGATGGTACTTATGTTTGTAGGTGTTCGAGTGATCTCAGGTTCTATTTCCAGGTCAAACAGTGTTGTGTATTTTCTGCTAGGCAGTTCTGGGTAATTGAAATGAGGGTGTTAATCAACAATGGATTCATCTCTACCTAGGCCTATTGCCTTGATAATGTCGGTGGAATACCTGTACACCTATATTTTCATACATATATATATATATATATACTGACACCGAATATCCCTAAAGGCGACCCCTTTAGCGATATACGGTGTCAGCTGTTGTATGCAGGTACAATTAAGTGCCCAACAAATCAGTGACATCAGATCATTTCGATATATCTCAACAAGTCTCTCTCTCTTCTTAATCTTTTTAATTCCATATATAAGTGGAGTCAACTATCCTTATTTAACTATAACAAATTTATAAAACACATTTCATCGACATCGAAAACATTTGTCTATAATTTTAGTTAATGACTTTTCATTTCGCTACTCGACAACTACTAATGTGAATGTGTTAAATATAAATAGTTTTAATTAAAAAAATATATAGCTTAAATAGTAGTAAAGTTCAATAATAGTAGTGTTAAAGTTTTCAAAATTATGTAATAACAGTGTTTTAAAGTAAAATAAACAACGCGTCAAAATCCGTATAATGTGTTTAATTTCAATGTATAACATTCGCGTAAACATAAGACAATATTATACTAATGTGAGCACCTAATAAAACCAAATCCTTTAAGTCTATAGCTAACTACAACGCCTTTCATCTGGTCATTGTCACTTATTTTAGGCAAACAGAAAAAATATCATTACTAAACGTTCTCAAACTAAAATGCATCATCTTAAAGCAAGGGCCATCGGCACCACACCGGCTAACAGAACGTTTAGCAATCTGCGATTACTGAACTGATATTATCTTAGCACGATTAATGGCTGGCCCTTTATCCAATGTCGATAACCGTGGCAAAATGAAACGGTACAAACCAACTTTGCTAGCTTTAAAAACGCAACCTTAGATCAAAAGCACAAAGTTCTATTTCGCCTGCAGCAAAACATGCCTCCGAAACATTTTTTCTGATTATGAATTTTGAATCGTATGCTGATAATGATAGGGTTCAAAATTAAATGTAGCATGATTTCTAAATAATAGCCTATGTGCATGGCCAGTTGTAAGTCCTCAGGGGACAATAGGTAGGTCTGCAACAAATATATCTTGGAAACGAGACAATTTAAGGTATAAGTGGAATATTAAATGCGTCAGGAAGCAAGGTCTTTATTGTGAGGTGTTGCATTGACACTTTATATTTCAAATTGATTTAGAGTCTGTATTAGAACACTGTATTAGTCAGTATTAGATAGAACGTCCCCCGGCTAGGTAGATAAACTACCTGAAGACGTAGTTGAGATAGATTAGATGCAGAAAGAAAAGATCAGGCGGTGTACTTCAAATTGAGAGAGGCTTATTATAACAATAGCAAATTCTTAGTAATTCTAAAACTTGTTTTTAGTAGTAATAATCAACGTCAGTCTCATTTGAGGTGGTTGAATGTTATTTATAGCTTTCGATTATATATTTGATCTATTCACGACTTATACCGAAGATTTCAAGCGATTTACGAGCTTATGGTAGTGGTATCAAATTCCGTGTCATTAATAATTTCCTGATAGAATTATTGGCCTGCATTATAAAGAGAAGCAGATGTAGTAATCTAGCAATCTACCTTATCTCAACCAAACAAGACTAATAACGAAAAAACAAGTTTTCCAGGCTCCTTGAGAAGGCGCTGTACTGTCAACAAGGGACTACCACTGTACCAGTAGTTGTTGTTGCGCGCAATGACAGTACACGAACAAGTGCATAAGTATGCATAGTTGGCAGAGAGACGTTATTATATTCAAGTTATAGCTAGGCTACGTACACTCTCTCTTACTACCAAGGTCGTAGGCTAGTAAGTAGTTGCAGAAAGGTGAAGTCAGTGCAGAAAAGTAGAGAATAACGCTTTTATTCTCTACCTTTCAGCACCGACTTCACCCAAAGAAAAATGAAGATGATTGTGGTGTATGAGACGTGATATGAAAGGAGTGAGACGTGATACGAAGGGTGAGATGATGACTGATAGGGATGACTGATATTTAGAAGAAGAAGACATACTGCCCTGATCCTGATTGGATCAGGATAAAATAATGGTTATTGACAGTTGCACTTGTGTACCCTTATGTCACTAAACCAAAAATACATTATGACAAAACAGGTGCTGATATACCATATAAGTCTTAATGTTAAAGTTCACTAAACTTACAAGGTCCAAATCTCGAGCGACATCACTAAGCAATAATTATCCTTATTTGGTCACGACTACAATTTAAGATTAAATTTAATAGTCACAGGTGCTTAAGTGTCACTTAAACAATTGAGAAAGAATTAATGTCTTTACGACAAAAAGGCGCTCGCTTAGACTTAGTCATGTCATTATTATAAGGCCGGTAATATCTACAATCATTTACGCTCCAAAAAAGAGTGAAAACTCATAAGATATTTGTTTATAAGCGTAGATAGTAAATAAGCGTAGATAGCGGATTTAAAAGCTGTAAAATATTTTTGATTGTGGCAATACCGATATACGCTACTACGACTAGTAAATCATCAGTTGAGGATTGCAGAATTACAGTGAGGTTAACTAGTTTCTGTCGCTTTCGTCCCTGGAATTGCCAGGGGGAACACATATCGGGATAAAAGGTAGCCTATATCCTTTTCAAGAATACAATCTACCTACTTGCCAATTTTATTAAGATTTGTTCAGCTTGTAACTTATCTTTTCACGACTAAACGTTAGTCGTGAAATGATAAGTAACAAAATAAAAAAGTGAGTAACAAACACAAAAATACAGAGCTACTTTCGCATTTATATTATTAGCATGGATATTACAGATTGACGGAGCGCAATTTTAAATCTCGTTTCTACTACTAAAAATCCCGAAGAAAGAAATTGTTTTATAATAACAGGTCATCCAGCCCGTAACTTTATAAAATAATAAGGTCTTGTCTTGTAATTATTCATAATATTCTCATATTCTCGTGGTTATTATTTCTAAAAGCCACTTAAAATCTGGCCATTAAATTAACTTCTCTACAAAATCAATGAGCCTAGGCGTACCTGAATATAAGCGTCTATTCAAGAATCCGCTGCTAAGCCCCTTTAAACTTTACCGTCAACTTTGCAATCAAATTTCAGTATAAGCTAATTGAACTTTCGGCTGAAACTTCAAAACTTTAATGCTAGCTAATAATTTTTATAATAGTGCCGTTTTAAAAACGTCTTTATTACAATTATAAGTGGTTTTGGAGATATTTAAAATAGCTATATAGATAGCTCTCAATGTAATATTTAATTAATACCTTTCAATATAAATAAAATTTAAATTATTAGCCAAAACAAACTTAGTGATATTTGAACTCGTAGCTTGTCATTTTGAAAAGTTATTTACAACTAATTATTTTACTTATTTCGTAATCTCAGGACAACTCTGTTCAAGCCGATTTAGCCATCATCACCTATTCATACATGAACTCATAAATCAAGGACATCTCGAAGCTTTAGGATCACAAAGATCAAGAAAAAGAAAGGCAAATTGTTTATGCTGTTACGATAAAAATTACAATGTGTTTTAATGATCACCGCGCAATAAAGATTTATTTATTTCATATTATAATTGTACACAATTTTGCAAAATGTTACAACGGAATACCCAATGATTGTTTAGAACTGAATCCTCTTCATATTTTACTTAATTATTTTCTATAAAGAAGACTTCGTTTACACTGTGTTATAAGCAGTTAGTTATATCCAGCAGTAAGGGCTACCATCCTAATTATTGTAGTTGCGCAAAAACATGGCGGTCTTCACTTTGCGGTCTCGAGAGATACTTTGATAAACGTACTTCTCGATGCTTGATTTCCTTAAAAAGTGATAGGCAATCAAAATACCTACTGACTTTAACTTTCGAAGTTTGAAAACTAAAACTCTACCTATATTTTTCTCGACAAAAAAATCACAGGTTGATCCTTTTCCCGCAGGCATCCAATAATGCGATTTCAATGTACCAACTAATTGCGTCCAGCGTTGCTTTTGATGTTCGCTCCTACGTTATATACAGGATGTTGTGTGTTGCCATAATTATCGGGATTGGGTTTTATTGGTGAAGTGGGATTTTAGGCCGTGCTAAATTTGCAATATGAACGTTCATTATTATTGTGACTTATTTTTGTGACTACGTTAATTTATTTGTCTGATATGTTAGTAGCTATACATTTAGATAGTGTATACTATATGAAAATATCTATTTATTTTAGAATAGTATGTCACAAAGTTTATTATAATTTATTTTTATTATTAGTTATTTTTATTAATAGTTATATCTCTTTTATCACAAGGTGAAAATTATGTATAATGTCTTCCTATATAGAAATAAATTCCACTAATAATCATGATTATTTATTACGAAACGATTTTTGTGAACGAATAAAACAAAATTCGAATATCGAAAATAGGAATGCCAATATAGGATGAAAATTTGTGAATTACAAACATGATTCGATTTGGGGTCTTTACACACAAATTGTTAAATTAATTCGAAATTATTCCGAGCCAAAATTTTGAGTTATACACAAAGGTTTTACTGACACTTCAAAATTGAATGATTTGTTTATAAACGATTCACTATCGAGTTTGACGGGGCATGGGCCTGTCAAACTCGATAGTTAATATATGGACATTTTGCTTAGTTGATTGATAGATTTTTGTCTGGATCATGTTCTTATAAAGTCAGATCTTAGATCGACGACATTAGTCGTCGACACTTTAGAATGAAGCCGGTCACTGCCAAAATCCTCAAGTTACATTAAAATCGATCATCCAGCGGTCATCACAGAGATTGCAGCAGCTGATATAAGAGAAATTTTAAATATTACAGACGCAAATATGGCTGCCGAATTTCTAACTAACAAAATTGCCTCTACCATCACTAAACACTCTAATACGACACGAATTACCTACATCCAAATATCGTATAATTAAGCCCTGGATTACTAAGGGTTTGCTCCGATGTATTCGTAATAGGGACTATTTATGTCAAAAATCTAAAAATGAACCTGGTAACTATATTTTCAAAGTGATTTACGTAAGATATAGGAACTATGGCAATAATTTATTTTTAAATCTGAAGATATTTTTTGAGAAAACGTAATACCTTAAGGCCCTGAAAATCCTAAAGCTACATGGAAAGTTATTAAATCAATTACTTCTACACATCGAAACATCTCATCACCTACATAACTGCGAGGATCTTAAAATGTTGTCAGCCATCATTTTTACCTGTTATAACGCATATAATATGCAACTGCTCTATATCGACAGGCTGCTTTTATGAAATATTTAAGCGGGCATTTAGTTCATCCAATTTCAAGAGTGGGTACAGACACAGTATTAATAATTACAGACCCATATCCATTTGTCCAAAATTCTAGAAAAAATATTAACAATCGTTTAGTGGACTGTCTGGAATTACACAAAATCTTAGCACCAAATCAGTATGGATTTAGAAAAGGAAAGTTAACTGAAAACGCCGTTGCTTCGCTTGTGGACCATACTGTAGCTAAGCTGAATGAAAACAAGAAGTGTCTTGGTATCTTTCTCGATATTTCGAAGGTTTTTGACACTGTCTGTTTCGCACCTGCTCTCTAAATTGGAAAGTATTGGTATTCATGGTCTAACTCATAAATAATTCCAGGACTACCTAAATGACCAAAGCCAACGTGTTAGAATAATTGACCTATTGAGTGACTCTAAAACGCTGGAGTACCGCAGGGTTAAATTTTAGGGCTAACGCTGATTTTAATTTACATTAATAGCCTCTGCAAGCTCAGACTAGCAAACTGTTCCATGTATGCAGATGATACGGCCATGATTTTACATGGTAATGACTGGACTGAGATGTACATATGCGCGGAAAAAGCTATTAAGACGGTGATGATTTGGCTCTACGTGAATACGTTAACAATTAACCTGAACAAATCTACCTACATGCCGTTGTCTGAAACCCTCTGCACTACATTCTTTGGATGCCCTGGATCTCAAATGCCACACTGAAATATGAGCGCGAGCTGCGATTATCCACACTTAACAAGAAGTATTGTAGTAAAATACCTTGGTATCCACATTGACAATTCATCAAATTCGAACCTACACCTTGACAATCTCACTTCAAGAATACGGAAGCTTATCTTTATCTTTAAAAAGCTAAGGCACTCTGCAGATCCAAGTACGCTTAAGACTGTACACTATGCGCTAGGTCAATCAGTACTCACGTATTGTATTACTGTGTGGAATGGGGTACCAAAGACGCATCTGCTTAAACTAGAACGAACACAAAGAACTGTCCTCAAAGTAATGACCTTCGGGATTTTCAAATATTCGACTACCTTGTTATATTCTGAATGCAAGGTTCTGATGGTGAGGCAGCTCTTTGTACTCCATACTATACTCCGTAAACATAGCCATCTTCAGTTTAATGCAAATTGCATTATTGGCCATCGAGACTACATAGTTTGTCCTACCCACAAATCAAACAACTACTGCACAGCGTCATTACTACATTCTAGGCAACTTTCTTTATAATAAAGTTAATAAGCTATGTGATATATGCCATCTCACTAAATACAGATGTAAAAGTACATGAGTGGCTTTACACATTAAATTATACAGAAACCAAAAACTTAATTATTCTATCAACTTTATAAGCTATTACATAAAAATCCACATCACACACACACACACGCACGCACATCATCACATACACACGCATATTCACAATCACTCACACATAACATAATAATAACAACATTATTTTTTAATTTTGCATGTAGTAATCATATTTTTATCACTTGTAACCACGCTCCATCTGACTGAACAATGTAACTCTATATGTTAAATATGTGTGTGAGATCTGGTACCCATAACACAAGTTGAATTTTACTTTGGGTAACGCCCGATGCAAACTTAATGGCGTGTCACAACACACTACTTACAATATAATATTGTCAGTGCTTTATTCTATTTTGCTTTATCTGTAAGTGGTTTATTGTACAACTTTTTGAAAATAAAGTTATTAGTTTTTTATTTATAGAAGTTTATTTTAGAGCATCGTTTCAATTAAATTTGGTATATGGTTGTCGTCATGTGTTCGTATGTTTAGAACATATTTCTGTTGTCGTGTTCTGCAATAGCTTGAATCTGTATAAATATTAAAACTGGCAAGTTACATATCGGTTAGAGTGAACTTTCTGGAGCCACTAATTATAATGTATGTACCACTCCTTCTCTAAGGTTTATACCATAGTTTAATCCATTATATTACCCCAATACCCAACACGACAAAAATCACATGAGCATTGCAAACCATGCTGATTTTCCCACCGGACACAAAAGATACCCAGGTTAACTATTTTTTGTACCATATGAAGATCGAACCCACCTCACTTTGGCTTGGCACACTGGCAGTGGCTATGCGATCTTCAAACCACGGAACCATCCATGCAATCAAATCATCCATAACCTATTAGAGTTTGGCTTGAAGTATAGCCGTAATACACTATCCACCACCCCAGATTAAACCGTAGATAGTATAACTTCAACATCAATTTAATGTGAAAAGTAAACAGAAATCGCAAAGATCGCGAAATAATCCACATCTCCAATCACTTATCTACAACAAACAAAATAAGAAATACAAAAGAGCTTTTCAGAACGGCCTGTAGCGTTCACCACCTGCGACAATGGAGTCCGAAGAAGAAAAACAAACCAAAGTCAATGGCGAGATAAAACTGAGTACGAATGAAAATAAAATTCTGTTAGCTATTTACGGAGTAAATAATTCTATTGAAAATATTTACTGAGTGGTTATTGTAGATACATACATATGGCGTGTGTTATGTGCACTTAGTCTCACGATTGGTCTCACGTGAGGGAGGTCGGTTACTCATACCACCCCTAGCTCTGTCGAGAAAGATAGTTAGTAGAGGTCCTAAGCGGGCAGTGTTTTATAGGGTTTTTAAAACCGGTTGAATAGTTAGGGCATGTATTTTTTGCAACTATTCTCCCAACTGAGTCTATCTATACGTAAGTCACCGACGTGAGGATGGTTGGTTGAGGTCTGATGTGAGCAAAATATTTAGCAAACCTGATTAGTAGTTAATGTAGATACATACATAAGGCGAGCTATTCCTGCACTTACCCTCTTGCATATCCGATACTCAATCGCGCATTAACCGTTGAGCGCAACAGGCAAAACTTGCACACAATATAAAACACATAGGAATTTTATCCCAGTATGTACTCCCGTAGGATAGGTCCAGCAAAAGTATTTTACCATACTGTCTTTCAAGTCAGAGTGTTCTTTGTATTATTCGTTGGTTGAATGTTTGAGTCGACAAGCAATTAAGCCGACGTGCGTAAGACCAACGTAAGGAAGGTCGGTTACTTACACTCCTAATCCTATCCAGATGGTTGAAGATCTTTGCTGGCAAAGTGTTATTGGGTTAATTGTGTATTGTAAGGAGAACAAACGCGATCATGCATATTTTTTACCTTTAGGGACTCGATGTTTCGACCATGTTACCTCTGCCGTGAACACAAGCTGACTGTAAATGGACAATATTTTTTTTTAACACCTGTCCCGCTTTTCTCACACAGATTTCCTGTGTCGCAGAGAACTTTACAAAAATTCAACCAACGAACACAAAGAACACTCTGACTTGGAAGACAGTATGGTAAAAGACTTTTGCTGGACCTATCCTACGGAAGTACATACTGCTATCCTACGGGAGTATATGCTGGAATAAAATTCCTATGTGATTTATATTGTGTGCAAGTTTTGCCTGATGCGCTCAACGGTTAATGCGCGACTGAGTATCGGATATGCAAATATCTTCACAGGTATTTGTGTATATATAATATGAAAGTACGATACCTATTAAGAACTAAGTAAAGGTTTGTAGAATAACCCTCAGTCTAGGGAATAAATGAAACTCCAACACGTTAGGTAATCACACTTCATTATATTATGTCGTTAGCTCACTGGTGTACATACACCACATTGAAGCTACAGCAAAAATACCACTTTCTCTATTGGCGACCTCCGGTCAACTGCCGCTTGCTATATTATCTTTTTTTAACGTTAGCTCTACCCCACTCCAACTATCCCTTCCTCCGACTGTGTTGCCAGAATATTATTGAAATTACCTTAAATTAATTGTTTATTGAATGTCGATGGAATTGATAACTTGAAGTGTCAGAATTGTTTTATAAATACATTTTAATGCAATAGCATTATTTTCAATATAAATTATTTATTTTAGAATTAGAGTTTGCTTTTAATTTCAATTTTCTTACAACCATAACCTTATAGGTTTAACAACTACATTTCGCTTACTATGTTGTTAGCACCCACGTAATAAAGTGCGAGCCTCTACTATATCCTAATCGTAACTAATATTGTAAATGCGAATATTTATTTGTTACGCTTTCACGAATTAACAACTCAACCTATCATCATGAAATTTTGCATACAGGTTTGGAGTATAGAATAGGACATGTAATACCTTTCATACAGAAAATAGTACTGTTACTAATTTAACTAACGTAATCTACATTTATGCGAGCGAAGGCGCGGGTTGAATCTGGTAATGTACATTATGTTGACTCATCTACTTTTAACCCTATAATATAGTAACGTTTAGTATTCAATAATGTAAAGAACTCGTTTTTAATATTTGGAATCATCATCAACTTATCCCTTTTTACCTTAACACCATAGATAAGCACATGGAAAGACGTGGTGGCACTACTGGGAATTTCTTAGCAGAGAAATCCAATCACTTTGCCTATTCTGAGAATCGCTCTATATATCCCTATACCTTTGGACTGAAACTAAAGCGTGTGTTTTCCACGCCTCACTTTATATAACATATAAATAACATTTAAATAAATTATTTTACAAAGTAATGTCTTAAAGTAATTTCATACAAAAAAATATTTTCTAAAGCAACATTAACAAAAGCTTACCTTGCTTTAAAACCACATAATACACAACCGTTGCAATATAATACCATAATAGCTTTAACTAGAATCCATAATCTTTTAATAACATGAAAACATCAATGAAGTGCAGAACATCTTTCTTAGAAACTTTTTAAAATCCCACCGCCGATGTCTTTCAACAAAAACACGACTCTATCACCTACACTTTCTGGTTTAAAATCAGAAGCAACTGGATAAAGACCTTGTCGTCCAGTTAACCATTTTCAGTATTTCTATGAAATGACGATATCTGCTACAAGGCATAATTTCTTTGAATAGATGAAATTGAAATGTTATGATTTCTGAAACAGATGTTGATTGAAAAATGTTTTGACATCCTGGACAGTTTTATTTTATTTTGATTAGTTTTTAAGTTATCGACATGAATCTCAGAATGATAAAAATTTAAATTTTTTATTCGTTCATAGCTATGGAAGATAGAAATAAAAAGGCAATATATAAAAAATTAAACTTAGTTATCTTTTTATTCGAGTGCACAGTTGATAAAGAGTTATATAGAATGCGATTTTTGACCACCGAATCGAGTCTGGGTCCGCACGAACAAGGATCTTCTTTACTATTTATTCGAATGTGTTATTTTGTTGTCTAAATAAGTATAAACAACATATATTTAAAGAAGACTGCCTCTCTGACACAGTGGTAGTGTCTGCGGTCGTGAAAATTGTTATCGGGTATTTCTTTCAAAAATGTTTAGTATAGAAATGTGTGTATTTAGTAGCAATTTTTTCTATCTGTTCAAAGATACGTGTATGTATGCGTAAAACTATGTATGTATGTATGTTAAAGGACTACAAACACTTGAGATTATTCCTGTATCGCTGGAATATTCACGCATGAAGGTATACGCCTCTCGAATCGAAGAATAAAAGATAAACTATGAAAATAAATGAAAGTCATACAACAATGTTATTGTTGCGATAAGTAATATTAAATTATCTTATCGAAATAATACACTTATCATATTATTTGTCTAGTCGCAGTAATAAAAATGACATTCAACAGTCGTAAAGTTCTATAACCTGACCTGGGGCAATAAAATTATTATTACTAACTTAATTGCAGCTTGTTATTGTGTGAAGATTGTTAATATACTCCTAGATGAGGTGAGCTATGGCCTTCACTTTACATTCAATGATGACAGTATATTTCCACGTATCATGCTAACATGTGGAGTCTTTCAGAATAGCTGCAAAAGGTCTGAGTCCAGAATGAAAACGTAAGGACTAGGCGGCACTGAAAATATGTTTTAGTGATAAGAAGAAAAAGGTCAAGGACAAGGTATTTTGCGTGTATCATGGTGAGATTAATTTTTTTTGTCATCAAGCGACAGTTTGATAGAACTAGTTAACAAAAATGTATTTCGTATAAAGACCTAAACTGCAAGATTTGCCATTCACAGCTGTGCCAGCCATATAGACTATCCTAACTAATATTATAAAAGGGAATGTGACTTTGTTTGTTACACTTTCAGGCATTAACTACTTAAGCAATCATCATGAAATTTCGCATACTCGTTATCAGAAAACAGAAACGGGAACAGAAAAGGACATATGTATTTATATAACCTTTCATCCATCCAAGGAGCCGTTACTAAACTAACCTAACCTACATTTATGCGTGCAAAACTACGGGCTACAATCTAGTATGATATGTATGTCTCGGAAAATAAAGCAATACTTCTATTACGCAACTATATTTAGGCTTAGGTTACATACATAGCATAGCTACGCCTAAGCCCTTATCTAATAATAGATAACTTTTTAACAGAAAAACGAAACCGAATACTAAATATCACGTCACGCAAATCTCAGTAATCTTAGTCGTAATTTATTCCATCAAACAATGTCAATAATGCATGAGTAAGCAACAAAGTTACAAAAGCCAAGACAATTCTGCCATACAAATCCCTGATACTCATCGCCGTACAAAGCCAAGCACTTCAATAAAGCATTTAAAATTAAATATTCAATTACGCGAACAATTGTGGGGTACTCCAGAGACAATTAATAGAAGTTTGTCAATCAGCCATCTTAGTTAACAAATGGAGGAACATTTATGGTGATAAGATCTGTGGGGTCCGCACAATTACTGCACAATCTACAGACAAATCAACGGGTACAGCACAAATAGATTTTATATCTCAAATGTTTGGTGCAAACTATGGATAAAGCGAGTAACCATTTTCATTCTTTTAAGCTGCTTAAATAATTCAATTTCAAAATTTATGGCAGCTTTCATAGTTGTTAAGGAAACTAGTCAGCGCATTTGTATGATTAATTTCTACTGCCGATATTTTTGCTTGTTTTTTAAGGCACTTGTGAGCATACTTATCTTATGTGCGGGCCCAGTCAGTACAGACCGGCGACACTTCGACCCCTTGGGATCTTTTGTGTCGGCCCCAAGATTTATCTTTTAGCTATCTCCCTATGAATGTACTGCATCAGTCGTAGCGTACACTTCAGAGGGAGAAGCCTGAAGTCCTCAGGGTTTGGATATGCCAATCCCATCAGACCCATCATCAATCCAGCCAACGCATCGTATTCACATAGTAGGTGCGATATGGACTCGTCCTGTTCACCACAGGCTCTGCAGATTGAATTGTGTGCCAATCTCAATCTGCATAGGAAGTCGTTGGTGCCAAAATGGCCAGTGAACGCTCCTGTACTAATCGTAATTATTATAAAAAAACCTCTGTGAAAGAAAAGAAGAGTAAATTAATTGTCATCTATTGCTATTCCTCTATTCTTACAATTAGAATGTCCATCGATATAAGTAAGAGGGCTACACAGATTTCGAAGTGATTTAAATAGAGGCTTCACTATTAATGCATCGAATATTATAAGTTTAATTACCAAACTAGACAAAAGGTTGAAGTAATTCCCAAATTTTCGCTCTTAGTTTATATCTTTTAGTTTTATGTCTGAAAAGTTTTCCGCGATATAGGGATCCCTTAAGCGAGAGATTACTTTTATAAATGGAATCAATGAAATAAACGCATATATATTGACGCCATATTATTTGATTACAAAAATATAACTGCCCGCGCCGCTTAACGCTGCCGCTTATACTTCAAACGTTCCACATTTACTAGCAATAAATATTTATCGTTCCGTCAGACTGGGATTAAGACGAAACTACACAAATATTGTTTCAATACACTTCTCTAGCGTGGTCACTTTGAACGCTATTATTTGAAGCACTTTTTATAGAAGCCAGCGGTTAATGTATTCTTTTCATGTCCAATCTTGGTTTTAACGATCTATAAAAAAAACTGTTTCCGGAAAAAATATAGGACATGCAAGTTTGGTTTGAACAGATTTTTAAAAGTTTTATATATTTAATGGGCTTGATAACTACAAAATGGTTTTTGCTTATAACTGTTTTTGAGTTTTATTGAATTTATATAGCTGAGCTTAAATACGATTAATAATAAATAATTAATAGCATTATTTAATTCCAAACGCACTTTGTCAACTTATTAAACACAGTGTTTTGTATATCAGAAAAAGTAGCTGCTTCGGTGGCGCAGCGGCTTTGGTTTCGATACCCGACTTCAACAAAACGTTCATTGAGTTTTCTTGCTAAGTAATATTTAGCAACAGCACAGAGTCTAGAACTGTACTCAGAAGATAGCAGGCAAGAGGCTTCCTATTACATGGGACTTTCCTAATACACTTCTGCCTGTCTCTTTACTCTTCTCTTCAATAGCAGGTCGTAGTTAGAAAGTTGGCAGTATTGCAGACAATGTCTGAGAAAGTACGTACAGCCGTACATTAGAGAGAGATGCGGCATGAAAGTGGATATAGTGACGAGAATAGAAAAGGGTATGTTATGTTAGTTTGGGCATGTAGAAAGAATGGACGAGAAAAGACTGACTAAGAAAATTTATAAGGCTAGTGTGTATGGAACAGTCGCTAGGAGAAGACGTAGGCGAAAGTTTCTTGATCAGATTGGAGACATTCTGGATAAAGGCCAGGTTAAGAGCATCTTAAACCGGCGAGCGCGTATGAGGAATGTTATGAAAGTGAATGAAGCTTGAGAAGTGTGTCAGGATCGTAGCAAATGGAAATCCGTAGTCTCTGCCTACCCCTCTGGGAAACAGGCGTGAATCTATGTATGCAGACATTGATACTGTACTAGATTTCAGTCAGAAAAGTCGTACGAGTGAGAACAGTCGTCCGATCGGATTATAAGTGTTAGGGAATGAAAAATACCTACAATTGTTTGCGTACACACTTATGCACTATAATATCTACTGCACAGATATTATATATACGATATATAATCATATAAATGATATATAATCATATGTTTATATAATGATTGACCGCCATAACCAAAATTCGACGTGGTGGACCTAAGGACGATATTTATTTCTCAACGAATGTAAAAGTTCAGCTTTGCCAGTTGTCATTCGAGACTGCTATTGGATACCATTGCCACGGCAAGCAGCCACTGTCTGCTCTGTCAACCAACATTCACCGGACTCAGCCGGGCACTAACCGACCTTTTGTCTATGTCCTACGCGTTGTTGCATTGGATTCCATATGTTCTACATATAAAGCCGAACCAAATGCTTGGTTCCGCTGTCCGTCGTCTCCAAAACGCCTAATTATATATTAAAAAGTAATAAATGTCAAGGCAGGACATTTTTATGACTATACAGAGTTAACTTGCACGTTTTGGTTTCCTGTTATTAAGAAATCACCGAGATAAATTTATTATTATTGGATGATTAATCTTAAATTAATTTTCAATGACAATGTTGTTTTGAGAAAGTAAATATAACTTTTATTCTATCTTATGTCCGCAAATATTGAGGAAATTGAATATTTGTCAAATAAATGTCAATGTCTCTAGCATTGCTGTAGCGAATGCAATTGGTGGGTATTAGGGTCTGGAGTTTGATTATCGGATGTGGCAAATGGGAGCACGAGTATTTCTCCCAATTTGTGGAAATTGTTTGAGTATTACTAGAGCCTCGCCGACACAGGTATTATTGGCAATGCAGGAATATTAATCTTTGAGCTGCAGTATTACTGAAATAAAAATGATCTGATAAGAAGCACAATATACTTAAAAAAAAAACAAACAGCATAATAAGCTCTTGATCATTCATTGTGCATGCAGTGTCACTCTACTGGATTAAGGCAGACCCACCAATCAACACAACATGAAATATTGTTGCTAAAATTACTTGATATTAAAACACAATAAGTAAATAAATCTTTGCCTGAACCAGCAATAGAATACAAAACCAGACGTTTGCTTACGCAACTCGATCAACGAGGCAACCATATTATAATAAATTGTAAGAGGAATTTTTATTTAATTGATCATATAAAACGGCCTTAGAACGGCACTACATATTTATAATAAAATATTCAATTAAGGAAAATAAAACGAACAAAATTGTCTAATAAATTAACACTGCATTCGTTTGCTTATAAACATTCAAGAAAACACACGATAAACTAAAACATGTTTATTATGAAAACATAATTGGAGAAACAAATCAAATAATTCTATTATCTGGAACCGGTACGCACCGGTCTATATCTATCACAGACCGGTTGAGACTAGTTTGTGCGCACGGTGCGAAAAACTCTCGTGTTTGTGCATGTTGTTTGCACAGATGTTGTTAATGGTGATTGCGACTGTGCACCTACAAGTAAACGCTTCCTTTTACCCTTGTTTAGCTCGGTACAGCTTTTTAATCAAGTCAAGTTATTTCTAATTTGAACATGTTATTTGTTTCACATGCAAATTGTACTAGTTTGTTTACGAAATTATCTACTGTAAGGAAGAATCCAATGCGTGCTCAATACCTTAATCAATTGTCTCATGTTAAATGCAAAACGTCCTTGATGCAGAAGAGTTTTTTTAGTATTGCGTCAAGGATATATAATAAAATACCGAATGAAACCAAAAGCATGCCGACCACAATTTTTTAAAACAAATTAAATAAATTTTTGATTGACAAATGTTATTATACATTGGACGATTTTTTAAATGATAAATTGGAATTCTAATGATTAATTTAATGTTATTTTCTATTATGTTTCTTAATGATTTTTATGATTATAATAATTAATTCAATGTTACTCACAATTTAAATTGTATTTTACGATGATGTTTCAAAATTATTAAATTAATTTAATATCACTAACAATTTTATTTTATTTATCAAATGTTTGTATGTCCTGAAGACAAAACATAGAAGTACTAAAACAAATGTAACACCTTAATATTTACCTATGTTTAACAAATAAATGATTCTGATTCTGATTCTGATTCTGATGCTCAGTAATTAATTCAATATTAGCAGATACAATGAAATCAGTGTAAATGTGGTTATGAGGTTAATATTAATTGGTAGTTAACGGTTAAGGAATCGGATTTGCCATCAAGAGGTCATAGGTAACGTAAAGCCCATGCTGACACAAGTATTCCGCTTGACAAGAGGGCTTAACTATGTATTATTTCTTTAAGGTTAATAAAATTATTGAAATTGTAACATATGTCTATATGATACAGCGAATTGCTTGATTGCCCACAAAACCTCACATAAATATTTTTGAAAAGATTTGCATGACTATTGGACTATCGGACTATCACATAAGTCACTTGGACTTGTTACAAACGATGTCTGAATAATCAATTAGGCTAATTAGCTTTAATAATAAATTAAAGTTATACTTAGCTATAAATTTTTTTTTAATTTGAGCATCGTGATTATAATACTGCATTTACTCATTTATTTACAATTACACTAAGTCGTTGCCAATATCGGATCCGCAAACTTAATTGAAAACAACAGCACTGTCTGAGGTCTGTGGTCCATTTCCTTTTGGGTGAAAATCAAATTATTCAATGGTGTCTTCAAAACCAGGGCACTTAATTGGCAAAGTAGCCACGTAGAAACTAAGGGGTCCCTCAGACAATTATCTGGACAATAGATTGAGAGGAACACCTGATTCAATAAATAAATCTTACGCTGGATCTCCCACAAAAGAGGACGAGTGTATTTGGCACAAGGAATTTAGGGACCCATGATCTAAAAGCCAAATGAAGGGATACAAGGGAAAAGATCTAATTTAAGGTGCGCTGAATTAAAGCTTTCGCATTGACTGCGACGTCGATTGATAAGAGGTTATTTGGATGGATATGAGGTATTTTCTGTGTCTTGATCCATCGTTACTCAATTTTGGGCACGACCCAGGGTGTTTGTTGAGCGTAGGTACTAAGAAATCAATCCTAATTTTATGAATTGTAACCCAATTGGTTGACCAAGTATGTATGTCTTAACACAATTTATACACTTTCGAAATCGTTGTATATATTGTGACCTATCAGTTTGTTCGTGACGTTTTTTTAAGTCAGATGAAGTGTAATCTGAAATAAACTAAGCAGCTATAATTATTCAAACGTGTATATAAAAATAAATTGAATTAGCTTAGGTGTATGCTTAGATAATTTCATTTAATTTTTAATATTGCGAAGCAATCTATATACATATATAAAAATCTCGTGTCACACTGCTTGTGGTCGCACTTCTCCGAAACGGCTGGACCGATTTTATTTATTTTCTATGTATATTTGGTAGGTATGAGAATAGGTAGTAAAATATATTTCATACGGCTAGGTAATTAGGGTGTCCCAATCCAGAATAATGTATACGGCAGAACTACGTTTGCCGGGTCAGCTAGGAGAAATATAAAGATATAGGGATGGGGATTTGTTTTTTTTTTATATTGTATGGTGGCAAACGAGCAGACGGATCGCCTGATGGTAAGCGATTACCGCCGCCAATGGACACCCGCAACCCCAAAGGAGTTACAAGTGCGTTGCCAGCCCTTTAAAAAGGAATGAAGGAGGGAAAGGACAAAGGAAAGTATAGGTAACTGGGCCTCCAGCTCTCTCACTCACCGATACGAAACGCAACAGTACGGGTACCCTTACTTTACGCCGGTATTCTGTGAGATGGTAGTACTACCCCGGTCGATCCGGCCCATTCATGCTGAAACCAGTGAGGATCTACTACCTCACGACAATTGACACAAAAAGCAATATTATATAGGCGAAGGCAATGCCGCCATATGATAATTATTGGCAACTGAGAAGCAATAATCTATTTACTTAATATACATGATATGAAACCTGTTTCTCTCTATGTTCTGAATAAACAAAACTCAATCTTATTGAGTATAATCGACATTTGTTAGTAAAATGACAGTTCTAAGTTCCATAGTTTATTAGAACTTTATAGTATATTTTTGTATTATATATAGCCACATGCCAATCTGTGGATTGGATTGGATTTGACACCCATAAATTGGGTGGTCGTAGATTAGAACCCCGCTCATTGCACTACGCATAATAACCCTTTCCTAACACAAGCGTTAAGTTTAACTGAAGGGGTTAGCAAGAAACTTATACTTACCCCAATTTTTCATAAACAATATAAACAGACTAAGACAAACATATAAAAGCTTCCTACTACCATTTTAAATAAAATATCAATATGTTTAATAAAACTTTCAGCAATATTGCTCCTGTCTGCAATTTTATGAATATCAAACGCAATGCACTTTTCACAAGAAGCAATTTCAGCAGGAATACCTCTCAAAAGAATATTATTTCAAATTATTTGATCTCAAAGAGCCGGCTTAGCCGTAATTATAGTCTGACACCCAAAGACCTAGAAGAGTTTTATATCTGCAGATTATCTTTAGATCTGTTATTCATTGAATAAAAAATATCCTTTGTGAGAAATAATACTGAACACGGCGCTAAGCTCGTTGCGTAAAACGGTTCAAATTTGTCATTAATATTTACAACTAGACTTACCTAAGACCTTTATTACTAAGAAAGTAATATATGATATGTTTTTTTGATCAAGCTTTCGCTGGGGTGGTCGAAACCTTCATAAGCTTCAATTACGTTGGGATAATAGTTTTTTCGATTCTTATATCTATTTAAGAGCGTACTATCAAAAATCATGGTGTTTCTATGTATAATATATATGTATTTACAAAAAAAAAGTGTTATGTTTATCCATTGTCTAGTACCCATAATACATGCTCTGCTTAATTTGGGCTAGATAGTGTTATGTGTATGTGATATAATATTATTATCATGGTCGATTGATTAGGTCATGACATTAAATCTTCTTCAACGGCATACTTATTACAGAATCACCTAAATATAATAAATATTAAATACCTACCTAGTAAAAAATATAAAAAGTTGTTGAAGAGATCTTCTAGAGCTCACAAAATATTTTAGAACATTATAATAACGTTGCTAAATTGTGAATGGAAAAGCTATTTTAACAGTAACAATTAATAAAAAATCAACTCACCGTAAAATATTGTTTCTTATTATTATAACAAGATATTATTATATGAAATTGCTTAACATTTAAGATGTTTAATTCTTAAAAGAGAATAATATTAAAATTCGGCACATATATTGAGGGTGTAAATGAGAATCTTAGGTATCCTAAAATATACCCACAATACAAGGCTGCTTGATGAGATTCTGTGGTGTTAATCGGGGATCAATATAACGTTTGTTTTAGCGTTTTCAGCCCCGGGTCTTTTAATTGAAGGGTTTATAACACATAAGTAATACTATTGAACGGGATTGAACAGGAACGGGATGCTAACTAAGGTAATCGTCTGCTGTTCTGCCACCTCGGTACATCGCTACTCCATGATATTTTAAGCGTCTTTAGAAATTGCTTAACATCAGAAGAACATATTCTTAGGACTAAGTTAAGTAAATTAGAAAGTCCAAAAGTTAAACTGTCTTGGAATCCGCAACGAATTTAGTTGAGAGTATCTAGGAGAAGTTCGAAGAAGAATTCCATTTTCCTTTTTAGCAAAGCGGAAGACAAAATAAAATATATATAAAGACCTCGAACATTAAGAGGCCTATTCCGGGGCCATACATGATTCCAGTAACATGTATGGCAAAAAAGCCTGAATGCACGTAAATTCGTACTCAAAAGCAGGCTGGAAGCAAACTTATTTGTCACCTTGATACTATCAGAAAACAAAATATTTGGTAAAACTACGTGTTAGGATGTAAACGAAGAATGTATGAACATCTCTCAGGGTATACGACTTGACAGTCTCATCACATATCTCGAGCAATGTTTGGAGCTTGAAATAAAAACAGTGTTATCGTGCATTCGTCGTCGGTCGGTCTAGTAACGCGCACCTTGGCAGCCGATCGAGATAGTGGGTATCGTGCTACCTATCTCTGAGCTTGGACTGAGATATAAACGAAAAGCGAGATGATAAAACTTTAATGCAGCTGATGTTATCGCTTTAAAGAAGAGGAATTAATCGCGACCCACAAATAGAAATTGAGTCTAACATCATAGAGATTTATACATTTTTAATTTCATGTTTCAGTTGGATTATACTTTAACATAATGTTCTTGTGCTTTATAAAATAAAGTGTATATTGATATTGATAAATTGTATGGGTAAAGAAAATTAATTGGTAGAAATGTTAAACTATACTTAGTTCATGTTGAAAAGTGAAAACCAAACCCTAGCATCACATCTTGCCAAAATATCAGAATTTTGAGCTACATAATAATGTATAGGAGAATGAGCTCAAAATACTGTAGACATACAACTGCTTGTCCCAAAAGCAAGGCAGAGGTATATCATAGCCACATTTTGTACATCTCTGTTTTAGGTCGACTTAATGGAGAGAAATCACTACCATCTATCGGGTACATTTCGAAACTCCATATTGTTAACATTTATTACCTAAGAATTTCCTGAAAGAAACCCAATGGCCAAACCTTGACGGCAATCATAAAAGCAGGTACCACAAATTAGATTCAAACAGACGTTTGATTCAATAAAACGCGTGAAACGCACGCAAACAACCGACGTATGTACGAGTAGATAGCAGATTTCGATTTAAGCAATTTGACTGATTCAACTCGGCTGAATGTTGTATACCTTGATCTGAAGTTGCTTCATTCAAAGCGTCTGTGTGAGTGCGTTCGTTTTCTATCCTGTCCTACACCAAACAAGCGATATCTACATATGTATATATACTTAATATACATATATCAATATATCGCGATCCCCGTAAACTATAGATTAGTATGGGGCAGAAGAAGTGTCTCGAGCTAAACAGTCTATCTTACCGCTACAGTCTATACATTAGACCAACGCGGTAGCGCACGACGGTATCGTGCGTTGAACTTCGGTGAAGGACAGCGGGAAAGTGTGTTTGTATGTGTTGTATGTACCACAATTGTAATCTGTTTGCTCTGTATAAGCTTTATTGTGCTGTCATATTGTTTAACTCTAGATATCTCCACAATTTAAATAAGAAGCCATTTATATAGTAAAGGAATCAAGATCACATTTATATTATTCATTTATGTGTATTTGTTACTTTTCTTGATTGAATTACAGTATTGGTAAAATATTGGAGGACACTAATTTTAGGTCGCGAGGATGTTTTCCAGTCACGTAGATTGATGACCTGAATAAGGTAACTGTGTTGGATTTAATGTGAAAAGCGGTAGAAAATATTTTGATGTATCTAAACCTATCAGGACAGGAGTGCCATACAACAATATGGTTGATATACATATGTTGTTAGTACCTTCAATCATATTAAAGAAAAATATATTGCAATTATTTGTACTCTTGATATTAATATTGAATTAGTTAGTTTTATAAACAGCCTCGATCCAGTAGGACTCTCCCTAATACACATTCCATTTCACAATAAGAATGAGGGTTAGAACCCTCGGAGGACCTTTCATACCTTTTAACCTAAAAACTATAGTTTCCAGGTTATTATTCCATATTTCCATCTGATAACTAATAGCTCTTAGTTTCGGTAGTGTATGGGTGTATCGACCAACCTTACTTAAAAGTTTGTCAATACACAAGTGACACTAACCAATAAAACTCAAAACATAAAACTAGAAAAATATGCATTACACGTAACATTATGTGCATTACGCGAACGCGGGACTGATTCGCGTAAACGACGCGTAAAATTCGCTACGGGATTACGCGGAATTACGTCGTAAAGCAAAATTACGCGGCGAACGGTCCTCTGAACGATCGCCTGTTTCGTGGCTCGAATATATTCATGATACGAGGTGCAATTCTATTAGGATATCTACTACCATTATTTTGATTTAGAGGTAAAATACTACCTGTATTTTCTGTTAGTATCGCTTAAGAGAAAAAGAGAAAATTTGATGTCTTGCGATAAAAGTAAACTGTGGAATTAAATGCACTTAGATCGTAATGATACAAGTCTAGATTTGTAATAACTGTTTCTTCTTTGAATTTTAAAATGAAAATGGTAGATTCTTTGAAATTGGAATTCACAACATTATATAATGAAGTAGTGTGGTAGGACAGCAATTTTAACTATATGAGCTTAGGTTCACATAATATGATCTTGAACTACGACAACGTCTACTAAAAAGCTAAAGGTTCAATCAGTAATTGTTTATTATTTAATATAATAATAAATAATTATTCTAATAGGATTTTATGTAGATGGCAGTACTTTAAGACAAGGCATGCAATGCGGTTTCTATTTCTGAATTCCTAACCACCAACAGTATAGACTCAGGAACCATATTTTTTATATTTAAATGGGGGCCTCGATGGCGTAGTGGTTAGTGTAACCGACTGCCACGCCTGAGGTCGCGGGTTCGATTCCCGCACAAGACAAATATTTGTGTGCATGAACATGGATGTTTGTCTTGGTCTGGGTGTTTCTATGTATAATATGTATGTATTTACAAAAAAAAAGTATATATGTATGTTTATCCATTGTCTAGTACCCATAGTACAAGCTCTGCTTAGTTTGGGCTAGATAGTGTTGCGTGTATGTGGTAGAATATTATTAGAATATTATTATTATTGGTTTATTACATAGTAGATTCGACATAGTAATAATTATCTAAATCATGCAGTATATTCGGCATACCACTCGTCGTACTACCAACTCGTGCCACCAGTGGTACGAGAAGAAATTTAATTTCCTCTTCGTGTCATATTTAATAACATTGGTTTAAAAAGACAATAGCGCTGAATACGACCTCAAATTCATTGA
The DNA here is from genome assembly GCA_963675205.1 of Catocala nupta. Taxonomy (NCBI): domain Eukaryota; kingdom Metazoa; phylum Arthropoda; class Insecta; order Lepidoptera; family Erebidae; genus Catocala; species Catocala nupta. The sequence continues at coordinate 6,698,273 of OY776096.1, forward strand.
TTTGGAAGCCTAAGCATCGCAAGCATGTTATTATGCTGCTTTCAATAATAAAATGGTACAGATATTTGGTTAGTTAAATTAAGTATTGATAGCTCCAGAATCAAAATATATGTCTACAGTTGATCAGGACGAAAATAATAACATAATAACTTTTATGTTTTCGCATTGTATGATATATAATATGCGGTGGAATTCGAAGCGCTCATGAAATATTATAATTTAGCAATTAAGGCGTTGTTGCATATCGATTAAACATGGAGTTTGTGATCCTGTATGTAGTTTGTTATCATAATGTTTTTGCAGCATTAGAGGACTTGGAGGTACGCTAAATAAAATAGTAAATATTTGGAGAAATAAAAAACTGTTGAATTCACTTACATCCTAAACTGTGGAATAAAGAAACCGGGCCATACAATAAATATTATATAGTTAGGGCATGCATTGACCGGCCATATGTTGCATTAAGCCTGGCTATGGTTAAAAATATTGCACCAATATATTTCACTCCAACTATTACCGATTTATCGGTTCCTTAATATTAAGATGACAAAACTCACATGGTCTAAAACTGTGATATTGGCAATTCTTCCGTCATCGTAAAAAACACAACATTGTGTAAAGAAAATTATACAAATTGTTAGCACCAAGTTATCGCAAAGGTACGCGAGGCACACGCCCGTTATTTTAGGCATTTTCAATTATATACCGGACCATTTTTGGGGTCCCTTGCAAGAGGATGAAGGAAGGATAATTTTTATTATTATATCCTGATGGACGTGAGCTTGTAAAGTGTGTAGTAATTTATAATATATCATATTATGTGTATTAAAAATGTCATAAGGAATAGAAGAAAATGAAAACCAACTAATACCTGAATATTATGCATTTGGAAATTAACACGTAGGAACATAAATAATTTTTTTTTTACTTAGGGGAATGCTTTGACGCATATCCCTCCGCGAGGGCGGATGGAGGAGTCATGTCGGACTCACCGGGTTTAAGTTAAAGATGTTGAAATAATGATAATAGACCTCCCGGAATACCGACTAAACCTACCACGGTGTTCCTTGAAATAACCGCAATCGGCGGGGCCGAGCGAATCGCTTTCACATGCAATCGCGACCCCGCCGAGGTTTCGGCTCGCCGTATGATACGGCAAGCCACTACACAAATAGGCCTGCCAAAGGTGCCTAAGGGGGCACCACTAATTTTATCCCTACTGTCCCCCTGAGGGAGGAACGGACACACCATACAGAGGCGCGCGTGGGAATACGCGCGCCGCCTCTCGTACCTGGTACTGATCGGATGGCGGGCAGGCCCACGAAGCCCACCGCCCTCAGGTCACAACCTCATAACCTCAAGGAGGCTGGAGGTCATCTCGCGCCCTCCGGCGCCTGGCTTTGCGGTTGGGGAGAGGGTTTACGCACTCCCTCTCCCGCTCCACTGCCTCCATGATGGAGAAATCACTTCCTCACAGAAGGAGGCGACGGCGTTCCATAACCTCTCACTCCGGACCATAGACTGAACTACGGCCGGGAGTGAGAGAGCAACCAATTCGATTGCCGCGATCAATTCACGGCGCTGCGATGCCCAGGCGGGGCAATCCGCCAAAGTGTGCAGCGCCGTGTCCTCAACAACGTCGCGGCAGTCACCGCAGTGGTGACAACCGGGCGTCTCTTGTCAGCCTATACGACACAGGAACCGGCCAAAACAACCATGGCCAGTCATTACCTGTGTCAGCCGGGAAAGTGAGGGTGCCATGCCATCTCTCCAGCCACTTCTCAAAAATGGGTCTTAACGCCACGATTGTGGCGTGCCCGGCACTGGGGTGCACAAGTCGATTCCTCCATTCTTCCACCAGGACCTGGCGGAGCTCAGACCATTCCGCCTCTAGAGCAGGAGGAGCTGGTCCTTCGCCCCGAGCCAGCGCCTCCTGACGCCAACGGTAGAGCGACGCCAGAAGCGCCGCTTCCAGGTCCTAGGGCATCGATCTGGCAAGGAGGCTCGCTGCCTCGAACGAGATCGTGCGGTAGCCTCTAATTAACTTGACGGCCACTGCATATGCTGAGGCGCACGAAGTGCTGAGATATTACGGGCCATCATGTTATCTCCCCAAACTGGGGCCCCATAAAGAGCCATGGATCGCACGACCCGTTCGTAGAGCCTCCAGCAGGAGGTGCCTGGCCCCCAAAGGTTGGGCAGCAGACGCGCGACCACTCTTGCAGCGCCCAGAAAACGGGGGGCCAGTCGACTAAAGTGGGCTACAAAGTCCCATCGGCTGTCGAGCAAGAGACCCAGATACTTAAGGGTTGGCTCGACAGCGATGTGGACCCTTCCGACCATAATGTGGGACCCTTGGGTTGGCCGGTTCCGAGGACCGTGGACGGCGTACGGCCTCGGATTTAGACAGGGCTACCTCGAGGCCCAACCGCCGGATACGATTGACAATTTGTGCGACCCCAGCGGTCGCCAGTATGGCCGCCGCCCGGTGCGACTTACCCCTCGCCGTGTGTCGTCGGCGTAGCAAATGACGCCGACGCCACGGAGGAGGGCACCTCGCAGCACCCAGTCGTAACCGATGTTCCACAGGAGCGGACCCAGAACCGATCCCTGTGGAACACCGCTCGACATCTCTCGCCGACTCCAACCATAGTGACCCGGGTAGATCACTACCCTTTCCGACAAATATGACCCGACATGCGGCGGAGGTAGATCGGCACTTGATGAATTAATATGAGTGCCTCCCTAATACAACTCCAGGGCAAGGTGTTAAAGGCATTTGCGATGTCTAGGGACACCGCGAAGACGACCTCGCCCCGGGACACCGCATCCTCCGCCAGGCTCCTAAGAACATAAATACTGGCTTAAGTGTAGTTTTACAATTGTTAAATTAATAATAAGAATGAAGTTAGTTGATTTTTATACAAAATCTGTGAGATCACCAAATTGATTCTTCAATCAAAGATTTATCTAATAAGCACAATCTTTAAAGGGTATATTAGAGATTTGCTGATCATACTATGTTTTTCTAATAATGCACTGAATATGGTCATCAAAGATGATGCACATTTACCTAGCTGTTATTTTAAGTCCCACGTTCTGTACTTATACTAGAAACAGATAAAGACTTTGTGCTTTGACAATAAAAATCCTGACAGAAAACTCAACAATACTATAAACTAAATACGAGATCCTCATACACAGCAGTCGCATTCACTAACGCTGCACCACAAAGTCAGACAAAAATAATTATATATAGGTATAGAATAACAAATAAATCCCGTAAAGAAATTAATGTACAGAATTATAAACATAGAACAAAGAACCGACTTGTCCATTTTTTTCACCTGAAGTCTGCCTCGAGAACAAAACTATGCGACCCTATAGAGTTGTCGATTTTTTGTCTCACTGCAGTTTAGTCGCAGGCAGAATGGCGACGTTGTCAAGTATTTTGAGAAACTATTTAATGGAGAAAATGTGCAAAAGAGCCAATGGCAAGATTGTCAGTTTGTAGGTTATTTGGCTTAGATATTTTTAAATGCTATTCCGACATATTGTACAATATTGTTTAATAGAGGACCAAGTTCTATTTGTAGATCACCTGTCATCCAAATCCATTCAAAGAACGATATAGAGTAACAAACATCGAATCCTCGAAATATATTTTGTCTTATAATATTATATTCTAGCAGGCTCAATGGACGTAGTCCAGACAGAACAAAAAACATTTATGATCCAGAGACCCCTAAAAATGTCATCAAAATCGGTTCAGCAATTGGAGAAGAGTTTAGTGATACACATTCAAAAAAATTATATATATAGGTATAGGAATACATCCAAAAAATAAATTCCACCCAATTTATATTCATTTAAAAACCGCAATGAAGAAACTTAATATTACTCCAAAAAGCCAAAAACGAGAGGCTAAAATTACAAAAGGCTACCAATAAGAAGTTTCAGTTAGTTTGAATTTTAATAAACTCGTCGCAAGTTGAGTTGGTCGGGTAACTTCTACGAGGTTAAACCCCAAGTATTAAGTCAAGCTAAATTGGCTGCTGCATCGATGGTCTTTTCAAAGTCTCTCGTGTTTCAGAATATGGAATTTTTAATTTTAGTTAGCAACTTGGTGTGTCCTGGGAATCGTTTTTCATTTAAAACTTTTACACACGTTTTGACCTAAATGAAATTAATTTATTCCAGGTGCTTTTTTTAACCGTGTTAAATATTATATAGTTTCAGTTTTAGATATTCCTCAAGAGTTAAATAGAAATGAGTTATATGAGTATTTACAGATTGTTTTATTCCAATTCAAAATGGCGAAAGCCTAGCGTCACTTGGATTTACAACTCAATAGCACCAACCGAAAAGAACTAATAAGACGTCAGATAATAAATTCAGAAATCTCACAAAAAAAAATCACTCTAAATTCAAAACAAATTAAATCAATTCGTTTCGACGAATTGATTTGATTTGATATTGATTTGTCTCTCCAACAATAAAACCCAGGCCTCAGTACTTTACTTACTACATAGCAAAGGATCAATGAGGCAGTCCAGCCCTTTTAATTTTATTTTTGTATAAAATGTCTCAGTCTTTGAATTAACTTTGAATGTCTTATTATATATTTCATCAGGCAGGTTATTTAAGAATAATTAAGTCAAAGCTGAAGTTTGGTAAACACTTTTATTTACTACATGTATCTTGATAACACTGTATGCTATCTAGATATGGTCACCCACCTATGAAAAGATACAGCTAATAAAAATTCAACTACCCTAAATCGTTTCTGATCAATAAGATCGACCAGTGTCTATAAAAACCCAACCAAAACATCAAAGAACAGACACGAAAAACGAATCACAATAACTCAACGAGATTCCTGGTTTATCACAATTTCTTTATGAATTCTGACAATACAGGAACAACAAAAGCGTTCGAGGATAAAGGCAAAAAGGTTTAATAACGTACGTCGGTAATTCTCTCTATTTTTGTCGGTCATAACTTAAGGAGCGAAATAAGGCGCCCGAGTCGAGGCGAGAAACAATAATAAAAATAATAAATCCCCTTCAAACACGACTGACAGACGCGAAACTATTCGCCGGCGATTCTGCTGTAACCACACATAGTGGAAGTGTGGGATAAAATTGTTTTAGCTTTTATAAATGCTAGACCTTGAGACTGTTGAAAGAAACGGTTGGACGATGTGAAATTAAATGGAAGCCAACATAGCTTGTTTAGCGGTCAACATTAGGGCAACGACAACCTTTCTTTTATAATTTTAATTGAATAATAAATCTCTGCAAATAATTACTATATTTTAGTTAGTTTTTGAGAGTGGTATGTTCATAAATAATATGGCGGTGTGATATTTCAGATTTCTCTCAATGTAAATTTATATTACTCTAATACAAGATTAAACAGAAAGATCTAGAAGTATTCATTAATTCAATTAAGTTTAAACCAATTCCATGGCAGTATATAACATATTGTGTTCTTTGTAAAACTAAAAATATTTGCTAGACCTTTTCTTTAAACTATATTAAAACTCATACTCAAGTAACAACAATTAAACCATAAATTTATATAGCCAAGTCTATAATTACATATATGGTGTTGTTACAAAAATAATGAAACCATTAAGAAATTAAAAAGTTTAATCTCTTAAAAAATATCTCAAAATTAATGCTGTCAATTTCAAAGATAGGGTAATAATGTAAATAAGCAATGCATGAACATATTTAAGATTATATGATACTTAAAGAGACACTAAAGTCCTATTACTTTTTGGATACAGATTGAACAGAAATTTGTCTTAATTTAATCAGATATTTCATTGTAAAAAACGCCCTAGTATTTATAGATACAGATACATATATAGATGCAACTAACACTAGCTACAATATTATAGACCAACGCAATACATGTCCTTCAAAATTAACATTATTGTAAATTAATATTCTTACTATATTTTCCTGGCAATACTGACCACTTAAATCCAATTTCCATCAAAGCCCAACTCCTTGATTCAATCGTGAAAATAAAACAACTTTCTTCACTCCTTCGCCGTTGTAAAATAAAAAGGGAATGCGGAAAAATATCCCAGGCACGCCATGTTTCTTTTATAACGCAAAGGAAGCAAGATAGCACTTAATTTGCGCAATAAAACAGAAATCTCGCAAATTCATTAAGCTTTTAACAAAACGACCCATAATTATAGGGTCGTTTCACCATTATTAATAACTCATAAAACAATACGAGAAGAAAATAAATTGTTAAGACTTTCCTAGTGAAAATTCTTGGCAGTGGGCCTAATAGGAATGTTCCGATTCACGCTGGGTTTTCTGTAAAACATTTTAACAATTATGTTGTCGACTAATCGTGTGTAAGTAATTGATTACTAAATAGTTTTTTGTTTATTTATTTAATTTTTTTTCTTGTCTTCTGCTAAGTGGTGACTTTGGAATGGGTGTTATATATGATCATCGGAAATGAATGCATAGTGAGAGGTTATTCAATATGAGGTTGTTTGGCATACTGTTGTAATGAAATGACTTAATTCGTTAAGTTGAATGGTCTATTCATCTACAATAGATTGCATGTTTAGATATCAAGAATGAAATATAGTGCAATCTTCAAGATTTGACATTGCTCCACTCGTAAGTAAACATTTCACACAATTATTTTGTCTGACTCATAAATCAAAATATAGGAGACCATTTCGGCATTTGTCCTGTATAGTTGTTACAACGTTGTACAAACGCAAATTTAAAGTATTAAAACAGTTTTAAATAATTATATTTAATATTAGCATATTAAAACTATAAGCTCGATAGTTTGTAAAAATGTTTGGGTATTTGTTACTTAATTCTGTGTAAACCGTTGATCGGATTTGGATTATATTATACATACAGATATATTATTATCTTAATAAATACTAAAGGCAAGAGATCTGGTAAATTTGGATTCTATTAATAAAATGACGCATCCAAATTAATATAATAAACCATCGTATATAGCTCACCATGGTCACCCTATCGAAATCCCGTCACCACCAGCGACTCGGTGCGAATCCAAACGAAAATGCGAGAAAATTTTATTTTACATGCGAAAATGGAGAAATACGCCTTCAAGAAGCCAACAGTGAGAAAAATCGTGGAACAATTGGAGTGGAGTGTTTCCGCGACGAGAATGACAGCTTTCCAATTCAATAGAATGGGAGTTTGATTCTGTTCTTGGCGGGGGAGTTATAGGAATTTATAATTTGAAATGGTTATTATTCTTGCCGGGGACATAGACGAAATCACAAACATATTTTCGTTATTATTTTAATTTTTTTCGGGCAACTTGCATGTCAAAACAAATTAAATTCATAAATTAAGTTTTATGTACAAAAATATATATTAAATTATTTAGTGTTGTATGTGTGCTTATTTTGATATTATTTATACTTACTAAAATAAATATAAATTTTTTGGTATTTTGTTTGTGCAAAATAAAGTTTTGTTTCTTTTTTCTGTTAATATGATTTATATACATGTATATAGGTTGAATGCACCATGATGAATAATAATTATGTTTCTAAATAAAACTCCACTATAGCCTCAATATAACGACACGGAGGAGCATAATTAGAAGATACTGCTTTAAGCCGATACGTCCTTACTTCCTATGCATATCTCAAACAATGATTTTGAAATAAAAAAGAAGGCGAAGAATACGAGGAATTTCTTTCTTTAAATCTTAAAATCCAGAAATAAAACCATATCTCTAGTTTAAGAGATATCAGGAGAAGAGAAAACAGAAGAGTCGCGGGAAACGCTCTGCGTGGTAAACGTTGGGGGAGGCTTATGTCCAGTAGTGGACGTCTTTCAACTGAGATGAAGATGATGATGAAAAATATACTATTACATAAGAATGGTAGATTGTTTCCATAAAGACAATGGCTGGCCATCAGCATAACTATATAGACTTACGAATATAACCCCAAACGCGTTGGCAGAAGTGTATGATAGGCGAGTCCATTGTCGTAGCATCGAACATTGTTTTAGCCTCCGCTGAATTTGATAAGAGGGCTATTAATAACTATTTATCGTGGCAATCGGATCAAACACCATATACGCAACAGCAGTCGTATTAACTATGTAGTTCTGCACCACTGCGGCATACTATACTGGATAACCGTCACAGAAATCACTTTCAACGAAATACCAAGTATATAAGAATATGTTCACAATACTGTTATTTTTCCTTAGTCAACTGTGACATTTCTTTATACTTCATATTCAACAAGGAAGCAGAGCATATGCTTCAAATAAATATCAAGTCAGTTTTTCATGTATATTTTGGGTGTAACATTTGTCAACATCAAGCGGTCGAGGAAAATGCCATGAGAAACCCACTGAAATGATAAATTCTGGGGGTGTAATCCTTGGAAACAATAGTATCACCTGTCATATAAGTGGTCCCATGTCTTGTTTCTATTCTTCATTAACATTTACTAGTGCATATTTTTTGTTAAATACTTTATCACGAAAAATATGCCTTAGATATATTTTTGCTTAATAAATTTTAGTAGGTATTTAGAATACAACTTCTGCAGTCATTTTGTATACAATATCCATAGGATACTTAATTTTAATGTAGGCATTGATTGTGATAGATAATCTATACATTGAATGTGAAGAAAATACGTTGCACCTTTTTTAAGAATATTGCGGCATAGAGGAGTTTGCAATTTAGCATAATTGAAGTTAAAATAAACAAGGAGATCAAAAATCTTTATTATTTTAAAATTAATATTTGTCGTCGCATTTCAGTTTTTGAGGCAATCATAAATAAATTAATAAATAATTGGGTTAAAGACGATATCTTCAACGCTTTTGGTTATAATTAATTTAATCATTTGAATTCATATATAAATCAATATAGAAATCAATCTAATTCTTCAAAACTAGTATTTCAAGAACTGGTCTTTTGCAGAATATGTTCTGAATTAGGTATTTGACGAACTGTTTTTTATTCAATCAGTCAGGATTTTATTTTTCGAATTATACATTTGTATACTGATCAAATATAGAATTGATATAAATATATCACAACGACATTAAAGCACAATGATCCAACAAAAGCTTAAATTATACCCGGAAATCTTTAAATCAATAGTCTTAGTATATCTGACACAGAACCAGAACAACGGAATGAAATTTTTACGTTTGACAAACACGAAAAAGGATGGGCAAATCGTCAAGAAATATGTGCCTGAAATAAATTTCAATACCGTATTAATAAACGACACAATACATTTCAATTTAGATTTCTGTCACGTGTATCCAGAAAAATATTATGTAGGCGAAGTCCCTGAGTATAGAGACAGATCTAAATAAGACTGAAGTAATTAATTATAGGAGAACGTGATCATGAAAACAGCATACACATAAAATTAGTCTCTTCCTGATATTTTGAGCCTGATATTTTAATTAATGCGCTAGTTTCCATTAGACATTTTTAATGTCTGTCTGAATAAAAAATAGCTGCATCATATAGTAACTTATTAAATATATTACATAGGTTAAACTTGTACGTATGAATGGTATACTTTTACAGATTCATGTCATTAATATAGAATAATCGATCAAGCAATTAAATTAAATAAAAAAGAATAGTTGTATATTTGTTGTTTTACACTTCTCCACAATCCTTATAAAATGGTTTTTATGTTATTGTGAGTCACATAATATGTAGAGAACAACTCGAAAATTAGAATGTTTCAAAAGTCTTTCGTATTTAAAACGATAAAGAACGACTATCATAAAGCATTCGTATATACGAAAGTCGCCGCAATAGTCAAATTGGCAAATAGTTCTAGCCAAGAAAAGCACAGTGACTCGAAAAGATTCTACCGAAAATATTTTCTAAAAAGTTAAAAGACCTGTGGAACTAGTTCCGTGTGGAAATCGGCTCGGCTTGCACAACCGCATCGATTTAAGCCCGTATCATCCAAACGGGAGTCCCGGCTTTTATAACCCTTATTTCCGATAATACTTATTGAAAAAGTAAGCTAAATACAGCTCTTTGCATTATGTAGTAGATTATGTGGTGAACAAAATAAAGTACATTGGATTGAATTGCTCTCATTTAGTCTTTGATATTAAAGTGAACTGGTATTTTTATAAACTAATGAGTCATTGAATAAGCAAAATGGTTTATTGCCTATACAATATTCAAATATAAGGGTTACTCTTCAATTTAATCGTATTCGATAAGCAAGCTTAATTATTATTACTAAAGCAATAAATTTGCACACTACTCTATGATAAGTATGATATAATTTATGTTGCTTATAGGTATCTCAAAACCGATTAATCTATAAAACATTAAATCAAAGTATAGAAGAAAATACAACATTTTATAATTCTTATATTTTATTTTATAAATTAAAAAGGTTAATTATTTACGATGATTTCACTAAGAATAATAAGCATACAAATATTTTATTTATCAAATTATTCACTCATATATATTGTGATAAATATTTGATTTTAAAACATCTAGCTTGATTGCCAAATTATGTATTCATGACAACCACAAAAACTTTTTATATATTCAGTAGTGCATAGCCTCCTGTTTTATTCATCTTTTACAACACAAACCACATAATTTCGGCAAGATAACTAAAATATCATATTCAAACATCGTAAAATGAAGCTTATAGCTTTCCACTCTTTTAACCATAATACCCAAACTGGACGAATTAAACACCGGCCGTATACTCCACTCCGGCTACAAATTAAATCTAATCAAAAAACATCCATCTCTTTTTATGGTCGTCGTAAAAGTGCAAAATCCGAGCCATCGAATCTAAGCGTCATAAAACGGCGGTCGCAATCCGCTGATACGGGATTAGGAGTTGCAGCGAAGGTAGAGGGCTTTAACCGAGCATCGAAGTAAGGCCTTTTTAATCCAGCAAAATTATATCGGATAATTGTATTACTGTATTTATAAAAGATTAACTTTGGTGTTTTATTAGCGTGCTTCGATTTAAATATAATAAATTAAGTTTCAATCACGGAAAACGTTTCACGTTACTACAAAGATAAATGATATTACACAGCTATAACTATGTACAGCGTGCATTATATTTAATATAAAATTAACGTATTTTATATTAAATATAATGCACGCTGCATTATTTAAGTAGAAAACTGGAGTAATAGATATAAACTCACAGGAAACAGTCTAGGAAGAAACCAATATATACAAGGTGGATGTCAAAGTAAACACTAAAGTGAAACTACAAAACGGCTACAATAAGGACACCCTCTTTCGAAATCCCGACATCTAATACAACAACTAAAAGATTCTTGAACCCTGATCTGTAAAACCTCCACCATTGGACATTCTAATATCGGCCAGAAGACGTTACGACACGGATAGCCCGGTTAAATACCGTAGGTGCCCGGCTTTTCAGGGGTGCACGGTTATCCGTAAGAGGAATTCTTGTTTCGAAATTTAAATTCAGCAGTCTGGTTTAGAATTTGGCTTGAACGGAATTGGTTATAGGTGTTCAGCATAGCATGGTAAGTATGTATCTATATACCTACATTGCGCTGTAGATGATAATATTAACAAATATGATGGTTTTTAAAGTAATACAATTTTAATGTTGATAATTCAAATATAATTTTAAATATTTTTGGTATCAAACTTGAAAAATAAAAGAGGAATAATGAAATGATGATGCAGATTTTGTTAGATGAATATGCTAAATAAAAACCTTTATTGCGCTTTGATTATAATAAAATTAGACAAATGTAACGGAACTGTTGTAAATTATAGAAACGAAATTAATTAAACAGGGTGCAACAATATAGTTTTGTATCTATACTAATAGCAATCCTTGTATCTGGTATTCTAAATAATTTTGCCTTAGTTTCAATAGTCATAACATTATCAATGTCAAACTAAATAACTGCAACCAAAACAAATACTCTCTTTAGCTATAAACCAAGTCTCGATAAATCTATCATAGCATTGGAATTGAATTGAACTAACAATATATCTAACCTCCCATCCCTAAGACGCTTCGTCCAAACTCAGGGTGGGAAAATTGAACTGTTGTTTTCCAAATGTATTAGTACATTTATTCGCGCAGAATGCAACCCGCTTCGATACCGTACGATAATATTTTAACTTTATCTCGAATACTGTAACGAGAATTCTTCTGGTGTTACAGAGTAAAAATGTTTGATGCGCAGTAAAATAATTAGATTTTCATTTTTGCTTACAGGAAATGGAAGAACTAAGCCACAAGGCTTAATAAATTCCTAGTTCTATAATCAGTTTACCATAATATAAGTAAAATATATGTAATTTACAACTTAGGAATCAATATGAACGTATATGATGACATGTAAATCGAAAACAAATTACGACGAAAATATATAAAAATATATAATATAATATTACATAAAAAATATATGGTGACAATAATGCAACCCTTTCGTAGACGCTGATGGAACAATATCAGTTCTTGCTGCATAAAAGCAGCAGATCTATTTAATAAACGACATAAGAAGAATCTTCATATATTTCACTTTATTCCTACATAAATAAACAGAAAACGTCAACATGTTCAACCTTAACAAAACTTCACATATGGTCAACTATCATACAGATATGATATATAAAGACGATCACTTAAAGTTGCGCTAAGGCGTTAAATCTTAGTGAGCAAAAAGGGCTGACTTGTCAAGATCAACAAAGACTAGCTAAACTCTAAAGCTACAGAAAATCAATTGACATACTGCTATATTTTATACACTGTGTCCTCACAAAGGACGATGCAAAAGCGACACGGCATGTTTATATCCGAGGGGAAACGCAAAAAGTGCAGCGCTCTGGCTGCCTCTTTAACATAATAATAGATTTCGGCTTGCTGCAATTTATTTCTAACTAGCTCCGCTTGCCGACTCGTGAACATCCTGTACATGTATAATGAATATTTTGGCGACTATTGATTTAAAACGTGTTGTTTTCGTTTTAAGGTGTTAGTTCGTTTTATTTTTGTAATTTTGGTTGATTTAAGCTTTATGGTTGATGAATCAGTGCTATATGATATTGGTGTATTTTATTATTTATATAAAATCAATTATATTAAATTTATTATAATTGTTTTTTCAGCAGGTTTAATTTAATCAGTCTGCGCTGTCTCGAAACTGAGTCGATTAATAATGATATATGAACTACTTCTTTTTTAAACAAATATTAATATATAAGTTTCCAGTGGCAATTTTCGACGAATCACAAATTAATTAAAAACTTGTTGTGAATTATTTTCCTCAGATGACTAAGGAAATTTATCATTTTTATTGGGCTCATTTGATTTGAACGGTCAACTACTAAATTAAATATATAATAATGTCAGTATCACAGGTGGCTTTATTAATATTAAAACACTTGAATGGACAAAACTGTATATAATTATGGAGGTCAGACAAACTTTAGAGTAAAAAAAAAATATTGCACCGACATTATAGTAGAAATCAAGATGTTATGAAAAAAAAAATTGGGTATGGCTTTAAAGGTATATTTAAAAAAATAGAGTTAGTTTTATATAGAAATTGGAATATTGCATGATATAATTTTAGATCTGGCCGTCTTAACAAAATTAGTAATAACTTATTTATATTTATTTAGGAACAGCCTTATAAAATCTATGGTTTCCATTTTCATTACAGTTATAATGATTATATTACTTATAATGAAAATGGAAGCCATTAGATTATTAATTATATGGTTGTTAATTATAATTTGATAACGTAAGTAGGTTAAAAATATATGAAAAGGTGGCAAGAAAAGCATAATATAAAAGTATTTTTGTGGCATATGAAAACAGTTTCATGACAATTTGCTAAAAGTACACATTGGTGCTCTAACTCACTGATAATATTCAGTTATTCGAATAAATCGCTTTAAAAAGTATAACTGTACACTAAAGCGATTACTTATCAAATGAAAAACGAATATTAACTAAAGTAACGAACGAATAAAACGAACGAAATTGAATGATCAGCCATTCGATATGATTCTTTTATCGAATACTATTGATGAATTTCCATATAAAAACGGTGATCATACCGTGATTTAAAATAATACTTACAAACGAATTAGTCCTAGAACCTAATCGAACCTAGTGAAATTGATTGCTATTTTATTTTATAATAAATTTTAAATAACCTTTTATTATAGTCGGTAACAAATAGCTACACAAATTTTCTGACATCTATCGCGACGATAACTTTTTAAATTCGATAAACAAGAGTTTATTTGTTTTCGGCCTGCTTTCAGTGAAATCGCATTTAAACTTTTTGCTTTTATTGCTTGTATAATATAATTTATATTTATACCTCAAACAGTTTGAATGAACGGATGGCCGTAGCCGTCGCCTCGCCATCTATTGCGCCGAGTGTTGTGGGTTTGATTTCCACACGGAATAAACATTTGTGTGATCCTCAAATAGTTGTTCTGAGTCTGGGTTCCTGGTTCCTTGTGTCAGTTGTTTGAATAATTTATTTCTAGTGTGGGAGCTACCTTGAAAATATAATGTCTTGGTTATTAGTCTAATAAGTTTCAATATCAATTTAGCCTCAAAAACCGTAATAAGGTGTCGGAATAAAATTCGCATTTATATTATTAATATAACATATTTAAATATAGAGTATAGTAATAACCAATGCGATTATGTAATTAAAATATTAAACATAATGAATTCAGCTTTATTTTAACTTGAAGTGCAAGTAATCCTTTTGTTGTAAAGAATCTGTTACCAATAATATAAAATCCGAGCTTTTCTCACAATTCAAAAAGTAATTGACAATATTGAAATATACCTACAATATGAACGAGCAGAAACTTCTTACGAAACAACGTTAGAAATATTATTATTAAACTGAAAACCGAGCTACAAGGAAACCCACTTCAAATCCGTTGAAGACCTCCCCAAAACAGAACAAGGTAGTCCCATTACAAACTCGAATCTTGCTAAGCCTTACGCAACGTGAAATATGTAAAAAATAATGAGAATGCCGCACTCCTTAACGAAATCAACGTGCAAAACATTTTATCATTATTTAGACCAAGTGTTAAACTTATTACTTCAAGAGTTCGCAATTTGAGACTAAATTTAAGGCAAGCGAAATTGGAACCTAAAATTAGAACATTAGAAGTGAATTTGTCAGCAAAGAAGCGATGTGCAATCTCAGTCTTATGGTTCTGTGTTTCAAGAAAAAGTTTGTCAATCCCTATGAGGTATATAAACCGGATAATAAAGACGTAAGTAGGTTGCAACTTAATTTGGCAACTCAAACTTTGATCTTTGAAATAGGTGTTTGTTTAAAAAAGCGTATAAATAAGCATGAGCCATTTCGTTGAGGTTCTGTACCTGCGGTTTGTTTGTGAATAAACCTATTTGAAGAAAGGGTTCGTTTTATCTTACTTATTTAATAAATATTAAAGATTGTAAGGAATTTTCCATGATTATATTTTATCTTATGTACATCATTATACAGATTTGGGCAACACATGGCACACATCTCGATCATGTGGAGACACAACAGACCCGATTAGTATATAGAATTAGAAAATTTTCGCGAGCAAAGCAGCGGGCAGAATCTAGTTAATTAATATTTCTACGTCACATCTAAAACTAAAGATCCAAAAGATCTGCCAAGTAGGAAAGTACGTATTAATTTGCCATGATTTTTTTCAGAAACAATGCCTTTAGTTCTTAAAGCTTTTATGTAATTTGGGATAATTAATATAAATAGATTTTTACGCTAATCGAGAGGTTACATAGAGTTATAGTATCACACCGGGATAACAACAGTATACCGGCCAAGATACGACGAACTTATTATTGGCAGTTGATATCTAATTTATTTGTATCTAAAATGTATCTAAAAGGTTTTTCAATATTAACCTCTAGACTTTGACTAACGGTTTGAACTAAAGCGGCCCGCTGGCGGCTAGACAAAATTGTTTTTCAACAATTGCCAGATTATAAAGTATGTAATAGTTACTGACATATAATATTTGTAAACCAAAGATATAAATATATACTACAACATGCTTAAGACGACAAAAACATGTTGTCGACATAATCATCCCTCTTGTAATATTATTAAGATATTTATTTAAATATTTAGCCATAACCTTAAAATGTCTTAAAATTACACCAGCTCATGCAAAATTAATAGGCAAATACATAAACAACAGTACGTACTAATTTCCAGCTTAAAAGTTTAAAACACCATAAAAAGGGGGGACGGAAATAACTAAACAGTTTTACTACTTAAACTTCCAAACAAGGGTTCCCTTGAATACCTCCAGGAACCCAACTGTAAAAAATAGGTGATGGCGCTCTAGTGGAACCCCGAGTTTCTCATTTAAAATGGCCGTAAACCGTCGAGAAAATGTTTTGACACCGTTCCTAATATACATTTAGGGAGTGTACAGACTTGATAAGGTAACTCGGCTCGTAAAAGCCAGCGAATCAAGTCGGAGCGATAACGTCGGGTACCTCCTTATCCGACCCTGAAGGAAACCTTGTTCCTCTTCTGGTTATTCGAGAAGTGATGAATGGTGTTTTGGATTGATTAGATTTTTAACTGCATTCTAAGTTTGGGCAATTTTGGATGCATGTGGTTTGGTCCAAGTTAGTAGAATTATCAGATTATGAAAATTGGAATTAAACACTTTAAACGGATTTTGTCGCGTTGTTTATTTTACTTTAAACACTGTTATTACACAATTTTGAAAACTCTAACACTACTATTATTGAATTTTACTACCATTTAAGCTATATATTTTTTCTAATTAAAACTATTTATATTTAAGTTTATAGTGTCCAATGTATAACATTCGCGTAAACATAAGACAATATTAGATTATGAAGATGTTTATATTAGAAAATATATAGAGATATTTAAAAGTTTTGGATAATGAAATACATAATTTGAGAAATTCGGTATGGATCAGATAACACTTTAAGGTAATAACGTCTGCCGGTTTGTTAGGTCACCAACTAGATGCTATCAACAAGTAATAAGGTGATTTTAATAAGCTGATTAAGGCATATGGTAAGCGTTTACCTTACCGTAAAGACGCCTGCTACTTCAGAAGTATTTTTCAAAAAGCCCGTTGGATGACAGCTATTAACAACCATTTTTACCTATACGTTACTCATATGGTGCCTTCTTAAAGAGTACTGGGGTATTCTAGCGCAACTGATGGAGATTGTACGCTGTGTTAGTAATATCACTAGAACACAACATAAGATAAATTGGATCCAATCTTTTATTATCAACAAAAATCAAGCTGCATTTAAATATACTGCCTCGATGGCGTATTGAATGCAACTACTGTATCTACATGAGGTATCTAATAATAATGTTCTCCAGACCGAATTTCGGTTACAGCGGCCAATCTTATCAGGGACTGGCCAGGAGGAGGATTATATATTATAGTGCACAAGTATGTGCGCAAACATAAATGCATTATCTGTTCCCTCATGATCCGATGGGACGGATAATCCGACACGATCGAAGAGAGATCAGGCACAGGACAGACGGCTTTACGTGCTTTCCGCGGCACGGGGGTGTCTAACACAGCCAATTTCTTAAATCCGGGCTCGTATTGAGATTTCTTAACTGAAAAACCCAATACGTTTATATTGGCCCGACCCGATTCGAACCCGAGACCTCATGTACAGCAGTCGTATTCACTACCGCTGCGTCACGGAGGCAGTTATGAGGTATCTAATTCTATACTAGAGTTGCGCTGATATATCAGTCAACAAACTGTGCCTTCTATTACGGCAGACCTTAACACATAGCTGGCGAAATGTTGGTATAATACACTTCTTCGGAGATATGGGCGTGAGGTTATTTTTGTTTTTTCAGTGTGAGAAGCATTATTAATTGTTTTTTGTAACCTGTTCCAATTAAGACATTCGATACTTAGCAATATTATAGTGATGGTGTGATCACTTAAACGTCTACACCAATGATGGTGATAGATAATAAAATGTGGCTTTAATTTGTCGTCAAAAAAAGAATAAAAAACATGTCTCGTTCTTCAATCAAGTTGTTCATAAATTCGTAAATTACTTAGTCGTTAATACTTAATCAATTACAAATAATAATAATAATATTCAACCACATACACACAACACCATCTAGCCCAAACTAAGCAGAGCTTGTACTATGGGTACTAGACGATGGATAAACATACATATATACTTTTTTTTTGTAAATACATACATATTATACATAGAAACACCCAGACCAAGACAAACATCCATGTTCATGCACACAAATGTTTGACTTGTGCGGGAATCGAACCCGCGACCTCAGGCGTGGCAGTCGGTCACACTAACCACTACGCCATCGAGGCCGACATAATATATATATTTATATTTTGTCGAGATCTCTTCCTTCATATTGAAAAAGAAAAAGCTTTTCACGCACTAGTGATCATTCCTGTATCGCGAGGGACTTTACAAACATTTAAACAACAGACATAAGGACCATCCAGATTCGAAACAACCATTTCTCGACCACACAATTTTTTGTCCCGTGTGGGATTTGAACTCACAGCACTTTGCGCAGTGGTAGCAGCGAGGCGCTCATAGCTAGTTGCACTCACTGATCGGTAAACAATTAGCGAGGTTAAGCAACGGTGGTTGCGATCAGTCTATAGATGGGTGACCGCTTAGTGGTATTTCATCTGAGCGTCTCCGTGCTTTGGAGGGCACGTAAAATGTCGGTCTTGGTTGTTGTCAAATTGACAGCAGTCGTTAAGCCATGTCAGAGGCCTACGGGCGGCTTGAACAACTCTTGACATCAGGTTGGCCACTAACCACACGAAAAAGAAGAAAGAAAGAAGTGAGACGACCTCTAAAACTATTACAGCACTGTCACGCGTGTCATTTGTTTGCCATCCCTGCTCTACATATACATATTTTCAAGAACATTTATATTATCCTTTACCAGCTGCCGTCTATAAGTATACCACCGTCCTAAAATCCTCGATGCGTTCGTCATTTCCCCAGAGTTTTTTAAGAGCCCAGCCAGAAACGTCAAGCTAATCAAGTACTGCCCTAACACCGAAGAAAATGTTTTTAATTAAACTTCATTGCGCAATACTTTCGTCTGTTAAGAATTTTATCATCGCATCTGTAATGAGGTCGGTGTGTGAAGGGAAAATTTGCGTCAGTTTAGTTTTGATTAAAATGTGTGTGATTTTAAGTGGCCTCAGAATAACGCTTTCCTTTACTGCTTTTATACTCAATCATCATCAAGCATATATTTTTCAGTATTATAGCTAAGGTCCGTAATACTAATTATATTTAAAATCACCCAGAAAGTATAAAGCTCTGTGAATTCATATAAAAATCGTAACTATCCTCACTAATATTATAAATACGAAAGTGAGTTTGTTTGTTTGTTTGTTACACTTTCATGCCTTAACTACTTAACCGAACATCATGAAATGTCACATACACGTTGTCAAGGGTACAGAAAAGTACCTATCATCTAGAAAATAAGTACTGTTCCAGAAATATTTATTGAGAAAATCTACAGCAACGCGAGTGAAGCCGCGGGCACAATCTAGTCGCCAATATTTCAATCTACAGTTTAACATTTTGCTGTGGTATATCATATATCTGTAACTATTCATATCCAATAAATGTAACAATTCCACAGCAATGATTATGATAAAGGAAACTATAATAATACAGCAATTCTAAAAAGGTTATTATTTCGAAAGCAATTGTATTAGAGTGGTGTAGCAACTGCAAAATCGTAGAGAACCGTGTGAGCTCGCCCCAAAATCTATTTTACAAATGAATAAACAAAATAACCATCGCTTCCCTTTTAAGAAAATTACTTAGAAATATGACTTATACACAGCATGTTTGATTTTTGACACACTCAGAAGCAACTCAGATCAAAGTCCAAAGTCAAATATCTTTAATTCCATAAAAATGTATAAACAATTCTTGGACACGTCAATATACTGATATTATATTAATATTATACTAATTCAAATATACAATAAAAATTTGCATTGAAAAATGCCTGTTCGAGGAGTAGGGTTTACATGAGAAGAAGCAGGCAAGAAGCTAATATACATATTGATATGTAAAAAATGAAATATAAGTCACATAAACTCATATTTACAATTAACATAATGATATGATTAGAAATAGCCTGTGAGTGAAAGCAACTCAATCCTAAGCATTTTTATCTTCTATATATTCTGTGACTGAGTAATTTCCATTTTACAGCTGTTTTAATTTATTAAAACTTAAATTTAGGATCTTTTTATTTTTCTGTAATTAATTGTTACCGCCTGCTATCAGAGAAATTTAGATGAATATTAGTGTTTAATTTTTTAAGTGGCTAGATCGATTTAAGGATGCTATCAGTTCCAATTTCTATAGGTATAGGCAGAAATAACAAGGTTTTACACTCGCTGTGTTTCTAAAATATTTAGCTTGCTTTATTTATGTATATAGGTATTAAAACATCATAATTATATACAATGTGTATTGGTAGATTTAGTAGGCATAGGTAGTCTCTGCCAGTCTGCTATGGGTGATGCAGATATAAAATATAGAAGGTGCATGAAATGTAGTACTACCAATTTAGAGGAAGAGTGAATATTATTATTAATCTCATCACATTTATCATACTTATTAGATGGGCACTATGAGTTGGATTTGGTTCCTAAAAGAAAAGAATAAGTCTCAGGCGGCTAAGCTTGATGTTTCTATTCGCTGTTCTCTTAAATTTTTGTCTTTTTTAGTTTTTAAGTCAATCTATTGTGGTTCCTGATTTTAAAATGAGCAAACGATCTTACTATACATTTCTACATTACTATGTATTAGTCAAGCTAAATGTTTTTATATTAACGAGAATGTTAGCTAATTGCTAATATCCTTCATATTACACATGGCCACACCTTTCCAGTACGCTTATTAAGTATACAATAAATATTAAAACACGGGCGTAAAAATATAAAATGATATATATTAATAATATGACAAAAAAACGTAGACAAAAAAATTATATGTGTTATGTTTATTCTTCGCATTAACTTTTAAATCCAGCGCAAGCTTCACAGACTTGCGTGCAAATGAACTTTAATGCTATGCAAATCACGCTTTTAAAATAGATATGCAAAACTTCCTTATGTATTAAAATTAAAAAAATATGGTAAACATGTCCATTAAAGTATAATAAGAGCAAAATGTGTATTATTATGAGGAATTATTATTACATTAATTTAAATAGCTCGGGGCAAACGGCTGTGAATGCGTAAATGAGGTTTAGCGACGTTGTATTTAGTAGTTCTATAGATGGGTGATCAAAGCAATAAAATGAAATAGACTGACAACTATAAATCTCCGAAAGGGTAGGCAGCGAAATTGGTAGTACAGCACGTTTCTTTCTATTTCGTTTAAATTTTTCATAATTGCCTATTGCTACCTACCGATCATAGTGATCACACTGCTACAAAAAATTCCTGACCCAGGAATCGAACTTGGAACCTTTTAATCGTTCAACGCAAACATATACGCGACAATTAACGAGCCGGTCTTCAGTAAGCAGATTGCCGAAAATGAAATAGTGTTTTTTCATGCTTAGGATATCGCAATCTTAATTCATTGCGACACTAGAATGAACTGACGCCTAAAGCAAGCACTTGATTTTTGAAAATACGCGTATGGGTATCAACTTGCTCTAGTTGATACGCATAAAAGACAGTAACAATATGGTGACCTGTCTTCTTCATTAAAGGTCTTGTACCTATTTCGTTATCAAATATCATAGCTACAGAATGGATTTACAAAGGATATAAGAATATCTACAACGAATAACTTTTGAATGGATAATGTTTTAATAATATGCTTTTTATGGGCACTTGAGTGGCTTTACTGAGAAGTTGCTAATTATTGTGAAAACAACTACTCTTTTAAATTAGTACTGATTTTCTTGACTTTTAATATTTATTGGCAGTTATGTCAAATTGGGTAGCTTTTTGTTATCGTAGTTTCAATGTCTGCAAAGTGCCGCACAGTGAAGATAGAAAGATATCATAATAGTGTGGGGTTACACTATTATGATATCTTTTTCAGTTTCTTTCTGTTATCCAAATACTATATGTGTGTTATAACGATATTTTTTAGTATAATCTATAAACATTTAGATGAATATTGAATGCAGGATACGTCTACTTGGGAGGTCTCACTTATCTATACTAATATTATAAAGCTGAAGAGTTTGTTTGTTTGTTTGCTTGAACGCGCTAATCTCAGGAACTACTGGTTCGAATTGAAAATTATTTTAGTGTTGGTTAGCCCATTTATCGAGGAAGACTATAAGCTATATAACATCACGCTACAACCAATAGGAGAGGAGCAGCAACGAAAAATGTTGTAAAAACGGGGAAAATTGTCTTATATGAAGCAGACAAAGTTGCGCGGGTCAGCTAGTATGATATAAAGATAGACATAACATTATTTTACAAATCAGGTTAGCTACTTTTGACTACTGAATTACGGATGGATGACCTTTTGATCTTATTATTGTAGGTACCATATAAACTGCTTTTAGACATATTACGCTTTGGTTGCCAAAAACGATAGCGGCAATTGCCTTTGTGAAATTAAAGAAATAAAACAAAAACAGCCTGTACATAAAATAAGGCCGTCGTCACACTGCGAGGGCGCCGCGTAACGCGCCATCAAACACCGCGGGGCAACCATTGTTCTAAACTCGATCGAAAGTTATCCGCCTAAGTGATTCCGTTTTAATTCCGTTATGGTATGCGTGTATGACCCACTATTTTGTAACCTACTCTTCTTATCGTAAAATACGTAGATAGGTTATAAAAAAATATAGGGGCCGATCGAACGATTGCTGGCGTTAAGCAACGATACTACGGTTAGTATATCGATGGATAATCTCTCAGAAAATAGCCTCACAGTCTGCCGTACTACAGAGCGTATAAAGTCATTGGGTACGCCTGTCATGGTTATCTACGACAGTTGATACGGGTCAGTATCCTCAAATACACTGACCCTCGGTGTAGTCTAAGAATATTATTATCTTTGCCTGCAGAGATCAGAATGATAGTCGCTTTGTGGAAGTTTTCTACGTTACACATAATATACCCAATAAAGGCAAAATTATTTATCGTCACGCTTATCGGGATTGGACACAAAAGTATTATAACGTTTTATGTGCTATAGCTGTACAGTCATATATGATAGGAGAACCCATTAAACGGGCCTATATTTATTGATTATTATTGCATTGAAGCCTATTGAGAAAATATAATATTTATATCCGGTTCTGTTTATATTCCTACTACACTTTAAAACATTGACATTAGCACCTTAGATCTCGCAACCATGCATACTGAAAAACAATCGAATCTTAGAAGTATAAATTAAAATAGTTTAAATTGTTCACAAATTGTTCAATAAATAAGTATCTATTTTAAAAATAAACAAGAACATGTGCATCTTAATATTGAGTCATTCATTTCTGAGATTACACCCTACGTACAAACGAATTGGGATGCACTAGAGCTGCATCAATTGTACGTAAAGATTTGAAACAGCGGTGGTTTAACAATAAAACAAACGTTTAACTATGAGTTAAAAGTTTATAACATACAATGTTCTCACCACTTGAGAAAACTGGCAGGCACGTGTTAAGTAATCCATATAACAAAATGGTGTGGTCACTTTGGAGGTCGGCATTTATATTTGATTAATATTCTCGCTTTCTCATCCGACGTCCTCTCATTACTGAAAATCGTGGTCATTATAAATTGATGATCGCATATTTGCGGCCCAAATTCTGCTGGGCGTTGATAGCAACCATGGACAAGAGGTCCATGGTTGCTATCAACGCCCAGCAGAATTTGATAAAAAAAATATATATTTGGTTGATAAGCTATTTATTTCATGTTGTATGTGAATAAAATGGAAATGTCTTTCTGATGTATTACAACGCCCTTTGTTAAGCTCAGATAGGTATTGCAGCAAGAACATAAACAATCAATGTATAAGTTTGCTTGTTGATCTGTCTGAATAGGCTGATCGATGTGGAAGAATCAATAGTTAGAAAACTGTACAAAAATCAATATAAGAAATGATTAGGTATAGCCACAATTTTTTTATAAATTATCCAGCCTTTCTTCATCGTACGTAGATATAAGTTAAGTAGTAAAGTTACAATGGTAAAATATGATATTAATAATAGTAATAATATGTAAGTACTACAGAAATTTTATTTATAATAAAACTAAGATTAAAAATAATAATAACTATTCATTCAAGTAACAAAGTTACACTCGTTGATATTACATCTTGCAACTACTCAGTTAGATGTGCACTATAAACTATAATTCTAATATCGAAACAAAGTATCTTAATGTTAATTTATGTATAATCTTCATTTTATTCTCTTAGTCTTCATAGGATTCATTATTTATACTTATATCAAATAGACAAAACCAAGTCCGAAGTCGGAATGAACGATTCGCTTTTATGGAAAATAAATATATTTACATTTTTATTTACAGAGAGACAATCTAATTATAATCCTTAAAAGTTTTAATTACTTATTTTCTAGTATATAGCGATAGCTCAGTGGGGAGGCCAACAGACTGCAATGCAGAGGGTCTCGGGTTCGAACCCACGTCACACACCTCTGACTTTCGGAAGTTATATGACTTTTCGAAATTATGTGCGTATTGATTGACAATTACAACCTGCTCCGTGCCTCGGAGAGTACGTTAAGCCGTCGGTCCCTGCTGCCATGAAAATCTATGGCAGTCGTTATTGGGAAGTTATTGCCCTTTAATATCCTGACACTGGTCTAGCCTTAGGGTATCGTTAGCTTTCGGGTTGCGGAGGTCAGGTGGCAGTCGCTCCGTGTAAAAACTGATACCCAGTCTAATCCGGTTAGACTAGAAAGCCGACCCCAAGTGACTTGGGAATAATAAAGGCTAGGGAGAAGATTTTCTAGTATATATTATAAATAGCTAGATCAGCTATACCTGTTTGTTTGACTGCTGGTTTAACAGATACCTCTGACGTTATGATGAAATTTTCGTAATTATCTAGAAGTATTCGTATAGTATAGCGTAGAGTTTCATAATAAGGCAAGCCTGCAATATAAAACATACTGTTAAGGGAAATCCATCTTGTTCTCTTCCTATCCTTTAAATTTACTAGCATGACGTAGATAAGCACACTAAAATACAACTTAAGGCAAGCTAGGTTAAATATGTATTTTAATAACGTAAGCTACATCTTTAAGATTATATAAAGGTTTTACACTATTTATCAAGCACGATACCATTCAATATGTACCAGAATTAAGTCAATTCAAGCCATTCGAATAGTTTAATCAAAAAATATTATACTAAATTCAAATCAGGTGCAGCTTATATTGCGTCAAATTATCATTACACGTACTACTATCAACTGCCTATTTCCTTGAAAATCAACAGTTGCCCGCTGAACTCGTCAATTCCTTGTAATACTATTCCCACACTACACATAACCAAGGTGGTCCTCTAAAATTTTTATCATTTCCTTATCAAATGTTCGATCATTGGTGGGTCGAACGTGATACGCCTGCAACATTTGGACAAGCGACCAGTGTTATTGCTTAGAACACGGAAGGACGAAGGGACGTTGATTGACATTACTTATTTATTTATTCTGATGTCCTTTCGGAGGTTCGGGTCTCTTGGTCCTAAAATTACTGTTGTTTCTCGAATGTGGATTTATTCGTTTGTTTGACATTAAGCTTGTTATATAACTTGTATGTATTTTAGAGTAATTTTGTTGACGCATAAAATAAATAGATGCATATAAAAATTTAGAATGTCTATAATATGCCATCTGCAAAATTAAAATCGCCAGGCTTGGTAATGTTGGCAGTATAAAGACAAAAACGTCTTATACTTGTAAACATGATCAATTTGAAGAGCACGAAAACCATGCCAGCATTTTTAAATTAAAGGAAATTATATCGTAGAACTAAGTGCTATGGTTAGTACTGGTTCACGATGAGCATAACGTTTGACCTACCATTATATCCTCTTTATATAAGAACAAAATTTGACATCCGTATCTAAATTTACATTTGTCATTCTTCTCTTAATTAATTTTTCTATGAATTGACCGTTGCTGCATTGGGACAGTTTATAATATATACAAGGTCAGCCCTTTTTAATTAAAAGCTATCAATATTTAATAAATATAATATCAGTATTTATTAAATTTATCACATAATGTTGGATTTTTATTGGAAAAAGATACCTAGCTTCTGTTTATTCTATTTTATTTTACAATTTTAGGAAAACTTACAGCTAAATTAGTATCATAGACAGTTGTATTGTACTACCAGCTGCTAAAGTAGTCCAATTATGATCGAGTATAAAAATGATTGAATATCTTTGTAATATCTAACTGGCAAAGCTATTTGTACAGTATTGCACAGAATTGTAACTTTTGCCCTTTACAAGTGTTACTTTGTGACACTTATTAATGAAACTAATATAGTAGTAATATGTTTTAAAATTCTTAGTTAAGATTTGTGTTAAAAATCGAGATTCACCGAAGTTTTGCTTAGTGTCATGCCATTTTCTTCATCTTAAATCACCGAGTTTTAGCTAGTACGGGACGTTTTTTGTTTGCGGGGTCCGCTGAACCCCTTAAATACAAATAACGTTACCTTCTGGGAACAATGTTTATGGGCTTTTCATTGAA
Organism: Catocala nupta; assembly: GCA_963675205.1. Taxonomy (NCBI): domain Eukaryota; kingdom Metazoa; phylum Arthropoda; class Insecta; order Lepidoptera; family Erebidae; genus Catocala; species Catocala nupta. Next base: position 6,725,133 of record OY776096.1, read on the forward strand.
CGAAGGTTTTTCTACGAAGGAGGGGGGCAACATTTGACGTAACAGTGTAAAGTCTACCTGAGGAGGCTCTATTTGTTAGGTGATTAACTTGTTATATTGGCGTAAGATGTTTGTCCTGTACGAGTAAACAGTTTATGTGTTTGTATGTGAATACATATTATACATATTTGTGTGTTTTAAATACTGTAGTTATGTGCCTGTTATGTGTATTTGTCGATTTGATTTTGATGTTTTGACAGATGGTAATGATGATGGTATTTTTTGCTACGGAGCAAATTGAATACATTTTACGTATTGTAATATGGCATCATGCTTGCATATTTGTCGGCATAGGCAAAGTGAAGTATTACATCTATATCGTGGGCTAATATTTCCCATAATAGAAGGCAAGCTTATAAGCAAACTTCTTGCTAAAATTTAGTACTTCTTACCTTTAAAATATGTCATATGCTTATACTACCCTCAATAGGAGACACGTTTGTAACATCATATTAATACTTTGCGGCTAATGGTTACAAAATCCTTACTAATATTATAAACGCGAAAGTTTATATGGATGTATAGAAAGAAAGAAAGAAAGAAAAGAGAAAGAAAAATGTTTTATTTGAATCTCCATACATAAATAATTTAAAAGAAAACAATATTAAATACAATTTAACAGAAGGCGGTACATGGACATCAAATTAGGCACTGCGTCAGCTATTGTTGCAGTATAGACTACAACGCTGGTATTCTCGCAGGCCTACTAAATAATAATTTATTATAAACCAATACATAATAAAATAAACATACAAAAAATGGAATAAAAATAATAAATATAACCTCATAACAATATATTTATATTATATTCATATATTATGTAATATATATAGATATATCGCTTCCCGGCAAGAAAAGTGTCACAACACATATTAGGTACAAAATGACATAATTACACCATTAAATTGTACGTCTTTCATTTAGTCGGCTGTTAAAGCGTCGTTTTTATGTTACGCACGGTTACCGCTAGATGGTGCTAAGTACTCTTTTTTACGGAGCCATTTTGTTCTATTCGCCGGCGTGAACAGTGTCACATTTGTGATAATACAGAGTGGACGTGTACAGTGTCTCCAGAAAAGCGTATTAACGTGTGATGTGACTTTCTATCGGTGAGTTTTACGTTTAAATAATAAAATAATTACGAAAAAAGCGACTCAGACTGTGTTATGACTGTGTTTTTGACGAAAAAGCTTCGTAAATATTACCACATCATACGAAAAACAGACATAACCTATGTCGGGACTCTTTTTTTAACTGTTTCTGATCCATATTAGCGGTTTAAAGGATGAAATAAGACCGCAACACATGTAATGATAATTTTGTTGTGAACTATTAGAATAATCACGAGTTTTATATTGTATTCTGTCTTTTTTCCTGTATAAAATTGAACTTAATCTTAAAACTACATGGCGTATTTTGTTTTATGTCTGCTTTTATAAATAAAATTAACTGTGTATAATCTTATATCATTATTTTTTATGTTATAATTAAAATATTGTATTAGTCTTTACTAATGGTGTATTCCTTTTTATAGATCAATATGAATAATAACAGTCGGGCAGCATTTTTAATACAACTGGCTATCGAGAAATATAACGACCAAAATATTTGCACTCAAAATACTATGAAAAACGATGTTTTAATGCAAGGTTAGTGTTTTATATGTAGATAAATGTAATGTTACTTATTCGTTCGGTTCTCATATTTTACATGTAGCAGAATGTAAATTAATAACTTAATTACAATATTTTTGACATTCATTCTTGATGCCGTAGTGGGTGATGAGCTCATTGCGAAGCGTGAGGTCGTAGATTAGAATCCCACCCAGGACAAAAAATATAAGTGTGTTGTGGTGTATTTGTTCTGTGTAATTTATAAAAGTATGCACTTATTTAGGAGTATATACGGATGTTTATCTACTTTCTTATAAACATAATAAAATCACTGCCTAAATTGAATTCAGATGGCTATGTGTTAATTGTCCAGGGAAATTTATTTATTTTATTTTTAGATCTCGATACATCTACTACGAAAAAATGTGGAAATAAGCAGAACGAAAGGAAAGATCAGAACACAATGGATACTCAATGCGAAACCCCAAGCATTATTGCGGATATTAAAGAACCTTTTTGTGCAGGTTTGTTAAGTTTAAACTGATATTTACATTAATGTAAATACTCGTAGCTTAGACCAATCAAATTATTTTCATTGTTTTAGATGCAAATTTAACATCAGATAAAGAAAATTATTATTTCCAAGAAAGTGATGATAGTATTAAAGATCCAAATTTTGAAACTGAGTGTGGATATAAGAGTTCGTCTTTAGGCAGTAGCGTTGGTCGACCGACTTCAAGAAAGCGTGTTAAGCAGAATTCTCTATTATTGCCAAAAGAGAAGTATCAAACCCAACCTTATGTCAATACTGGTACAACAGAGAATTATGCTGTGACTCCTTCTACTTCCAAGAATATTCCACAGCGAAAGCGCTCCATATGTTCTGATTTCTCTTCATCTACTTCCTCGTCGAATAGTAGTAGCGGCAGCAGCTGTAGTGGTAGTAGCAGTAGCAGCAGTGATACTTCTAAGTCTAGTATATCTAAAAATCGCTGTAGTGCGAATGGTGCAGTAGTATGTAACCCAGAAAGTAACGTACTTCAAAATGAATATCCTGAGCAAGTTACGAGTTCAGTGCGTAAATCTAGTATATCTAGTATAATTACGTTAAAGCTATTAAATGCGCTAAGAAAAAAGGTGATCCCTATAGCGTGACAGAGATGTCATCGATTGATTTTTATTCATTGAAACGTCTGTCCGAGGATATTGGGTTAACTGCAGGAAAATCATTTAAAATTTCGGCGTTGAAAATTTTCAAACTGTTGCAGGGCGATCCTACTTAGCTGCTGTTTAAACCCTCTTATAAAGATGATAATTTCTCCGAAACAGTTTTAACGCGAAAAAAAACCTTCATTCAATTTCCCTCAAACTAGCATATCGATGAAGACCAAAACTCAAAGAAAATAAATTAAAGGATCTATTTGATTTATTGCAAAATAATCACATTTCCCACTTTTATGAATCTTTTTATAAATCTAAATAACTTATCTTTATTTATTTCTTTAGAACTAACAACTAAAATACTAATCTCACATCTTACAACAAAATCGAGATAAATCTTGTTTTAGTCGTAAGATATAAGATTAGTATTTTAGTTGTTAGTGTTAGACGAATATTGTATTTTTTCAAAAACTGAAATCGATCGTGAATTCCTGTGAGAATAATTATCATTACCTATAAAGAGGATTGTTTTGTTATTTTTCTCATAAAAATATGTTAAAGAAACGTTTATAATTTAGTTATTTTTCATTATTATTCTAAGTTTATTATTAGCTAAGCTTATTTATGCTGATGAATGCAAAAGCCATATTTTTATGGATGAAAATCTCATTTTAGTTGTAAGATAACATTTTAGAGTAATTAACAACAAAAGTTGAAGATGAAGAAAGAAAGACTGATTGTTAGAAGTTTGTTTTTGTTGTAATGTTTTTATTTTAATAACATATTAAGTTAGAATTTTATAACTTAATTATTTTTCTGTATGTTTAATTAAGTGTAAACACATTCTTAAAATAAAAATAGTGATAATTAGTAACATCAAGATGTGTATTATTTTTCAAACTACAGACATTTTATCCGAAAAAAGAGTCACAATATGCACCTAATTAAGAGTTTCTTAATAGTTACTTAGAAAAATATTTAATTTTGTTATTAAATATTGAACCCTATGGTAAACATATAAGTAATCTATTTGCAAATAAAATTTCAGCACTGTAACTATTATAGTTTTCAAATTATTGATATATAAAATATCAAAAAACTATAAAAGTTACATTTTCTCGGAATAGCTATTTTTGCATTATGACACCTTTTTTGCCGGGAAGCGATATGTATATATATGTATATACTCGTATAGAAACGTGAATAGTCTATATTCATTAGCGTAATATATAATATTATGTTATACTACAAAATACAGCATGTGAAACACAAAAAAAAAGAAAAAAATAACGAGAAAAACAAAGGAACAATATAATAATAATGAGTTTCCGAACGCCGATGTTTGTTACTTTTCACGCAAAAATTACTGGACCGATTGCAATGAAATTTGGTATGTAGATAGCTGGAGACCTGGATTCACACATAGGCTTTTTATCCCGATATTCCAACGGGAAAGAGACTTATGAGGGTGAAACCGCGAGCAAAATCTGGTATTATATATTCATGTTTACGCTACCAGACTTATAATGGAATATCAATATAAGATCGTCGAGGCTGTAATATAATTACAAATGATTATTAAGCCAGTCTAGCCTATACAGATACACACATAGTCTCATATAATATATATTCCCGAAAAGTAGGTGAATTCTACAAGCTAAGATAGACGTAGATTTCATGAAATAGATGACGAATCTATTGTTGTCTACCGAGCACATTTTCGAACAACGTGACTGAGATATTTTAACAGAAAAGTGGCTTCTTTACAGTGTATGTGTTGCATCTAAGAATTTGCTAAACCCTATAATATTTTGCCTAGCCCTGGCATCTATTCCGAAACCACAACATCGCACGCTAACTTATGCCACGGGCACAAAACAGTCTCTACGAACATTATGGAGAACTTTTAAGTAAACAGATTTCTTTACAATGTTTTTGCTCACTAAATTCTAAACTTGGCTATTGCGCAGATAACTCTAAAATAACCTAAGATCTCTAACTTTACAGTGCGACGGTTTTCCCAGTTGGTCATCATTGCTTTATGGTATTGTCTATGTGATAATACGCTGATAGTGACATCAGTATTATATTAAAATGTTAAAGATATGCAAATTCAAATGAACTTATCACCATGTAGCAAGCCAAGTTCATATGTTTGTATTTGTGGCAGACAAATCTCAAAATCGGTAATTTGATAAAAACACTAAGCCTGTATAGGAAAACTATTAAAATAGGTACGTTCTACGATATAAATGATTTATGATAAACTAGATAATAATATATATGTATCTTTAATCAGACAAATCCCACTAATATAATGGATTGATTAATTGATGGATTTACGCGGGGAAAGCTGACAGGAACTACATAGTTGTGATATAATGTAAATGCCTTATTAACGGGCAATAATTTTATTGCTTGATTGAAATTAAACTACTATATACGGATTTAATCGCGTTGTTTATTTGACACTTTAGAATTTGACAATTTAGAAAAGGCACCTGGACGCCGAGCTTTAACATGTCAAGCAAGTACTGCAAGACAACAAGCTCCAATAGCCGCGCCGCTGTCACAGATCCCGAGAAAAGCCAGCCACAGTCGAGCGCCAGCCTGCTATACTACCTTATGTAAGGGGTGTAACTGACAAGATTGGCTACATCTTGAAGCGAGCTTCAATCAACACATACTTCAAGCCGCCAACGAAGATAAGTAAATTTTTACTATTGTCTATAAAATAGATTGTGACTACGGACTCTCATACATTGGTCAAACCAAGATAAGCATAGGCACCCGCATAAAAGATCACATAGCTGATGTAAAACACCAACGCTCGTTGAAGTCTGCTGTTTATGAACATGTGCAACAGGGGACCAACCACTACCTGAGATTTGACAAACCACAGATTCTCACTAAAGAACACCGATTCCTACCAAGGATGCTTCGCGAGGCTATTGAAATCAAAAAACATCCTAATTTCAATAGAGAAGATGATTGGAATGTACCACCAGCTTGGGATCCAGTAATTCAAATAGTCAAACCCAAGAAGAAGCAAACCACAGCTAGACTTCATGATACTTTGAGCTCATTCTGCGTAAATAGAAACACCAATAATTTAATTATGTTCGGGTACTTTGAAATAACTACACTGGAACATTGAGACAACTACCATCTTAGTCTCCCCGTGACCATGGCTGCTAAAAAGCAACCGAAACGTCGGGGAAAGTGTAAACTTAAATATAAATAGTTTAATAATTTAATTAGCTTAACAATTATTAAAGCTTAATAGTAGTAGTATGTAGTGTAACAGTTTCTAAAGTGTCAAATAAACAACGCAATAAAATCCGTATATAGTAGTTTAATTTCAATGAATAACATTCGCGTAAACAGAAGACTATATTATTTATTGCTTGACTTATTATTCTCACGGGATTTCACCAGCTTTTTAATATAATCAAATTTGATTTGTCTATTAGTTTTCATTGGTTAAATTTATAGCCTAGACCTATTTATCCTAAAGAGGTAACAATAATTTTATGATAAGGTTATATATCATCCATCCAAAACCTAAGTGCTTCGCACTTATCGGTGTAGCAATCTCCATCATTCTCTTTCCAATGCCATCTCTTTCAGTTCCTTATAAATTTCAACTTTCACAACTTCTTGCAATTGATCGGTGTACCTTCTTCTGGGTCTTCCCTTATATCATACAAGGTTATTTAATAAATGATCATCAATCAAAAATCCTTTGATTAACATCATACGTCGATCTATCTTTGAAATCTCTACTGTATCTTTGGCTCCAGAGACTCAGTAGTATTAAATTTTTTTTTTGTGGTAAAATAATAGAGAGCCAGTATTCTTATGCAAAAATATAGCAATTTTTGTTTCGCCATTCGATTTTGTTTGCTGCCAGACCGTGGTTCAATAAAAACTTAATGGTTTTATCGAATACCTAAAACAAATAATTTCTGAGGATAAGAGCAATTGAAATTAGGTACTCATAAATCGTTTTAATGCTTAAATCCTTTAAATCGTTAGATATGCCAAGAAATTTGACTGAATCAAAGGCCTATGTTAATATATTCCAATAACTCATTATATATACCAGGTAATTGACGAAATATCTGATTTAAGTAGTTTACTGTAACGTAGTACATAGATTACAAAGATATTACATATATATGTAATATCTTTGTAAAAGCTATATACCTTTTAGAATATTTCTAGCAGATTCTAAATGAAAACAAAACGTCTTTGGGTTCGTTGGACGTTTGACAGTACGCGCTAAATTGTCATCTAAATTCATTTAAATATTGATAAGTACTAGACAGGGTTAAAGACCTCTTATCAATGACCTTCTGGCGCGTCCGATATAGATTTTTTGTTGTTATCACTTTTGCTTGAGTACTTAGGAAGTTAATGACGTCGGAATTTGAAACGACAGGGCTATTCTAGCATAAAATCCATTTAATCTGATAATACATATAGCCATTAAGGTCCTTTACAGCATTTGTTTTTACACAACGAATGTTTCAAGCAGACATGGCTTGCTTGATGCTAAGTGGTTACCGTGGCCGTGGATCGTCTTCTAGCCTTTTTTCAATGATAAGGTTTTAGATTCGATATTAGATATATAACTAGATGAGCCGGTACAAATGTACCGTCACCAACATAATAAGAATAATTAGAAGCAGACAACGGAATTCTACTACTGAAAAATTATTTAAAAGCCTGTATATTTTCTAGAACAGATTTATGACGTTATTCCACTTATACTTTCTTCGCTATAATAGGATTATAAACACGTGATGTCCTACCAAAACGCTACACCCTATTAACTTTGAGGAGGAACGACGCCTTCACGTAAATACTCTCAGACACACGAGTTTTGTCTTTTCTTCTTCTTTCACTTTCTTCTCTATTCTTTGATAAACATTCACTATTACAAGAATTATTACGGCACGGATCCTTTTTTTAATGAAATTTCACGTATAAGCATCTCCCTCTATGTCGCATATTATACCTAATTAACTAACCTAACCTATCAAAAATAAAACCTTTGACACCAAATAAAATTTCGATGTTTCGGTAATACGAAAACATTATTTTTATTTGCTCCTTGTATGAATAAATATTTACGTATTTCGGACATTTCTGAAATGCCAGTCAGACCCACGTCACATTAAACTGACAACCTCACTTTTATAACTTTTACAAAACAAAACATGGCCGAACTGTATAATAGCTAGCTTTATACATCGTGTTTGTCTAAAGTGGTAGGCGATATTGTATTACATTCATATACTGCTAGTTATATATGTATATATGGCTTGGCAACAGGAGTTGAGCCTATTATCATCTACTACCTGCCATGAGAAATTACTTAGCCAGTTGAAACGGCTTAATTTACAGTGGCATGCCAGTTGGATGTTGTCTCTAAAGTACCATGCTCAATTTTGGTATATATTTTATAGAAAGAGTTACAGGATATATTGCATGGGGGCTATCCATGCAATATAGCCTGTAACTGTAGGATTTTAGAGCAATCTCTAGTATACAGGCACGCAGATCTATGTATCAAAAAGCTTTTTTAATGTGTCTAATATTATTCGAATGTTAAAGTAATTTGAATGCAGTTGATTAATGTTGATTTTCGATTTGAATTCTTATGCATTATTTATCAGTTATGGTTGCTTTTGCCCGTGACTACGCCCATATCATTTTTATCCTAATACGCAGAAATTTAAAAGATATTATTAGTTATCATAATACCAAATTACTTGCTAAGATCAATACCTGCTTTCATGCTAAATTTTTAGGTAAAATTTGCGGTCAAATATCACATATAACCCTAATAAATTTTAGTTTTGGTCTAAAATGTAATTCAGTAAGTATTAAATATTCAAGTCTCGCTTTTACCCACTCTTATTATTATATTTACCCAATTATATTGAAATCGGTTACAAGTTTTCGTTCATAATATCGATTTGCTACCCAGTCATTTGACCTCCGAAACCCAAATTAGATTATTTTAGGTACTGACTTCGCAGATATATCATATTTATAACAATAATCCGTATTTACAACACGACATTACACCTTAAAATGTGAGGTTCTTGACCTATCATATGATGTGACGTCACTCGCATATCGCGATCAAAACATTAGATAATAAACACAGGGTGACATACTACGATAAAAATAATCGAGGGTCATCGACCTGCTTATCAGAACGACCTCAGTATCACCGATATCATATCGCAACTAGCTCACTTCGGTATAATATTGTTTCACTAACCCTTTTATGGATTTTCACTGCAATCAAATGAGGTAAATAGTGTATTTAAGTTAAGTACTTTCCTTGTAAAAACCACATCATTGAATATTACTGTTTATTTACTACCTATCCCTACAACCTGATGGCATACTTGCCAATAAAAGGTATTATTCATCACCTACTTAGGTGCCTGTTGCTATGGGCAGGACGTTCCCTTTATCTTTTATTTTTTAGTGTGTACTTTCTTTTTTATAATTCGAATCGACGATTTAGAGTAAAACTAGTCAGAATTTTTAAGCGATATTATTTTAGTTTAGGTATTTAGATAGGATCACTTAAGCTACATGACAACCGAAAGCGGAGTTGTCTATTTATCTCTTAATTTTTCTCATATTCTAATTCTAATCAACGTTTTTAAGGCTTACCGATACTTCGATAATTCTTCAGACTATTTTGTGGGAATTGACTTTTTAAGTATAGATAGGTTAACTTAATCTACATGACAACCTAAACCGATGGCTTACGTGTTCTATAAACTAAAAGCGACAGGGGATTTACTCAAACTCTGCGATGCTTCTGTGAGTTTAGAAACCATAATAGCACTTGGAACCAGTAAAAGATCGTGTCGATGGATCATACGGTCAATTCTCGCAAAAACGATTTTAAATCGAGTTCTGTTCTAGTCTTACTGCCATCAATATCGCAAATTGTATTCTTTTAAAATTTAATAAACGAAAAATGTGAACATTTATTGCATTTCAGTTCACATTTAAGACTGGATCAGAACAGGATATTTTACTCTATATGAGAAAAATCTCAAAATATATATTATTGAGATAGCTTAGGCAAAAAGCAATCGCAGGCAAAAAGCAATCGCAAAACGTTAGTTTTAGTTCATAACATAGCAAAATAAATTTTAAAATTCAATTCAAGGTTTTCAGCATTTTTAATCTGTTTCATAACACCAATATAGTAGTCGCCATGTTATTACGTCATACGGCTGTGTAAACTAAGAAGTGTCAACTGTCAGCTGATCAGCGTACCTTTAATCTCAATTTAATCTCTATAGGTGTTTTATTATTTTTATTTTTGCGTTCATGAACCAACCAACCAACGATAAGTAGAATAATAACTAATTTTTAAAATATAAACAATTAACATAACATACAAAATATCACTGCATTTGTTTACACAGCCAACTGACGTCATGACCAAAGAGCAATAAGACATCCTCTGCGTCCAGCGTTTTCGTCAAATTTCACGCATTTTTAAGCCACTTGTCGATTGAATAAAAATGTTGTGAATTTTTGTGCTTCATTAGCACTATGTAATCTAAATGAGACACTTTTCAAAAATGGGTGTATTACCCTATTGGCCCTATGCTTACTTTGTAATGCAGTTTATGAAATGAAGTCGATTCATTTTCACCAAAGTTAAATCTTCATAATTAGGGTTAACGATTTAGGTATCAACCAAAACAAACAATAAATAAATCAATAATAAATTAGTTAAAATAAAGTATTAATTTCAAATGTTAAATAAGTAAAACGTATTTAAAATTAGTCCAAATTACTCTTCAACTAATTATTTTTCCTTAATGACTCAGACACAGTTGTCATTATCAATTAAGGATATATTAAGTACATTATAAAAGCAATTGTACCAGTAATTAAACAAATGTGCTAAAAACTAATGACAGTGTATAAAAATAATTAAATAAACAACTAACAAAAGCTAACAAATGTAATATCTAATTGACAATAATAATTTCTCCGCATCGATGTCACTGTGGTGAAGCCGTCGATGGCCTTGGCCACCATGTCCTATCATGTAGCAGGAGTGCCGGTCGTTTTTCGCGGCACGCTAACCTTAGTGACATTATCCGTCGTGCTCTTGTCACCGCCGGCGTGCCAGCTCATCTTGAACCTAATGGTTTGGCGCGTGACGATGGAAAGAGACCGGACGGTATGTCATTGATGCCTTGGAAGATGGGTAGGCCCTTGGTGTGGGACGCAACGTGTGTAGACACCCTTGCGCCATCACATCTTCCCAGTACGGCGGGTTGTGCTGGTGCTGCTGCTGCATCCGCAGAGACTCTCAAACGGCGCAAATACAAAAACCTGGCAGGGGATTATGTTTTTGAGCCGTTTGGGGTCGAAACGCTAGGGTCATGGGGTCCCAGTGCTCGTGCTCTTTATAGAGACATAGCGAAAAGGTTAATCGACGCTTCCCGTGACCAGAGGGCTGGCCATTATTTCGCGGAAAGGATAAGCATTGCCATTCAACGTGGCAATGCTGCCAGTCTTCTGGGCACACTACCAGTTGACTGTGATGCGGAGGAATTCTATGACGCCTATTAGAGGGTTTTAGTTTTCTTTTTTATTTCTCTGTTTCATAATATTTTAGGTATAAGTTAGTTTTAAAGAATTGTTTATATTATGTATATAATTAATAATTTGTATTGTTATTAGTGAATAATAAAATGCCAACTACATCCATTGACAATAATAAGAGGAATCAATATGCAAAGACCATGTTTTAGATAATTTCGTTCCTTTGGATTAAAAAAATACCAATTCTGTAGATTCTAGTATTTACTAGTTCTAGTTTACTATGAGATTTATTTTTATTGTATCTCACTGTTATTGTAATATAAGGGGACTTAATGAGAGATCCTAAACCAGAAAATAATATTTATAATTAAAAAGACAACGCCCACATTCTTATTCATAGGTATAATTCCTGTGTCGCGAAGGACTTTAAACATTCAACAGACACGAAGAACTGTCAGACTTGGAACAAAAATTTGTGGATCATACAAATAATCCCTTATAGGGATCGAATCTGATGGCCTGACCTAATCTCACTTTTGATATTATGCATGAAATGTAATGATTGTTTTCAAACCGTTCGACGACATCACGGTGTAGAAACCATAATGTCCTTGGTTCCCTAATTATAACAGGAAAAGTAAGACATATTAGAATTATTTTAGTTTTTCTAAAACGACGTGTGTCTTTTCAATAAATTTGGTTAGGACAACTTCAGTAGGTACTCCTTAAGCATCCTGTGTCTTTTCAACACCGTTGATGGACGTCAGTACAATGCAAAAACATGTACATTCAGATACTCTAAGACCTTACTATTATAAAATATTGATACTTAATCACCAAGTCACCAAACTTTACAGGCGTTCATAGTTTCCGGTAACCGCTTACAATGAAGTGGGCCTTATGCTTGGTAGCTAGTGGTAGCAGAAAAATGACTGTCTATACATTTGAAAATCACTGGAAGGTAACTATATCTAATGGCAAGCCTTATGCATCACTTATAATAATTTCAATATTCGAACACGATTTAAAAATGGCGGCTTATGATTCATAGTCCAAAACAATTAACCCAGATACGTTATTGCGATCGAGTAAGCTCTATGAAATTATAAATTATGTAGGAAGTAACGCTGTGTGAATCAACTGTTTGCGTGTTGCAGTGCTGTGTATGGTTTAAGTGGGAAAACTGCGAAGTTTGGTGCAAAATTTACTACACAAATACTGCAAAAATCACATGATTTTTCTTGATGGCTCTGGCAGTAATTCCTGTTTTGTAGGAGACTATATAAACGCTTAAACAAGAGACACGAAGAACACCCACATTTATAACAACTATTTGTAAATCAAATTTTTGTGCCGTGTGGGGTTGAACCCTCAACATGCGGCGCAATTGCAGTGGTGAAGTGCCCACTGTATCCGCACAATCTAATCCATTTTGTAGTTATAAGACCCTGGCACTTACTGCCCCAGGATATGTTACAAAGAGACACACCTTTAAGAAGTTACAGTAAAAGATAAACGTTCTTAGAATTATTGATTAAAAGTATGTTTATAAATATAATGAAAATAATCATGTTTATCAACATGCCGTTGTTTACTAACATTGTAAAACAATATTTTATCGGTTATTTATCTGTAAGACCTTCAATGTTAAACATGCTACTTGTTAGTTCAAGATTGAGGGACGCAGGTACCGCTTAAGATATACTACGATTATACTCGATTATACTATAAATTTGTAAAATTGTATAATCAAAATTATTAAAGAGTGCATCGATAGCGCAGCGGTAATTCATGCGATTGCTGTGACGGACGTCTCGATTTCGTTTCCCAGGCTGGGTAGTTGTTGGGTTTGTCAGTCAAGAAATACTCAATAACAGGAGCCTGGAACTGCGGTGAGCAGCACTACACTCGTCCCATATAACGTGAGACCTAATAATAATAATATTCTATCACATACACACAACACCATTTAGCCCAAACTAAGCAGAGCTTGTAGTGTGGGTACTAGATAATGGATAAACATACATATATACTTTCTTTTGTAAATATTTAGTTGGCCATATGTGAGTTTAGTGCACCTCTCACCTTATAGTCCCGAATAAGTAGGCCCTTCGGGAATATAAGGGAAACAATATTATTTTATTGCTCAATTTATTAAGTATTTTTATCAACCTACACTGCATTGCCATATGACTGTATTTGGCTTATCATAGAGTCATACCTGATTAAAAAGTACTTACTCGATTATTGTGTTTATTAAGTTTGTGGCAATGGGCTGCTGTCCTTCATAACGACCTCATTTATCATTGTCTATCAGCCATTCACCATGACATGACTTTTGCGATGTTATGCGACGTAAATAAAAATTCAATAATGTTATCACTGGAAATATTTTTTATTATATACCAGTTTTGCGGTTATCCTCACCTCCCTCATAAGTGTTGTAGTATAATATATATTTTATAGTACCTGAATAAAAAGGATATTAGGAATATTCAGAGCTGGCTAAAAGTTCCAAAGATGGCGCATTTAAACAAACCAAGCCATCTATTTAGCTATATAATAAGATCAGCTGTACGTCGTGGTGTTAACCACGTTTGTCATTACTGTTCCGCTCCTGTGACACGAAGCGTGATGTCAAACGTATATCCTGTAGAATAGAACAAAATTACAACATTACGCTAATACCCGTTTATTGTAGTATTATAAAAAGCCATCCACGATACAATAACCTACCCAAGCCGAAAATAATAGACTATATAATAGATATATAATATATAATAGACCTTGAGATTGGCGCATTCAAATAATCAAAACAAACAATCTCTTCAGCTAAGGCTAAAAGTATAGTTTGTTTCTTTTTTTTTATTTTGCATTACATTTACCTACTAATACTATAATTAGTATTAGTAGGTAAATGTAAAATTAGAGAAGTAAATTAGGTTAAATTGTGTTTGGTATTAGTCAGTGGCAGTCGATGGCTTGATACATTTTAAGACCGAGTAATATCTAAAAGTTGATTGTATAATGAAAGACTATTTAAATTACTACTAAAAGCACCAAATAGGTATATTAATTAAATATTAAAATAATATTTCCTGCTTATAAACTGTTTAGGCTAGAGTCCATGACGCTGGGCTTTACGCGCTGCTAGATTTTACACACATTTTCGAGAACATTATGTAGAACTCTCAAACATGCAAGTTTCCTCGCGATGTTATTACTTCTAAACCAAGCAATCATTAATATAACATTATTGCAACTCACATTACTGCAAATGTCAGAAAATTTGTAATATAGGTAAACTGCTCTGCTGCTTTTGCAGTGCAACGCTAGTGAATGCCCGAGGTCTTAGGATCGACACCTGAGTCAGCCATACTGTTATGGGACTTTTCGCTCGAAATTTTATAAACATTACTGTAATAGCAGCTATAGCCAAGTGGGACACCGTCGGACTCCCACGTAGAGGTTTCGAGTTTGATCCCAATGCACCTTTAACTTTTCGCAGTTATGAGCGTATTAAATAATTAATAAAGATTCGCTTTAACGTAAGACATCGTGAGGAATCCCGCATGCCTGATCTGAAGATATGTGAAGTCTACCAACCCGCAATGAGCCACCGAGGTAGACTATGATCTAACCATTCTTACACAAAGTAGTAAGTTGTAAATTGCGGAAATATTGAAATATAATCTTAACTGATATTATAAATGCGAATATGAGATAGTTTTTTTGATACAATTTCACGCATTAACTACTCGACCGATCGACATAAAATTTCATATACACATTGTACCCCTGTACACAAAAAGATGTAGGGAACCTTTAATCCAAAAAAAACTCTGTTACCGAAGGCTAGCTGGTTATACTCATATTTAAAACTGTAACTGATGCACACGCGCCATTTTGAATAACAATACTGAAATTTTCCATGTCCGTACTGTACAGAGTTAAACATACAACCTTGTACTTTATCTAAAAGTGAGTCAGTGTGTTCGTATTGCAGCTGTTTTCTGGTTAACTCTGCCCTTCGAACATCGTGTACATTTCAATGTTAGCTAAATACTTAATAACTATATTCTAGGTCAGTGTTCAACGGCTCTGATTACCAAAGTAATTTTTAAGTTAATTTTGCTTGAATATTTAGCGTTAATTTTGTTATCACGAAGTTTCTATGTGTGCAGTTTACAGAGAAACAAGTGGGTTTTTTTTGCAGGCAGAGCAGCGGGTTTTCCAAATATAGAATGAAACAGTAGTTTTTCTGTAGAAACGAGAAGGGAATATAAATATATTATGTAAGTACATCCAAATTACGCCAATATTAGGTTCATTTTTTATTTTATTTAATTTTTTAATTTTAAGAAATCTTACATCTATTTAAGTAATAAATAGAAAAATGTGAAAAGGAAGGCAAATTACAAGTTTTCTCTTATAATCATATATACTTATAGAATTTAAAAAAAAATACGTTGGTAAACATTACCTACTTACATAATAAACAAAAACAATTTATAGACTAGACACATTATTATTATTTACAGTTAATAGTTAGTACATCTTTAGGCGCTGACTCTAAAGTACCAATTTGCACTATTTCAATTTAGAGATGCTGGTATTAAAAATATCGATATCAACATCCTGGCTCGCTGCATTGTACGTTCAACATGCTATAATTAAAAATTAGTTTTGCCTATAAGTTGTTCTTGCCAAGGGAGTGTACAGCAGGTGTGATCTGCGTAGGAATGTAGATGGTACTAGTAGGCCGATTTTGCTCCCTAACTCAGGTATGTCAACGGATCTGTTCATCACTTTACCAAGAAAAGAAAGAACTGCAATTTTCATCATAATATATTCGCCGTATAACGGGCACAGTAATAGACTGCGCGCTTTTGCTGAGAATTCCTTGACAGAAAGTCGAACCCGAACAGTATTCATATTATGGCTGCGCCACCGAGGCGGTAAGTCTCTACCATAAAGTGGCAATTAGCAAGGCATTTGATCAGGCGTGATTAATAGAAGATCCTTTATTATAAGTTACGTAATTAAGTGATGGGTGGATGATTTTGAAAAAGTACTAATAATTACGTTTACTCAAATCTTTATCCCTAAGCACCTACCAATTACACAATAAACAAGGTTGACACCTTTTTTTAGTGACCTAAATCTATCAAATATTTACGTTAAGCAATGATTTGACATTTGTAAGATACCAGATATTTTATTTTTACTATCAAGTCAACAAACAAGTATTTGACTTGCCTGATAGTAAGCCGTCATCGCTTAAGAACATGGAGGCTTGCAATACCAAGGATATCATTCTGACGATGGCGTTCCCTCAGGAAAGCTTTCAATATGTTGGCAGTGTTGCAAAAGCCTGCACATCCCTGAGAAGACCTGGGTATCCAATTATATTCATACTAGAACACAAGGCCATTCGGTTGAATTCTTCTCTAGAGAGAATCTGTTGCCTATCTCTAATAAACATTTCAATTCAGGTAAGTACAATATTCAAATCAAATATAATTATAATTACAATTGAATTGTTAATGCTATCTATTTATTTCAGATCATAATAATAAATAATAGACTATGTATTTATATTTTAATACATCATCCATGATAGAGCGGCATTTTAGGAGCGAGTCCTTGTAGTAGCAACCACTTGCTTCTAAATACAATTACAGCATATATTATATTGACATAAATATTTGTTCATAAGTGTGTTATGATTATACATCGTGTAAGGTGGTAATTAAGCATGTGGCCCGCCAGATGGTAAGCCAGATCATCCTTTGCAATACTAATGTGCCTACTCTAGGAAAAAGGAATTAAAGATGAGATGAGCAGAAAGGAATAGCAGAGGTAGGTATGCAAGCCTCAGGAACGCTTATTAGGCTGAACACAGTAATTGTGTTATTAATATTATTAGGAAGAGAGGAAGCCGCCACGCACCCTCTGATTGCCCACCCCAACTATTGCAATAGAAAAAGTTGACAATACTGAACTCCTCTGGATAAGGACAGCCACGACGTGGAACCCGGGCGTACTCCAACTTGCTGTATTCAACTCGACACGTGTTTCGACTCAGCGCGAGGCATGCTCAGGACCGTTTGAGCCAATGTATAATGTTATTATTTTTGATGCCTGTAAAAAATGTAGTCCGTGTTGAATACAATCTGTTGTTCCTCTAAAATCAACTAGGTTTCACCTAGGTATCCAGAATGGAAAATATCTAAACTGATATAATAAAGCTGAAAAAAATGTTTATTTGTTTGTTTGAAAGCGCTAACAAAACTAGCACACACGTTTGAAAAATAAATTTTGTTTTCATTATAGGCTATATAATATTAAGGTAGGAACGGGCGTGGATCAGTAATCAT
Organism: Catocala nupta; assembly: GCA_963675205.1. Taxonomy (NCBI): domain Eukaryota; kingdom Metazoa; phylum Arthropoda; class Insecta; order Lepidoptera; family Erebidae; genus Catocala; species Catocala nupta. The sequence goes on from OY776096.1 coordinate 6,742,936, forward strand.
GAACATGGGTAAAATCACGGTAGACTGCTAGTTTTGTTACAAAGAGTAACATATAGCCTATTAATCAATAGACTTAGCTTCATTAAGGAAGATATATTTTTATATCGTAAACAACATGATCAACGCTTTGAAAGGAAGAAAAAAACCAGGAAAAGATAAATTCTTTATGTCGTTTGTAAGGATATTAATTATAATTATCTGTTATTTATTAAAGCAATGACGATCTATGGCGATTAAAATAGATATCGATCGTCATTACTTATTAGGCAATTATATTACAGATATATAATTTGTGTAATCATCCATAATGCTCACTGCCTTGTTAGTACCGTCTGTGATATGGGTACGCGTGTAAATATGTGGTTTTGGGTCCGATTCTCGAGCAGTGTTATATATTTAGGATATTTTCAGTAGCAGTATAGAGACTTGAAATGTGTCTAGTAGACTTACTAGATTAAGCAATTTTGTTGTCAAATGTGGATCAATACATCTCTGCTTACCTCATTGTGGATGTGCAGACCTGTGAAGATACTGCCAGTGAGCCTATGTAGATACTACGTATATAAATATTTTTTTTATAAAAGCGGTTTAAAACATGCTGCAATGTAGTTCCAATTTGTTTACCTGGATGAACTAAGTAAAATAAATCATTACTTTAAGTCATACCCATTTATAAGAAGATTTGTAAAAAAATAATACGCGTGCTACGAAGCACGCATACATATGAAATTCGGTAAATACCCCACTACTGATAAAATTGAATACGACTCCGGAATGTCTGACTGACAAAGTCACGAATTGGATACATGATAAAAAGCATGCTGCGACATGTGCAGTCGCAATCAGAAGGCGCGTGTACCACGTGTCTCTGAATCATGTATACAGTGTTTGACTGCCTAAACTACGCAGGCACGAATATCACAATATATTGTAAGAATTATAAATAGTACGGAAAACACACATTAGTAGATAAATTAATGTGAATTTAACAATTATCTATTCATTATAAAAAAGCGGAAGACTGTGTATTTTTTGAACGCGCTATTCTCTGGCTACCAGTTGAATTCGAAAATACTTTTAACATTCGAAAGTCCATTTTTGAAAAAGGTATAGGCTATTAAAATCATCTTTTTAAAGGTTTCCAGTAAACACAAATTTGCTGAGACGTTTAAATAGACGCTTTTATTTGATTCACCAACAATTATATACATTTAGGAGTAGGTCCACGTTCGTAGTGCAATGCCTGGGATGTAAGCCCAATCAATCAATTGCAAGCCTAATGCTATATTTATTTATGATACTGGCACTAATGATACTAGTGTAACAGTATAGAAAAAAAAATTAGAAGGACAATAAGGTTGAGACAAAATCCAAAACCAAGCACGTAAATTTTTGCTGACTTTAGCACTTGACAACATTGAGACCTGCGCAAGTCACCCCATAATAACGGTAAATTAGTTACTGTTGAGTGCGTTCAAGGTCATCCGGTATGAAGTCGTCCTGTATGCCTCGTGTATTGGAGAAACACGTGTCAATACAATAATATTGGTATTGACTCGTTAGTAATAAAACAAAAGTAATATTAATCTCTCTACGTATCTTTCTGATAACAGCCACATGGAAAGGATAAATGATTTAATAGAGCATTAATATGAGTTCATTTGTGAATTTAGATGCAATTTTCTAATACATTCCATTAGAAATGAAACGAATTAAATTAATAATTAAAGTGTATTTTTGTAAGATGTTTCTAATAACAGAAATTACGTAATTATTGTGATGTTTTGGTTTGGAAAATTTGACAAACAGATTAAATGGAGAGATTAAAAGTTGGGCTAGCGCTGGATTATACCAATAAACACTAATTCTGTATGTTCAGTGAAAAGTGATGTAACTTGACAATCATGATTTTGAGATATTTAACGTTGAAGATTTAAACAATTCTTGCTCTTGTTCTTGTTATTTTGTTTATCTCAGTGATAAACAATACCATTAAACATGTTTCAGTGTAAGAAAAATAATTAATTTATATAGTCCTTATCCTTACTAATACCTATTATAAACACGAAAGTTTGTATGGATGTATGGATATTTGTTTCTCTTTCACGCAAAAACTACAGAACCGATTGCAATGAAACTTGGTATGTAGATAGCTGGAAACCTGGATTCACACATAGACTACTTTTCTCGATATTCCCACGGGAACAGGACTTACGCGGGTGAAACCGTGGAGAAAAACTAGAATTTTTATAATTAAAAAAAAACTAAACTACTGTATACGGATTTTATCGCGTTGTTTATTTAACACTGTACCTATTACATAATTTTGAAAACTGTTACACTACTACTACTATTGAATTTTACTAATTTATAAGCTAGTAAAATTATTAAAACTATTAAAATTTTGGTTTACACTTTCTCCGACGTTTCGGTTGCTTTTCAACAGCCATGTTCACGAGAAGGCTAAGATAGTAGTAGTCTCAATGTTCTGAAGTGTGGATATTTCAAAGTACCCGAACATAATTTAATCATTGGTGTTTCTATTTACGCAGAATGAGCACAAAGTATCATGAAGTCCAGCTGCGTTTTGCTACTTACTGGGTTTGATTTCTTGAATTACTGGTTTCCAAGCTGGTGGTATACTCCAACCATCATAACTAATAAAATTAGTATGTTTTTGATTTCAATAACCTTGCAAAGAATTCAAGGTAGGGATTGGTATTCTTTTGAAAAATTGACTTATCTTCGTTGGCGGCTTGAAGTATGTTTTGATTATAGCTCTCTTCGTTGGTGTTTACCATCCGTCAAGTGCCAATTACCTTCACAAGATGCAGGGGTCTATAAAATAGATAATGACTGTAGACTCTCATACATTGGTCAAAATAAAAGAAACATAGGCACCCGCATAAAAGAACACATAGCTGATGTAAAACACCAACGCTCGTTGAAGTCTGCTGTGTGTGAACATGTGCAACAGGGGACCAACCATTTTTGATTTGACAAACCACACGTAGTCGCAGAAGAACACCGATTCCTACCAAGGATGCTTCGCGAGGCTATTGAAATTAAAAAGCATCCTAATTTCAATAGAGAAGATGGTTGGAATGTACCACCAGCTTGGGATCCAGTAATTCAGATAGTCAAACCCAAGAAGAAGCAAACCACAGCCAGACTTCATGATGCTTTGAGCTCATTCTGCGTAAATAGAAACACCAATTAAATTATATTAAATTATAATTATGATAGGAAATTACTTTGAAAATAACTACACTTAGACAACCACCATCTTAGTCTCCCCGTGAACATGGCTGCTGAAATGCAACTGAAAAGTCGGGAAAAGTGTAAAATTAAGTCTAAATAGTTGTATAATTCAAATAACTTAAATAGAAGTAAACAGTAACTAGTAAAAGTGTTTAACGATAGTAGGTTAAAGTTTCAAAATTATGTAATAATAGTGTTTTATTAAAAATAAACAACGCGATAAAATCCGTATAGTTTAATTTCAACATATTATAAGATATTTTAATCGTCGCAACAAATGCATGTGTGTAATTTTTGTAAAACGATATAAGTCAGTTATCGTACGCATCGATTTGTTATAAAATACACGACGCTACAGCTTAAAAGCAGTCGCAAGTCTTACTTCTTAAACACTCACTCGTTATAATTTCCAATATAAGCATCTTATTCTGTGCGGAGTAGTTGCGTTTCACTGGCTGCCGCGCTGTCGACAACGTACATACATATATCGCACTGCACTTATTTTATGGTTTATGTAACTTAAATTAAAATTCATGATTTTTGATTTAAATATATTTATATTATTAAACACTTTATCCAAAAGTATGTTAATATTGATACAGATATGACGATGAATTTGATTTGAAAAATAATGTAAATTGATATATTAAGAGTTGAATTATTATACACATTTTTTTTATAATAACATCTACCTTTTTTATGATGTAAATATAATTGCACCGGTTTTCACTAAGATGAATAGGAGTACTGATAAATGTTTACTAATAAAAGTGTAATTATATCAGTTTGTACTAATTTACGTTTAAATATTTAGAGCGTGTAATAGAATTTACTTACATGTTTACACTAAAGTAATAAAAATATTTTTCAGTTCATTTTAATATTAATAAAATGTAGGTATCGTAATACACATTGATTCATGAAAAAAAAACTTAGTTAAATCATTTTACACCAAAATTATCCTGCTCAATTTTCTCATTAGATGGACGTCAATTAGATCAAAAAGTAGCTAATTTTTACTGTTTAATATAGTGTAAAAATATTAAAACTGATATAACTCAAGATGTATCACTTTTCACTGAAGGTACAGAATTGTCAATCTACTCGACTATGAGAATTAATGGATGGGTAAGGATGAATCAATGGTGAGTTTACTAATCATTTTCAGTGGGATTTCTGTCGTCGGTAGTCGATTATCTAAAATAACGAGTCTCAGGTCATAAAGTGGAAAGGAATTTGCTGATCAACAACTCCAGATGTTTGTCCTATTTGGTATAGGTACTGATCTTTTGGACCTTATCTCTTGGCTTGGTAATCGATTTGCTTTCTTGTATGAAATACAATCAATATGTATTTTCCAAAATGGTCATTATAAAATTAGTTGTCAATCAGATTTCCCGATACACTTCACCGCCTGCTGGCGTTACTAAAGCATAGAAAGTGCACAATTTACGACATTTAATTGTAAAGTCAAGAGAAGCCGAGAACACCGATTTCGCTGTGGGCAACTGGTAATTGCCGGTGGAGCGGCATTGAATGATGGTATCAGCTGATTGCACATATGTATGGTCTTCCCGAACAGGTAGACCTGACCAGTTGGTGCCTTTGAGGGGTAAGCAATAGTTTACCCTTCAGAGGTACTACCTGATCATGTCTCCTCAAGTTCAGCGCCACGTCCTCGCCACGTCAAGGTTTCATTAGATCCGGTGATAATTGATAACACGTTGTTTGTGTATTGTGCATGTTATCAGAACGTTTCGTAACCGCCTCTATATATACATACAATGTACTGGAGAAAATTGTTGTAGATTGCGTCAATATACTAGGTGATAAGGAAATAGTCAATGTTATGAAATGAAAAGGGCAGAGCACTGAAGATAATTTAAAAGTGCTAATTATAGAATAAATTTATGACATACCTGAACGTCTAAAATATACACAACAAGGAGGCGCTTTTCTTACATAAAAAACTAAATGGTTTAGTTTTTAATATGGAGGCAGCCTTGCGCTGTTGTAAGCTATATAAAAATATCTTGCAGCAAATAGATTCTGCAGGATATTTTTATACAGCTTGTGCTATAGTAATATGGGGATATATAGCTTGTTTTATAGCTTTATAAGGATAATTATAAGAACTTATGTCTTACGTTACTAGGTATTGGATGCAAGCTTTACGCTACCTGAGGCCTAGTTTACGTTACCGTGACTTATGGCAAATGTGACTATCAATCACTTTGTAATTATACCACGCTGAATGTTTTGATGGCTTTGATCCCAGTACGAGACGATAATTTATCAGCATACTTCTGGACTGATTTCTCTATGAACTTAATAATTACGTAGTTCGTGCTAGATTGAAACCAAATAGCAAATGCCCAAACTGAAGTAGATGGGCATAAAAAGTCGGCTAAGATTATGTCAATTGTAAATATGATTTTATTAATAGCTTATTAAGCTGTAACTTCATTTATCTACATAAATAATAAATACTATAATATCCACGTTTAATGCATTTACATAGAGGTCTTACATATATTTTTCCTAAATATTACCATAACAACTATCGTCGTACTGGCTGGAACAGTAGGTATATTGTACGCGGGGATTTCCATAGAGATTATTGGCATGTTACTAACAGTCACTTTTATATTTATAAACTAAACGACGAGGTCAACAATTTGTCAGTTTTTATTTAGTATTTATTTTTCTGTCAAAATACTGTTGAATAAAATTAACCATAAATTTATATCCTATGTTAGTAAATAATTAGGTAATTAATGATGTTTATGTAACATATAGGTATAACAGTTGATATTGGCCTCTGCTTTCATATATGTTTTAAAAACTGATCTAAACTTTGTAAACATTATCCCGTCAGGTTGCGAAGGGTCAAACCTATGGCTTTGTGGAAGAACCAAAACTGAGCCTTATATGGTTAGCCTAGAAAGCCGATCTAAGACATTAGGAATAAAATAAAATCAGACCTAGCCAAATAATAATTGTAAATCATGTCTTGACTGTAATATATCGTCCATGATTTTTATGACGAATAAAATATTATTGTAAGAAATTTTAAGCTATTCACAATTAATGGAAGCTCACCTTTCTAGCGTTTATTTATTCATATTCAGGCTTTGATCATGCCAAACATATCTTAATTTCAGTAGGTATTAGTATTATTGAGTGAGAATTATTCTAAATATTGACATTTCAAAGCAAAATTCAGTGAGATACACAATATGGTTCTATTTCTTGCCAGTATTGACAAGCATGATAATATATAATTTTAGATTACGATGAAAAAAGTAAGCAGACTTAGAAAACTCGCCTCGCATTTGGATTAAAGATGTTTATTTACACGGTAAAACGTGCAACTTTGTATTATGTTTCTTTGGTAAATAGGATTTCAAAATCTACTCATGCGACTGATACCTGGAGTTGCCATTGTCTAATTGAGTATACTGTGTATTAATTACTATCACACTTGTCTATGTTTGTTTGAAATATTAGTATTAAAAATTAAGTCTATCCGAAATATAATTACGCATAATATCTAAGATATTATATTAAACGGGTGCCTAGATAAAATAAACAAATAACTTAAACGTGGGGTTAAAAAAATATGATGTAAGACAATTGTTTATAAAACATGTTCCATAAACTGATATTGATTATAACATAACAAGTCTAAGTGATATTTCGGAATGGTATATATATTTTTTTTACTTACCATATTAAGGTGCCATGTAACAGAGACCTACAGTCTCATATTACGTGCTGCTACTAAGAACTACTTAAAACGATAAATAAAAAAGAGATAAAATAAAAAAAACTCCTTAGATGTTTTATACAAACTATTCTACTATAATTATGTACACCTATAAATTGTAGTAGGTCTACTAGCTTTTACCAGTCGGTAACATTACTTGCTTCTTTGCTGCCCCTAGGACTCTCCCGATAGAAATACTTAGTAATTATTTGCCTGACAGAGAAAACAAATCTCTCGATCGTGAAGATAATTGGAAATATATACCATTATACGAAATAGATATAAACATATAAAACACAAAAGATAATATCAGTCGAGTATTTATACCACCAGTCTACCCTTAACATTATGCAAGGACACCTGTCATTGCGCAGTTCTTCCTACTTGCCACAATCAGTCTAGGAATGACGCTAAAAAGATATCGTAAGGTCGCGATGACATTGCGCGTGCAAAACAAATAGTTGATGACAATATTCTGACGTATGATGACGTAGAATTTGAACGTGATAGTACGCGCATTTGCGCTACTCCTTTTAATATACATAATATAGCAGATTCAAAAGAACTTAAGAGACTTTTTAAATCAATCAAATGCCTAACATGTTGCCAAAGGTTATGGTATAATTTAGATTACCAATAGCTGGATTTCTGCCCTTTAAGTTCTGATATGAATATTGACATTTGAGGGTGTGAATATTAACATACAACATAGACTGTTTTTTTAAGTTTTCTGGAAATGGTAAATAAATGTTAAAAGCAAGAATAAATGTGTCAAACAGAGTACCTACTTTTACAAACCTATAATATTAATGAATAACCACTGCTTACAAACGTAAGATTTGGCTGTTATTGAGTCAAATATAAAATGAATTATGATTTAGTAACATCACCATGATTACAGATTCTATTGCCAGGCAAATCATATTTATGTTTGGAATTACTTTACGTAGTCATTCTTTATAAAATATATTCGCAATCAAGCAATAATACAAAAAAGAATAAATCAAAATCTCTTTGGAATTTGGTACATATAGTAAATGTCTCCTTTTTGCATAAATTTAACTAGAACAGGTGGACAAAGTTTTGATTTTCACTCTGGTCTTTTAATAACTTTCTGCTCATCGTTGAACATATGTCAAATAACAATAATAATAATATTCTATCACATACACACAACACCATCTAGCCCAAACTAAGCAGAGCTTGTACTATGGGTACTAGACTATGGATAAACATATATACTTTTTTTTGTAAATACATACATATTATACATAGAAACACCCAGACCAAGACAAACATCCATGTTCATGCACACAAATGTTTGACTTGTGCGGGAATCGAACCCGCGACCTCAAGCGTGGCAGTCGGTTATTTATTTTTTTGTAAATACATACATATTACACATAACACCCAGACCAAGACCAAATAAGGATTAAAAGAATAGTAATTTTTTTGGATGATGTCTATGAAAGCGACTGCTGTGCGTGACGATTCGATATCCAAGTCGGAAAAGGTATTATTGGGTTTTCTCATAAGAATTTAAGAAGCACGGGGGAAAGCTAAGGCCCAGAAGGCGATAACCTTCTGGGCCTCTTCCCTTAATAAAGTCGGATGGGAATAGAGACCTTACGTACTAGTGGTGACTGGTCGACCTTGGTATCGTGGAATTCGATAATTTACTTACTACATTTAAGAAAAAGCTAATATTTTTTTTAAGCTTCGGATAACAATCATGCCTTGTCTTGATTATTTATGTACATGTAAGTGGATGCTCCTATTTACCATACTGCTGCTTTAGAGGCTACTATAAATTTTATTAAATGCTTGAGTATGTTCAGTAGTAGTTCATGGAGAAATGGTTGCAGCACCTTACAGTTATGATTTGCAAAAAAAGATTATTGTAAACTTGGCGATTAAAAAGTGACCATGAGTTTCTTTCCCGTTCTTCTCATGAGCCCTACACCCTTGTTTTGCTGAACGTGGCAGTAAATGTAAATTCACAGAATAAATTTAGTGTAACTTTGACATTCATAAATGTTACCTTGTAACCTAAATTGAATAAATTAAATTTTGATTTTGATTTTAAGACTATGTATGTTAGACGAAACTGCCATACATTGACTGCACGAATGGCGTAGTGCTTTAAGTGGTCGCCTCGCCACTGCCACTGAGCCGAGTGATATGGGTTTGATTCCCACACAAGACAATAATTTGTATGATCCACAAATTATTGTTCCGAGTCTGGTTATTCTTTGTGACCGTTGTTTGAATGTTTGTAAAATCCCCTGCAACACAGGAATTATTTCTAGTGCGGGAGTTGTCTTATTATAAGGAAAGAAAGAAAGTTTAAACTATAGTAGGTATGTAGTTTTAACGATGAAATTCAGTTTGAATTACGCACTACTTCTATGTAATAATGTATATACATATATAATTATTTCATTGACAATCCTTTAAAGGCAAATAGCGGATTATGTGTAACACGCTCAAATATTTAGAGCAGTAATTAAGTTGGTTCGTTTTGTACACGCATGATCTAATGGATGAGCGTGCTCAGGGTTAGGTTAAGGTCTTACAAACTATTATTACGATAGGCGGTTTTTTATTGATAACTATTAACTAGGCGTCTAAGGTCTAACATGCTAAATGTATTACCTATTTAGTTTCCAAATTATATATGATATTATATTTTTTTTACTTTACCTCTCAGTTTAGCTAGAGACATACCTACTGATAAAAGTTGATCTGAACCATGGCTAATAAGTTAATACCTATTATATATTACTAGATTGTGCACGCAGCTTCGCTCACATAAATGTAGGTAGGGATAAATTGAATCGAAGTAGGCGTTTCGTATTTGTTGCCAAACGGTCCTGAAGATGCCTCGCGCTGAGGCGAAACATGTGTCGACGCATATTTTGTGCTCGAAGCGGAATACAGTAAATTGGAGTACGTAGTGGCTGTCCCTATCCAGAAGAGATCGGTATTGCAGGATCCTGTCGTTGAACTTGACCAAACCTTGAACCGCATCTCTGAATGGGGTGCCAAGAACTTGGTCCAGTTCAACGCCAAGAAGACAAAGGCATGCGCGTTCTCAACAAAAAAATCTCCGTTCCTACCCCTCCCTTCTCTGAAGAATACTCCACTGGTGATACGTGACAGCCTCTCCATCTCAGGTATGGATCTATGCCGCTCCCTTAATCCCAAAACCTACATCGAGAGCGTCATTAAGCAAGCTTTGCGAAAACTCGGCGTTCTGAACAGGGTGAGGTGGTTCTTCGCACCAGGGCAGCTGTGCCTATTGTATAAGGCACAAGTGCGCCCTTGCGTGGAGTACTGTTCTCATCTTTGGGATTGCTCCGCGCAGTACTTGCTAGACGCTCTTGACAGGTTACAGCGGCGGGCTGTCCGTATCATCGAATATCCAGAGGTCACGAGTTCACTGGAACCTCTGCAACTCCTTAAGGAAATTTGACTCTTTAGCATGTTTCTACAGAATATACCACGGGGAGTGCTCCGAAGAGTTATTCCACCTTATCCCGCCCTCCCCTTTCCTATCCAGAATAACGCGTGCTGGGCTCAGGTGCCATCCTTACACGGTGGAGTCGACTATAGTGCGTACCAACAAGTTTGGGTCCTCATACCTCTGCCGAACGATCAAGGCATGGAATTCTCTGCCAAGGCACATGTTTCCTTCTTCCTTTAATCCTGTGTCCTTTAAGCGGGGCGTGAAAAAGCACCTTCTCAGGCCGTCAAAGTAGAGACCTCAACATCACCTCGGCTGCTATGAGGACGATGTGGAGGCCACTGCTCTTAGACCACACGACTGCTTACCATCAGGCGGAGGGTGGTGATTTTGACGAGCAAAATAAAAAAAAATATTATTAGGTTAGGTTAGTAAGTACTTTTTCTGGATAATAAAAACCCTATATCCTTTTCTTTACCCCTTCTTGGCCTTCTTGGCCCAGAAAGTGGCGACCGTTATGGCGGTAACAGTAGCCATGTTGAGGTCGGCTCTTGTGCAGGATGTAGGACATGCTGGACAGGTCAGTAGGTGCATCATTGTTTGGTTTTATCAGTATTTAATGTAAGCAAGCTATTTCTAAGCCATTTATTAACCACATCGAACCCATGCTGGGTATTTTTAAGGACTACCTCATTTGTGTCGGCGGAGAAGAGAAGGGCGGTGTCATCTGCGTACGAAACGATATTGCCGCTAGGTAAACTTATGTTACAAAGATCGTTAATGTACATCAAAAATAGAGTACTTCCAAGGACACTTCCTTGTGGAATACGGAATTGTGGCACTTGTAAGTCGGCACTGATGATGTTATCTATTTTCACGCACTGATACCTATTTTGTAGATAGTCTGTTAGCAGCTTAAGCTGTGTGCCTCGTATTCCTAAAGCATTCAATGTTTTTAATAGGATCGGAACAGATACAGGGTCAAATGCTTTTGCGAGGTCGAGGAAGATTCCAATTACTTGTTTTCTTTTCCCAAGTTCCTCTGAGATAAAGCTGTCAAGTTGTGTACTGAATCTGCTGTTGACAACTTAGGTCTGAAGCCGAATTGCATATGGGCAAATAGGGAATTTTGTTCAAGCAATGATACTAATTTATTATTAATTAATTTCTCTAGCACTTTTGAAAGTAGGCAATAGCGAGATTGGTCGATAATTTGTTACAAGGTCTTTCGTACCAGACTTATGAATGGGAATCAGTATTGCTTTTTTAAGGCATTGAGGGAAGACTCTGATAGAGAGACATATTCGGAAAATGTGGGTCAATGTAGGCACTAGGATGTGCTTAAAGGTCTTTAATATGTTACAGCTTATATTGTCCCACCCAGGTGCATAATTATTTTTTAATGAGCGAATAACCCGCTCTATTTATAAGACTTTTTCATCCGGATCCAACATAACAAAATATTTTCCGCTTTTAAGATATGTTGAAACTGGAGGAGAACTTTTGAGAAGAATTTGTGCTGCACTGATTTTCTATTTTGTTTGCCAAAGTTATGCCAATATTTAAAAAAAACCTATTGACGTTGTTGACAGAGGAAAGCGGAGAGGAATGTGTTTGCAATAAACTTCTATCAGATTTATGATGTTTTGAAGTAAACGTGAAATTTTGACAATTTTCCAAAGTTGCTTAGCTAGGAACCTTTTGAAATTTACAGTATCGTATGCTGCGGAAAGGTCAACAAAAACCACGCCAGTGACTTTCTTGTTTTCATGGCCGTCCTCTCAGAATTGGGTTAGCTTTAGCACCTGACCTGGTAAGTCTTGCACTAGGCAAGACTTACCAGGTCTGAACCCAGCTTGTTCGGGGATTAGCTTGTGCTCCATGGCAGGTGAAAGCCGATCAAGTAACAGTCCCTCGAACAGCTTGAACGTGTGGCATAACAAAGATATAGGACGATAGCTTTTTGGGTCAGATGATAGTTTACCTGGCTTAAGCAATGCGATAACTTCTGCTTTCCTCCACTGCTTGGGTATATTTGTTATTAAGTTCCTTTATACCTACGATTATATCCGTGAGGATGAAGGGGCTATACATTGTACCTGAGAGGGAACTTAGCAATGCATTTCTTTGCAGTTTAGGCTGGATTGGATTTGCCGTTACGTAGTAGTTGGTGCGCTATTTGGTTTGGTATTACTTGTCCCGGGTTTGCTGGCTGGAGGGGGCTCCAGTAAGCTTTTGGAAAGACCACACTTTTTTACTATTGTGAGTCAAATTCAAGTTGGTCACTGTTGCGATCCACTTTTGTTGGCGTTGTTCCCTGATTACAGTTAACAGACCAGTAGATATTGTATCTTCTGAGAAGGGACAACCCCTGACAATGTATATGCGAAATTTCATGTTCATCGGTCTAGTAGGTAAGGCGTGATAACGTAACAAACAAACAAACTCACATTTACATTTATAATATTAGTGAAGATTAAATACCTGTTCAATCATTCAAATTTAAACTTGATTAGAAATTTAGGCATACATATTCATCTTTTTAAAGGATTGACAGCATATGCTTCTTTTTCTTGAACTCTCTTTAAGTGGATATTGAGTATTAGTCCCTAATAAATAATAGCTGTTGTTTTCGGTCCCAGATAATAAAAACTATTTCCGTTTACCAGGAAGAGTTCCAGACGCCATTCAACTACTAAGAATCCTTGACGTAAACCTCCACCCCGGAAATCGAAACATACATTTCATGCACAGCAACAGTCACTAACGCTGCGCAATCGAGGCAATTATGCATTATCATGCATAATATGTAGATGCACGATATTTAGGTATTTGTGATAACTGATATCGAACATAACACGGTTGTCGAAGCATTAATTCATCCTTTTAGATAATTTTATCTACCTGCGCCAAATCAAATGGAAAATATGTCGACAAATGCATTCGCAACAATATATCCTTCCTAATATTATAAATGTGAAAGTATGGATGTTTGTTACTCTTTCATGCAAAAACTACTGGACCGATTGCGATATAACTAGATATGTAGATAGCTGGAATCATACATAGGCTACTTTTTGTACGGGAACGGGACTTACGCGGGTAAAACCGCGGGGCAAAAATAGTTATTCCTTATATTATTTTAGGTTATTATATTTTTAAAGACTGCTCCCGCTCTAGTAATAATTCCTGTGTCGCGGGGGACTTTACACACAAAGATCACTTAGATTCGGAACAACCATTTGTGGTTCACATAACTTTTTGTCCTCGGCGCAGTGGTAGCGGCGTGGCTTCCACTTTAATTACTACGCTATCCGAGCAGACAATGAATCATTTCTTTTACAAGGAAATACATGCACAATGCTTGTGGCTTGTAATAATACTGAAGGACATTAATAGGCTTATTGATTTATTGAAAAGGTACATGTTTCAAAATCAATTTTAAGTTATTTAAAAGTAACTTATACCTAAAATATTATAAAACAGAAATAAAAAAGAAAAAGAAAAACTAAAACCCTCTAACAGGCGTCCTAGAATTCCTTCGCATCACAGTCGGCTGGTAGTGTGCCCAGAAAACTGGCAGAATATTTTTAAAGATGTGGATGATTACGATTATGATGCAAGCAGAATCACTAAGTTGCTACACCGATATAATTTGTTTACGTTCCATGTAATTACTGACAAATTGAGTATTTTTTTCTTGATTTTGAGGATCTATTTGAAAGTGCAATTAGACAATTACTGTTTGAAATTAGGTGAGTAGAGCTCATATTAGTTGCGATTTACTGCTTATCTTGTATGATGAATACATATAACCTGCATTGGGCCAGTGTGGTGGACTATGGCCTAACCATTCTCACGCAGAGAAGATGCCCAGCATTGGGACAGTTTAATACAGGGCTGATATTATTATAATAAAACAAGTTTGTAACCTATTATGTGGTTATTCACTAGGGATCTGATCGGTCCAGAAATAGGACAGGCCACGCCGTAGAGGCGTGGTGGTGTCTTAAGGTTAAGTTGTGCGTAGATTAATTAAAGATAGATCAACAATTAACACTTTTAATTGTCTAGTAATGAAGCCTAGGCGATTAACGTCACAAGTTATTTAAACTGTCGATAATATCTAAGTAAGAATTGTTAACTTGTTAACCTGGTGGTAAGAGGGGTAAGAAGAGACCTTCTTACCCCTCTTACCACCAGGTTTTAAGTATACAATTCCTAAACGAGTTCCAACAATTACAGACTTTTTACTTATCCTTAAAACTTGATTCAATATATGCAAATATTAAAAGAAACTTATTTCTAATTCCTTTTATTAGTCATAGTCATGGTCATGGGAAGATTAGTCTCTCCTTGATTGCAGCTGTTAAAAAAAGCATTCCAAATGTCAAAGGAAGTGTGAATATAAATAGTTTAAAATTGTAATGATTTATCGAAATAAGCCTTGATCCGTAACGTTTCATTTCAATGTGTAACATTTAACAATAAAAATGTAAAATAATTCTAACTAATATTATAAACGCGAGCGTGAGTTTGTGTGTATGTTTGTTACGCTTTCAAGCCTTAACTACTCGACCAATTATCATGCAATTTGGCATACACGTTGTCAGGGGAACAGATAAGGACATAGGGTACCTTTCATCCAGAAAAAAGTATCGTTACTAACCTAAACTAACATAACCATACATTTTGCTCACGCTAGTTTGGGAATCAGGGCTCACACATTAATTGTTACCAACTTTTTGTTACAATAAAGAATTATTATTATTATTTAAAGGAGCGAAGCAGCTAGCAAAATTTAGTACTATATAATACTTGAGCACGAATAATACACATTGTTTATTTACATAAAAAAACGTCGCGAGTGTACTTAGAGTGTGGACTAAGTTGTTGATCTTTGAGAACGTTCAATATACCATTATTTTAGATTTGGTTCCTTACCTTTAGAAAAAAGAAAAGCCACAATAATATTCTATTTATTTTAGTTTATTTTTAAATATACACGTGATATGATTTCGTTAATTGCTTTTTGGTGTCAGAACCTGTGAACACAAACATTGATTTACAAACAGATGTGTCACTTTGTCATTGATACTGAACTTGTTTGAACAAATAGAGTATAATGTTAAATATATGTATTCTATGTTTTTATTATGTTAACAATCTTTATCTTAAGCTGTTAGTTTTGCCTTGTAACGTGAGGTCATCTGTGAATATTATTTTCTAGGATCAATGACCTGATGCAAAAAAATTCTCAAGTATTGGTTTATACACATCATTTAAATATTTGTCATAAGTATGATGTTTGTGACTGACACTGATGCAGATATTTATCGCTTGTGGTGTCGGGTTGGATAGTTGAGATACTCTTCAAATTTTTTTTTACGTTGTCCCACTCGCTGCCTTAAATGGTGAGTGGGTTGCTGGAACTGAAACTACATAAGCGATAGTATTTTTACCACCTGGGCAACACCCCAGAGATACGCAATAGACAAGAAAAAAAACGAACATATTAAACTTTTATAATCCAAATGTTAGTGAATTCGTTGTCACTAAAGTAATAATAATTCAAATTATAATCAAATATTCAAAACATGATTTGATGATAACACGCTTGAATGATAGGTCATGGTTGGTCGGTCGATCGTGCTGATGATATTCCCGTACGTCAATAGTCTATATCTTTCGGCGACAGCGATAAACCTTTATTATTTTTATGGTACTCCATGCTTTATTACTTACTGAATAACCTAGAGGCAGTCGAATTAGTATAAAAAATTAGGATCTTCGAATAATCAGGAGTGTTTAAAAATAGAATATTTTGATATTTTATCGATGATTGCTACTACTCCCTTCTACGTTGTTTAATGGCATAAACATCCTAAGGTGGCTATGGTGATTCCTAACCAGTCGTATATAATGTATAGTATATTATGGATATTGTGTTATAGTATTGACATGTATTCAGTACAGTAATTATTTGATATTCCGTGCTCCGGTTTTAACCTGTCAAATACCGCTAACGCCGATCGCGTCTACGGACTTGTACACGTCAAACCCCGGTGACCCTATATGGGGTCGAGCACACTCGATAGTGTATTGTTTACGTTTGCATTAGTTATTTGAGCTAACGTAAACATTTCACGACCAAGTGTGCTCGACGCCATATGGGGTCACCGGGGTTTGACGTGTACAAATCCGAATCGGCGTCACTGGGTTTGAGCGGTTAAAACGCGCTTACCTCTGTAAAATATCTTTGCCTTTCTTTAGAAGGATATACTATGGTGTATTATCGTTTAAGCACGACAATTATTTTTTACAGCAGCTACAAAAAAATATTGGTATTTTCATTCTCTTTATTATTATTTCAATTTGTATATCTTCTGGCTAAGTCTTTCGACATTTGCTTCACTTTTCTACACACTGAGGTCCGGCTAATAGCATTTCTACAAATTCGACCCTTTGCCAAATAAAGAAAGATGTAATACCAAACTAGTAAGCTTACCTATTTCTCAAAAGGTCAGTCTTTATCTTGCCTGCTGGTCCCTAGAAGGGAACGTCGACGTCGTGTACAAGGCGTGATACTAAAAATAGCCCAAGATAAGCTTGTACGTATCTTATCAGCATTTATCAGAGAGACAGATTGTCTGCTGTTTCGATTGGCGAATGAAGTACAAGCTTGTTGAATGGACGATAAAATAGATACCTTTTTATTTATGTAGGACAGTGTGGAAAAGGACTTTTTAAAAGAGAATTTAACTTGTTTTTATTTAATCTTATAAAATGATGTGTTGGTATAAGATGATTTGAACTATAGTCTTAAACTACAGATTTTTATTCTGTAGATAGAAGACTACAGTGTATTAGTAGAAGTAAAAAAAACGTTCTTATTTTAGGTAGGGAAATTCGAAAATGTGTGATCTATCGATAAAAATGTTTACTCGTCAAAACCTAATGGCGCAGTGGTTAGTGTAAACTACTGCCACGCCTGAGGTCGCGGGTTCGATTCCTGCGCAAGTCAAACATTTGTGTGCATGAACATGGATGTTTGTCTAGGTCTAGGTGTTACTATTTATAATATGTATATATTTCTGTGAACAGTGTCAACTGATCAGCGTACCTTTAATCTCTATAGGCATTTATTATTTTTATTTTTACATACAGGAACAGCACACCAAATATAAGTAGAATAATAGCTTATTTTTAAAATATAAGCAAGTAACATAACATATAAAATATCACTGCATTTGTTTACACAGCTAACTGCCGTCATGACCACAGAGCAAAAAGGCGTCCACTGCGTCCAGCGTTTTCTTCAAATCAAGCGCGAAATTTAAAAATGCAAAATTTTAATCCATTTCATGGCACTTATCGACTGAATAAAAATTTTGTGATTTTTTAGTGCTTCATCAGTACCATAGAATCTAATTGAGACACTTTTCAGAAATGGGTGTAATAGCCTATTACCAGCTGTACGTATATAAATATGTAAAATGGCAAAATTGTTATATCTGGATCCAAATTCTTTCTTATATATCTAAAGAAAATCCTACCAGTTATAGGAAATCGAATGTTCAATTTGTTTATGTATATTCATGAACAAGGACTTGTGTCCTGGCCGGCAACGCCCCTACAAGAACAGACCAAATTAATTTCGCCCCATCTATTTAGCATTCATTCCGTACAAACCGATCCCATGTAACATTAATACGGCTGAATTAATCAACAGTTGTTGCTGATAGAGTCTTTCATTTGATTAAGAGAGAAAATTTACAGACAAATATCTTGGAGTTACGTTTTACATACTGATTGGATAAATAGCACTAATATTATGGGCGCAAAATTAGCACAGTTTCTCGAAAATATTGCTGAATCTGATTTTCATTCAGCTTGCTATGAGGTTAGCTTGAATGTAGAGGAAGGTTTTGTTAAAAAAGTGCTTTCTGATTTCGAATTTTCATAAACAATATTTGCTGCGATAGTCAATGCAAAAACTGAGTTATGTTTAGGTTTTATTAAGAGTAGTTCAAAGTCCCTTTTTAACTTGGCATTTTGAGAAAATATGAAAGAAGCGAAATTTTTAATGTACACGTCTATGTCGACTCATCCGCCCTCTCAGGATGACTGCATACATTGCTGACTATATAAATCTATATAAAATAAGATACTAAATAATTTTTATTGAATGAATTATAAAATCTTCTCTTTCTTTAATATTATAAAGAGAAAAGTTCTTTTTTTGTTTGTTTGTAAGAATTTAATTCGAAACTACACACCCGATTTAAAAAATCTTTCACAATTAGAAATCTATATTATCACTGAGTAACATGGACGGTATTTTATTTTAACAAAACTTACTGTTACTAACATAATTTAGCCTATAATTTTTTATGCGAGCGAAGCCGTAGGCAAAAGCTACTTCTTAATAATTTTAATAGAATGGATCATAGCTTTATATTTCGTATATCAAGAATTATCTTATTACAAGAATACATTACCAACGCTTTAATTGAATCAATCAAAAATTATTTGTAGCTGCTCTAATTGAGTTCTAACGATCTCTAGAAAGCCCTAGAAACTGACGTCATTATATAAACAAGATAGTAAAAATATATTATATAGAAAGTCATATCGCTTGTAAGAGGATGTTTAACGTACATAGGGGCCATTTTTATTACACAGTTACTTTAAAATTAAATAGATTATTCAAGCTTTCCACGTTAAATGTTGCAAACTCTTTACTTAATAGACGATAATAACTAAGAAGTAGATTATGATAAAATAAATTTGTTTAAGGACTTATAACCGGACTTCCTTGTTGGTTCAGTGGCCTGAACGCTGCTTGCTAAGTGTAAGGCGTAGTTTGATTGCCGAGTCGAGCTAATGATAGTAAGTATTAATGTCAGTTTAATTAATAGGTTTTCATGGCAGGAAATTCTCAGTAGCAGCCCTCCACTAGGTAGAAGATATTAATTACGATTGCATGGATTTTCTAAGAAATTACTAATATTCTTGTTAACCCTTCGAGCTAAGCTACAGGCTTATGATTAAGAATGGGTTCACGTCGGTAGTGCAATGGTGGGCAATCAAAACTACGACTAGTTGATGCCTTATATATTGGACTGCCGCCTATTTATATATTCGAGTATGAGTACTAATATGTGGACGAAATATACTTTCAAACCTTCAGTATGCATGCTTGAGCATATTTGGATATTATATTTCTTTGAATTTGCGTCCAAGGTTTATTGGAAGTAGCCGTTGCGTGATTTCTTCTTCAAAATTATTGTGCTAATATAGAGGCAAACATTTTCTTTATTTGTCTGGTAAGACTTGCTTTAATATTATTTATGAAGATAATATTTTCTGTAAAGTACTATCACATTAACAGTACCACAGTAACTTATTTTTCCTTCTAAAGAACTTTCAAAATAATTCTCCTCGGTCTCCCCTAAAAAGCAATTCGAGTTTCTCACCCAAAAGTCGTTTGTATCTATTTACCTGAAGTCACGGCACTTTCTTTAAACCCTCAAGTTTACACCAACAGTACATTGGAGGTCGTAAAATGGAGGCCTCATCAATCAACTTAATTAATATGTAGGTAGAAGGAAAATATTTAGCTCTGTAATGTAACAGATAAGAAGCCTGTGCCAGTCCCTGAATAACAAATACTGTTACTACTATTTGTTTTTATTCAACTATTAGGATTATAGTTTAGTTGCCTGGGAATAAAAATTGTATACCCGGACTATTGTTTCGTGTGTCTTTTTATCAAACATTGGTCTCCGTGGCACATTTTTATAGCAAATGATTTTGATACTTCCATTCAGTGACCATTCGTTATTTTCTTTTTCTAGATCGTTTGTCTATTGAGTAAGCGTTACTCTGTTTATAAAACCATTTAAATTCATAAGCATTTCCAGAATTTCCAGTCCATTATTCACCTATGTGCATCATACAGTGATGAGTGTGATTAAAAGATCCGTTTTGCATTATTATCTACCTATAATTAATCTATCTAGTCTATTTATTCATCTCACAATAATAAAAGATTGTTAATGTAATCAGCTTATGCCAGCAATCCGTCAAGAAATTTAGGCTGTCATATAGCGCTTTACAGCTTATCTAGATCCAATGAACTATTGATTAAATGCTTCAACACAACAGTAATTAAAATTACCTACCCTGGGAATATAAAAACTGTTATTCATAACTACACTCGCTAGCGATAGGAAACTCTACAGAACCGTAGTAGATGCACTGATTAAGATTCACAGCGCACTCTCTTAGATATTGAACGTGATGAAAAAATACATTGTGGCGGCCAAAGTATGTTGAGTTGAGCTGATTTCAATTTGTATTTACCAGGCAATCGCTGCTTGTTGCTTTAGTTGGGGTTCGATTCTCTGTGTTTGGAATTCTTAAGAGCTATTTGGTAGTCTTTCAGTTAGTAGGTCTAATGTTGTACTTTTAGTAGCACTTAACTTTCAGTATGTTAATAGCTGTGATTGTGGCTTAGATTGCTTTTAGTACTTGTGATCTTTTATTTCTGCTGGAGACGTTATCTTAATATTTCATGGGTAACTTTTGTAGCTTCTTGTGTGATACATCTTTGTTTGACAGTTTGAGTACATTGAAGCGCGATGCTGTTGTGTTGTTCAATATATTATATTTTCCTTTAAATTGTAGTTACACTACTTATACATTACATGCTGGTTTTCTTAGGACGTTTCTACTATAATACTTGCATTATAATTTTAGTATATTCATCTTAACTTAAGTCAATGCTATATACTTCCTAATAATTTATCTTACTATTTAATCTATTGTGGTAGTACTTAATAGTTATTCTTGGTTCTACTTTGTAATAATAATAATAGAATATATCTTTTAAAATCCATATCCTAAGTCTTAATAAATGGAAAGCTGAATGCATCAATATTTTATATAATTTGAATGCTCACGCGGAAATAAATGCAGGTCATTCGCATCCATCCAAACATAACTCAAAGCCATTAGGTCAAAATTAAATCCATCTAGGCACATTTCGACATTATAATTTTGAGGACAGTGCAAAATTGCTCCAGATATGATGTTGTCATCAAAAATGAGTAATGATCCATCTAATACGCCGTGGCATACGAAATTAAAGCTATAAATTTAAATAACACGATGCTAGGGTCCGAGAAGGTCTTATTTGTGAGACCCCTAATGAATTAATATGGGGATGTGTAATATGCAATATTGAAAGCTGCGAAGTATGTCTTAGAATACTGCTCTGACCTATTTTTTATAATTACTAATGAAGCATATAGCCTGCTGTAGAAATTTACAAATTAAGTCTGTTACAAGCAATATTGTAAACAGAAACAAATTATTAAAAAACGAATCATATTCTAATAAATCTTGATCTACGACCATATTCATGGATGTTTGTCTTGGTCTGGGTGTTTCTATATAATTATAATATGTACGTATTTACAAAATAAAAGTATATATGTATGTTTATCCATCGTCCAGTATCCATAGTAGAAGATCTGCTTAGTTTGGGCTAGATGGTGTTGTGTGTATGTGATAGAATATTATTATTATTATTATTATATTCAATATTTTTATTTACGGTTATTCATATTTCCGTAGAGTAAAATAAATTTCCCAAAAAGTTACTTCCAAGTAAACTTTGTCTTACATTGTCAAACTAAGACACTGTGGCCATAGTGTATAATAAAACCTATTAACGTCTACTAAATTGATGCAACTCTTTAAGCATAATATTAAATTGCTCGTGCAACACATTGTAAGCCAATACAGCATACCAAGGCTTTTGAACAAACAACAAATCGTTCTTTTTATAGCCAATATGGTGTCATATTAAATTTTCGATTGAATCAAAATAAATATCCTTTTAATATTTCTGATCATATTTCCTTGCTAAGGTCGTATTATGAACTTTTCGTAATTTATGTTCGATCTCAAGGTGAGATGGTGTTATCTGCCTTTTCGTTCCCACTGCAGCGTTGGAGCCAGCTTTCGGTGGACCTAGAGTTTCGGTAAATCATGTACGCTTTGGCGTAGTCTTGTGTAATTTATATTGCTTATGAGTGTTATTGTGTTTAACATAATTTTTAGCGCAGCAGTGGCGAATGCGACAGATGTGCATTTAGTCTCGAGTGTGATTCTTGTGTCACGCAGAGTTATTGCATGTTCTGTCAAGAAATTCTGAGTAGTAGCACGGACTCTGGAACCGAGCTCAGTAAACGACAGTACCCATGGCTAAATATGGGTGCAATATACCTCTGCCTATACCTTAGAGGTAATAGGCGTAAGGCGTGTATGTATGTGTGTACTTTTCATATTTTTGTTCAGTTAGAGTCTTTGCAAATGATTGATTTTATTACGGTCAGCTGTTCCTTATTTGAAATCATATCTATTACGTCGTAAACAGCAATTTGACCGGTTAAATTCAACCATGTGCACAGCGCATATTTCCAGGTAGGTTTTGAAGGTAGCGGTGAATAAAAATCTGGTTATTTTTTAAAAACTGGATGTTTTACTTTACGATATATAATAATTATATGTTCATTGAAACAAATTACAAATACAAAATTTACACAGTTTGTCTTATTATTAATCAATAACTACATTATTATTTAATCGCCTTAACACTAAAAGACTACTCATACATTTTATGTATATACCTAAAGATACAGTGACAATAATTTATACAACGGACGAGGGTAAACGTGTCAGAATTATGTCTTGTATGAAAACTTAAACATAATAGAACTCCTAAATTATTGGACAAAGATGAATAAATGTACCCGTCTAGGGTTATTACTTAAAGATAAACCAAACTGATCTAATATGTACAAACTTTAAAACCAATGTTACAAAAAAATGTTGAAAACGAGAGTTTCCAATTTTTGGTAAGCCGAATGTTTATCGCTACTTACAAAGAGATCCATCGGTAACAGTGTTGAAAGAGCTTCGTATTTTTTTGGTATAAATTGAATAAAACAAACTAATAATCAGGTATCAGGGGCCATTGATGATGAAGGTTCGTCTGATCAGACTAGATTGTCTCGGAACAATGATGCAGCTTCCGATAAAGTGGCCTAATAATATTTACAATGTCCAATGGCAAAAGCTGAAAAATGAAAAACATCAGTTCAATCCTTAGCGATATTTGTTAAAGCCATGCTTTCTAGCATCGTATTAAGTTTGGTATTGTACACCAAAGTATATATTCCGAATGTACATGCAACTATCTTAACATTATTTGTTAAAATTTAATGGACCATTTTTGTTCCTAACTTGTTCAACGTAAGTATATACAGTAAATTAACTTGAAACCGTATTCAATTCAACAATAAGGACAAGTTTGATCACACGCTCAGCTTTCGATGCGATCGTTTGGACAATACATAATAACATAGCTGGCGTATCCCACTGGACACAGAATTTTAACACAAAAATCGAATCTTACAGTAACAATTTCTTAATGAATATCTTTATAGCTATTAACGTTATCTTATGTTAGTTCCTTGACTCAGGTTGTGCGAAAATTTTCGTTATTTATTCTTGTTTTATTATTAATAATTATTATACCAATAATTATGACACACTCTACTATAACAACGAATATATGCGTACTACTGTTTGGTGATAATACAATATCATTTATATTGAGTTACAGACACCAATTAATTACTATTTAATATTAATGAAGTGCATATGAGAAGGGAACAGAAGATTCGTTGTGTCTTGAAATATTTCGAAGCAAATGGGTTGATCATTTTTTTATTTTATTTCACAGAACCGGCTTCTCTACGGCTTATAAAATCAAAATTTAAGAGGATTAACTGATTAAGCGGACACTTCGAGATGTAACTTAACAATTACGAATCCTAATTTCAACGTTCACATTCTCCATTTGCTCCGAAATCGAAGGAAGGAGTTCTAAGATAGAATATGCTTATAATAAATCAACAATAGCGTAGATACATATGATACAGAGATATAATTACGATCAATTATTTTTTTAAACAACGTAACGAGAATATCAACTTTTCAGTTCTGTGAATGATTTCACTAACATTTTAATCGCATTTACAGTAATTATACCAATTTTATTATACAAGGGATTTCTTCGCATTATATCTGTTTGCCAGGCAATACACATCTAATCGGGTTCGAAGCAAGTTTGTAAGCTTAATTTCATGCGATCTCGATAAATTGATACACAACAATATTTTCTACTCATATCACGGTCAAATATGATGATAATTTTTAAAATTGATCGAACCATTGAACATGTAAACCATATCTACTTCGTCAATTTTACGAATTTGCCTATTTGACTGTGGTACAAGTCTGTTATATATAAGTATATAATTACATATATAACCTACAACAACTACGTCCTTTATGATATTTTTACTTAAGACGTCTTATATACCCTCTAATTTTTTGTCACAGTGTCGCTTTATTTTGACTTCATTATTATAAACATTTTTTTTTCAATACTTACTTACATACCTGAGATTAAAATATACTTCCGTGGTTTCCATTAAAAGAATTTTAAGGCTACGAAGAGAGGAAGCCTTAAGCAAAATATTTTGAAGAACATTATTCCAAGGAAGGCAATAATAATCTTAGGGACATTAATTTATACATCTAAAATACATAAATGAAAAACTATTAAACCCTGATAATTCCAATAATTATTGAAAGAGAAGCGCTAATTTACAACATTTTAAATTCGATGTTGCATTTATAAAATACTCTTGGGGTTTCGACGACTCCCCACTAATAAAAATCATATTTACATCATTTGTACAGCGGCTTGGCAAATTAACAATTATGAATATAAACTGAAAACATTTTTGAACAATCGCGAAACTTCGAATAAAAATCACAACGATCCTTTATTTAAATTACAAGCGAGTTTAAAATGCTTTAACCATTTTTAATATTAATAAATCGATTTATTATTCGAAGCACGGCGATTTTATATTGGAAACCTTCACATATTGAATATTAAAATTGATAATGGTAGTTCGATATCTTAACACTATGATGCCTATTGTTTGAAAGGACTGAACGATTTACAATTTTTATTAGTAGAAGAGAATTATACTAGTTTGAGCTTGATGTCATTATAGTGTAGACATATTTATATATTGCTTTTGATCGTTGACCCTCAGTTATAAACCCCGTTATTTACACGAAAAGTTGCGAAGACACAAAAATATAGCGACTTTGAAAAACAAACGTCATAAGGAAGTCCGCAAAAATTTACGAAAGATAAAGCTGAAAAAATGACACTTTATTGTCAAAGTTGAAAATACGGAGGGACTGGGCGTACAGTCGAAATATTATACCTAATGAAATTCCTCATTTAGCTATAATGTTTATATTTGTTCGAGATTTATTTGACAACAATAATTTTGATGTTGTAATTGCTATAAGACAATCTATAAGAATAAAAAAAGAAGTACCTCTCTTAAGAATTTAAACAATTAATACAAAAATAAAAGGTGATAATCAAGTACATACGTATATGACCAGAGACAATTCAAACATTTTATTGACGCAGGTGTCATTTTATGACCTAGGGCATACTATAGAGAACTGTACAGCAACATGTTTAGAAAGTAAATAAAATAGTTACGTTAAAATTTTGGCCATGACCTAAACAGAAATGTGAAAGAAAATTGACGATGAAATTGAAAATCCTCCAGACGTATTTTGAATTAAGAAAAATTCAAAATTTCTAGATATTATGATTAAATGAAAATTCAATGATTAAATAGACTTAACCGTTGGATGGCAGATACAAATAAGGAATTCCAATAGACTGCACGAACGGAGCGAAATGATAATAAAACAAAATGCATATCTGGCATCGAATATAAACTTACAATATCTTTTATACAAGTTTTGTCCATTAACAGCGTCTAAATACTACGCGCTTAAAATACTTGTTTGAGCATCACTAAAATAAGTATTACAAGAATTTTTAAGTTTTTTTTATTAGGCACAAATTTTTATATTTTTCGTCCTTTCTTATATTATCGTCCTACAACACACAAGACAGATATAGATAACGCTTTTTATGCATTTTTTTTCTTATTTAAATGGGTTTTCATAGACACTTACTAATTAATACATGAACTTTTTTACATATATAATATATTATATAAAGAATATAATATAGGTAAAGCATTTTCTTTCTTACCTAGCACAACGGATCCCTTATATTTTTGGGACACAGAAATATCTACAAATATTGTTACAATTTGAAAACAGGTATATTAGGTAGTAGTGTAATCTATCTTAATAATGTATGAGGTAATATTTTCTTTAAATATTACCCCTTAACTGACACGATTTTCAATGAATTGACAGATTTTTAGCAAAAATTTTCTTTTTTTAATTTAGTTTGTTAGCTTATGCTCTGCTGTGGAAATCGGAATCTAGAAATGGATTTAATTTCTTTACCTAAAATATCATGACTTTATTGTTATCTTTTTTGCTATCTATGCCTGAAATATTCTGACTATCTATTATAATATTGACATATTTTGTAAACGTCCGAAGTCCGCATTCCACAGCATCGCAAAATATCAAAAATATGTACGTATTAAATTTTTCATAATATAAAATGGTATGCCCAGTATTAAAATTAACGAAAAATAAAAGAGTTAGAGAAGCTAGCGCTGCTAAAACTAATCTATGCGATATCAGTCTCCACTAGAACCTTATAATTTAGAAAATCCATAAAGTAAATCACAGAGTTTGAAATAGCAAAACATTTTGTGTTGAAAACTAACATTTTGTTGATCCATCCAATATAATATTTTATTTTAACCCACCGTCCCGTGGTACAACGCATTCCAATTATTGATATGTATCTTTCTATAGACATTATTGTGTTGTCAATGTAGCGAGAAGAAGAAAGAAACGAGAATTGAAAGTGTCCCTTCACATCGATCCATAGGTGCCATCGTACTGTACAATATAACTTCATACCTAACCATTGAACGAATATTAACCTTACCTTACGAATCCTAACTTACAAGACCGACTCGAACATTTAATATAAAACAAACGGTGAACTCTTACCACTGTACTCCAATTAATTTCAAGAGGAGCGAGAAACGCGTACCGGAATATACAACTTATACAGCAGTGACAGAATTCAAAGAGTTCACGTTTCTTGATCCGATTACAAACAATCGTAGTAGGGGTCCACCGTGTCCAACCGAAACAAACACTAAATCCCGCACACCGAAATTCTTCCAATGACATACCGATCAGCTTCCAATAGTAAAATAATAATGTTTAACTATCATCTACGTGTGCATCAAAGTATAAAGTGAACTTACGTACAGTATATACGAACGCAAGACAAACGACTATAAACTAGTCTTATTTTTCTATTACTCGAAGAATGATACATATTTCGATCTAAGACATTTCAAATAAAAGAGACGACCCTTAAAAGTACAAATGTTAATAAAATAAAAAAGAAGGTGTGACGTAGAATGCAAACTTACGATTTTAGAATGCACTAGAAGCCAAGTCGTGTAATGTACACGTACAAAGAGTACGGCGCGACAACGCGATGCGAGCGTGAGGCGGGCGACCTGACTGGCCCATGGCTAACTAACCAGGCGACGGAGAGCAGACGGATTATTTACTGAGATGCGTCTGAGACGTGTCGTTTGGAAATTACCTCCATTATGTGTCGAAACCATAAATTTTATAACGAAAGCAAAACACGACAAAACAAGAACCAACTCACAGCCTACGTTTATAAAACCCGATGCCACTTCCTAGACGAAGCGTCGCCGTTATCGAAAAGGAAACTTTAAAACTAAACGATTAAAGTAATCGTACGAACCGAAGAGGAACGCGACCGTGTGGTCGGTTGTCAAAACAATTTTCACCCTCGATCCTTATTAAATAACTTTGTACATTAAATCCAAATGTCGACACGTCATTTTGGATAGGCACTCTCTAGGCGGGGCGGCGAGCGGTCGCCGCGTCGTCGGCCTCCGTGGGGCGGCCCTTTGGCCGACCGCATGAGATCAGTGGAACCGGCCGGCAGCGGCCGTGGCGACCTTAACACCGCTCTAAGACGACGTCAGATACGACGAGAACGTGTGGTCAACCCAGTCACCAGCCACGCCGATTTCGCTCAGCATGTCGGACACGTCGGGCGTGCACGAGAACTCGAAGTGGGACCCTGACGACGAGGATGCCGTCTCAAAGGAGTCAATGTCCGTCGTAAGAGCTTCAAGGTCGACCTCGCAATCCGCCGGCAGCGGCAGCAGGTCAGTGATGGAGTAGAGATCCGTGAGATCCGCTTGCTCGCGACGGTTATGGTCCTCATAAAAGCACGCGGATTCTGGTGAATCAGGCGAGCCTGCGGGGGACGCGGGCAGCGGGGGAGGTGCGGGCGTTTCTGCCGGCACGCTGGGTATGGACGGCACTGGTCTCCTTCGCCTAGTGACGCCTCTATTGTTGTTTGAATCTGCGCGTTGCTTGCGCTTTGGTTTCGTCACACCTCCAGTCTTTTGTCCAGATCTTTCGGATTTGGCGGTCTTTTTGCGCGGTC
Source organism: Catocala nupta (assembly GCA_963675205.1). Taxonomy (NCBI): domain Eukaryota; kingdom Metazoa; phylum Arthropoda; class Insecta; order Lepidoptera; family Erebidae; genus Catocala; species Catocala nupta. The sequence continues at coordinate 6,772,060 of OY776096.1, forward strand.
TGTACTTATAGTCGGGATACTCCCGCATATGTAGTTGCCGTAGCCTTTCCGCCTCGTCTATGAACGGCTGGCGCTCTTCATCGTTGAGCGTCTTCCACACGCGGCCGAGGTTCTTCGATATTTCCGCGTTGTGCATGTCTGGGGTCTGCTCGCAAATTTTCCTGCGCTCAATCTGCGACCAGACCATAAACGCGTTCATCGGCCTCTTTATGTGATTCGGGTTGTTCTTCTTAGTCTGTGAACAAAAGAGAACAAGGTTACTCGACATCACGTTTTCAAATTTTACAGTCAATTTGTGCCTAACTATAATGTAAATTCGAGTTCGAGGTGGAAAATCAACGTTATCTGTTTAATTGTGGGAGCACTATTATTATTTCAGGCATGTCCGATTCGCGGAGTCGGGCCACGTCCAATTAGTATGCAAGGTGGTGCAACATTAACTCAGTGTCCTTACTATTAATGATATTGTTATCATAGGAATTATTTTTATTACAAACAAGTCGAAATCTCTACAGTATAACGTGGTATTGCGTTGTATTGTTCATTATTGAGTTCTAATTTATATGTATGTAAGATTGTTGTTAATGACCTATAAATCTTCCTTGCAAAAAAGTTTGAAACACAACAGCAAACTGTTATTTATTAATAATATTCAGACAAATCTAATAATAGGTATTTGCCTGACGTTTACGTATAATATTATCATTTTAATAATAACAAACAGTCTAATCTAGATAAATGAAGATCGAAAAAACCGATGCTTAAAAAAGTGGATCTTAATCAGCTTTGAAAAATTCGTCAAACGTATTAATAAAACAATAATTCTAAAAATATCAACGAATAAATCGATCAACAAAACCGAACTCAGTTAAAATTTTTCTAATTAAAAATATAGAGCACGGTAAGTTCTTCCGCAGTCCACTAGTAACCCAATTTGAAATTTTGTTTGTACCGATAGCAACTGGAGTTATAAAATGTTCAAGTGCAATAAACATTTCCGTATTTCGTTTATACAAAACATTGACTAACGAGGATGTTAAGGACGCAGGAAGTTATTATCAAATCATGTAGGCAGCTTGAGGACAGTAGCTGGCCAGCCATTTTTCCTTGAAGATAAGCGCTTCGGTTTAGGGAAAGCCTAATGAATATCCGGACAAACTTGATTTATGTGCCGTCGCAAGTTCCAGATACCACTAACTAAACAACACATTAGCTTTTGTGACCAATCTGCAATAGAAAATATACACATACGCATTGAAAGTTAAAGAATTGCGTGTGAAGGTCATTAAAAAAATCCACTGATAAATCAAGGTTACTTAAAAACAACGCGGAAAATTGGAAACACCCGTACGACCTTGCAGTGTTTTATATACGTAACATAATACATTATATAACTAGGTCGCTAAGTCATGATCTGTCGTCACTTATCGTCAAAACCAGATCTTCCACTCCAAACCACTTTCGTTGAAAAACTGCTTGTTACCGAAACTTATTTATATTCAAGACAAAAAAGGGTTTCTTAGATGGCAACTAAATCAAGTTCAGAACACCCACACAGCCTTAATATGAATAAAGGTAGGCATTTTTTGTGCCTTATCCAGGTTAAACTTAAAACGCAGTTGTTATTAGCTCTTTCGCTTTTGGGTCTCGAACAATTTGTTTTAGGCCAGAATTGCAACGGCTCTGCCTCGACTAATCACGTGTCGTGTTGTTCGTGACTATTCTGTTGCTAGGTATTTTTTTTTGCCTAGTTTTGTCGGTCTGATATTAAGTTTTGCCAGTATGATTGCTGTTCGTTTGTTGAATTTAGGAAATATGTTAGTTTTGTTCGATTCTAAGTGCGTTGACGTCGTTCAACTTAACGTGCAGTAATAGGTCATTGTCTTTATAAACTACTGTAAACTTCATTCTTAAGCCATAATTTTGGAAAACTACTATTACAGTACGGTACAAAATTGATCCTCTGTTTTTGTGCTCATAATATATTGGTAGTTAGAACATGACATTTTAGAACGGTTTTGTTTAAACACAGCAAAGTCAATCACTCAATGACATTGATGAATCATATTTATACCTGAGTATAAAAACACTGACCGTATCCATTTTTTTGGCGTTTTAACTAAATTATATCGTACGTGCCTTCCTATATGTAACATAAATTAAGTGTTTAAGAATATTCTAGATTGTTGTATTTTACAGACCCCATTTTTTATTCCTATCAAGATTAAGATGACTGAGATTTATTTCAAAATGAATACGATTTATAATGCGCGATGCATCTCAAAGTCAAGATTAAATAAAATGAATCTTTTATCTATTAGTTCTTACTAAACTCTTATTTAAGTAGTGCTAGCGGATCGGAAACGGACTCGACTTAGAAGATCCGGCGGAAGAGACTCAGCAAGAATTTTATTTGATTTGAACTGTTCATTTTCAACCTTTTCAATATACCTATCGACATTTTTTTACTAAGAATTATATAATATTACTTCGTTATTTTCATAAAAGTTGCCAGTTGTATTAACGACTTCATGAATAAAACATTTTCGAATAATTTAAATGGTTTTCAGTAAATACGTTTGAAGCCTATAATAAAGTTATAAGTGAAATGACAGCTGTAACCATTACAGCCTTTAGAAAATTGAATCTTCCTTCGTTTTAACTTGAAAAGGAGACGTTTAATGACTAGACTCTTTGATGGTAATATTTTGGGGTAAATTAATGGCATGTGACTTTTGTAATAGACATTGTAATAAGCACTTTAATTAGTACTCCTGTGTTTCTTTTCTAAAGTTGAAAATAAATTGATGTACTGCTTTTATATTTAAATCGAAGTCGATATTATATATTAAGCTGTTTATAATTCAATCCGAATTGTAACGTAAGTATGATAATAATAAAGGTTTATGGCCACTCCGACAACTAACAAGTAAACGTTATCCGAACGCTAAATCGCATGCTGTCTCACTTATGTAAGGTTAAAAAAGAGAGATGGCGAGTCTTTTATCTTATAGATAAATGCTATCTGGAAGTGGTAGTACAAGCCTTTAGACTAAAAAAATCACAACGGCAGCCTCTTTAGTCGAAATTCGCCCATAATTCAATTAAATTTTAAATTTGATCCTTTTAAAGTTTTATTGTACCCTTATAATCACATTTCATTTTGTCACCTACACCACATATGTACATATGTATGTTACCATAGTTACGAAGCATTCTACGAAGTCAACCGAACAATGCCCAAATACTACGAACGCGATTCGACTGCTTGTGTAAAATGCATGGTTGTGTGCGTGTAGTGTTTTTTCATTAATTTAATGTATTTCTAATGCATATTTTATAAAAATATTAGAACTCGTCCCTCCTTCTCCATATAAACTTTAACTGTGCCAAGTTTTACTACTATACTACTACTACTCCTCCATCCGCGCAAAACAACATAACAGTAATAGACAACATTGATGTTCAATTAATTAAATTTATATTATAAACTGGATGTCACTTTCTTCTGACCGCGACATGGCGATATTCTTATACGAAACGTATACGATATTTGAATGTATTTTTAAGTCATAAACATATTTTAAAATGTGTAAAGGTTAACCCATCCAAAAACTATACAGCGACATTGTTGCTTAACCTCACTAAGCGATAGTTTGTACGACTTTATACCCGTTACTTATTGATAAACATCAAGTATAAAACTTGACTAGACTTAGTTTACTACAGTGTAGAGTTGCAATAGTTTTACCTTCCTGTACATAATTTACCAGATATAGTCTTCCTGAATAGGTTTACTAGTCCTTGTATCTTTCCCTTTTTGTATTTATCTTTATTTGTATTATACACGTGCCACTACATGCACGCATTGCAAAATTATAATGTTTTGCCTAGATTCCTTTTAAGGACCTGTGTTGCTATTATATAATTTTTGCCGTCTAATTGGAAAAAATATAAAACTAACGAAACATTCGGCAGATATTCTTGTAGGTATTGTAAATTAATTATGTATCTCAAATATTTATCACTGTATTAAAATGTTGAGTAAATCAGCATAATTAAACAGAATTAATAATTACTAAGCTGACTGACGTAGACACTCAGCGACATGATAATACAAAAGAAGGAAGTAATATTTCAATTGCCTTTATGAATAAATTAGTTTTTCCAATGGACATTCACTTAATGTATAAGCGCGTTATATGTATCATGAGATGAACCACCACATCACGATTAAAGAATAGGTCCGAAACAAGTACCATCGTATTTAGGACAGGGTTATAAACCTCCACCAAAATATATTTTTCGGTTAATTTAGTTCAATAACATCAGCTAACAATGTAAAACTTATTTGCCTTATCTTTTATGATTTTACAAGCGTAATGTTATTTTTAATTCAACCTAATGGCAAAACTTCACGTAAATATAAGAAAAGGCTATGGAAGAATGCTCGTAAGATACTGGATTCTACGCATATCTGCGTATATCCTCGCGGAAGACCGACGATAACTTGTGTAATTTATATGAACGAGGAACTCTACGAGTTGGCAACACCATATGTTTATAAGACACTTATTATTGTGAGCGCGTCGTACCGGCTGTACAAGGGCAGCCGGTTCGTTTCCTGGGTAAATAGAGATTGCTCTACAGCACTATATATCAATGTCTACGGATCGAGAGTTTGGTCTGACTTTTGTGTTAGACACACAGTTTTTTTTTTTGTTTTACTATCCTTACTAATTGTAATTGTTGTGTTAATATTAAGGATATAATCTTTACGCAGTCTCTACCATTTATTAATGTTGCTTTTAGTCTGATATATGTAATTATATTAATCATGAGTGTAGTTTTCCACTTTTTTAATATGATTAAATATTTCAGGTACAAACATAGTAATAAAAAAAAAACTTTAAGAGAACCTACTCATTTATTGAAGCCCGTTAATACCAAAAGTAACTTGAGCTATATAATTTGATTTACATGTATATAAATGTAACACATTGATTTATAAATAATAATATATAACAAGAATTATTAATAAAAATTGTTTTGAATAATTACACGTTCCAATTGATTGTAGTACTTCAAAGTGAACGAAAAGTATGGTGCTGTCCGAAATACTACATTAATAAAATATATTATGCTGTGTGTGTCATTACTCGTAACTAATGTTATAGGCTCTATCGATGTGAATGAAGGCCAACCCACTTCCTAGGTAGTTAGTGTTGAGTTATATTCCGGAATTTTCGCAAGCCACGAGGCCAGAAGGCTTGAAGATGATTGATAATGACTTCCTTTTAGGAAACGATTTTATTTAAATATAACAAGTATTTTGAATTTCAAATTTAGGTGTTATATGTAGATCAACGAAGTATCTAACGTGTGACAATTATTTAAACGTTTTCTCATTATATATATACAATACTTTTTATTAAATTAGACATTTATCCAACATCAGCATACGATTTCAGACGATTCTTTCAAAACGACCTTTTATAAGCAACTATCACTACTACTATACACACATTTCTACTTGTTACGGTAGGCACAAGCATTGAAACAACAGAGACAAAATTACGTTGAATAAAGGCATGCATAAATCCCATTATAACATAGCTTGTCGTAAGCCTTAAACGACCCACATGGGACTAAACCAGTTCCTTGTTGGACACCCACCATAACACGAATACTCTTTTAAGCTTCGTTTAATCGGAAAATATACTGTTTCAACTTTCTAAAACAGTTTAATCTATACTATTATCATCAAGATAATGTCTAACTATCGAGTAAAACCGATTATTATGCAAAAGTTACTATTCAGTTCACTGAAATAAAATTTCTATTAGTATTATCTTGTACAACGTTAAAGGAAATAATGGCCGATCAGTAAGTACTTAAGATAATGTTCTTAGACGATCACAATATTTAAATAACCCTACGCATGTCTATTTTGAGCGAAAAGTGGCTTTTATATAGCATAAAAGTCGCATTGGCATTTTCTCTGACTAACCGGCTTTCGAAATGCCAAAACTAATGTTTCATAGTTCTGGGGTAAGCCGTTTATGCCATATGAAGTCTGCTGTGGAGTAATATGCATTCAAATTGCCCAATTAGTTTTAATAATGGGATAATTTGTTTTATTAATTCATCAATTTGTATTTGTATTAAATTCTAAATGATAATTTGTATAATATGAATAATATAAATACATAGGCAAGTAGTACATTAATATAATCGGATATAATTTATTTTCGTACATTTTCATCATACTAGTCTGTGCATATTAATTGATATATTTTTCCTTTTCTTGTTCTTCTATTAAGACACTAAATGCTAATTTGAGTGACGTTATAAATGATAATGTCAATAACAATAAATTGTCAGGCTGCCAATTTTATTATAAATAAAATAAACACGGTAGCTTAAATATGAATTATTTTCTACATAAGTATAAAATAAATGACATGTCTCTTGGAAGTAATTTACAACCTGTCGATTCCCAAATAAAACCTATTAAAGAAGAGATTATACATTTAAATGAAATACATTTAAATTCTAATGACGTTATATATGAATGCATCTAATGCAAATAATTAATTCGATCGAATACAAGGAGAGATAAAGCCGATGTTCGTATCTACGGCGCACAAAACCAAGTAAGTTCCGTAATATTAATGAAGATGTTAGACACTTTCGAGGCTTTTAACGCGGAACAAAGGAGGTCCCGATTATAGGTCCCCATTGTCGAGGGACCCAGATGATGTCCGCACTTTGTTTGTAGATAATAGTCAAAATGAAAGTTCCTTTTTTATTAAAATCGGACCCTTATTACTGAAGCAATTTGATCTCCCGAGGAATACGGATTGGAACTCTCGCGCCATATTGCTTTTTATTAACTTTGATTCTGAGAGAATTCTGTGTTCATATTAATTCTTCGATATTTTCATTTCGATAATTGCGAAATACGCATTTTCTGGCGTTCATTTTTGGAGTCACTTTGAGGAGCGGATATTAAATTTATTTTGTATTTGATAGATTTTATTGTACGAGACGTGACGCAATAAAGACCATGATGGTTTGATATTCTGAAATTGCCGCAGTTATACCAATACATAGGTGATGACTTCAGGAACCAGGTCGTGGTCATCATAAACATCATCGATGGGCACATTTTGAGGCATAGAGATGTAAGAAATAGGACTTTTGATTATCATAATCTTTATTTTTGTGTTGTTAAGAATGCAGTGACTTATACTTATTTCAGTATGAATGCCAAAAAATTGTTTAATGTGGTCGAATGAATTTTGCCTAAATAAAACAAAACTGTTAGCAATTCAGTAAAGTTCGTAAACATCGTCCAACAAATACACTTCCTTTTTTATTTTGTTAGTAGATTAGGCTCCTTCATTAGGGTGTGTCTAAATATTTGTCTCCTTAAACGAAAAGATTCTGCTAAAGACGCGACTAAGTACTTAAGTAACATAGGTAATTTACTTAATGAGGATACTGTTATCTCTACAGCAGTATACTTTCTAATTAAATAACGTTGGTTCGAAGAGCGTAATTTGTGTTAATAAATAGGATTTTTATTTATATTGATCATTTTAAATTGAGGTATCAAATGTTGTCTAGAAGTTTGTTTTATTGAAAAAGGATTTTGCCTGATAGTTATTAATTAAATTAAAATATTAATAATTTAAATAAACAAGTGTTAAAACTGCATACACTAATAGAGCATCGACTTTTCATAGTCTGTTTTATACTTTAGTAAAAGGTCCAAAGTTTCAACCAGCATTCATATTAAACAGTGTATCCTCCGATCAGACAACAAAACAGTATTATCTTTTAAAATCTGCAACAAAATGTAAAAAAATATATAAAAGTATATCGGTTTTAAATTTAAATGTAGCGGCGGAGTGTTGACTCAATATATGTTAAACAGCAGAGAAAAGGCGGGATTATTCCGACACTAGGAAGTGAATATAAATTACGTATAAGTGAAGGATTGTCGCTCAACGCAACGGAGATGCATTTTATTTACTTTATGCTCACACTATTTTCTACTACCGGACAGATTTTGGATAAGATTTTCGAATTTGCTTTTATATTTTAGGGTTATACGCAATCGTTACTTTGCGTTATGAAAAAGGGCAAGCAAAAAAATATACACTTAGTATTATTTTAATAAATATTGTCCGAAATACAAAGGGTTATATTAAAGTCAACTCGATTGTTTAGAGAGCAGAAAAAACTAAAATGAAAAGGTTTATTCATAATATTCAGACAGCCAGTCGTTATGAATACCATATTTTTGTCTACGTTTTTAATACTTTCATCTTTTCATCTCAATGGGCCGACAGTACTTGAATTTGAAGCTTCTCATTTGACTAGTGATATTTGAAGCACTGTTGAACTTGAAATGTATGAATATAACTTTGTTCTTGACAGTTTTATTTTTAAAAATGTAGCTACTGATTCGTATAATTTTAAGAAGTTTTAATTAAATTGTATTTTGATACAAACTTATAGCTTTTTATAAAATGAAGTTGTTACAACTTCTTTAGCTAAATAATGGTCATGCCATAACCATATACAAACGGGTATGAATTATAATTATATTTTCTGTTGGTAGTGTCGCTGTCAATATTATTCTTTTTAACTTTCATACTATCAAATAAATTGACCAAATAAAAACAAACATAGCACCGCATATACGAGACCGATTCAAAATGCTCAAATGTTTAAAGCATTGTTACTCGACGGTTCGTGAATCGTTATTCATATAAACAATTAATGCGTTTTAAATGTTATGTAGCCATAAACAATTAAACAGACGCTCTGTTCCGCGTCATAATACTTACAAGTAAAATTGATTTGTTACAGTAACAATTAATACAACCAGGAAATTGTTGGTCTCAATGTGTTCTTTACCAAATGGAGCCTTTTTATATCGCGTTTATTTACTAAAGTATTGTTTAGCATATGTTAGTCTAAGAGTAATTTATGAAGGTCTGCTGTCTGATGCATCCGCTGCTCCTGTTTTTGTATTGTACCTACGTTATGAAAATAATATTCGTTTCGCAAGGAAATGTTATGAATACTTAAACATATATTCAGAATAAATATGACATTATTATTTATTATTATAAAGTCAAATCCACGTTGATACATTTATTATCTGGTTATGTCAAAATATAACTCAAGAGATAAAACCATTCACAAGGAAGCAGAAAACCGTAATAAAGATATAGAGATGAATAATTCTAAAATTTCAAATACTTTCACAGTACCCGAACATAACTTTTATCGGTAGGTCACGATGGCCGGTCACAAACTGCCCTTTCGGAGATATGTCCATTTTGACCCAGTTCTCGCCATAATCGTCTATTCATATGTGCATGGTGTGAATTTTAAATAGGTTTGACCTATAAATTGTTAACGTGTCTCAAAAGTATATGTTTATGAGTTTCGTTGTCATACATTATATCTACATAGACACGACATAGCTACTTTTATACCTACTGCCAATGTCATGACAATATTGTATACAAAGTCACAGCCCAAAAATTATTTTAAGTTCATATATATATTATATTATAAGTAGTAAGTAGTAAGTATTCATATATTATAAGTAGTAAGTATTAAAAGCTTCGATAAAAAATTCACAGAAGCACGAGCGTAAATTTATCCTAGCGTAAGATAATTAATTGATCATAAAATATTATGCAAGTAATTTTAAAATTAAGGATGACGAGGTTCTTTATTTTTGTTGATCAGGTACTCTGTTTCGCAACATTTATGGATTTTATAATGAAGACTACTACCAATGTTTAGGTAACATAAAGATGCCATATCTGAGAGTTTACTCTATGTGAAACATTAGTGCCGTGTACACATTCACAACTATACAAATAGGTCTGTATCCACATTTGTTTGTATACTAATTTGGCATCGCCAAATACAGCTACGAATTATTATTGTCTTGTTTTACAATGGTTATCGACTTGATGTATGATCAATAAATTATATTTACTACTTATCATTTTCGTCTGGTAACCTACTTGTAGACATATTGGGCTGATGTTTCAAGGAAACTTTTCTTCGCAAGTATATACGGAGACTATTGTTTTCAAATTTTCATAAAATAAGTACAGTATCTTATTAGACTCGAAGTTGCAGAAATATACTCGTCATGATGTTCAGAGAAGGTCAGATTAGAAGAACTATGCTGATCTCAAAAAATTACTTTTAGTGATGATTGAGTTCATGAACAATTGTACATTATAAAGTAGGTACATCAAGGGATTTCTATAAAAAAAATAACACAACATATTAGGCGCGTATTGTTCGATAAAAAGTATATTTCGAAGGTACTATCGGAGGTTTTTAAGGTTATACAAAACACGTACGTGTTCGTGATCGCGTTTCGTGTAACAATGAGCGGATTTAGCGTTCTGTCTAAACAATCGTTATAAAGTTTACTTTGATTCGCGCCGACTGTCTTTGTGGAATAAAGGTAAATATTAGGCATTTAAAAACAAAACAACTTATTATGTTTCAAGTCTTAACAAAATTTAAGGTAATTTTAATAAAATATTATGTATACATATACGATAACAACTGTCTGTTTAACGTTGCTATTTGCTTAGAGTTTTGTCATTAAAATAATTTTAATGTTTCAAGAAGATTTTCCTTTTATTTTGGTAAAATTTTTGCCAACGACACGAAGTTTTGGTATACAGTAGATTTATTACTATTATTTAAATAAAATTATATATGTTGTAGTTTACTAAATATATGTATAGTACTTGGATATTCAATCATTAAAATAATTTTAATAGGTAGCACATATTTTCATCAGATTAGAATCGTAATAATATATGCTTGGATACTAAGATAAAACGTATACAGAACCCATCGACTAATCTCAGCGCAGCAACCGCAATTTTTTAACAATGTTCTTGGTAACCATACACAACCAAGCGCAACTTGTAGGCCAAGGTTGATGCGAATACATCACGTACGGTTTTTTATGTTTTAACAATAAATTCACGGTTTTTAAGTGGGGCAAGAGAACACGCGAGCAGATGCGTCTGTTCCTCGTATTAGTTCCTGGTATGATCACCCGGAAACTTCAGAAGGCATCACAACCCTATCTTATAATATAAACATTCTTACTGCCTTTCTTAACGAACCACAGGTATGTACATATATAAAAGTATTATATCCTGAATCGCACTACTTTTGGTCATCGCAATAAAGAGAGATAACGGTAGTTATATTTTAATCATAGTCTATTTAGGTGTAGTCAGCGTATGTTCAGTTAATAAGCGTAAATACATTTAAATATTATTTCTCATAAAGCGAAAATAAACAGAACTATCCGATAGATCCGTTTAAGGCTTTATTAAATGGTTTCGCTGTGTATTGTGTAACCTTGTTCTGTATTTGTGTAGGTAACAAACTGCTCGTGATTGTATTACTTGAATAGATTTTACGCACCAAACTTTTTATTGCTATATTTATTGTATGTTTATTTTAATTCACTATCACTTCTAAATAAAGTAGTAGGAAAACGGTACCGCTATGATTGCATTTTTTGTACGTTTAAGGCTTAAATAACTTTTTATTCCGTCACCCACATCGCTAGTTTCAAGGCTCCAGTTTTAGATACGGATTGAAATTCTACATCGATTTATATGCAAATGCTTAGTGAGTTATTTTTAGATTGTTTCGTTGAACTGATATATTGTTTCAAATCAATTGTTTAACATATTAAGCTACAGAATATTAAATATAAATTGGCGCTCTCTGTCGACGAGCTAAAATAAGATTTTAATCAGATAACATTTTGTATTGACTTGAATTTATTCTACTGTACCACACAGCCACTGTTTCTAAAGTATTAAACAATAAATATTTAATTTTATTTCAACAGAAATAAGTGACCATTACTAGTTGAGATGTGACCATTTTTTTTACAGAAAGTTAATATATAATATCATAATGTCAAGACAAAAAACGAGGTATGTGTACTATGTATATCTAAGCTCATTTGAATTGATCTCATACGAAAGATGCCTTCAGTTTGATTTCATAAAACAATATACTAATTATATATATCATTATCTAGTTTAATATAATTTACTTTGCAAATCATAATTATTGCTGCAGTTTTCCAGAATACAGAACTTTAATGAGAAATTATCAAACGTTTTTGTCTTCAAAATGAATTCCAACACACATAGCTACTTAGGCAGCTTCCACAAAGCGCCGCGAACAGATAAATAGTCTTTCAACTGATTTATTCTTGCTTTGCAAAATTAAGTGTCAGTGGAGAAAATTGGGTTCCATTCGCACATACGAGGATTTAGCGCAAGTAACATATGGCTCGCGTAATCCCACTCTGTTAAATATTTTGGGTATGTAGCGCAGCAGTTATTGGTACGTTACGTTGGATTTTACGTCGAGATATACTGGCTTGGATGTGGTCTTTTAAGCTGAAAGAAGGTTTTAACTGATTTATCTGCCGAAAAAATGCAAATGGTTTTATAAATTTGTGTTATAAAGGCTTTATCCTGTTTCCGGCTTTAACGTTTGAAGCACATGCTTGGATGGTAGTGTCATGCTATATTAGCATATGGAGGACGTTTTCTCAGATAATATTTTGTGCTTATTAAAGTCATTTTTATTAAACATATTGTTTTATGTCTGTTGCTTCTAAGTTCTGTTTACATCGAAAGTAACCTTACAATTTTATATTACAAATATCGCCTTGATATAATTTCTTACATTTTAAAATGTCATAAAGCGATGTGGCATTTCATACCGTGTATAACCTTTGTATTAACCTTGGGTAAAAGTCAGACTTCAGCGAACAATGAAGAACGCAGATTGATATAGCACAATACTGTAATGTAAAGATTAGTTGCGAAACTTGATGGATAGGTTGTACAGAATATTATGTTTGAGAGTATATTTCGTGTCATTATTCATTGGTGTGAGGCAATTGAAGTTTGATTTGGTCTTTGTACTGCGATGGATATAGAATATAGATTTGATTGCATTTAAACGTATTATACGAAGATATATATATACAAAGTGGTATATAGGAAAATAGAGTGCTTTATATTGGCAGGCTTCCAAACGTTATGTCCATATTAGATCGAACAAGTTCAGACAGGAATAATAAATAACTAATTAGGAATAAAACAAACAATTTTAATTTGACTAAATTACTAATAAAAATTGTGCCTTTTACTGTCGTAGCTATTATGACAATTCATATAATTGCATCAATACCTATACAAGAACATTTTTGTGTTACCACAATTTTCATTTGTTCAAGATTTGGATTAAATAATTTGTAGATAAATTATTGTAAGAAGATTTTTGAATTGCGTTCCTACCCCCTTAAGCTTTTTAACGAATGTTCTGCATACAGTTCGTATGTATTTTGGAGTACATGAATATACGAAGTAGGCACTTAAAAGCAGGACAGATGTAAAACTGCATCATTCGAAAAAAATATTATAGTCGTGCCGCTATGAAACCGCTATACAAGAATTAGCGTAAATAGAATTAATTACCTAAATAATATACTGGCTGACAGATGACCGAACTGTCTTACCAAGAGCACCTTGACTACAAGTAGGCATTACCTAAACTTCTCTAGCACACCATTTTCTAACTAAAAATAGAGTACAATTGAAAAAAAACACCGCAAGAAACAAAATGAGTTTAAATCACGTGTAACGGGATGACATAACTCTATAGCATCAACTATAAATTCACGCGTGTATGCCTTAAAGAGGTAGGCAGAGTTTTTACACTCATATATATAAGTAACTTTGTGCTTATGTCCTAAAAAGTCAAGTCAATTGTCTTCTATGTTTCGGTCCATCTTAGAGACATCTCAGAACTTAAGTAAGGCTACTCTGACGCAGGAATGGATTCCAGGATCATCCTTAAGCATATGCCACGTATCCAACTAAGCAGTTTATATTTACTGGAAGTCACCCAGTAGTCAAAATTCGACTGAAAAACATAAAATAAATCTTTCTACTCTGTTTTACCTATGCCAAATCATACACTTCTCCGTGCACGCAATGTGCTTAAATAGAGGTATATATAGGTATATACCTATATCATTTATATATTAATACGTGAAGAAATACATATGTATCTCTTCTCGTATTAATATATAAATTGTGATATAAATTAATATTAAATTATGGATAGAACGCTCCATCTATGTTCAAACAGAGTAGTCGAGGTCAAGCAATCTACCCCGCGGTTGATCATTGGATGGATGGCTTAGTCTTTGTAAGATGCAAATTAATAAACACCGTTTGTATAAAACATATTCACTGAATTAAACGCTATATAAATAAATTATTTAAATGAAATCAGTTTCCTTCTATTATTTACATAATAAACTACTTCTGTAAATAGTATATGTGTTATTATATGCCATATAGCCACTTTACTATTAGTAATAGTATAATATTACTATAGTATTATTTCACTTGACTATCTCGCTGAAAGTTAGTTAGCTCTCGTTACATCCAAGTTCAGGATTCAAACTCTGCGTCGCGTAAATTGTTAACGGGTATTTATCAGAGGCAGATAATACACATGTGCTTGGATTTTCTATATCAATTATTTATACTGATTTCTGATTAAGAATCGATGTCTCTATATATTTTCCTCTATAGTTAAAGTATATGTAATCTCACACATACATAATTATATCCACGAACGGGTAGGCAGTGGGTATTTTACACGGCAGTTATCATTAGATCCCATGTAATATGGGAGCTACAGTTCCAGACTCCGGACTGCTTATAAAAAAATACTCGACCGAAAAACCTAACAAACGTCTGACAAGGGACTCGAACCCGAGATCTCATGCACAACATTCACTACAGCTGCACCACCGACAAAAATATAATAAATTTCCAATAAATCAAAAGGCATTGTATTCTATTTTTTACAAACGAAGACAAGTAATTATGTCAACTTCAAGTATTTTTATGTCAATACATAGAAACACAAAGACATTTTCTTATAAGCCTCTTACACAATATAAACAATTATTTACTTGCCAACGTAAAAAAACGTAATCCCGTGATAATCTGTGTACGTGATTAGATTGGTACGGTTAGAAAAATAATTCAGTTCTTTTTTATGGGAGTACTAGTTTGCCTTATAAACACATTTATTCCTTAATTTCCTATTCAACGTTCAAACTTATGATTTTGGGAAATTCATGATGTTAAATTTTAATTTGTTATGTATTTTAAATTTGATTATTTAAGATTCCATGCGATCATTTAAGACGGTGGCGTAGGGCTTCAGCAACAATATTTTTGAAGGCTTTGTACCAATTCTAAAGCATTATGTGATAGGATATCTCAAGACTAACATTTCAAGAAAGACATGCCGATTCGATTCTTTTTCTGGCAAATGTAAAAATAAACCTAGGCACGTGTAGGATAATAATGTTATTGTATTTTATTTGTTTGCTGACTGTACATGTCATATCTCCAACATAATGGGACTGGTTTAAATGATTATAACTATGATAGTTATAAATTTTATACTATTAAACACGGTCGGGTCATGCACGACCTTGTCCGTATGTTTGTACCGATCTAACTACGAAACTCGCCTACGGTTGCCTTGTAATTTATAAGTCTTCTACTTGTTTAATAGTTATGTAATTATTTTGGTTTTGAAGCAAAATAGCTACTGTATAATATATTACAAGGTTTTTTGTTAAATTAATTATAACATTTTAATTATATTTTTTGTATCATTTGGCGTACGTTATGTTCGTATGTATATACGATAAGAGTTATTGTTATAAACGGAATCAGATTTTTTATTAACTGACGTTGATGTATGGTATATAAAAAGGGCATTAAGTCTGGCTTCTTCTTCGTTTATTGGGTTATGTTTATTTTATTGATGTAAAATGTTATTAACATTACTCTCTATTCTTTAACCTATTCTAAAACAGCAAAGTATGATACAAATTTTATTTACAATGCTTTCACAAAAGACAATCATTGCTAATACCAAATTTGTGCAGGTTTGTTTGAAACACACGTAATACAGCGATATTCAAAGATTGCAAGACAGTCTTAAAAATAAATATACATTCACTACTTTATTATTAAATCGCTCCTCATACCCGCTGTCGCTTATGACTTATGACAATAATAAATACGGAAGGACAAAGCATTCGTGTTAAACTTTTTTTTTTCGATAGAGCCCTTTAACGTAACTACCAGACGACTTTATTACCGGTTCAGTAGCTCGAGGCGCTATGTAGAGATGTAGAGTCGAGAAAAATATTTTATATGAATTATTAACTGATATACAGTTAATAATTCATATAAAATATTTTTCTCATTCGCTTCAGGCTAAATTGTACTTAATTGGTAATTTATTTTATTGGAAAATGTAGAGATGGTTCTTGCCGTAAATAGAAATCAAACAAATAAAAGTACATGATAAAAGACTATACATAGTATCGTGGTCCATTTGTCCCTAATTACGCTTCTATTTGCTACTGATAAACCATATTACAGCTTTTATGACCCAGGAACCAAATATGGGAGTTTCACTCACTCATATGCATTACACGACAGACAAACAAATTTTATGATACATTTTATCGGTCGATTATGTTTCTTCTATATACTTATAATGTTAATAATCTATCTTTTACAATAAAACGAACAGTTCACTTAAGAAAACCAGTCCAATTTATAATACGGTTTCACATCGACGGCTAAGTGGTTAATAATCGATAATTGTCATGTTACGGGTTCGATTCCTGTTTGAAGCTCGTTTCTAATTTGACCTAGTATAAACTAGTACTAAGTTTATAGTGCCATAGTGATTTGAAGTGAATAAAGATAAATTCGAAAGGTACTTCGTTTTATTAAGTCGAATGAGGCATTCCATACGGTCAATAAAGTTAAAAAAAATTATAATGGCTGTCATGAGCTGTGAACGTTTTTAACTAATGGATTTTAAACATTAAATGGAATATTAAAGTTTAACGCTTTAAAAAAGTGCCTCATATTCTGATTATTCGCTGTGACGAGTTTCTAAAAAATTTTGAGGTGATATCCTAGTGCTTAAAAATTCCATAAAATAAATTCAAGATGCTTTAAAAAAGATTTCGTAATCTTTATGTTTAAACGTAAAAAAAACTATTTCATTTATAGGTTTACCATTTCTAAATGACAGTTAAATAGTAAATAATAGAAATGAGTCTATAACTAAACATAGTTGACAGTCTCTAAAGCTACGTCTATAGAATATATCTCAATGTTCAATCCATAATTCAAAACCTTAACAACCTGCGATTTTCTGTACAATCTATTTTAACCATCCCTATATTAAATCTAAACATTACACACTTCGGTTCGTGCTCACCCCAAATACTTACAAATCAGTGCTTAACACCAAAATGGCGGATGCAAACTATCATTACACACAGAAATTTATGATTTTGGAAGATAAATTGGATCTTAGTACGGATCGTGATTTCCTGAATATAATGTATTCCACAGAACGAGCGAATGCTTGTTGGCTTCAAACACTGACAAGGAGTATTAACGGAGACACGACACTTCGATTATAGTTCGGTATTCTACCTATTAGCTTTGTGTCAGTATCGAATTGCATTTGACTGTTTGCTTCATAGATGCATTTCAGAGAACTTGATAGGCTAAGTTTGCATCTAATATCAAAGGATTTTCTTTTGATATTATATATATCCTATTATTAGTTTATAGATGATCATTTATTTGTAATGTCAGTGTTGCGTTAAAGGCAGTGGAACATTATAAAATCGAAGTAATCTTAACTTTATGTTATTTAATTGCAACGTATTTGCAGTTTAACACCGATTCACATTAAACATTAAGTTTTATATCTGAGGAGGGATTATCAAGTATATTTTATTACTATAGAAGTTACAACTGCAATAAAACAACTATTTAATTTAAAAGCAGTCTGGTTATGTCAACGTTATAATGCCATATAATAACATATTATAAACCACGATTTATGGTATTATTTGCGAGAAAAGTATGGTTTGTATGGTTTGTTTGCC
Organism: Catocala nupta; assembly: GCA_963675205.1. Classification (NCBI taxonomy): domain Eukaryota; kingdom Metazoa; phylum Arthropoda; class Insecta; order Lepidoptera; family Erebidae; genus Catocala; species Catocala nupta. Next base: position 6,790,196 of record OY776096.1, read on the forward strand.
TAGTATACAAAGACATATGTGTAAATTTTCTATTAACCTCTGAGTCTTCTTCGAAGAGGTTAATGAAAACACTATGTGGGTCTGTGTGTCTGTCTGTTAGTGATAGTTTGTTATGACAGGCATAGCTCCGGAACCACTGGACCGATTGACTTGTAACTTGGTGTGTAGACACCTTGGGGTCATCCCTCGGTCGAGTTTGAGCCTATATGGGCCCTGTGGGTCAAGAGACCCCCGAGATATAGGGGCATAAGGTCAGGGGATATCCACCAACAGAGTGATTTGGAAGGCCAAGGGAGAGGCTTTTGCCCAGCAGTGGGACATTACAAAAAGCTGATGAAAAAAAGGGAAAAATAAAAAGGTCACATGAAGACGAAGAGGTTGAATCCTGGGTTTTTACACCCATCTCGTTATATATGGAATTAAATTTTATAGCTTAATAGTACATCGAAAGATTTAAAATCATCCGTATATTTTAACACCGAACTGGTATCAGTAATCTCCCAAGTGTGTACGATTTATTACAACGCAATGGGTAATTTCTTTTAGTAGCCCATAGGGAAGTTTCATATACACCGTTGTACATTTACGATACATCCGCATATTACCGCAAAACACCGTTACATCCCAAAAATACATAAAGTTAATGACTTTCTGCAATCATTCCTCATCAAGCCACAAAAAACGCATTTAACCCCGCTCACGTTACTCACGGCGCTACACAACACATAGGCATAATACATGCGTAATTACGACCATCTGTATGTCATCTGTATATCATTAGTCTGCCGGTCACGTAGTAACACAGGGACGCGTGCAGAATGTCAACCGAACGGTTTTTATGCCCAGCTCTACGATGTTTATTGAATCTTGTATTGACTGCACTGATCAAAACTTATGGAATGACCTTACAACCAAATGTGTGGCCTTACTACGACTAAAATGAAAACGATTATGCTTATTTAATTTGATATCTTGCATTTCATAGAGTCAGGGCTCTATATACCTGAACCGTTGGGCCGCAAGTGTTATGGGTTCGACCTTAGTACAGGATCCCCAGGTAGTTCTCCTAAGTCCTACTACTTTTGCTTTAATAAATGCAAATCTAAGTCTGTTGTTTTAATATGTAGAAAATATTTATTTATACCTAGAGTGAGCGATATCTTTTATAAAAAGAAAAAAATTCCTTGTGTTATTTTCTGTTCCAAGCGCCGTGGTGGTAATGCATAACTCGAAAATGAAACCTACTGAAGTTAAGCAAGAGCTCAAGCTATATCACTGGACGAAGGCACAATATTATCCTTATAGTTATTAATATTAGTATTGTTTATTATACACGCGTCATATGGAAGTTCTAGTAAGGTCAAATATGATTTCAAAACCTAATCACGGCCTGACAGTTGCAGAACAATGCATATGTATGTATGCATGACTGAAATCTTCCGTCAGACAATTCATCATAAATGTGATGAGACACGAAGCAAGGTGACTTTGGTAGTTAAGGTATGGAAATATTTGAGCATTCGTAGCCATATTTGGTTGAATAATGGTTTTGAGAACCGTAAGTTTTCTTTCCTGTTAATTTACTGCACTTTACCTATTGACAGGCAGTGACTGCAATCAAATAGGTTCATCCCAGTTACATTAATCAAAGCAAAGAATTTAACAATACTTTACTTATTTCAAAACTGAACGCTCAACTTTAGTGGTTGAATAAACAATTCCATGCTACGATTTATATGCTATGTAAAATTATTACTTATCCCAACTTACAATAAAAATGCTTCTGACGATTTGATTCTGCCAAAATCAATACCAAAATACTTATATAACACGAACAACAAAATCATAAGAAAATATACTGCACGTTAAGATATGAAATATTCTTCTAGAGATTTTAAAATGTTATAGTTAAGTTTGGCAAATATGACGCGAAATTCGCTGCCACTAAAAACAACAAGGATTGGAGTGCATTCGAACTTGCTGTTTACTTTAACGTATGCGAGCATTTTCTTTAGAATAACACCTAGCGCTTACCAACTTTCTGCGTTAGGTGCGGAATACAATGAAAGGCGTACGCCATCAGTTTAGTAAATACATACACACATAGACGCATTTCCTATTAACTTTGTTGATACCAGTAACGGTAAACAGTCCAAATATGTGTAAAAAGTAAATTAAAAATCCCAAGTATTGAAATGTTAGATAATATTCATTATACGTGCAGTGTTCAGACTGTAATAAAAAAATTAAATTAAATTGGATTTATTCGACGGATCTTTGAATTTTAATAACAGTAAACTCTTGAAACACCGGATGAAATAAATGTTATTCATTGATAATAGTTATTATATATTTTGTCGATGAGATATAATTATAACGATATTATATATACGTTCGAATTACGCCATCTCAAAATTCCATCTACTGGACACAATTTCAGACTCCGTACTGTAAGTGATAATTGTGGGACAGACAAACTGATTCATAGAACTACATCTGTTTCTTTTTGCGAAATTACTAGAGCATTCTATTGTTTAGTTACGGGCAAACAAAGTATTATTAAAAACCCAGTAGACAAAATATTGGCAAATAATCCAAACGATGTTTACAAGAAGCAAATCTCCATACCAAATAATAAAAGAGACTTGAACCTGTGTACACTCGTCTCAAGCTGCATGCGTAATGGCGTTATTACCATACACCAGAGTATAGGACAACTGCTTGAAATTTTCTTCGTCATAAAACAACGAGACTTTGTTCGAAGAGTTCTTTGTGAAGTTGTTATAGTGCTACTCTTAAAGTTAGCGAGATTACTTTAGTATTTGTACTTTGGAATTTGTAGCTTGTGACAATTCTAATAAAGTAAGAAACATTGCGATTTTTTTAGAAATTGCAGTATATTCTTTCATTAAGTTTATTCTTACGTTGCAGGTAATCCTCGTGTTTTAAGAGATTTTAAATATACTTAAAATGCTGACTACTATTATCATCTATGGTTTACATTTCTTTCTCTTAAACGGCGATTATCTCACTGCAGTATCGAGGTAATCATTCTAAGCCTAAGTAGTTATTCAGGTAAAATATACATCACCAACGTATTTTCTATGAAATGCAATTTCGTAAATTTACTTCTGTTATATAATTTGGTAACTATTATAATAGAAGATACTGATTTAAATAAACAGCAGAAAATAGTACAGTAGAAGAATACAATTTAACATTTAACTGAAGAATAGAAAAATATAACGCATTTAACTGCTTATCAAAAAGTTGAACAAAACAAACGCAAAATTGAACTTCCTACCAAAAAAGTTGAAGACGGAAATAATTTTAAAATGCTCTTAAAGACAACGACATCTTAGAACTAAATAACAAATGTATAAGTCATATTATGAAACTTTGTTAATTACAATCAAAAGAAAGTTCTCTCTGTCTGTCTGTACTCGCTATGACTTTTGACATACTGATGTAATTACGTGTTTCTGTAAAGGTACAAACTTTTGCTTACAATGTTTTATTATATACATTTAGTAATACATTCATTTCATGCTCTTGTTATTGGCAATTGTTATTATTGCATAAGTCTTTCGGTCCTTATTTTCACAGAAAATAGTTAAAAACCAGGTACATAATAAGTTTTTGCATAAAACAGTTAGTTTGGTACAATCCCATACATACATACATATAAATTGTCACTTAACGTCAGTATTTATATAGAATATTAATCACATTGCAACGGATTTATTTTAGTCATTCATATCTTATATTCCTGTTATAGTCTTATTTTCTTATGTTTACGAATAAAATGCTTTAGTTCCTAAAGATTACAAGTTAACTTTTATCTTTACCATTAGATTGATTTCATTGCAAACCATTATGGCTCTAACTTCTAAGTAAGAAATCACAACATAATCTAAAGAAAATCACGACAAAAGCTCGCCACGCATTACAGACGCACGCTTAAGAGTCCGGACAAACTTCACGCTATTAAAACGCACTCTGACTGCGATAAGATTGCGATACGCGTGACAAATGACTCTGATGCGAAATGTCACGGCACTACCACGGACCGACAATAAATGAGATAAATTCGACAATAGAACGAGATGGTTAACTACTATGAATATCTAACGAAGAATATTGTCCCAATTTATTCTGTAAAAGCTTTAGAATTAATTACTGTTATTAATTCTAAAGCTACATATTATAAGACTATAAGATTAAGCAATGAGGCAATCATTTACGTTTCTTAAATATAGATTTTCAAAACTTTGAGGTTATAATACTCAATGATTACTTATATTTAAATTATCTATATAATTTTCAAATTATAAATATTTCAATGAATGCCACTATATTAAAATAATCTGAATAGTTTAGCTAATTGAGTAAAATAACTTAATGCTAAGCTCTTAGCAACTAAATTACACGTGCGGTAAAGATATAAAGAAAAACAGTTTGCATTATGCTTCATGATAATGTATATGCAAACTTACTTATTAAAATCAAACGTCGTATGATGAAGCTATTAAAACGATAAAATTTTAAGTTGCCGCATCAGAGAAGAATATCTTCGAAGAAACATACACCATATTTTCTACCTACCATGGTGGTTATTGAAGCTTAGGGATCAGTTTAATTATAAACAGCTAAAATCGTGTAGTATCACGATAAAAAACAGCTGAACAGTAGAATTATTAGAAAACCTTGTATTCAAGGAGAAAGGTACGATTCTTAGAAGTCCCTGAGTCAATGTAACACATTTAGATCAATTGTGACAAATCAACCTTCAAGAAAAGGTAGGCTTCTACAATAAAAGTAGTAAAAATAACAAATGTTATAGAAAAGTAATAAAAAATGTTCTTTTGCTCGAGCTTACACAAAGTATAACCATGCCAAAGGCCTTGGATACTTGAATAACTTTGTCAAGAGATTAACTACTAATTACACCAAAGGAGCTATAAAAACAAAAAACAAACGCATTATCTACTACGAATTTTAACTCATCACTTTATCGACTGCGACACTCCTATTATCCTTCTCTGTCAATGTTTAAACTTGACAAAGTATAACTTGTGACCATCAAAACCGCTGCACCTCTTAATATGAGCTTTAATAAAGTTACTTTCCAGAGGATTGCATAGTTTACGAGTATAATCGGGGATTAAAGTTCAAGCAAATAGTTTGACTTTTCAATTGATGTTTTTAATTGAGTTTGTTCGATGTACTCGTTTTTTGCGCTTGGGAATTGTTTTTTAACTTTCTAGATTATCGCTCTGAGAATTTGTGTTCTTTTGACGATATTATCAGATAGTAAATGCGAATAAAAAGCTATAGTTTTCAAAACTTTTTTATTAGACAATAGATAGAGAATAGAGGCTTGCGTGTTCCATACATAATTTTAGATAATAACGACGATGCCATAAATATATTATATTTTCACTAAATAAGCATCACATTCTCCGTCTTATATGAAATGGAACTGTACGAGTTCTATTCATAAAACGTTGGCAAAGAAAATAGTTTCAAATACGTATATATGTAGACTACATTTCGGTCTACCATCTGTACAAACAGACAACAGTATTGGATTCAGGTACACCATGTATTTCAAAGGGTGCATTCAGATTTTGTTAATTAAAACCATATTCAAATTCCGTACGTAGAGGTTTTGTTCCTTCTGTAATCTCTTGATCAATAAAGGTAAACTCTTTGGCATATTGCAATGTTAGTTACATTTGCAGTGGTTAAGTACATGTCTGAGAATTATTGTCAAAGTATATTTTCTTTTTAGTTTTATAGTGGAATAGAATACGGATCATAAGCTCTCGGACAAATTAAGTCACAATTCACTTTAAACAAAATTTGATGAAATATAAAAGTCAGTTAAATTTTGCAACGAATATTTAATACTAAAACTGCATTCGAAATTCACTGCGTTAATTACTGCATCAAGGTAAATCATAAATGAGGTGAACTTAAAAAACACTTCATATACACGCCACGAGATTGAATCTCCTAATAATGGGCGAGTAATGTTGGCAAGAAAAAATAACGCCACAGCATGATATGATCGCGAACATGCGAAAGAATATATTAGCCGTTAAACAGTTTTAATTATGCAAAACATTTTTAATTGTACCTTGAACTTATTCAGACATTGCACGCATTGAGGGCATGAAATATGTTTGATTTATTAAGAATTGCAATTTAATTTTGTTTTTAATACGTATTTTATATTGCAGCTTAGTTGCGATGTGGACTTTTTCTTTCTATAATTTAATGCTTAGTTTTCTTTTCTTATAAACATATGCTACATTTGATGCATCAAGAGACTTAAATATTTTTTAAATCTCATCTGAACATTGAAATTATTTACGTGTACTGATTAAGTTTGAATTATCAGATTTTAATCAAGATGCAAAATTCGATAAAATTATTAATAAGTGTAAAGTTAATTTTAAATTTGACTTCCTAAAGCCTCGAAGTGTACCAAACGGATTTGAAGTTTCATTAAAACATCCAAAATTTTCTGAGACTTTTGATATATTTTAAGATATAGTCAAAGAGAACTCACAACGTCTTAGGAAGTTATAATCATACTTAACTCAAGACTAATTGAACTCTTAATTAAGTTAACTGTAACTCAGTGAAATGTCCCAATTTCAACGGCCGACGCAAAAGTTATCGGGGGTTTCAATGAAAATTTATTAGTCCAACTATTTGTCAAAATTGTCCCGAAGGGTCCCGGGTACGTAGGAATTTTGCAAATATCAAGTTGAATAGCCAATTTGTTTTGAGAACCTTAGGACTGTGTCCTATTGAAATATGTTAGAATTTTAGATTAGTGTAAGTTTTGAATGGTAATTAATTTTCAAGAATATAGGAAACGACCTTCGAATTAATTGTATCCGAAAATTACTATGTTAACGTAATAATATACAGTCATAAGATCCGGTTATTCCACGTGATGAATTTCCAGCTAGAATTATTTACATAAAATCAAATCTATAAAGTTCATGATCATCAAGACGATTTCGATAAATCCATTGGCTAAATAATCGTTCGAAATTCCTTTTTGTGCTTATTTCTATTTTTGCTTAACGGTTTGAATTACTTAAAAGCTTGCACCGCACTATAACATTACCCAAAGGTCGTCAGCCTGAAAAATCAGAGACCTAAGATAAAACATGTGGATGTACACAAAGTTATCCGTGTTAAAACAACGTGAGCTCGTCGCTGGGATATTGTGAAATATGAACGGGGATCACCGTGTCATTCCCCCGACTGTTCAACGAATTTATCACGTTTCTGTCCGTCCATACGTATGGAGCCGTGCTCCAGATATTGAACGTTTCACGAAACGAATTGGACGATCCTAAAATATTTGTTATGTTTTCTGGCTGTTTCGAACATTTTTTGACAAGAATTTTGGCAGGGAACGCCAATATTTGAGGCGGTTTCTGAGTGATGGTGGAGGGCTGTCATAATATTGAAGCGGTTGAGTAGGGTGCAGATCACTAACTAAAATAAACATATTTATACTCATTTGAATATTGAGGTATTGGGTAGCATTGAAACATTAAGTGCTTGCAGAACAGGAATAAAGCATTATTTATTTTTGGGGTTGAAATTTTAAAGAAAGGCAAGCGTTAATATTCTGTTGTAGTTTTGGTGACAAGAAAAACATTTTTCTTCTTATGCATTCATATATCACCCGGACTATGACATTTGTGATGTTTTAAAACAAAAAGGTCGAAATATTCATTTTTAAACGTCAACACGCTTAAATATTTTGATATGAAAACACATGAAGTGTGGAAAAAGCAACAATGGATGGAGTGAATCCTTACTTTTAATTTATTCTCTTTTCGTCCGCTCGCTGGACATCATTTCATTTTGCGTTAAAGCAACACGCTTATGCTTTTATTTCCCCGTTGGGATATTTTTGATATGAGCCATTTATTCACGTTCTTGCACAAGACGGTGAATTCGTTTGGGTTTCTTAAACAGATACTTGTTTGCCTAAAGTTTCCAAGTTTCGGATCTCCACGATAAGACACTAGACAGCTGAGATATCTCGTTAGCGCCAAATTCAAGTGAATCTAGACTAGTTAAGATTGTATATCTAGAAGGTGATATATATCCTTATAATACACCGTCAGTTTTAATTAAGGCGGAGACTTCAAAACTTTGAAATTTAATACGAAATTGCGGCGGAGCAATAAACCGTATCTGTTGTTTATGTGCGCCATCAAACGAAGATAACACCCGTCTTTACATCCAGAGTTTAAGTTAGTGTCATTGTTTCGTAACTTACAAATATAAACGATGTTTGAGAACAACGCGTCGCTTTAACATTCATGAATAACATTAAGCCCCCTCGTCCTGTTTTGAATATCGCGAAGCTCTTTTCAAACCAACTTTACAGAGTTGTGTTTATGCTTATTGCCTTTTAGGGAGGCTATTTTTCGTGTGAGTTTACGACCATTACAATATTCACAACTAAACAATGGGCACGGAAGGAATCCCCGCGGGCTGGACGTTAAAAGAACAATCCGACGTTCGGAGGCAATAAGCCTCTATTTGAAAACGTCCCAAAAGGTTTGCTCTTAAAACACGGTCCGTCTACGATTGTAACCGACATGCAAAGCGTCGCATTTAAAAGAGGAAAGAATAAAATACGTACGGTTGAAAGCAAACAGGAAAGTTAGCCGGGAGCGGCGCACCCCGCAACTTGTACGAAACAAGTTTTCTATGGGCATTATTTAAGTTTTGCCTGCAGTAGACACTATATTAAACGTATCAGAGTTGAGTTTTAAAAGTCCCACCGATACGGCTGAGTTGGCGGGCCGCGAAACAGCCACAACTTGGAACACTTGGCAAGGAGCGCCTATAGGAAAAATAAAAGGCAGGCAACAGTTTGCTGTCAACTTGTACTTGCTCCTACAACTGAGGAGAATTATTGTGTTTGAAAAAGTGTCGCTTTTAAATGTTGACTTTTTACTTTTTATTCAATATGTGTGGTGATATTTTAATGCTTTTTAATTAAATACATAACAATGTGAAAACTTTTAAATGCCAGGCACGTCACTTATATTTATCGTGTACAACCCCGCTTATTTGAAGCGAAAACAAACAGACATATGTGTAAAAGTAAGAGCAAATAAGTTGTTATTAAGTTAAAAAGCTTTAAGTAAAGCTAATTCAAATCATAAATACAATACGGCTAGCCTGACCATGTATTATTCTGATGTTGCAGTCTCTATATGTCCAAACCATTAAAGTAGCCTGGGGTAAACAGAATTTTATAACGAGAATTAAAAATGTAGCGCACCGAAGTCTTTTACTCTTTGTTTCAAGCAATGGTTATATTAACTGCTAGATGTCTACAAACTAGCTGTGATAATTCTTTTCGTATTACTGTACTATTAAACACACAACATATTACTGCTAAAAGCAACAATTAATTTCACTTTAAAGGTTTTATTTGAAGGACTTGTGAAAGCTGACATTTTCTAGGTAGATAAAATTTTCGGACAGATTAAATAGGTGCTTAATCAAGTTACTTTATAATAAGAATATAATTATATAGTGTTCCTAACTAACCGAGTTGAACATTATATTTTTTATTTAAACCAAGCCAAAATCCAGACCACAAACTCAGCTAAAACATAAACACATTCATCTGAATTAAGAGCACGGTCCACAACAACGAATGGAAACAATTTTCTATTTCGAAATGTCTTACTTGGCCCACTATAATTTAATATTACACGAACGGGCCGCTTTGGGCGGAGACTGCGAGCTTTAGCGGGATTGCGCGAGTGAATAATTTGACTATGGAGGGCTTGGTACCAGAGGACGCTTCGCCTGCAATTTATTTGCAACTAACGAATTGGGGCGAATGATGTATTACCGGAATTTAATTCGGGAGTTGTTATTTCCAAGAAGTAGATGGCGGTAAGGTAGACTGCCTCATATCACGTACTTATTTAGTATCGTTTTTTAGGATTTAATAACAACTACTATTATTTAAAATATATTAAATTCTAATTTAGAATTTATAAATTGTTTAGCCGATGAATTCTTTCAAATGTTTGCAGTTCTTAAACTAAATCACACTGGCTCTATTACGTATCTGAAAGATAGAAACAAGATACCTAATAGGCCGTTACTATTAGATATCGAGACGGGTACACGAGGCTATTATTCTTGCGGTATTTCTAAGATTGAATGCTATCCTTCAGCCAATTACCCCGGTGTTTCGTTACAAACTTGATGTTTTGATGTAATACCAGTAACTGAATTGTTGCGGTTGAGGCTTCGTAAAAAGCAAGTAATATGTTTCTTTTTTTCCTTTAGCCGACTATCTCTATGAAGTTATTGACTTCGAAAACAACTTTATTTTTATTACATCGTTCTATACTTCTATCTCTGTTTATATTGCTGGTATATCTAAGTCAACTATCGATATTAGTTTAGGCTTAAGAACACTTATGATAAATCAATTATTTTAGTACTTCGGAAGGTTGATATTGAGAGATGAAACATTTATTTTAGATTAGTCTGATTATAGTCTCTATTTGTACTGGCTTAATAGATTTAACGCGTGTGTATGTATAGTGGTATTATCTTAGTACATTGTTGAATAATTATGTTATGTTTGTTTGAAGATATCGTTTGCTACGTAATAAGACAAAATGGATAGGTTATCACATCACTTAAATAGTCATTATTCCAACTAATATTTTTCATTCACTACATTTTTAAAATAATTATCACTCCATTGCAACAGAAATATATTAAACACATAGACCGAATTACACTATCATTCACGTTTATTTATTATACACACATATGTATATATGGCACATAGGCAGTTATTTTCAAAACTATACACATGATCACGCTACTTTTTATGTGCATAATTGAGACACACGTGTGATTATAAAAGCCTAATGCTATCTGTATGTGTGTCGGTGTGTGTGTGTGTGTGTATGTGTGTGTGTGTGTGTGTGTGTGTGTGTGTGTGTGTGTGTGTGTGTGTGTGTGTGTGTGTGTGTGTGTGTGTGTGTGTGTGTGTGTGTGTGTGTGTGTGTGTGTGTGTGTGTGTGTGTGTGTAGATTTCTACGTGTAATATTATATTACAAACGTCAAAATCCAACCAGCCTTGCGATATCACTTTAATGTTAATCGTAAAATTTTTACGACATTTTATTTTTAGTACCGATGGAAAATAAACAAACACAATATATTTGTTGTGTCAACGATCGATCGTTGCGGTCACGTTGAGGTAGAAATAATAATTATGATACATAATTTTAAAAAGTAAAAGCTTATTGAAACTTGATGTAAAAATGCTAAGTGCATAATTATTAGGTCTTTCGAAAAGTATTGTGATTTTAACTGGTTCGAACTACACTGACACTAAGTGAACAGCCATCATACCAATGAGAATCCGAATTTCTAGACACCAACATGGAGACCAACATAGTATTCACTCAAAAGGAAGACTATTTATCATAAAAGCGCTCTATAAAAAAAACATGTCCTCAGCTGGAGTTCGCTTCAAGTTTTATTTATTTAATATACTTAAATACATTTTATGAATAACCAAGCTACACAGAAAGTGTTGATTCCGCAGCATTTCTCGCTGACTAATCTATTCATAGTTAGTTAGCATTAATCATAACAAGTTTACTATAAAGTTAAGAAGTTCGACCCTCTTGAAACTTCCAGACGCCAGCCAGAAAAACAATCTCGCTAGAATTTAATAAAGCGTAGTGTACTGTCTGCGAAATGTTGGCCGCAAATATTTGGACTAATATTTCGTTACACATTTTGAACCAAACTCTAGGGTTTTATTTAAAAATCTTTTTGGATTTTAATAAATGGCGATTTAGTATGAAATATGCTTCTGGTCAACCAATATTATGGATAAAATTGATTATTTATTTAAAAACACAAATTCAATATTGACATTTAGTATACATTAACAGTTTTCTAGAAATAATGCATCGAGTGAACAATAAATACAGTCAAGTTATAGATAAGTATCAGCTTATTACTAGTTATTGATTGGTCAATTCTAGCATTAACCATTTCTGGTTCTAAGACGTTTTAAAATCTCAATGTTGGAATTCTGCAATAATATTTATTTACGTCAAATGATTTATTTTGAAACACGTTAAATTACTTTTGACTAAATAGATTTAGATATATCGTTATAAGTGAGGGTTGAAAGAAAAGTACCTCTTTTTGCGTAGTTAAAATGAGAAGAAACATTTTTAATTCAATTCAAATTGATGTTGCAAGTGTCAAGAAGGCAGTAAACGGTTTGTGAATTCTCAAATAGAATCGACTTTTATAGACAATTCAGTAGAAAAACAACTAACTCTTTTAAAGTAAAGTTGGAGCTATGAAAACCTTTGTGGTTGTCAATGGTAGCGCTGCTTGGCTGTGAAATAATAGTTCATTAAGGTAAGTACCGAAACTAATTTTCATAGCTTAAATAATATTTCAGTCAAAATCACACATCAAACCAAAGTAGCATTTCTAAGAAAACTTTGCCCAACATTTGCACCAACATTGGCCTCGCGAGTCTAGTCAAGGAATATTACGGGACACGACAGCTGTCTAGTCCTTTCAAAGTTACTTTGTAAAATGAAATCGGCCTAAAGGCGATGTCAAAAAGGCTACTGTGTGGCTCACAATGCTTTTGTGTTGTCCCTTTGAGCTATAGCTTGATATTAAGAAGTGTCGCGTCAAAATGCATTCGTCGAATATTTCTGAGCTTTGAATTCTAAGGGAATTTTATATTTTATATGAATGTGTTTTAAATTAAAGAGCGTTTTGTTTATTTCACATAGTTTTATTTGATGTAGTTACTCCACCGATTGCTTTATGACTGACAGAATGACAATTAACATTAACCTAAGTTTTAATATTCTCTTCCACATTAATATCTTAACCTGAGCTTGTTTACATCTTTTGAGTAGCGAGATTTTTTTAAATATGATACCACATCCACTCATTTCATTATGTAAATCTAAGAAAATAAAGCAGTCACGTATTTTCTTAAATTCCTCCTCAGATTGCATAAAATTAAATCCAATGCTATGATATTAAAAAGCAAAGTAGAAAAACAAACTAACACAATCTGTTTAATCAATTTTAGTTATCTTAACACGAGAAACCTTACTCCAGAATTTAATTGACCACTGGTGTATAAACACGAAATGGTAGGCAAGCTCCGATTGCAGTAATAACAGGCCAATAAAAGCGTTCGGTTCGCAACAGATGCGCAACGTTCGCAGAGTTATATGTAAGATGAAACCAGTGGTTCCGTAGCAGATATCTACTTCGACTATACCGCAGATGACCTTTAAATCAAATTCGTCACTGCATACAACATAGCAAGCTGCTTCGTGGCAAACTTAAGCTAGTTCAATTGTAGGTCTACATCTTCGAGGGAAATACTACAAGTTAAAAATAATACACGACAAATTAGGTTACAAGTTAATTTTAATAAGGCATACCTACATGAGATCATTCGTATAAAATAGTAAAGAAAGGTTATATTCAAAATGAATGTTTTAATTATAATATTCCACTTAATTGAGACTTTAGGGGACTATTAATCATTAAAATGTTGAGATGTTGTAAAATTTCACAAATTATTATTCCGAACTCTTGTGATATCATGAATATACACTAAATATGCGCTTAAATTTGTCTATATTTAGTGATGAGACGAATATGGCGAGTAACAATATCGATTAATTCGATAAAAGAAAAATACATTTGTTATTATACTAGTAAAAATAAATAATAGTTTCTTCAGGAAATGCCTTGCGGTACCCCAAAACTTTCCTCTGTTATGTTACCTGCGAACGTAAATACGGGTTTCGGAGATCGCGATATGCACTACGATATATTCCGTGCCAATTTTTGCTACCAGCGCTTCGATATATTGGGGAAAATGTTTTTCGGCTCCACTACATAACGATGCAATCTCTTCTGGATTTCTTTCAGCATGATAAACTGAAGTTATAACTATTTGTGGAATCTGTTATTTGAATTTATTTTTGTGATGATATATCAACACTTATTAACATTTTACATTTGGCATTTACAACTTGACGTTTCTTTTAAGTACTTCAACATTACACAATATAATTTAAAACTCTTTTTATTTGGATGCTGAGCTATATATTTGCAAGCCACAAAAATACATATCTTTCTTATCGACGTCAACCCCAACACTAGTCCCCGCTAAGATCTTTTCTATACCCGTCGCTTAATTTTAGTCTAGACATCTAAAACTAAAACTATATACATACACAAGTCTGGCAATATTTCAAGACACTTAGAATTATTGATACTAGAATGAGAGACGAGACTCCAGAACGAAATTATAATACGTTTTCAACGAAATGAGTATTTGATTTATTTGAGAGTTTATAAGTGAAATTTGATGGGTCCGTTAATGGGTTTTTGTTTTATGGTAAGAGGGTTATATAATGCTCTTCGGTTTTGTGGTTTATGCAATATTCTAAGAAATATGATCTAGAAATGTTTTTATAACCGAAACCGTGAATTTGACGCTTAAAATAAAAATAAACTTTTACAACTAACATACTCGTGTAACACTTAAATCCACATTTTCCTGTAAGTAGCTATAACCAATAGCCATGGCATAACATAACTTCACATTAATTCAAAATTTTACCATTACAAGCTATTAGACGAATTCGTAAGCATAACAGATAATATGACGTTTGACTTAAAATATGCTTTTGTAGAAAAAATATGCAATTCTTGGTGGAAAGCCAGAATTATGACTTTGTCGTTCAAATCACTTTCTTCTAACAAAAGATCCATAAAATGTCTCCCAACATTAAACAGAATACATCTACATTAACGACGTTAAATCTTTCTTGGCCTTCAAACACTTTTTCCTATTACTTCCGTGTCATTAGTAATAACATTTTTTTAACAAAAGCCTTACAAATGGACTGTCTGTGTGTTAAGACAATTTAGTCGGGCGTTCGCTACAAGATTGATGGTTTTTCAACTGCACAACTTATAATAAATATTGTAAAAGTCGGTAGAAAGATTTTAGGAAAGCCGTTTATTGAGTAGAGCACAAAATTAAATGTAATGGCTTCAAGAAATGTTTTATGAAAGCAGTTCAGATATTTATTCAGATTATAATGTTTTGTGTTGAACTTAGTGCGGAGAATATCTAGATGTTTAAGCATCTCTGACTTTACTGAAATGTGGCTTATCTGGTGAAAATATAACTAAATAAAATTGTAGCATTGGCTCCCGACCTAAAGACTGTCTCAGCTTATACATATTTTATGTACATATATCGGATAAACATTTTGAGAGAAATATATTTTCAAATATGATAGAAACTATGTCGTCACTACATTCAAATTAAAAAAGATATATATTTATTAGCTTCTTTAAGCTTTAAGTCAATCAAAAACAAACGTGTATATTTAACGATAACAACTAAAAGTATACTCGACAACATTTATCGATTGCCAAATAAATTTTTGCTTCGTGATTGTCCGGTCACGATTTGAGGCGACAATATCTTTCCGATTTCACTTGTATCAATATTTAAGAGCTTTTAAAATAAGCTATTATTTTTATCTTGTTCTGGTATTTGTAAAAGGTAGGAGTGTTGAAAATTTGCAAGTTTATCTTAAGTGATGCCGCGATTTGTGTCTAAGGCACGTGCTAATTGAATAATGATTATTTTGCGTGGCTAAGAAAGCTTTGATAACTTGATTTATATTATTAAACGTAATTCTTCGATGTTTTATGATTACTTTTCTTTTTATCTTGGCTTTATTAGCGAGAGTATCTTAAAATTATCACTAGCTACTATTAAGTGTTGCGCGGTCGTTCTAAATTGCAAGTAAATTCTATCAAAGTAATCTCCATCATTTAAAGCATTCGCAATATTAAGTAACTGAAAGTAATAGCAACGTAAGTACAGATTTATGTAATATCTACCTATCTTTGACACTTTTCCGTAATGACTTGACCGTTCGCTACCGAAAGCCCTCAAAGAAAAGGCACTAGAACAATAGATATTTATCACAAAAGAGGATCAAAACGTCAATCTATTGTGTCCCCGATAGTCGCAACGTAAACTTTGCAGCTATTTTTAAGAATAGTGGTCTTTATGTATTCAGTAATAAAGGCGATAGTTTGGTTTGTGGGGTAAAGTTTATCTTGGTTGTAGGACATTATCGAACGGGCAAGTGTGTTTGATGATAACACAGGATTAAGCGAGTCGCATGTAATCTAGAACAAAATAGGGTCAGCAGTTGTATTTTGGGTTGTTTCCAGTTTTAGATAGTTAGTTGAGAGTAATCGTTTTGACTGGTTTTGTTACCATGTTAAATTTGTTATGATTTCTTGTCAAATTATTTAGACTATGTTACTTATAAAATTTGTACGGCACAACAATTAAAATGTTCTGTAATAACAAGTTCTTTTTTAGAAACACTGCATACTTAAGCTTTAATATGCAACATACTGAAGTGATACAAACACACCAAATTTGCAGCAAAAATGTTTCTAAAAACTCGATCTACCCCTATCTGCTTCGCTACATTTGCCGAGCCCATTACACATCCCACGTGCTTACCCAACAGTTACAAAGATAAATAATGTATTTACGCCGAGGAAAACCCATTGCTTCGCGCAGATTCGACCCCCACCCCCCTCTGTAATGACGGTCATTAACCTTTATACCACCAGGATAGATTACCAGTCCATTGAGTAGTATCAACATTTTGTATTATCGTTTTAACCAACTGTGGGGATAAAAGGTAGGAGGGGTTATGTGTTTACCTGCTATCCATATATTTTGTTTCATAACTTCTAGTTTACATTATGATGAAATGAGTCACATGTAACGTTGAAAACAGTATGAAAACAGAAAAGTTTTAATGCAGCTTGAATGACACAAACTAATTCAAATATCTTATCAAAATATTTTCAACACTTTGCTTGTGGAACACATTTAAAGAAAAGTTGATAATTTTTAAACTTTCCAGATTTCATCCAAATATCAAGACTTTGCCAAAACACTCTTGGCCTTAAGTTAGTTTATACACGGCAATAATTTAAAGATATTCTCCTTTGCCAAAGTGAAGTAAAGAATTTCTTGGAGAACGGTCATATTCAAAATGAAATTGATTATAGGCATCACAGAGTAAGAATAATCTTTTTAGATAGAGTAAAAATTCTTAACTTTTATACATTTCGCGTTGCATTATTTAATTTAAACGAACGGGGATTATCGCAATCATATAAAGTATTTACGTACCATTGATTTTGAAATCATTTAAATAGAGCAAGATAACTTTTGTAGTTTTGATACCTGAGAGCACTACGAGATCTTCTTTCGAAGATAAAATATCACTAAAATTACGATCCACCAGAATTTTCCAAAAAAGGGCATAAATTCACAAGTTATTAAAACAATATAACGGGCCAGGACGGATGGATTAACCCGTCGATCGCTATTGACTGTGCCCGCCTGGCCGGCGACGATAAACGCAGATTAAATGTGGATGTACGTCAAACGTAATCCCGGCAAGTCCCACCATGTTTTTAATATGGCATTTTGATTTTGGAATATTTTCCATGCTCTGGAATTTTGCAGCGGAATTTATTCCAGGGTTGCATCGAAGTTTTTCAGGTGGAAAACGGAACTAAAATGTTGGTTTTTTACCAGTTCACTTTTGAAATCTATAGAGGATAGACTGAGTTTTTATATAAAAACGATACCAAAAATATATGGATCTGTAAACTACTTTTTATATAGCGTTCAAAATTGGATTTCATACCTGCTTCGGTGAATATTCGTAACTATTGGCGTGCAATTATTTGTTTGAATACTATTCTGCCGGTATTTAAACCAACAGATTTATGATTTTCAGTTTAATATGACAAAAAACATATGCTTATTACATAGTTAAACGCTTATATTATACCGTCGCGAATTAAGGCAAAAGTAATTTCCATGCATCATCAGGCCATTTTTGACCTGCAATTCTAGTCTCCATTCTATTAAAAAAGTTCGTGCAGAAAACCTAATAATATTGATATATCAAAGTTACTAGGCAGTCAAATTCAATCAAAACAAACAATAGAGAAACGTTTGCTATAGGTCATAGATCAACACAACAGTAATAGTCAAGTTCCTTAAGTAAGCGTACCATAGTTTACGAATCCTTAAACCCTAAATATAGCAGGCATGACAGAAAACGGCCAAGCAATGGAAAGTGATAGACATGTCCTATCAAGATACAGTCTAAGACCGTAGGTTATCTGCAATAATGGGAGCTAAGTAGGTCAGTACGAAATAATCTATTTATAACTAAACTTGTCTGGTCACTTTCGGTGTAGCGACTAGGAAATACGAATTTGTTTAGTAGATAATATAAAAGAAGTTTGTTTTTTATTTAATTTGTCGATGTCAATAAATATTTTACTACATGTTTAATAAACGTATAAATAATAGTTATCATTTGGTTACATTTTCGTAGACTATCATTACCAATAGAACGAATTTGTGGGTTAAAATCCCGTACGGTGCTAATCTACTAAAACTTGATCCTATTCTGATTCTAGAATAGTTTAAATCCGTTGTACAAGTTTTCTTAAATTGCCCGCTATACAGGCATTGACCTGAACGCAGAGGTTATATTTATTTATTAATTTAATACGAAATAATTATATATCTATAGCTAAAAGCGCAAATAAAAAGCAATAAATTAAGAAAATTTTAAATACTAGCAGTCTAGATCTTATAATTTAAAAGTCTTATAAAATAAACGAATAAAAATCAAGACGTTGAAAAAATTGGGTTACTTTAATGATGTGGTAATTATAAAACGACAGCTTGGCTCAGACTAACGACTCTGGCTGTTAACTAATAGGTTTTAAGTGTTTAAACTATTAAACAATAAATAAATTAGATTTATTCTAATGATGCATACAGGATTTTGCTTTATATGTACATAAAAGAGTTCTTTTACCAGACACTAGTTTTCTTATCTTAAAGTAAGCAATATAATTCTAATTGCAATAGGCTTGTGCCTTATCGTGTTGGCAACAACAATCTTAATCGTTTAATGTTAGACTATTAAGCAAACCTCGATGTTCTAGACAAACACAATATTGCTTAATGTTTTGACAGTTTCATTGAATGTATTAAGTAGTAAGCCTCATAGTTAGCACTTTTGTCATAACCAAATCACGTAGTAGATAATGATCGCTGTATCGCGGGAAACGCTTTACAAACATTCAAACCCAAGAATACTCAAATTCCGAACAAATATCGAATCAAAATAATAGCGAGCTGACGAATTAAAACTATTGCGCCAGCAATCTTTTCTCAATTTGTGAAATATTCTGAGCACTGCAGCTCTTCAATGAACGTCAGTGATATACGGTCGGTCGACACACACTATAATTTGGCATCGCGCTACGATTAATACTGCACGTGTCTCTATCTTTATTTTAATTCATCCAGTTCCTTAATTTACTACTTACTCCATGTAAAGTGCTGCCAAATACACCACAGTTATTATTATCTACGCTAATAGTACAACCGTAAACCTGTACATTTGTGGCTTTATAATGTATTACGGAAATATATTATTAATGTTATAAAAGTTAAACCTGATAATGCAACAGATGCAGTCGAAAACTAGTTAGCAAATAAAACACAATTGGATCATCTAAGATTAGTCTTGTATACGCATTTACAACGCGTAATATATTTGTGTATACAGAAGATAGGAGGTCAATGCTCTTGATTCAATGTTTACTCGCACACCCACTCACCACTTCTGTAACTGCCGAAACACATTGAGATTTTTCGAGATGTCAAATATCTAACTACGAGTTTTAGTTACAAAATAGTAGGTACCTAGGCTTTTATAGACTTTTTTCAACATTTAAGATTTAACTAGATTTTAATAATTATTATTTGAAAATAACATCACGTAATTAGCTAGTCAGGCTAGTGTTATCTAATTATCTGTATTTCGATAAATATATTTTGAGGTTAATGAACCTATTAAATCGTGTGATATGATTTAGATGGAATATTTAGGTAATGAGAAAATATGAATTATGATATA
Organism: Catocala nupta; assembly: GCA_963675205.1. Taxonomy (NCBI): domain Eukaryota; kingdom Metazoa; phylum Arthropoda; class Insecta; order Lepidoptera; family Erebidae; genus Catocala; species Catocala nupta. The sequence continues at coordinate 6,810,382 of OY776096.1, forward strand.
CCAAGTCTCACGTTGTAACTAGATAGGTACTATAAAAATGTCATAGCAAAAAGTATCTTAATGACCACCGCTGTAAAATCTAAAAAGGAAATAAGCAATCAATGTTATATTATGACTAGTTTTACCATATTTCTATTTAAACTATGTAAGTCTGACAGCACATCTGGTGTTTTATTCTAGTTTTATTATTAATAAACCAAAGGCGAATGCAAATTTTCTATCCAGCTGCTCGGAAGTATCTATTTTACCATATTTAATCTAAACTACTGGACTGTTTTGGACAAAAGTTTCTATTATAAATGTCGTTATCTAAATTGGTCGGCATTTTATGACATACATATTTTATTGACACTTAAATAAATTATATACTCGGATAAATATTTGAAATGACTATTAGTCTTCTATTTTAAATGAAAATCGTTGGTTAAGTTAAACAAACTTCAAAGTCAGTTCAATATTTTGTTACTTAAACGCAAGAGAAACAAATCGATGCACTTGAATTAAATCTTTTAGAATTTAAATTAGAGATAAATACTAATGATTAACTGCTAAAACGAGAGCTAAATTTAAGACGGTAAATAAAAAAGTAGTAAAGGCATTGAACGCGTCCAGGTTGTTTACCTTTGACCTCCGATTGACAACCGACCGGTTCAAGCCGCGTACGTACCGACTGCACGAAATTCTCAGCTCAAGATTCGTCATCCCCTAAAGAAGGATGATTAAAAATCATAAGCAATGAGGAGTATGCGAAATCAGTGACAACACACTTTAAAAGCAGAATTACATTTAAAAGTTTATAAAATCATATATTTTATAACTAAAAGTAGAAGTTAAAACCGTGTCAATCTCCTCATGTTTAGAATGTTTAGAATATTAATATTATACGACAACGTGTCAAAAATAACTTATGCAAAATTTACATACGTTTTATGCATTCAAATGTTCTATTACTATAATCATAAATGTGAAAGGTTTAGAGCTCTTTCGTGGTCACTGTGCGGTTAAAGCCTTTGCCAAAGCCAGATTTGGGATTGGTGACCTCTCCTTACATATTGAAGTCACTTCATGCTTCGAAGAGCGCATCAAGCCATCGAACTCAAATAATCGTCAAGTCTACATCACTTTATTGGGCGATACGAATCGTCAGAAGATAAACATTTCTGACAAAAATATTAATTAATATAAAGACAATTAAAATAATAGAAGTCAGTTTGCAAGAAGGTAATAAAGAACAGGTTCTCGAATGGATATGAGATATTGGTCGTCAAGCTAGGTAAGAAGACAAACCCGAAACACTCAAGAAAAGGTTGAGTTGATGACAAATAAAGAAAATATATCAAGTATTGGATATAAACGTAAAAGGAAACCAAGTAAAATAAAACCAATATAAAATAAACTTTTACAAAACGTACTGACGATGAATTCAAATGTGTAAAGTTTTATAGATTGCTTTTGTATTTTTGAATTCAATAAGCGTTTTCGTTTAGTTACATAAACTTAGAATTTCAATTCTGATCATGATAAAATAGAAAATAAAGCTACTTGATATTCTACATAAGCGTAAACAATAGAAATAGGTCGATCTTAAACATTGTCTACTACACGTAGTATTAAATATAACTAGAAGGTTGTGATGAATTTATTAGTTTTGTAAATCTAAATACATTTAACATAACAGAAACAGTACATACATAATTTTAATTAGAACGTAGTCGTATTTCATGGAAAAATTATTCGAATTAATGACACGCTTCTACGGTAGTGTTGCCTAGTTAATATATATTATGACTAATAGCGTATAACAAGCGCGAAAAATAAACAATCCTCTCATTTAATCAGTGCCACAATGACGCAACTGTGACGACCGTCATCGGTAGAATCGCGAAATTCGTCCCATATATTATTCACCGGAGGCCGATAATGAGGCCATTCACCCTTCAGTTAGACACAATACGGCGCGACATCGGCTAAATGTTTAGCTTTTTTATTGGCGTTTAATAAATTATTAGCTGTTTGGATTTAATTTAAAATGCGTTGAGCACTAATGAGATTTGTTTTCTACTAAAATGTAATACATTGCGTGATTAAATCTGTAGATATAGCTGTGACTAAACTTTAAAGAATTCTATTTGAGATATTTTGTTATACCTAATTTTGTCTAGCTTTGGACACTGGTATAATAAAGAACCACCTCACATACCTATAACTGCAACACCTCGACTCACCATTTCTACTGAACATCTCCTTACCTGAAAACAATACAGAATATCATTAACACCATCATTAACGGTTTATTTTTTACCTAAAATACGTGATTTTTGAAAACGACCCATTGTTACTTCACTCCCACAATACGGTTGAACGACCGGCCAGATTTTTAAATCACCACCTAGATATTCTGAAAAAATTATAATACGATTTAAAAAGTTGAATAATTCAAGAGTACGCACGTATCCACGGTATTCGTAATCACTAATATTATAGAGTTTGAATGTCTGTATGTTATTCAAGTGATTTTGTCTTTTGATCTATTAGTACCGGCTTTGAGACACATGGCAAAAGTTTTCATAGTTATACTTGTTAAATAGTTCATAATGAATTAAGCTTCAAACTGTTTCATGTTTAATCTCTGTCGTGGGCCTATTATACTATTTAAATGTAAAGCCAGTAACATCAATTCGTTAGTTAATTTAAAGTTGGAATAAAGCCTTAATTTGTTCTATTAAAAGCGATTGAATATTAATTTTGTCATAGGTTTTTGAAATATAGATATCCTTACGGTATTATTTGTAGTTCCTCAGACTAGGGTGTACCTCTGGGCTCATGTTTAGTGACAGAAAGTAAACTTATTACTTCGGTGATTGATCCCAGTAAAAGGAGGCAGCTATGCAGCTGATTTGATTACTTCCGAAAGAATTGCATTTCTGCATACAAGAACACTTCTAAGCTGGTATCTTGTATTGCATTTACATAAGTTTGTTTTATTGAGAAACTGCCAAAGAAAAGCCAGGTTATAATCAAAGTTGTAACAATATTTCCGATCTAGATATCGAAATCACCATAACCACGCAGTGTGTTGTATAATCAACTATAGATTATTAACACTATGATAAAATATACACTTCCTTGTCGTATGCATGCGTTTATAATGCCTTCCAGTCTGCCATTGCGTTTTGATTTGTATCTTATGAACTCGTATTGTAGAATTCAACGAATCTTTACGAGTACGGTTCGATTACCAAAGTCAAGCAGCTTTCAAACGTCTGTTCGAAATTCAACCATAAGACTCAAATTGGAGACTTTCTTACCTATTCTAATACAAGAATAATGACACGTAGTGGATGTTTACTACGATTTAATTATATTGGATTAGTAACATAATAGTGTCTAAGCGACCATGGGAGATTATTATCGAAATCCCCAAATATGTACGTAAATATTTCGCTGAAAATAGTTTATACATTTTAGTATAAATTATTGCTATATTTTTGTAAATAAAGGGTTTGTGCGGTTTTACTGTCTGTTAGAAAATCTTTGATGACTTGCAAAAAAGATTTGCACGATGGAATTAATTTTAAATAACATACAAACGTACACACAATAATACTAAACTGTAAAAATTCATTAAGATTTGCAATTGTAATGAAGTTTTTTTACTAAAAGAGATTTCTAGATGTATTCACTAATAATGCGTCATCATGTATTAAATTACTTTTTTCTTGCCGATTTAAGTTTAGGTAGTTGCATGAATTTTGCGTTTAGATTTTTCATATTTCGCCTAAAAACACACTAATTTAATCTCATTTTACCTGCACATCAACAATACACACTTAATAACATTATCCTTTAAATATCCGTTTCATAATTTCGGGTTTTTGTTTCCTCGAGACCCGTACCTTCTTCCACCCCAATAACCCCAAATTACAGCAATACCCCAATGTGTAAGCGTTATTATAAAGCGCCGCCCGTGAGCCCACCTTTAGCCTGTATATTCAATGTCCCCCAAACTCGTAAAGAACTTTAGATTATAAGGATTTTGTTAAAAATATAAATCGCTTTTTACTTGCGCAAAATGTGAAAAGTTTTTGAATAATTGATACAAATATTCTACTTAAATTATTCGGGTTCAATCCTTATTAAATAAGGTGTCTTACAATTTTATTCTGCGGTGGTAAGCATTACATATGCGACAATTACGAACAGATGGATAATTATGCACGTAAGTGCAAACATAATCTGCTAAGTTTAAGCAGCCCAGCACCGTGTAAGTACCTCTTTAAGTGGTCTGTAATCACATACTTTATCTTTCATGTTGATCAGGAAGACACGAGCTTTCCATTTATATAAGTTCGTTCAAACTGGTTTGCCAGTTCTTAAGATAAACGATTCAAAAACCAAATATAGTACGAGACGACATAGTATTATAAAGGAAAATTTTTGGAATTTAAATATAACAAGTAAAAATTATAACGTAAATATAAAACACCTCAGGATTATTTTAATAGAACGTTTAAAAGCAATACACATTAAACATAGGATTACTCTTACGATACAATCATAAAATTAAAAAGCAATGGCTGTAAATTTAACATAAAACTTTGCATCAGAAAGTTGTGTAAAACTATTTTAGTTACTTTTATGTAAAGTACCTACTTCAGATTCTTATAGATGTAAAAACGTAAAATCAAATGCATATATACCCCATGATCAACTTTGTAAAAGTTTATTTTCACATAAAAAGAAAAGTCTCTTAGTCGACTTGACAATATAAGGAATGAAACATCTTTTATTAAACATTCTGAAAACAACTGAAAAATATTATGCTAATATTATACTAAAATGAACAAAAAAATGCGAATCAGTACATTCTATGTGACATAACATTTATAGAATTTATGAGAATATCACTTAAAATATACACATAAAACGTTAAGGGCGTAACATTTGCAAGTTTTAAGACCCAACGCCTGGAGACCGAGCGTGATAAAAGTATATGGGCTTAAATATATTTTTACGCAGTCACTCTTCACCATTTCATTATGAGTTTTATTTAGATTTTAGGCGGATGGACGACAAAATGTGTTTTCACCCTACATTAGGCAAAAGGGATCATGACTCTTCCGTAGTCATTTGCATCCTGTTTATGTAAAATTAAACTGATTTTACAAAAAAAAATATACATTTATTTTATCAGATATTCACAATAAAACTGTAAGCATGTTTGTTTAATAATATAACTTAAACTCTATTACTTAATCAATATCAACAAGCAGAAAATTAATCGATCGCTTCAAAAATATTTCTTTAAATGTAAATAAAAGAAATGCATAAATCACAATCAATACCTTCTATTAATACATATAATGCATCTTATTATCATTTTGTGTGACCGTTACGATGTAAAATAATGGAGGTTATTAAAGCTACCCACGTATTCTTTCCTTATACGGCAAGCTTGAGTTTGAGCATACAAGTCTCGTATGCTTAAAGCCAAGCTTATTTTTAATCACCAAGACTTAATAACATGAATCTTTTTATATTTGTTCAACTTGAAATCCGTTTTCTGGAATATTTATCGTTTGTGAAGTTTTCAAATGCAGATTATTTATCTTTATATAAAGCGATTTTATTTAAAACCAGACAAGAATTGATATACGTTATTAACAAATTTTGGTTCTGAAAACATAATCGAGAAATCTCGTAAAAATGAATCCAATGCTGAATCTACATAATTTTACATATACATAAAGATCTCAGGACCGAGAGCGAGCTCTTTCACCTTACAAAGACCCCGTAATATGCCTGGAGCAATAAATTTATTATGATAAAGTCGATTTACGTCAATAGCCGCCAACTTTTTTGTTGAATTGAAAACTTTCCTTACAAACTCTTTAAAAGTATTTTCAGAGAGAAGTATTGAATTTTGATAATAATGTGTAGGTACACAATTTTCATGTGAAATCTTTTTTTGTGATGTTTCCATATTTCTGCCTTTCATTTCGAGTCGAGCGATCGTGATTTCCAACTTTATTAATACGCCTTTTGTAGAGTTCTTTATTATTTATTTTATTCGTAATAATATATTGAACATAAACGGAGAGTTTTTTATTACTCGTATAAGAGTCATTTTGAATCGTCCATGTAAATTAAACACTGTTATTTTAAAATATATGCGTTATAGATTCTCGGCTCTAAGAATAACCTGCGCAATCTCGACATAACTAAAACTTCATTTCATCATAACAGATGTAATCCCAGAAAAGCTGTACTATATTATGACGAAATATTCCACGGTCCAAATATCGCAACTACCTGCTCTAGACCTTAAAGAAACTACAGAAAACCACAATAAAGTACATCCATTAATCTTCGCCGAGAAAGTCAGATAATATCTGTATGTATCTGAGAGCCAAGGCCTTCGAAATATGATATCATTCGTTCACTAATCGTTCATTCCGCGAGAACGAACATCGTTTTACGTATGGCTTGGCAATCGTTGCTTCGATGTACAGATTTTATAATTTATTGCTAGACTGTGGTTTTATTTGATGAAAATTAAATACTAAGATGTTACTAGGTCTCATTTTACACCGTAATTTGTTCTCACTTTAAACAACGTTGTTACTATATGTACCGTTAACTTGAATACGAATAAATCTGACTTTTAGCATAGGTATTTGTTTTAAACATATATAATTAAAGCGTATATTATCCAACAATCAAATAAAGCCAATTTAAGTAATGCATGCAGTTAATTAACGACTTGGTGTTGCATTCATATGCTGCACATTATGTTTTTACTTACCCACGTTCCTAAGTCAAATATTACTTGCTCATTTCATCAAAACCGCTCTATGTAAAAATTGCTTTTGGATGAATCCAACAATTTCCCGCAGGACAGGCTTAGCCTAGTGCGGGGAATTTAATTGATTCAGAAAATTTTAACAATGTAAACAATTCTTTAATTTTAAAACCTGTTCTGTATTATTTGTAATTTTTAATGGCAATAAATATTATTATTATTATTATTATTTAATTTAATAAAATAATATGTGTTGTACGATTATTTACAATATATTTTGCTAAATATACTTTCACTTTTAAGTACGTCAATTAATAAACTTTTAAAGTTGTTGTTCCCATATTCTTGAGAACATAATGAATAAATGATATATTAGTAATATATGGTTAAAGAAACCAAATACATACATTTACGAACTGAATGAAACTGTCAATGAATTTATTTTTAATTATTTGATTTTCTTTTAAAGAAAAGCATATCAAAACCCATAGTACATGTACAAGAGCTTAACTAATTAAAAAATTGTCAATGAACTTGTATTTAGCGATCACCAAGCCCGGAATACTAAAGCTTAAAGGTTAGGCTTTTACCTAGCAAGGTCACTAGAATCGTTGGTTCGCTTCCTACTTGAGTCACCTTGATACGTTTTTTAGTTATAACAAGGAGGAAGTATGTTGCTTTGGATTATGTTACCATACGTTTTAGAAGATTAATTGGTTCATTGTTAGAAACTAGAGCGTGTTTCGTAGTTAAAGATGCAGAATGAGGAATGGTTTAAAGTGTAATAAATATTTGTTGATGATAAATGTACGAAATAAAATGTAACAACACGTAATAGCCACCTTTTGATTTAAGAGCTAAATAATATTAATCAATCAGTACAGCTTACATTTGGAATATAAATAATTGCAATATATCAAGTAAATGGTTCAATATAGAAGACTTGCAAGATTATAAATTTTAACAAATATTTAATTAAACGCCGTTTATACCTAAATACTAGATGAAAATGGAAGTCAAATGAAACGTTGTAAAGACCGATATACACAAAATATCGTTCACGAATATTAACATGGTCTACTGCTTATCTGAAAGGCTAACATAATACTTCATTAACGACAATATAATCGTTCACTGTCAAACTGAGAGTTCTATAAAAAATAACGTAGCGCTATAATAACACAAATAATTAGATTTTACACACTTGTTAGATGTTATTTTACCAAATACAACGTTTTTCGAACGATCTTCATTAACTAAATCACGCACTATAGTGTGATTAGGGTGAGGCTACATTAGCTTAAATCTAGCGAAGTCATAAGCGAATGCGATTTAGTATGTACAAAAAAATATAGTGTTGCAATTCATTGCAATTTTACGTTTCATATATCGATATATGGTTAGAAAAATCACTAGCTTGACCAAAATTATATTGTTAACGTTTTTTCTTCGCTTACTTAGTTTACGTTGCATTTGGAACAGTGGCAAATTAGTTAAGCTTTGCTTAGTTTCGCTTAATATACTACAAGAAACAAATATTTATGAATAATGAAACAGATCATACTAGAATCTTAAAATAATCGATTATTTTCAAAACATCCTTCATCTATCCCATCTTTTTGTAAATCGTTGTCATATCAGTACGTAATTATATTCACGGCTATACTTTTTTGGATTGCCTAAGGTTGGTCTACGATATTAATGTGATATTTTGTCACGTGTAATCTTATGTATGTATCTTTGACTATAATGTCTAAATCGCTCAGCGATTCTAGTTTTGCATCCTAATAACCACAGTATCGTATTTTTTAAACTCATTCCGTAACTATATAACCATCAATTGGAGAGATAAAAATCTCAAATAGAAACACATCGCGTGTTTGGCCGCCATGTTCTAATTTCGGTTACCCCACCGAATAAAAAATGCGCTTACCAATTCAACCTTTATGCAAATCAAGTGGTTTTTCAAATGGTCGGTTAGCATTTTTTTTAGAACAATGAGTGCGTGAATTGTAATTATGACGTCACTATTTACCTGTCAAGGGAGTATTAACTGTAAGAAACTACATTTATAATGATACTTATTTTGTGTCGAGCTCATGACACGTTGAATGTGTAAATTATTTGGTTTAGTATAATTTAGGGTGTTTTTTGTTGTTACGCAATAACTGAATATTTGTATGTAAATTTTGAGTAGTCGAAATGATTTGGCAGTAGACAAAATTATGTTAATTAATATTCAGAGCTTTTCAAAATTACTTTATTAATGTTATTTTAGCACATTGCATCTAAGACAACTTACTAGCCACTATGTTCAGTCCCTAAATTCACCAGACAGTACAGTTTACTTAAAAAATCCAATTTAATTTAAGCACTTACTCACGTAGTTACAATTTGTACGAAACGTACTTGAGTTTTATTAGTCGTTACCGTGATATTGGGAGCCGTGAGAAGGCTTTCCGTTGTCATGGTAACCACTTATTACGAACACCATGGAAGGTAATGACCAAGTAGTCCAATGGAACCATTCATTTACCTGTTGATATTGTATTGCCCTATAATTTTGTTGTTCAATGGATAATGCACAAACTGTTTTATTGCTCTGTTGCTACATATTTGTACTTATACCTGTAAATTTACCACAACGTTTTTAGTAGGTTGAATGGAGTTAATAAGATGCCAAGCATACAACGGTGAGGAATAAAATTATATTTCTGGATTTGTCAAGAATATTATCGGTTGGGTCTGTCTAGATTTTATCGATAGCGGTCAATCTTGCTTCTGCAAGTATACTGACCGAGAAACCTGTCCCAGTAACCAAAGACTGATCCCGGCAATACGATCAATCTTTATTATGTGGGACCAAAAATGGTTACGAAACATGTTCGTGATATAGCTAGACCTAATTGTTTTTATATAGCAGCGTGCATATTTAATGTTTTTTTTTTATAGAGTTCAAAGGGGTAACTAATGGCAGCATAACATAATTAAAATCTATATAAATTTTCATATTACCATGTCAACATAAAAATATTCTAATGTGTCGACATATTTATGTGTGCGAGTGTACATTTATTTTACAACTTTATTAATTTCGACTATAAGTTATGACGAAATAGATTTGAACATTAAGAAATATAAACCTTTAAGATCAACTTTGAAAGAGTTTAAAAAAATATTTCGTCATTTTAGGGCCCATTACCATTTAGAGTTAAAAATAATGTCATAGAATGGATATGTCACAGAAATGGATTCCAAGCTTCGTATAAAACGTTATGGCAGTAATAAAAATAAAAATTCAATCCTATAAAGTAAAATTCAATAATATTAAGTATCTGGTTTAATCCAGTTTTGAATCAGGAAATGGATATTGAAGAGTGTAACAACATTCATGGAATTTGCCGTGAAGCCTGTTAACCTATTCGTTTGACACACCAAGCCTTTATAAACATCAAAGGGAGTACGGACATATTCCTTTTTGCAAAGTATATTAAAGTCATATAAGAAAAGGTAAAACTACGGTCATATTATACAACGATTCGTAGAATCGGCAAACACAGATCTATGCTATCGACAATAAACATAAGTCCTCAGACCAAGAAGCTTGTCTATTCATCCCCGTAAAAGTAAAAGCATCATATCTAATGTCGTCTAATTCTAATCAAATGGGTTAAGTAATACTACATAGTTACGTTAAATATGCACATAGAAATTAATTATTTCGTATGTATTCAGTCCAGTTCTAATTCAATATAGTTAACTACTCCATTATAATTAATTAGACAATTAGATGTATTGAATTACAATATACATGTTAATTTATAATCTTTGGCGGTGACACATTGTCCGCTGAAATGAACTAGATATTGGACGAAATTAATTACAAGGGCAATGAGAAAGCTGTCAATGATGTATTTGAGAATCTAAGTTGTGATGACATTTTATCATTAGTCACGTCATAAGTAACTTAGCCTGAATATATTATTATTAAAATTATAAACGAAGTTACAAGTAGTTCAACAGTCCTTGACTCTTTAAACAAGAAACGCACAGCTGCAACAAATTTAACACAACACAAAATTCAAATCATTATCAGTCATAATAGCCTCGCGCTTATTATGAAACCTATACAATTCGCGTGTTAAAATTACGTGTACATTATAGTCATTACTTTGGTAGGATCGAAGAAACTTGACCTTAAAGTCAGTTTTAATGTTTCACCTCGATAAGTAAAGGGAACTGGGCTTGGATTTTATACTGATTTTGATTTTGTTTCTTTAATCTGGATTATCTTTAACGTGTTCCATTCTAATTTTGTTACGTCTAGTGTTAATATTAATTTTATTAAACATATTCAAATTGTTACAATTAAAGTGCATTTTAGTTATGGATGAGTTACAATAGTTAATTTAGAAAATTCTTAGATCGATTATCCGATATAGAATTTAATTTAATCAGCTAGATATCCATAATAACATTTAAATATAATAGAAACAAATTCAATCTTTTAGCTGAAATAAAGCGGTCACTAAATGCTATCAGTAACTTAGTCACGTACGCTATTGCAGGTCATTTCATTAACAAAACTATAAGTATTGCAAGTCTAACCGTGCATAAATAGACCTTGGATTATGGTGTCACTAAACCACGATCAATATTAGAACCTTGTTGTCTAATCAAATCATATCAGCCTACTGTTACACGTAATGTGTCTCCATAATGTATGATACATTGTAATTAGAATAGTTGACATCTGAAGTAGTGTTTTTATGAACTGTTTTTGAATACTAGCTAGGTTATGTTTATGAAATCCTACGTTAATTTTGATTGGTACAAATTAATATAACTAAGATTTTCGGGCAATTAGAGCTCAGAATGAAGTTATATTTTAGATATGTATTAAATAAATATAAAAATTATGGTATTCTCTGTGTACAGGACAACATTTTTTTTATTACGTTAGTCAGTAATCATAATAAAATTGCCAATATATAGAATTAATTGAAACTATATATAATTAAATTAATACAAGTGTCCAATTAGTAACAACATTATGTTACTGACGCCGTAATAAAAATTACCCTTCATAAATGCGTACCTAATAAATTATTGACAGCTAACTTGAAATGCGCATAGGATTTTAGCTGTTAAGTTATTAACATAAGGAATATTATGGTTTGTATTAAAATGTCTCCTTGATACAGCCGAGCTCGCGTGGGTGTTTAAGCCTCATGGAGTGACATATTTTGCAATAGTATACGCAATCGGTGGAATAATGAACGTTACACAATTGATATATCGTTGGCAACTTCATAAATTTAATTTAATTTATTTAGCTAAGTTGAAAAGTCAAATTTCTACCTATGTAACATACGTTAATGCGTACCTAGAGGACACTGTCTCTATAAACAAGATTTAGATGTTACATGCTGGCTATTTATTATAAGTTACAAATTAGACAGATACTAAGGTTTATAGTGCCCGTTAAACACACATCATAGACATTTATGTCATTTTCAAGAAAAAGAATCCTACATAAGTACGCAATAAATTTGTCAGCTAACTTAACCACTCTAAAATCCCGAATTAAACATAATCACACGTAGAATTTCCGATTGATTTCCTTCCAATCCTCAAATAAAATGGAATCTCGCGAAATCCTCAAAATCTCCCCCAATTCTTTACGAGTACAATATCCTTCTTTAATATCCAATCTATACACAGTTTAATAAACGATAAACTGAACTGCACGGCCATAAAAACAACGAACGTAAATTTTAAGGAGAAAAAGGCGCAACGAAAGTTTTCTACGGGCATTGGGAGTTAATAAAAATCGTGCCCAAATGACTATGCCAGAGTTTGACGTAAACAGGCCGAGAGCTGGCTGAAATTGGCGAAATTCTATTCTAATTTAAGATTTGCAGGCGCTCTTAAATTTTATGCTAGGTTATTATTATAATTACCAATTTACTGAAATGTTAAAAGATGATTTAAATGAAAATGATAAGCAAGCTGCCGATGCTGTGCCACATTTCAGATATTCAAATATAAATAGAGCCTGATAAAATTTCATCAACATAAAAGAAAATATATACAATACACAATAGATTTAATGTTATTAGAAGATACGCCTCTCTTAAACTTTAAAACGAACGCACCCTTCCTAAGGGAAAAAGTAATTTGTCAAGTAAATCTTTACTGTTTGAACAAGTGAGAAAGGATATCAAGCTGATATCTGATTAATGACTTTATAAATGATTAATAGTCGATTTTGGCTAAATTAAATGTGACAATGAAATACTGGGGTACGCTTAAAAAAATTGACAATTCAGTTTTTCCAATAAAGACATTATTGGCTGTGAATTTGTAGAAATTTATTTTAGCAAAAGATCGGGGTTATGTACTCAAATCATTATCAAGTATACTTAGTTATACAAGACATTAAATTAATCTATTCGTTTTAAACGTAACGAAATCTTGTCAAACACGGGACATCGTTACGGCAGGTCCTTGACAGGGCAAACAACATTCAGAGGTCAATTTACTTCCTCCATCCATTTGCTAATCTAATCGTATCTAGCCTTTATTTGCTCGGCCTTAAAACTCAGACTTGATACCAGGACTTCCTCTATCTCAAAAGGATTTCCTTAATTCCTTACAAATATTTTGTTCAACAAAATAATTTGTTGTACGTACATAATCGGGCAATCAAATCGTTATCGTTGAGCAACATTAAACAGCCTTTCCCATCGTTATTTCTATTTTATTTCCGTGAAATACATTGTCTATCTCTCCGATAATAACGTTTTGTTTAATCAGTGGCTCATTGCAGCGGGATTAGACTTTGAAAAGTTTTGGGAATTGTTTTGCTTGATGTTTAGATGTTGGTTTATAGCTTAGTTCAATCGTGGATTATCGCAAAATATGTAAGTATAATCGATTGAAGGCTATTTTAAAATTTTTTGTCGATGTAATTGTCAACATTTAATCAAAGTTACTATTATGGCAGGTGCAATCAGATACTATTGAAATTAAATAAAATCATTTGCTTAAATTTTAATTTCAACAAATCTGATAAAGCATGCACTGCAAATTAGCTGTCCGTAATCCATTCCTCAAAATAACGTTAACCTTTACAAATTCAAAATTAACGTTAATAAATAACGTCGAGCCCTCCAAAAATTATAACAATTTTTTTATCATTATCACAAAACAAAAGCAAAACCACAGCCAGCACGGGGGTGGAGGGGCGGACAGCGTCCATGTCCCCTTCCTGTCAATTACCGTGATTAATGAAGCCCTCGAATATTGAAACGTTTATTCGACCGACGCCAAAAGTATTATATTACTTTGAGAAACACTGTATCAACTTTTAATCAAGTCACTCTTAAGAATTACTCGCTTTTGAGTTACGAATACTGTGTTAATTAAACAATTTTTTAATGCTGATCGTGGGCTGGAGTGTCTTCTCACGGTAGGTGTAAATAGAGAAATTAGCTATTATTATTAAGGGCCATGGATCAGTAACTTGTCAGCATAACCTTCCATATTTAAAGTTACCGTTGTGCTTATTGAGCTTCAAGCAATTTTATATTTCTTTTATTTTGTAGCTTTTATAAAGTCATGACCATCCTCACGTTTCCCAAACTTGTTTGTATTTACATAACATTTACACGTATTCATAATTATAAGTTAGGATGAAAGATTTATAACCGATAAAAACATGCCTTACTTTTTCGGAAGATAAATGTACTGAATATCGTCATTTTGATTGTCAACAAAACACAATCATGTTCTCTTGTATCAAGCGAACAAATTAAACATTTTCGAGCTACGCGACCACCACCAGATTAAATTATGAATTCAAAATCGATTCACCGCCTCACCCGCTGCGAATTATTTCGAAAGATTCGGATGTTTCATGCCAAAACTGGTCATAGAGAAGATACAAAAGCTCGAGAGTATTTTAAAATATAAAAATATATTTAAATGATGTAACTTTGATGTTAATGTTCAGATCACTGTTTTAAACGCTATAGAAATAAATGTCTTGGCAATAATTAAATACGAAAACGATCACATTCAATACTAAGAGAATAACTCAAACTTTGCAAATCAGATGAAATTATGATGATGATTAAAATAAATACATCCGTTATCACATTCGTTTCACCTGGTTATCCCCAGGTCGATCGTTCAGTTTAATCAAAATATATAACTCAACCTATTGGCAACATTTCTGCTTATGTCATATAATAGCAACAGATTAATGATGGATGGCGAGTTTCCGAGAAACAGAGCGGTTTGCGGAAGAATAATTCAATCAAGACGTTCAATTTCATGATAATTTCATAGTAAATTTTCCACTTATAGAAGTTATTTTCCAATTACTGATGTATTGGCAGCGGTATAAGTTGGATTGCTTTAGTTAAAAGCCAATCGATATTACTCAATTTAAAAGCTAAGTTAAAGAGTAAAAGAAATTCAATATGGCGCGCTTCTTTCGCTATTCTCTAAATCTTGTTAACAAAAATATTGATATCATTTTTACCTTAATATACCTTTTACCTGTTATGAAAAAGATAACTCTGAATATATTTTTGCTTTTCTGCTAAGCTCGCCTTCATTTTCTAGTCTAACATTTTCTACCTCCGAAATTGCTACGAAATACGGTAAAAGCTGCTCGTGTGAAATGAATAAAGTTTTTTAGAACACAACAAAATTAAGTTAGTGTAAGCGAAGTGGGAAAACATCAATTGTCGTCCACTTAAAGTGTTCGCAAAGGCAATTGTCTCATGATATCGGGAGGCTGCCAGGAAAAATAGTCACTTTAGAGGAGCAACTGTTTTTTTCCCCTAGTTGGCAACATCCAGACATTTTTATAGCGACACTTAACCGCAATCAAGTGGATCATTAGCCTGTAAAGGCCTGCCAAATATCTTTGCTTCGCCTCCGCTATTTTCTCACCCTTTTGCGTGAAAGATGCTGTAACACACACCTTTTTTGGACGGATCCCACTCGGCCATTGCCAAGTTCTGGCACATTTTTTGTAGGACATTACGTCGGCAATTCCCCGCGGTTGGGCTACAGCTGTTTTTCGTACGAAACTACGCGGTTTGGAAGCCGAATTTAAAAGCCCGTATCATTTTTGGAGAGAAACAAATTGAATTATGTAAAGAGACTTGTACCCGAAAAGTCAAATGCAAAACTGGAAGGGAATCACTCTCGAACGAGCGACGAGCAAGCCGAAACGAAAAAAAAAAACAAAACATCAATTTTAATGAGTCGAAAACCCAAGAATTTTCTCTTACATTTAGAGAGCAATATTTTTTCTACAACATTTAATCAGAGTAAGAAGTGAAATGGTAATTTGTGTGGACCGCTCGATGTAAATTTTATGCAAGAATTCGCTCGGCGCTCCCCTCTCCCTAAAAGGGGAAGGATTTTTGCAGCGGACAGAAAATTTTGCTTAGCCAAGTGAAATTTTAACTGCTACGACAGAGACAGCTATGGAAATGCGAATACTTAATGCTAACTTACTTCCCGCTGGTTCATTATACTTCATAATTTTTGAGAGAAAATGTGATCTAAAGGGTTCCGATGGCCGTGTTTTTTTATTCACGTTGTTTTGAATATTGGAATTATTGATTTGCGTATTTTATTTTGAAAATTAGACTGAATATATATTTCTCAAAACTTATGTTACATGGATAAAATAAACAAATTTAAAAGTTATTTCAGCAGAACTCTACTAACAAAAGATAACGTATATAAACGAAAACATAGACATTTAAACATAAATATATAAATTCGTATTAAAGTTTTGAGTTGAAAATCTCTCCAAACACAAAGTTGTATCTGATATCAAAAGCATTCAAAAACCTATTTAAAATTTCAAAGCAGACTTGAGCACAAGATAACTATACAAGTAAAACACTCTAAACTTTAACAATAATTTCAATGATGCTTCAATACAACGACCCTCAAAGTTACACTCAATTCCATCAAATTATAACTTGTACAAGACAATCCAACTCTTTGGAGTAACGAAATCTACTTTTTGTTTTCGAATCGTAACAATTAATAACTGAACAATTTCATTCAAGGGTAGTGCCCAAAAATTCTTGAGTTAAAGGTTCGAATGATTTAATTCAACTTCTTACACTGAATTAATGAATCCTGTCCCAATTTGAAGGCAGTTTCTTCGACTTTGGAAGTCGACTTTTCAGTTTGTTTCAATTTGTCAAGCCCGATGGAAATTCAATGGGTTCTACAATGGGGTTCTATAATAATAAACAAAAGATGTCCAATTCAATTTTGCAAGTTTCTAGAGTTGTTTCTGGTTCAATTGCTTTGGTGATAACATTTGTTTTCGTGACTTATAAATTTAATAATTCGTGAAGTTTTTGTTCGTTTTGTATATTTTTGATGATGAGCTTTTTATGAGAATTTGAATTATTTATTGGCATGCAGTTTTTATGTTTTTGCTAATAATAAAATATTTCTTCATAGGTAGGAGAAGAATACCATGCAGAATTTTATGCAAAATACCTAAATGAGATAGGTTTTCATAGCTTGTTCATGTAGAACATGTAGAAATGTATATGTGAGATATTTTAATATAGGTAGGCACAAGCAGAACACTAAATAGAGGGAAAACGCTTATTATATAAGCAAGTCCTATTAAAAGCATGATTCAAACACAGGAATTGAAGCAACTAAAATTAAATCAACTCTGTAGCACTAGTTGAGTATCCCGAGTACTAATTAGTGTCCGCAATTTCTACATCAAACGACTACGGTGATACGCACCATCAAAACGTATCTAATACAAAAGGAAGTTTGTTGTTATAAGTAACACGATATGCAAAATTATTCAGCCGATTTTGATTATGTGTGTATTAATTTCAATAGAAACGTTGACAAGAGAAATGTGAAGGGAGGACATAAAGGATGCATATTGATTATCCGTGATCAAATTTCTCGTGTTTTCTTAAGGGAGTTGATTTGAGATATCTTTTGTTTATACATGATTAAACTAATGACATTCGACTTCAATATCAAAGCTTTTCTTATTAAATTCGGTTTGAAAATCAAAATGAGACGTCGCAAACTAATATCAGTGACAAGTAGTAAATGTTTGATATTGAATACATTATTTTACAGAAATTTTCTTATTTCGTAAGTGTCAAGAGTTGACTTCATAAACTAAAAGCACACAAAACCGGGTCAACACTAATATAGGTATAAATAGAACATCTAATAGAGACAAACGGACTAATACAGCTGATCATCTACAAACCCGAACGTGCAACTAACACTAATGAGGAAGTGGCTACTTGCAGACAAATTAACATGTCACTTAAAAAGACACAAGCAGGAAACTATAATATTTAATGTTAGGCTGGATTAGCACTCGTTAGGTAAGCGGCTCGAACTTTTGGCCTTTGAATTGGTACGAGTTCTGGGAATTACGCTGATGGCAAATATAATTTAATAGAGCAGGTATAGCACTTACGATCCCTCTCTTTATTATTTCTATTAGGCAATCTACTGTTATTAGTGGACTGTTTGGATATTAGAGTAGTTTTCAGTCATCAGATCTGACATGGTAATATTTTACAATTTGCGTAATATTATAGTCAAAGCTCATGGAAAATCTTTTTTCTCTCATAAAATAATTAATCTCGCATTAAAGCTTGAAGCTTTTATATCGCTAAAACTGCTGCAAAGTAAGCCAGACTTAAGTACTGGAGTACACTAAAACGAATCAATAACATATATTTGGCTTGTGACAGACAAAAATAAACTAGAAGAAACATATCACGCGACGTTATATATAGAACATGAGCATGCATTTTTAATACAAAATTCAACTATGAGCTATAAATAATATGAAATAGTTGAAATAAAACTAGCTGGCACACGCGATACTCGTATTAATCTAGTAACGCTGAAGTGGTTTCTAACAGAGGGAACTTTTTAATTACTTTGTTCCCGACGTCTGGTAGGAAAAAAGGAGTTTAAAGAGGTGGGTTTGCAAGTGTTTTGGCGGGGTGGTATTATTTTTTTTTTTGGGTAAAATACAGGTTTTGGTCGTTGATGGTAAAAGTTTTAAGGAGGGTAATAATACGTATAGAGTTTGAATAAGACTTGAAATATGCTAATCATGAAAATAACAAAATGTTTGAAAAATATAACCCACATAAGGCATAATTTGAAAAAAAATTACGGCCACGAACATAAGCCATGGTAATAAAATCTACTTACCAATTGTAAGAATACACGATCTAGTAAACAAAGTACACAAAATTAATTACGAAACTTTAACATAAACTAAAAACGTATCTAAACGAATTTATAAATCAAACTAATGAAGTTTATATCAGAGTAAACATTAACGTTTAGCTGTTAAACGATCCACGTTGTACGAACGAAGTTCAGGCAAATTTATTGTTATAGTTTTGTTAAGAAACGCAATAGCTTCCTCAGGTAGCCTGAGTGGCCGTAAAGGAGTCGATATAAAATACTGCATTACCCTCCTTATATATAGCCTCACCGTAATGTTTCTACCAATGTTGCTGTTATTTACCTGTAAATACAAAATGTATTGTTAGTGCATGGTGATAAAAATAAGTTTTACTTAACTTAATACAGTGTTCGGTAGTATATTTTCCCTTACTGCTAAAAATATTATGGTAATGTTTTGTTCTCGCATTTTAGAATTATGATTTCAATTAAGTGAAGTCTAACTTGACATTGCACAATAAGAAATCAATTCAGACATAAAAGTTCTACAAAATGATTCACAGGTTTTTGCTTCGTGATTCACTCCCAAAACCACATTAGGTCAAACCCTCGACCCAATCATAACCTTTTTGAATTACTGGAAATATCAAAACCTAAAACTGTTGGCACAGATTAACCAATAAATAATACAAATAAATCTTAATATCAATTTTGGATCAGAAGAATTACAGTAACTGTTTACATATTATCCTCTTATAAAATGCAATGATAAAAATGAAATATATTTTAATATGACAAATATCTTATTTGTTTTAAAGCGTAATTATTAAAATCCACCAACCAGCTAAATATTGAACCGGGATCACAAATCCTCTAAAACAAAACCGTATTACCAAATATACATTTACATGAAGCATGTCAAATAAACGAGTGTTTTAAGCACTCAGTTAAGTTATGCCAGCTCACGTACCCGTAACCAGACGAGAAGAAATGTAACGATGTAAAACGGGTGCCTCCCCGAAAATTTCTTTAGGAGTCTTATACAATAAATCTTTTAATCCTCTTATACAATTTGATCGAGATTGCCCGGACGACGGAGTCCTTTTTTTTATGGCCTAATGTTTCCGATCTAAGTTTTTGTTTTGACAATAAATGTGCTTTTAATGTGCATTCTGATTGTGTTGATTTGCAGTTTTAGAGGTTGTTTGGCAAGCATTTTTGGCAAAATGTTGGATAAGCTTGTGCAGGCCTAAGGGGACAAAATAACGAGCTCTGTTGTATGAATAATTTAGGCAGTAATACTCCTGCTTCATATGTTTTACATTTTTGTACCCAAGTTTTAAATCTTTAACACATAAGAAGGAACTTAGATTAGATCCGGATTAAAATTAAATTATTACAAAACAAAGCACCTCCTTTAAATTTCTAGTTTGTGTAAAAATCTATAGTTAAATATCAAAACGCCAAAGTAGAGCCATTGTAACGTACTAAAGCAATAACTCTTCTTCAAACCTGCTTATCTAAAACGTTTAAAAGAAAAAGCAACAACCATAGGATAATTCCTCCCCAGTCGAAGATAAAAGTCAATGCAATGGAATAAAGTCTCGTCAGCCTTATTGAGGTCCCATCACGGCGAATTTAGGATGATCTTGTTATGCGTTCAGTTTTTATTGTAATTTTGTTAAAAGCGGTTCTATTTGGGTTAAAATACGTTTCAATGTTATCAATACTACATGAAAAATATAATGCACCTTTAAATAATAAATAGTTTCACAAGCATTTCTACTATTTATTACGTAAAGAAAACATTGCTTGCCATTTCCAATTTTCTGGAATATATTTTATATGCTTTGGTATTTTCTTCAGAAAGCGAAAACAGAATAGTCAAATCAAAGGCTCTACCTGGCAACATAGCCAAAGGTATTTAAAACGCATCGATCAAGCAGTGACGCAGATGTTAGACAATGTTAGAAGATACTTCACCGATAAAAAAATATAATTGATGAGGACAGGTACTGGATTCAGGGCTGTCAGATTGACGGGGTCGTTTGAGGGAGATATCGAAACTGACAGCAAGGGGTGTGTACTAAACGTTCGAACGGAAATGGAACAAATCGTATTTTTTACACAAAGCTTTTGAACGCAGATAACTTCAAAGTATAAAAATGTTTCTGCATAACGTATGGTTTGAACAAAATTACTAATACTGTTTTCCTTTCTTGAGTAAATATATAGATTCTAATTAATATGGTTATTTAGCGTACACCAATATATATATATATATATATCTCAATACAGATCGGCTTATTGAAATGTATGGATGTACAATATCAGTAATTGTTATAAACTTTCGTACTGGGCATAGACCATAAACCACCACACTGGCCCAGCGCGAGCTCTTTTATTCAGAAAAACAAAATTAAATATTCACTCTCAAAAAGCTTACAATATTCATAAATAATCCTGAAATTGTTTTAGAATTAAATTAATATAGTACAAAGCAAATTACTTTTGTAAATTATCTTGACATATCAACCTATTGCAGCCCTATCCTATCAGATACATATACAGGATGTTATAATGTATCGTTCTATTAGATACATATCGTATGCGCCATGTCAGGGTATTACTGCGATAATAATAATGTGCTGTATCTCTTATGATATGATTTACATTTTTATGTACATAAAGAAAAAGTTTTGCATGGGAAAAGTGTAAGAGTTGTTAGTTATATACTTAAAAGTACTTAACAGCTATATCGTTATCGTATTCAAGAATAAGTGTTTAAATTTGTATTTAGACAATATTATAAAATGTCTGTATTTAACTAGAGGTTTAGACTAAGCTTTTTCACAATTTCATTAGAAAATGGTCACTTAATTCAAAACGGTTTTGTTTTGACTATTATTATTTATTAAAGCATCAAGTATGCTTCTTATTTATCAACATTTGTACCAGTTATTATAAATCTAGAAGCTAACCTAAACGACAAAGAATTGTAACACAAACAGCCTGTATATAAGTTTTTTCGCCGCCCTCATGTTTCGGGACAATAAAACGCTCCTTATCTCCAACACTATGTTTTCGTATAAAAAAACATTTTTTGTTCTTTCATTATTATTTTTTTAGCTACCGCACTACGCTTTACCCACATCATAACAACACCATTCAAATATCACCCTTTTGAGTAAACCTTTAACTACTAAAATTGCCTGAGGATCTCCCTTTAAATTCTTTTGTCTTAAATTATCGATTCTTTTTCATTTTATAGTGATTTCGAAATAAATAGATATTCAGGTTTTATTGACGACTTTTTATGGTATGGGTCGGGATTTGGATCTCGGTTGAATTACGGTTTTATGTGCGATCATTGTCTACGTATTTATGTATACGTTGTAAGAAGGAAATAAAAAGGCTTATGTGACTTGCTGGGTAAGCTGATCGATCGGATAGTCATCATAGTAAATACACACCGTTTCTATTTTCTTTTGGTCCTTCTCACATAAGATCGGACTATGACGTAAATCTTCTCAAGTATTTACACCTTATTGTTTTATTTGGCTTCTATTGGTTCTTGAGTTAATGTTCTTGGTACTTGGTCGCGGTACTTCGGTGCTAGTAACCAAGCCTCAAACCACTCAAAAACATATAAATCGGTGTCCTAGTTTCGGTAAATTTTATTCATTTAAACATATTGACCTATTTATATAGCTTTGCAGTGTTGGATTTATGCACTAATAAATAAATTCATTACAGTAACGTCATGTATAAATATGAACATTTACGAGCTAATGTGATATGTCTAGCCGATGCACGAATAACGTTTTTATCAAGATCTCAGTTATTACTCTACATGTAATATACAAAAGCATAATGGCAGCAAAAACATTTACAATTTTCAGTTCTCATTACGGCAGTATTTGGCCAAGTGTTGTTACCAAAAAACAAGACACAATTGACAACTGTTCGTTTCCGTGAGCAGATGTCAACAACAGCAACAACAGTTGTTGCAAAAATGTTGAGACAGGTGGCGATCGCGACCTACCATTTGTTGCTTTGCAATGACTAATAATTGAAATATTCATAAGTTTGAACCTTTACATTGGTTACAACATAAAGTTATTATAAAAAATTAAAATTTTGGTATTCCTATTTCCAATTATTGGCAATTTCAATAGTTTTCTCGCATTTATGTACCTAATTCTTATAATTGAAGCAATAATGCGTACATTAAGCAAAAAATACTCTTAAAATAATTTAGCCCACCATCAATGTATATAAATAAAGATCATATTATTTTTCTATGTGATCCTGGAAACACATACATCAGATTATTATGAAGCTTCATGTAGACTCAGATAAAACAGGGCTAATACAAATTGGAACGCCCGAAGAAATCCTATTACTTAGCGTTATCAAAGAAAACCAGCACTTAACTTTATTATAAGAATCATAAACTTTATCTGGATTTATGTTTTTGAAGCTTTTGGGGATGGGGTGTTGCGTTTGAATCCCAGTTTATTCATCTTTGTCATGTAAGTCATGGCTGTTCATAAAATCAGAAATATGGGTGTCGATGTTAACAATAAGAAAAACCAAAGAGAACATACTATTTATCATTATTTACTTTAAAGTAGTTAGTACAAATATATATACATACTATCCTCTTTATAAAATCCACTTTAAGAAAATCCTTATAAAAGAAACCTGTTTATTTTGATGTCGACATAAAGTGGCTAGAAAATATTGTTAAAACAAACATTTGCATTGGTCTTGCAACCTTGCAGTTATCAACGTGTAAATAATCTTGCTGTGTTGATATTTACTGTCTTTTCCTTAAGGGTCAGCAGAACTTCAGGCGACTCTAGATAATTTAGTTCTAGATATTATAAGTGTGAATATGATGCAGATATAATTTAAAACTATAGCTTTATTATGTCGTACTAACCAGTATTAAGAGCAGTTGATTTAAATGGCAACGAAATAAAGACACTATCTATGCTATTTCAAGTAATAAAAATGTCTTAAACCTAGACTGGATCTTACGCCAGACCTAGCTCAAGATTCAAGATTATTTTATAAAGACTGGTAGTCAAATATTACAGTTACTTCAAAAAACATGCTCGTAGATTTAAAGCCGGTAACGCGGGTCATTAATGCCCAAATAAGAAATGTCTTAAAGAAATATGACTTGAGAAACTTCAATTGCTATCTGTTGTGTAATGTAAGATGTACAAAGATGTAGCTGTTGTAGTTTTCTGTGATGATATGTTGAAGAGATAGGTAACATCAAACGGGCCGATGGCTAAAATTTAATGGGCACATGTTTATGAAACGATATAATATATTTCAATATCCTTATAAGGTTCTTAAAGTATTATGTTCCGTTACCTCTCCACAAAGACTATTATAGTCCACAACAGGACATCGACCCTCTGTGGCCCCTATGTTAGATGTTTTTTATGACTAATACCTGTAAAACTACCCATAATATGCATATTATGTAATAAATGTACAGATTCATTACTTGTAAACGTAAACGAATGACACGACGTGCATAATTACAAAATAATGGCAATCTGACGTCTTAGAACAAATTAAGTCATCTAATGTTTAAAACTGACTAACAGTTCAAAAAATAAAAATATCTTTACGACGCGCTCTGTATATTTCTATCATAACAAACTAACCACGATATATTTTGTTATTTAAATTCACCTAACGATCCACGTGAAGCGAAGGTCACGTTGCAACGCACGCAGTCGCTCACTGCTTATGTTTTACATCATACCAACAATCACATAGTCAGCAATCGATCTATATCATCCACTTGATTTAATCTGCTAGCTAATGTCTTGATAGTAAAACCCAATAATAACTCAAGGATAATCCTGTTTATTTAGGATGTTGCATTTGACTTTGATTGAAAGCAAGCACAATTTTAGTGTGCGCGCGAATTAGTGTATCCTCTAAATGCATCAGATTGATAATTGAGTGTCTGTTGTTGCTAAGGTAGAGTTACGAAGAAACTTACGATATGCCAACAATAGTTTTAAGTACCCAATCCAAATATTTTATTATGTTTTGACTTGTCAGCGTAGTGTTTTAAAAATACAAGAGCTATTTCTAAAACAAACTTTCAATCACTTATCAAGTCACCGAACTGTCAGCCAAAGTAAGTAATACTTCTCACCACATTTCCCATTTGTCAGCCCACTCCAAACTCAAAGCCTTCAATTTCAATTACTAATTCTCCGATCCAAACCTCGGCCATTTTAACTATCTGATCCTATAATGCTGCTCCGAAACTTTACCTTCGAGGCTCGATATTACGAGAACCTTGGAGTGAAGCACCTTGTCTCAACGCAAAAGATTTAAGAACTTTCTGAAGACTTTTTAAGTTTCTTAATTTCGGAAGTCCCCATATTTCGCGGGAATAAATTGAAATTGTTCTTGCGAAGCCTGCTAAATAAAGGTACTTGTGATATATGATTAAGGACTTATAAAGCTTGAAAGATAACTAGATTATTTTTAACTTTTCTAGTTTTTGCGAATAATGAAGGTGCATCAACATTCAGAAACATACCGGTAGCAATTAATGTTTCCACATCATGTTTATCGTCGCCTAAATCAGCTGAACATGGCTCATTACCTCTACGAACGATACTTACTAAGAATTTACTAAGTATTACAGCTATACAGCATTATTACTCAATTAAAACATGAATTTACGATTCATAAAAGTTCAGAAACTTTGTGTGTTCGTGACGCGAGTGCATATATTGTTGTGGCGTAGTTGGTAATAACTTCAATATGTAGGTGCGACAGGCCACGACAGGAATGGCGAATTTGCTGTTTTTTTAATTTAATTTATAAATGGTTGAAGTGAGAAATAAAGTCTTGTGTTGGGTGGAGTTTTGTTTTGTAGCGTGGGCTTAAATTATACTGCTTAGGTTGAACATTACATGTTGAACCTTTGAATACGAAATATTAAGTATTTTGTTTGGTAAAAGCCATTTATAATGTCATAGTTTTAACATAACTGTTTAATACTGTTTTATACATACTATTGAACACGATTTATTTAATACAATGATTTATTGTATTATAAATTCTATTTATTACTTGTATTTGGTTTTCTGATATCCAGCAAATAGAAAATTGCTCAAGTGAATTTATTAGTATTATAATTTTCTACCTTCATTGATCTTTTCTTTGCGTCATTTACCGTACAATTCGATTTTATAATTTTTATTTGATGTTATACCTACTATCAAACACAAAACAAAATGTTCAGGTTAAGTACTGACATCATAATTTTCTACCTTCATTAATCTTTTTCCTTTTGATAGATAATTGCTTAAGTACCTAACACATTATATGAACGCCATAAGCGTGCGAGAAGTTTATGGTATTAATCGTTGCCAACACGAAGAGTTTTATGATGGTGCAGTTGACACATGATATTATGACGCCGGTAAAAAGCGGTAAAAGACCATTACTCATAAGGTTTATGTGGCTAAGGTTTTGCAATTTTGAATATATTATAAATACTCATATTTGAAAATAGTAATATTAATAACAGTGTATAGCTAGAGTATTTATTTCTGTATAACAAATGGCGTTTCATAACAAAATAGAATTCAGCACACAATGCTTCTGCCCCAATCTATGATCCCCTAATCCATATTTCCCCGCTGCATGTTCCCCATACAACATACACATTGTACGCAAAATAAACAGATAAAAACTCGACACGTGTAGTACACACCGACGCAGTACCCCATAGTTATCGCGATTCACTAATAATAACGTTGTTTACGTCCGTCCGTACGTAGTAAATGCGTCGATCTGAAACGTGGCGCGGATTTCATGGCGAAAGCGTGATAGAGAGAGTGATATTTTGATTCTGATCTAGAAGCATTAGAAATTATTATATCATGCATTATGAACTGTTTATACTATTATCGCTTCAAACTCATGCATCATTGCGATCATAGTTTAATAAATCAGCATTTAATTAATGCGACTAAGACCTATTTCATCACTTTACACGTTTGGCTAGCTTCTTTAAGTACTTTTAAGATAGATTTAATAATTTTAGATAGATTTATGATAGATTATCTTATCAAATATATTTTCTGTAGATAAGTTAATAATAATACAAGAAATATCATTTTATCAATTCAATTTCAAAAACAAAAGGGAATTCTCTCACCATTGTGTTATTTATGAAACAATTTAAATTCTCGCTAATATGTACCGATGATGGCAATATTTGCACACTCCGGGAAGTTTGGCACGGCACTCGGTATACAAAGTACCAATAGTATTATATTATTTAATATATTTAATATAATAGTATTGCCATGCCGAAGGTATTACTTCAAAATGTTTACGGCACGTATCATTCAATTTATTTTGTCATCAACACGTCCTATCAACCTATAAATTGTCTGATTAAATAATAAGTATTATACTATATTAAAGGTTAATGTCTTATGTCTATTGATAGACATTTGTATGCTGTTTATGCTGGGTATATCTTCTTAAGGATTTTCCATGTTGGGTTATAAAATGGTAATTTTACAATATTGGATATTACTGAAATGAAATGTTTCGTAGTTATTGAATTATATGTGAATGCGGCATTTAAGTGCTTGCTTGATTCAATACAATTTTATATTATGACACGTGAGTCGTTGATTATTGAAATACTTTTTCTGTTCGTAAAGTTTCTAGTGCCTCTATGTTTTTAATTTCTCAAGTTTTACTGTTATAACACTTTTGGTCAAAATTATTGCGTTCAAGTGAATTATCAGTGGAGCTGTATGCTTATGTATTAAACGCAGAATTATAAAGAAGGTATTGTATTAAAATCGAAATATATTTACTTTACTTTGAATTGAGTCTAGTCACTATCACGAACGAGATATGGCTGCGAGTGCATTGTTATGGTGTGATCACTGTGAAAAGAATTAGCGGGGCTTATGTAGCTCCTTATTAATTAATTTATACGTTAATAGTTATATTTAGCAGAATAAATAACATATTGGTAGCATAACAGTTCATACACCTACCAAGGTGAAAACAAAAACTGATGAAGGCATTGCAAATCTCTATAACTACATTCAAAGCCAAATAAACAAACCAATTGAAAACTAGCACGTATTTAAATGTTAGAATTATTATTAACCTCTGAGTCTTCTTCGAAGAGGTTAATGAAAACACTATGTGGGTCTGTATGTCTGTCTATTAGTGACAGTTTGCTAGTAACAGGCATAAATCCGGAACCCGGACTTGTAACTTGTGGACACCTTGGGGTCCTACCTCGGTCAAGTTTGAATATGGGCCCTGTGGGTCAAAAGACCCCGAAATATAGGTGTCACATATATTTTAAATGGCAAAATATTGACATATAACTTGGTGTGCAGACACCTTGGGGTCATATCTCGGTCGAGCTTGGATATGGGCCCAGTGGTTCAAAAGACCCCAAGATATAGAGGTCACAAGGTCACATGTATTTTAAATGGAAAAATATTGACTTATAACTTGGTGTGCAGGCACCTTGGGGTCATACCTCGGTCAAGTTTGAATATGGGCCCTGTGGGTCAAAAGACCCCCGAGATATAGAGGTCATTTCTTTTCATTACTTTTACATTTAAGACGAATAGGTTGAATTCTGGGTTTTTACACCCGTCTCGTTATATTATTAATTCTATATGATTTTGGCTACAGATACTATTATAACGGACTGTAAAGACAAGTAGTGATTCTCTATCGTGTGTTTGTATAACTGCTTCTTAGCGTCTATGGGAAGGCCATGCAAACACATTTGAAACAGGCCTTGGTGAGAGACATCTAGTTTCGGGCATAGCGTTTCCTTTTAAACATATACTATACCTACGATTATTGCTAATAAAATGGAGAAATATTACAAAACAGTAAAGCCTTCAAACATTTTACAACTGTGAGTCACCATTTTAGATTAGTAGCAGTTATATCTATATTATTCGCCTATCAAAACAATATTAAACCAGTTTAGAACACTCGATTCCATCTAGACTTTTCGCAACGTCCATTTACTTTTGCTAGGATTGCTTGTAAAATGTTTTATATTCATCTATAAAATGTTGATAGGATAGTTAAAATACAATTAAGGCTTAGTGAAAGTGTTTTTTATTATAATATTTATAGTTTTTGTACGAATGTTGGATATCAAGTAGGCTGAATGTGAGGAAAAGTTAGGTACATCAATAATAGTTTGTTGTTATTTTTTACGTTATTTGTGTAGAAAGTACCTTTCATATTTGGAATATGAAACTTTGCTACGAATTACTAAGATACTATTAATTCCCGTTTATATTATTCCATACATACGCACAACTTTTGACAAAATATTGTCTAGGACTTTATGACAATCTTTATGAATATACCACGTCTATCGCCACATCTGGTTAATTGTTCATGATCAAAATCATATTGTTGTAATCTTGGGTTATTTTTTTAAACTTCTATATCAAGGAATTCATTCCTATAAGACAACAGACCTTACAGCTCTCGTTTTCATAAGTATAGGTATAGGGTATTTAGTTCCCGAAGTTTCGGCTGCCTTGCATTTGCCGTGGTGCCGAGTAAAAATTACAAATAATTACATCATATATTTCTGAATTCCAAAAGCCGCTAATCGCTGGCCACTATACTCTCACCTCACGAAGCGCACAATATCAAAACACGTGGTTGTTTATTAATAAGCCCTGCGCAGCCGTAGCGCGTGTAGTGATGTAACTGCGTAACTACGCTTATTATGAATTTTGTACTGTTGCTATTGCTTAAGGATTAAAGGATGAGCAGAGAAACATGTGCTAACTTGGGAAACCCCGCATATTGTTTAATTTCATTGTAAGATCTCATTCAATGATCTTACAATACAATCGATGACGAGCATTGACTCTATTATTAGGTAGGTATACTAAACATTCTAAAAGCAAAATTTTGAAATTATAATTATAGGATTATTAATATGGTGCATACTATGTTTTATAAATAAAAAGAGATGATTTATTTTCTTTTTTATAAATGAATATCGTAAAAGGAGAGAACATCTTAAACAAGTACTCAAACTGGATTAAATCCAACAAGTTATTTACATCGACAACTAGTGAAATATTTCACCGTTTACGTTCCACGAACACAGTCAACCAACCCTGACAGGTTGACCACAAATTAATCCAATCTTGAGACATAATAAACCGCTTAGACAAGTCGATATCCTCTTTATCCCTTAGCTTTATAACTCTCCTAACAAGGGGCCTATGTCCTATAATTTATTCGCTACTAAAACGAAACAGTACTAAAATTAAGTAAAACAAGTTTAGCTTCAAGACGAATGGACAATAAACCTCACAATGTTTAAATGTGGTATAACAGTGCTTAGAGTATGACACACCGCGATTAAATAGTGCGTTGTTCATTGCATAATAGTGCATATGAAATGATATAGGTACGTAGTTCATTAGGTGAGCATTTATTTTATTGTATGCTAGATTTAGATTATAATTTTGATTATGTGCAAATTAATGGAGAAGGTAGTGAAGAACAAGACACTGAACAACACGTACCTAATATAATATAGAGATATTACTAGTGTGTTTAAGAAACTGTAAGGACAACTCTTTAAACGTTGATGATGGCCCTTTAGTATCGGAAATACTAAAATAAATTGCTGTATGTATATAAATAATGTAAATGTTAAATGAAATCATAGGTAAGGTTAAAATATAAATATAAAAAATAAAGTACGAAAATATAAATTATAGTAGAATCGAGTTTAACCTTAGGTGATAGCAGTAATTATGTTAGTGATAATAAAGCAATTAGGAATCGTAGTATCATAATTAGAGCAATTAGGGCACTACAGAAAACATAACATAATATTATTTAATATGTGTATTCAAGAAACAGACGAGATATAACTATTAAATTTGTTAAGCTTCTAATTTTTTCCAAGCTTTCAACCTAAATCCTACGGGTTTCTATATTTTGCCAAACAACGAAAACAATGGGTGTGCCACAAACAACCAGACACCATTAGTTTAAATCGTATAAACCTGAGTTACGCTATCAGGAACCAATAATTCGTTATCTTACCGAAGAATGGTCCGAAACGGTGATCTGGAGCGCACCACACGGGCTCGTGCCAAAATGGCGATTTATTGAACATTCCGTGGTTGGTAATCGTAATTTTAATTTTATTATACATATGAACATGACAAAATTTAGTATATCACTGAAATTTTACGCTGTTAGGCTTGTTGTTACTCGATAAGAAATATTTCTTATATCGGAAAATGGTTGGTTTTTTATATCAATACATTTGCAAAAGCGATTGCTATTTTTTTAAATGGCGAAGATATAGTTCTTTAAACCTCGCCCGGGGCCAACCCTACCTGTTCCTGTTGGAAAGCGTGATCACAGTAATTTTGCCCTAAACATAACCGGCCCAAAGATTATCTTTTTGTTTATTTTAAAGTTATAAATATTAATGTAGAGTTCGAAAAGAGCATCTGCATGGCCTGAAAAGGCCTTTTTACAATAGTATTCCTTTTTGAGATCGTTATTGCTTCGATTGGTGCTGCTTGTTTAATATTTGCGTTTGTTGTCTTCATATAGACAACACATATAATACTTATGCTAGTTTTTATAGACGTATGATTAGAAATCACCATACAATACCGATAGCATTTTAGCATATGCGAACATGGACTTAATAAATTGGAAGGGATATTAATAATTCATTATTGTAATAACCACTGAATGAATAATAGGAAAACACTTCAAGTAACTTTAACAATTTTTAAATTTAACTGATAGGGCTGAGACTAATCACATATTAATAATATTCACCAGCCTAATTATAAATTACTTGCCCGCATAACGGCGTCAGCACACGAACTACTTAATACGATACTGAGGAATCCAGATGCAAACGTTATTGCAACGCGTCTAATCCATATGGCGCCACAGAGTATGTACGATATTGATAGTACATATATAGACTAACACCAGAGTCCCCTGAGGGGTAAGTAGACGGCAGAGGCCACGACCTTAGCATATCACTCTTGCTATTTATCATTTATGAATTCAAAATTAAAGTAATCCTAATTATTTTGATTAGGTATGTAAAGACGTGAAGATTCTAATAAAATTTTACTTTTGGAAATGTTTAAAAATTATTTGATATTGACAAAACCTATTTTGAACATGTTATTTTTATTTAACGTGTATGTATATTTTAAGAATTTCACATAAAAAACAATTGCTTTCCACGAGTTTGTTTGGCTTGCGAGTTTCTCTCACAGTGTAAAAGAGCGATTTGGCGTTTGAAGTATGCATAGCTTATGTACGCAGCCCCTAGGCTACAATATTAACCAACAATTGGCTGGGTAACCCGGTGTACCAAATTAAATTGATTTGCATTGAATAGATTAATGTTACCAGTAAACATATGCATCTGAGATGGTTCTAGAATATTATCAACTATGACTAACGCTTGATAGTGGTACGCATAATAGATATGGTAATTGTCATAATATTGGCGCGTGTAGCGTTTATGTTTTTTTTTCTAATTAACATATGGAATATAACCCGTTTTATCAAATCAATTACTGTGTTTATTTTTGTGTATTGTGTTTATTTATAAAAGTATCGCATAAACATTTGTAAAGGGCGACGTAAACTAGGTAACCACCGTCATAGCAAATAGTATATCGCCCATTCTTTGATGGTCGTTAATTTGGCTGGCTGGAGCTACATTTGATGATTTTAATAAAACGTTATAATTCTCTCTACGAAAATTACCTACGTGTGATTGCGCATTAGCAAATAGTCTGCAGCAGTATAAAAATATGAGATTACTGCTTGTGAAATTCTGTCTGTTTACATCAAGTGTGCAAAATAACTATAAAATAAAAGGTAATAAATTAATGGTTCATGTAGAGTGCAGTAAATATTGATTTGAAAAGCACCTGAAAAATATTGTCTATATTATAATTTCTGCACCAAACTGTCGGCTAAAGGTAATAGGTTAAATAAACACTACCGATAATTAAATTAGGATACATGTTTTATCGCTCATTAAAATGAAAAACATTTAAACAACCAACATGGAGAGTTCAAAATACTGTAATTTTCTCAAAGTAAACATTTAGAAAGCGTCTGGTCAGTGCGAGTAATTGCTGTAATTTTGCGTTATGTCTAATAGTTTGCTTGCATGTGTTGACGGTACAAACATGGCTTATTTCCAGTAAGTTTTGTAACATTTTCACTTAGGAAGAAAATTTTAATTTACTGTGATACAGAGGGAACTTCCTGTACAGTTTAAAATAATCGTCACTCACATATTACTAGATTGATTTACGGTATTATAAACTTCTTTTTCCTTATACTGTGGGTATGACAATAATGGTACAATGCTTTAGTAGTTAGCTCATTTTAAATTTACTCATAAATATAATAAAATGACTTTGGATCAATTACTAATGGGCGCATGAAACCGTAATATACATATAATAAATTAATACTTATTTTATGAAAACGTAGGTATAAGGCCAGTGTTATTATATTTTATTGCAACAAATGAGTTCATCGTAAATTTTCTAAAGTTGGATATAATGGTCTATGACGTAATAGGTCATGTTAACAATCAAAATACAAATAAAATTAATGATCACAAGTAAGAGAAGGTCAGTACAGTATGTTCAAGCAAAGGTGATGCAGGTGCTAACAAAATTACATTAAGAATTACAAATAAAAATTGTTTTTAACGTCAACTTAAAAGGAAGTATCTATAGAAGTGAAAAGAACTGTCGATCTTGTTTTATTTTAAGTCTTCTCAAGCGTTACTGCATTACTTTGTTAGTTAGTGCACAGTAGCATATTGTACCAGCATAGTGTCTGATAGACTAAAATTACACGGTTACATGAGACCTAAATATTACTACCGAAACATATAAATGTTACCTCCGGCAACATTACAAATTAAATGTGATGTTATTTACTTATAAATACAAATGTAGGACATAAGTACGTACGTTATTAGTTAATTGACTATGTCAAAGAATAGGCAAAGACTATTTGTTTACTCAATTCGGGGGGTCACCTTTTTTGACATTCACTAACACATACATAAATGCCGGTTTCGTTTACATAATCTTTATTTCTAATACTAATACATCACTAATACATGTTTTATAATCTATTTACATTCAGATAATTATTATTTATCCTTATACAAATATTTATACATCCTGGTAAACGATACAAATAAGAATTAGCAACGACTGTTATTTTCTTCATAACCACAAATCGAAAGATGTTTAGCCGTAGTTTATGCCCCTGATTACATAGGATACAAATTGCGTAGTCAACTATCAGCTGACTAATAGTGTGACCGTGTTGCTTTAGAAGTCTGTCTGCTGACTAACGCAGCAAAATTATAACAATAATATAATTTTTCCGAGACGATATATATTAGGTTTAAGCTATATAATATATAATATTAGTATTCGTTTGTGATTCCTTTTAAAAATATAACATGCAGGCGTGTCTATATGTCTTTTTAAGTCCAATCTATCCAAGTATAGTCGTGTCAAGTCTAGGGGTTTTTATTAAAGCCATTAAACGCCTTTATTGTGTATCCGTACTGGAAAACTGTATTTTTTATAAAATTGCAGCGTAGTAAAATATCACAACCGTTGTTATATAAAATAATAACTATTAGCACACTAAGAAAATCAGCTTATAGGCCATCAAGCGAACGCTTAATCGTTTTGGATAGGCTATTTTTATAGCCATTTCTTTAAAGTTCAGAGATAATACGACCCATTGTCATCTCTATGACAGTTTGTCACGACGAGTAACCTACATATGTATAATTATAAACGCATTATAGTGCTTTACTGTTATAGTACAACATCATGTTATGGTCTTAATATTGAGGCGGAAATTTAAGTATTTTTTGTGAATACAGGCATATTTTTGTGGTCATCATCATCAGTCATTTGATAGACAGAAATCTCTCATTGAATCTCAGGTTTCAATTACTTCAAGAAAGTTCGAAATATGATTTCGATACATTTCTCTAGACTAAGCCATTTTCTATTTACTGCTTCACCATTTTGGGCTGCATTTATAATACATAATTCCAAAGATATAGGTATATACGCAAAAAATATTAGCGATGTTTAAGTTCTATGTAATTATAAGCGTATCTACTAAAAGCCTTACTAATATTATAAACGCGAAAATTTGTATGGATGTATGGATCTTTGTTACTCTTTCACGCAAAACTACTGGAACGATTGCGATGAAACTTGGTATGTAGATAGCTGGAAACCTGGATGCATACATAGGCTTTATGTACACATACTTTTTGTCCCAATATTCCCACGGGAATGGGACTTACGCAGATAAAACCGCGGTGAAAAACAAGTATTTGATAATTGAACCAAAAAATTCTAAACTAGCATCAACTGTTACTCAGAGGCGTGCGACGGATCAAACAAGCAGTTAATATCGTTAATTTTCAATTTCACTAATATACGAAAACTATGCTCAGTTATAACCTAAATAGAAATCCATAACAGGCAAGCAAACAGAAATCGCATCCATGAACTACAAAGCGACATAAATGACATAAGATTACAAAGATTACATGTAATTAAATTATGTATAGAGTATAGACCACGTAGTCTATGGTTCCCATGTTCATGGGAGATGGCAGGACCGTTACTATGGTGCGGTGTAGAATTACGAGTACGTGGAAAATTACTGTATGCTTGAACACAGCTTTTTGTTCTCATGTGACGTTTATGATACTTCGTTTTTACTGTTGAGCTGCTTATGTTTAGTATTCGAACAATTGTGGTAAGAAAAGATTTGTTTTGCTGTCGATGATTTATGTTTTACTGGATGTGATAGAATTATAATCAGATATGTATAATATGCATAATCGTCGACCGACATGTCAAGATGTTCCTTCTAAAATAGTTGTTAAGCTATCGTACTTATGAAATTGCACCGAGCCGAATTATAATTATGATTGCTGGAATATTAGAAGATTCATATACACGTTAATCGAACAATAAGTAGCAAACCCATTTCAACACAAAATTGGTTTGTAATGGTGACCTGTTCTGCTAGTAACAGTGATTGTAATAGCATAGACACTTGACAAAAAGTGTCTAAAGAAGTGTGGAAATGAATGATACAGTCAATGCCAATCGATTATTATTGATAGTGGAAAATTACAATTTAATATATGAGCAATAACATTATTTATACTAAATTGTGGGTATGACGGTAATAAACATAACATTAAAATAATATTATGCCACAATAAAAACAAAGATATTTAGAAGTACTCAAATATATATAGTCTCAAATACTACGAAATAGAGGTAAGCTTCTTAACGCACCAAAGTCAATAAGATTACATTAACCTTTCATCTAAACCAAATCTTTTAAACATACCCCTAACTTTGAAAGGAACAAATATCAATTTATATAATAGAGTGCTCAGCCGAATCACTTTACGTTTGTTGGTCTGTAAATATAAAAGAATCTCGGGGTATGAGATAAAAAGGGAAACCTTATGTTTCAAAATTCAATACATTCTTATCTGCCAAGATACAGAAGGCAGAAAGAGGAATATCTTGAGAGGGAACGAGCGTCGGCGGACAAAAGGATAAAGGGTTTGTAATAAAGAAATCATAGTCATGT
The DNA here is from genome assembly GCA_963675205.1 of Catocala nupta. Classification (NCBI taxonomy): domain Eukaryota; kingdom Metazoa; phylum Arthropoda; class Insecta; order Lepidoptera; family Erebidae; genus Catocala; species Catocala nupta. The sequence continues at coordinate 6,847,214 of OY776096.1, forward strand.
GTGTGTATGTTGAAACGCGTCGAGCGAATTGTTTGCATGCTGATGTAGGGGCGAAAGAATTGTACTACTTAGGATAAAGGAGGAAAAAGATTATAAAGCCAAGAAATGGCGTGTAAGTAATGTGTTTGAAATAAACTGCAATTGCCGTATAATAATTACAAATGTTGTTAAGGTTATATATTTCATGCAATTGTTGTTATAATATAAAATAATCTTGCGTAATATAATCAAGAAATTTTGGCAGTCTTATCCAATTAATAAGTAAGATTTCATTACAGAAAGTTGTTCTAAAATAGGCCGCATTATACTCAATGCTGTAATGAAAATTGTATCAGTACAATTTAAACAATAGCACAAAGCGATTCAATAAAGACTCCCTTGTCAGGAATCCTGTTAATCCCAAAACTGGAAGCTGTAGCGAACACACAAATTAACAATACAGAAAATTGAATTATTCCTTTCAAACGAATTTCTCATTAAACTTAAAATTAGTTACCCGCTTCTTTGGGGTCCTAAACAGATGGTCAGTGTCTTTGTTAGAGTTAATTCTAACTTTGGGTTGCAAGATCAAAGGTACCTATTAAGTTTAGTGCGTTTCGAAAAGGCCTCTTTTCTTTTCCTCCGTGTACCAACTTTTCTTATTCCGAGAGCTGGTTCGGAAATGGGAGACATTACCGAGTCAATAGATGCCGGTACGAACCGAACAGTCAATAAGATCTTCGCTTTTGAGCCGATCTCGTTTCAGCTAACTTCTGGCTTACGACGTGATTGGAATTCGTAATACAACATTTTGCAAACTATTTCCCTTGATTGCGTCAGTTTAATCAACTGTTATCATTACGTTGGGTATCTTCCGTTTTTATGGCGAGCCCCAAACATCAAACGCATACGCTGCCCTTAATATACAAATATATTCATTAATTTGTTTCGAGTAATGAACCTTATTTATATGTCAATTGCTACAGCTGATAATAAGATGAACGTAGATACCTTTCCAATTTTCTACAAATAAATAAACATGAGTGGATCAATGAATAAATAACGCCAGAGGCATGTTGAGGTCGAATAAAATGGCGTTCTGTGTTTGTTAAATAAGTAATAAAGCGAGCCTATTTACCAAAATGTGATCTCAGAGGTAAAGATCCAGGTGACTAAAATGCTGTTACACTAAACATGTCCGGTCAGGGTCCCTAAAATGTAACACTAAGTATCTGACACGAATCTCGAGGTATTCCCAAAGCAATTACAGCAAGTAGCGGTAATGGTCCATTCGGGGATGCTGGATCACAATTCACTGACCCCGTTCCAATTCCGTATGTTCCATAAACTTAGCTACAGTTTGATTAAAGGAAAATTCCTGGATACGAAAAAAACGAATAGCAAACTTATAGGCTAAGTTGAATCAAGTGGCTTAAGAGCTGGAAACAAACAAACAAGTTTGGTGCCGAAAAGAATAAACGATAAAAGTAGATACATGTACAAGATTAAAGTTTAGTAGCTAAGATTCGAAGTAAATGAAATTAGTTGGTTAAGTGTAATACCACATGATTGATGGTCGACTTTCGAATTACAATTACAACTTTTGTTAGTCCATTAGTCTTGGTATGAAACCGTAATTAGATAAAAGAACTCTACTTTGGTTTTCTGTTATTAGATTATAGAATTGTGTAACAAAATGTAGGTTCAAATTTTGTTTCACATAACATTTGATATATTGAAAAATCAGGCTGAAGCTGTACAAAGTTGCAAGGCATAGCAAATTCATATCACGCAATTCTTTATGCCAAAGTTGTGCATACGTCCCCAGAGGTACTTTGGTGCCGTCCCGAGGAATTTCTGCGAGTCTGTCCCGATGCATCAGCTGCATGTCGTAAAACCATTGCCAGATGCTACCAATGAAGTGTAGGGTTGAGCGAACAAATAATATTTTAAACTAATAAAACTTAAATGCCTAATTTAAATCTTAACTATTGTAAATGTGCTGCTATAAATGTGCAATGAAAGTCGGAAAAAGCATTAAAATTGTGTATTTTCTTTCGCGTGATGCAAAAATAACTAAATTGTGTGTTTTAATGGTAATTAACCAAATAAAAACGAGGGCTACATACTATATAAAATAAATGAAAGTTTATAAATCTCGAACGAGTAAATAAATAATTGCATTGTTTAGTTATATAAATTGAGTTGCCTGAAGATTTTTAACAATGTGATTGTTTTAATCTAGTAGTCAAGGGCAGCTCTCAAATAAACAAATAAATCTATTACAAAACAAAGACTCTTTTAAAACGTTTGATAAAGCAACAGTTAAGTTATTGATTGCTTTGAAAATAACAAAACGGCCCATTTAAAGGTTGTTTGAATTGAAAATCAACAAACAGCCCTGTTGTCCGAACCACAGATGTAAGTCCACACAAAACTATTCCAATACATTGTTGTTTAATATTGAACTTTTTATTTACAAGGAACAAAGTGGTGTAGTTTTCAACGTTGTACACGTTTGAATTTATCGCTCACATGCGCTTAATAAAAACTACGTAGAGGCAGTCATATCGCCGAATGCTCTCAAGTGCCCGAATCCCGCGTGTGTTTTTAGTTCGTTTGATATTAATAATGGAGCTTTTACGACGGCCTTAGCGATATTATTACCTACGTTTACTAGATTACACTTTTTATAAACGTCCATTATGAAAATGTGGGAACTTGTTACGTTTAAATGGTTTAGATATTTTGTAAAAGGGTGATTCGGTGTATATTTTAGGTTAACACGAGTTTCAAAGTTTACGATCCGATACGTTACATGATTGTTTTACTTTTATTTATGTTACGAAACATATCTATTAATTAACTATTCTTTAATTTGAATAATTTTTCTAATCTTTGCTTAGAACCCTAAAATGTCATATATGTGAATATACCGTGCAGTATAAACTAACAATATTAGTCACAAGTCTCTTAAGATGAGTCGAATGTTGAAACAGAATGCATCCAAAGAACATTGTTTGCTCACTAGAGCGTCCCGACTCGTCCGATCCCTGTAGAGTTGCCACCAGAACAAATATTGGTTGTGTATTAGCGAGGAAGGCTGTAACAGTCACTTCTCAGCTCTAAGGCGTTCTAACTTTTTAGGGTGGTGATATTCTACATTTAAAGATATTGTTCTTCTAAATAAAATTGTCTCTACATAAGCATGTTTATGTTTTCGTGTCTACACTTGTATTATTATGGAATAGGTATCAGCTGTTATTTATAAATAACGTATATTTTCCTTAAGTTGTCAACAGCAACGAAAAATATATAATTCAAAATGCTCAAGCTTAATTTGTTTTCACTAACCGACTTTATAGCACCCGTTCCCCTCTAAAAAATAAAAAGCGTGAAGTCACCTTCACATAAAATTCCCTTTTCCGTCCGTCTATTTGCAATTTTATCTGCCATCTAAAGGGGAGGTTGTAAAAAAGTTTCAATGAAAACGGTCGAGTCGTTGCCATATTTCGTTCAGCTTTCTTCATAAATCGTCAGCATTGAATCTCATCTACATATCTCGGAGTTTGTCTGAATGTAGATTTGATCTGTCCGCGACCTTTTAGGTTCCGCGTACAAAGGTGTGGCAACTTCAGTCTAATCAATCCGTCTTAAAAAACGACCAAAAGTAGCTTATAGGTACCTGAATTATAATTATTAATGATGTAGATAGCGGTGATTAAATGTCAATTCAACTTAGTATTCAGATTAAAACGTACGTTTGTGGATGCTAGTGACCTGTCATTATTTATGCTCAAAGTCAAAGTCAAAATGTATGAATTTATTTGGGTCTACAAGAAGCATTTATGATAAAGCAATGTCACAACCGGTTTGCTCGATTAATTGCACAAGAAACTTATTTATAGAACGTATTTGAAAATATTACTTGATTAATTTGTTTAGTTAGGATGTTGTATTAATAAATGCGAATAAATTTAATATATTACTTCTTCCGGATCTAAATTAGGTATCTTCAATTCTTTACTCCATTTTTAGTGCTTTTATCACTTTACCCTCTAACATTAAACACTGTCGGTATTTCAATTAATTCACAAGGATTAGATGTTTTTAACAATGGATTTAACGTTAAATATTTAATTGCTGAGCTCGTTACTGAGATCGTAAAATATATGTCTGAGGCATCAATTAGAGTCTGTAGTACTTGAATGTGTAATTAAGTGCCTGAAGACGTCGTTATTAGAAATCCAGTTAAAACTCTTCAATGTTTGATTGGGTTTAATTTTAAACACATTTCGTATTTAAAATATTGTTCGTACTTATTTTGGGCCATGTTTTTTAAAGATATTTTGATGAAAGCTATGCCGAATACTAACAGTATTCGGCTATTAACATAACATTTCATAAAACTTGTTTTTTATTCAAGCAATGACTGAAATTTTAAATGAAATTAAGAGCCAACAGGAGGTTATTTAAAGAATATTATGATGTTGTACGTTGAGAACCTCACCCTCGCCATATTGGGAGTGCCTCGAGGCACACCGGTCACATTTGAGCAGCTCGCCTCGAATATTTTTAAGTTCAAGGTCACACAATTGTATACAAGTTTTGCTTTGGCTTCCTTATACCGGTTGTAAACTTAAATAAAATTTAACTTAACAACATATAACATTACGGTTGTTATTTGCTTGACGAACGATTGCAGTTTTTTCTGCAAGTATTTTTTGTACTGTTCTTGATTTAGTTCACTGGATCGTGTAGTTTGATTGTAGAACTGTGTAGGGTGGCAACTAGACCAGTTTTGGGTCAAATAACTCGTTTAATGCAGTATCTTAAGTACATTTGCTTGTGATAATATCATTGTTTACCATCACTGTTGAGCCATTCCTCAAATCTAACATCCGGCTTTAGGTCTAAGATTTACTTTAAAACAAGACCACTCCAGATAATAAACATAATTCTTCCGGACGCGTCATGCAACGGATGTTTTCTAGCAATATTGATTCAGTTCATGATTATCTGTTTTAATGACATCACCGTTCAATATAAATGTCAGTACACTCTAGAGTCATGTCATATGTCAGTTAAATACGGACAGTACCAGACAAGCTGACCTCTTCCTGTTGATGAATTTTGATTTGAATGCACTAAAAAATTAATGAACTGCATTATTACTCGATTTAATTTAAACATAAGGACAGCCTTATGGTTCAACTTCGAAACTAGTTATAGAACAAACTACAATACTGGTTTTAAGTTCTCATTAAATTGTATTACCATGTACCATCAATTAAATAAAACAGTACAATTTATATACATACCTAGTAACTTTATTGCAAACGGCTGTATCTTCATTTACGTGACATGTCATTACAAACGGCTCGCGTTTCGCAACGTGTACGCGACCCCTAATGTTCATTTAATACCTGATGATTAGTTTATAGAAACGTAGAACAAAAACTAATACACAAGTAATCTTGTTACTTCTAACGACTTTATAGTCTTTACTAGAGCAACATTATATGGAAATCATGTCATGTCAGAATAATATCATCGATGAAGAATATAAGTAATATGATTGAAGAAAAACGGTTTATTGACTAGATCATAATCGTGTCATGATAATTAGGCCTATTTTAATGTGAAGTATGTTATAAACTATAGGCTTGGTTAAGCTTTTTATCACATTGGAGATGAAGGTACCTACTCAATACAGTGAGTTTTTGTTATTTTCCGCTGGCAACGCAGACGCGCTTTTTGAGATGGCAAATAATTATCAAAGACTTGTAATCACACTTTATTAACCAGACTTTAAACTGATTTAAAAAAATGTATAATAACCAAGTAGTTTCCCTAATGGATAATAACAAATTTACATTTAAATTTCAAATTATTAATAACAATCTATTTCAAAACATTATCTGAAATAATTTATGTCTACGCACCTATTTCATTCGACGCGTGCCCAATCAAAGATTACTCAACAAACTGCCTATAAACTATATTTTTCATATCCTAAAACGAAAATAAGATTAAAATTGAGATTCAAATCTCGCCTCGTTTTAATATATTCAAATTTATTTATCACTTTGCATTAAAAATGTGAATCAACATTATTTATAGTATCGCTTATATCTCTTTAGATCTATTGTTAGCCAAAAATTGTTCAAAGTTCATGGCTGTTTTAAGTAACCATTGATTTTAATCAACTAAATGTACACCATAGTTGGAAAACATGTCTTTATTGTATTACGTTATATTCTGATTTTGTTAAAGTACTTCGCGGAAAAACGATTTGCAGTGATTGTTAGCAATATCTGGAGTCTTCCTTCACTTTTAACTAGAATTTTTAGTTAAACCTTTATTACGCGTATGCTATAATAATAGCAATTCCATTATAGTATATCGTTATGTTTAAAGTTTTAGTAGTATATGCACTATGTTGATGTTGTGTAATCAACTCATTAACATAATGATGATTTTGATTTAGTGTCATCAATATTACGATTGAATAAATGGCTGTCATCAAACATATCAAATAAATGACTGTTGGTGTTGACAATGTCAGCGTAATCATCAATCTGTTACTTTTAATTAAGATTATAATAGGCGTAGTGTATCCCGGAAGGGTTGGGTAGACGTCTATCATTCCCTGCTTTTTATTTAAATCACACAAAACACAAGTCTAGATGCCGTGCTATTACTAAAAATCGTCTTACAGAAAAATATTGTTCCATTTTTGCCGATTTAGGCATATAATCTAAAATCTTATGGTCCGTTTGTTCACACACCAATAGACCAATGGGTCTATTTTTGACTCAGTAATTTTGGCTTTAGGAAAATTGGTGCGAATTTACAAGCTAAAATGAGAGTTCAATTTCGTTGCTAAAAGTCGTGTTCGATCCTCGCAATAACTTGAAGGGTTTACGGACCTTATCTGCTACCCTAAAGGGATTCTATGCGGAAGTACAAAAAATAATAAACATCTTGCACTTTCATCGAATTAATCAGGAAATGGGATGAAATAATATTTCCTTGAAAAGTTGTTCGCTTCAAAACAAGGTATAACATAATTAATGTTGATCGACAGTTTTGCCGCTTCTTCTGAACTGTATTAATTCTCTGACAATCGTGAGTATTCAGGGATGTTTTATAGTTATCCAGCTTCGCTAAACCTACATATCGTATAGTATCGTCGATTCAATCCCGACTGAATACAAATATGCAAAATTGACTAATAGGTATATGAAAATATATATTCCAGTATAAATCTTTAAGTTTGTTATTTATCCCTATATATGTATATAGAGTATCTATTATAATGAAGTTCGTGAAATATTTTCAAAAGATAATAACAAATTCATTTACAAATCTAGAATGTTATCCCAACATTGCATTATTATCAGTGCCATTAGCGCAACTCTTCCGTTATCTCCTCACATATAATTAGGACAAGTAATTTAATCACCATTAGTTGTAATAACATGAACATGTTTGATGTTTAAATTAGTATTGAATGTACTCGGGATGTATTCTATAGGAGTCTGCTGTGTATGTTTATTATAATAAGACGTATGAGTATTAGGAAACTGTTGTATCTATAACTAATAACATGACATATCATCGCGCCTGTCTTGAGTTGAAAAGTTTATCAGAGATATAGCTTGCCCATATTTCAATTAGGTTCTAGAACGGGAGGTGACTCTATTGAAGTTTACTTGATCTAGAGTCTGACAGTCATTCTTAACATATCCAAATAGTAAAAGTCCATAGAGATCAAAACAACAACATTATATCTCATAAAGAACCATAATAATACAAAACTAGAGAATGTTTTGACTTATACTTAGAAATACCTTATGATATTGCGACTGAAACACTCTTCTAAGTAAACTAGGTTTAATGTAGTAATGCTACATATTTAACCTTTTACATATCACAAACAATCCAACCACTAGAGGAAAGGGAAGCGGAATGAATTTATAGGCTTACAAAGCAATAAAATATGCCCTTTATGAACACTCGCAACTCCAGTGTTAGACCCCAAGGAATTTTGATAAAACGCGATCCATTTCCAAACGATTAATTTAGAGGCATACCTTAAAATACTCGACTTTCAAAGGCACGCTACAGTAGGCATAAATCATACAAATGCCTGAAACCGATGCTTTTTGTACTATTTAAGCTATTTAAATGTCAAGCCAAAAGCTAGGCCCGGTAGGTACATGGATTCGTTTCACGGACAGCTGAAATGTTAAACATTTTTTGTTTTCGGGCCAAAAATGTGACTGCTGAAATGACACGGAAAGACAGGTACCTTCACCGCGCAACAAATTTTCACAAATGCTACCGTTTGGAATTAACCCAGGGAAACTAATGAAATGGCTTTGAATAAAAGCACCCCATTTTTCCCAAGGGTGTCGTTCATAGCAGCCAATCTTTTAAAACAGACTTGGATTGCTAATCAGCATGCCACAGTCATTGAAAAATACCCTTTAAAGAAAATAATGGTAAATAAGTAGGTACCTATTTCGTCTAAAATGCTTTAGTCAGACCAAATAATTATGTTTTGGAGAAAGGGCCAGTTAAAAAGGACGCTAAACCGGCATGACTATATTACAAGTCATCATAGTATCTAGATATCAATCATCTCTGCTTAATTCGGAGAAGAAACAATCGTAAATCAATGTGTGCATGTAACCATGTAAACGCGATATATCTTTTATCATGGGCTAAACGCCAACTGCATCCATTAAGGTCTGCAGGATGTCAGCAAAAGCTCAGCAAAAGATACAAAATCCGATCTAATATTCATTTCCAGTATTACAGCACAGGAAACTATAACTAATACTAGACCAGTAAGTCTGTCTAGACATTCTAGGGTCAATGCTTGGACAATCACACCTACAACTTCAGATATACTTAGACTAGACTTAAATCCAACTTAATGTAAGTATGCATGGATTTACGAAGCCATTTCACTAACGGAACTAGGAGTACTAGAGACTTTGCTAGATTGAAATCATTCCGAGCAAGAAATTGTAGTTGGTTGCAGTTTTAAATTAAATTAAGCGAAGAATCTTATTTATATACCATTTCATTATAAAATATTAAATTCAGCTATAGTTAGTATTGATTTATTAACTAACGATATTTTGGCGTAGTTTTTAGATCTCATTCGGTAAGTCATAATCATGGGGCGTTTTTTTCTACGTAGACAAACTCCAAGCACCAACGTTGTCGACGTGCTGAAACTTGCAAACTTTCAAAAAACTAGATTAAAAAGAAGTAGGATTTTCCCAAGTCTATAAGTAGCTAATTGTATAAAGGGGCTGTCCACAAGTTAATAGAGTAACCCGATTAGAGAAGTCACAAGTGAATACAGAGGGGAAGCGGAACAAGAAAAGTTTGGAGAGAACAGCCACTTACGAGCTGCCTTATTGAGGGTCGATAGTTATTGTGATATTAGTTGTGTCTGAGGCGGAGTGCTGATTGAGAACTAATTTCTAGGTGGTGGCAATATTATTATTCTTCTCAGATGCCGTTTATTCAAATAAATATTTTCAGGGCCCTTAAACAGGCTACGCAATCGTACATATTACTAAATCAAACACTCAGAGCGATATTTACGCATTTGTACCAGGATCGAATATTTCGCCATTACCAAAATCGAGGTGACGGTTAAACTGCGTCGTTAATGCATTCAAATGTGATGAACGATGACGTTGTCAGTAAGGCATAATTTTTAAGCTCAAATTATAAATGAAATTGAACGGCCGTTAGTCACATATACATATCTAGTCTTCAATTTTGCTAAACTTTTAAGGACATACATGTTATTTGAAAACAAATTATTTTTTGTATGATTCCTGTTTCCTAAATTAAATGAATATATCATTTAATCCTTTTGTTACCTTTTTCCGTAATAATTTGTATATTTCTAATATTAATAACCAGTGTACCATCCTATCGAAGTACGACAACATCTGTTCTCATTAAAACATGAATAATCATAAAGGGAAGTGAAGTTTCACAGACAAGTTTCTTTTTTTCGAAAGTGTCGTGGATCGAGTGTCGCACTGTCGTCCTTTGGCTCGTCGTAAAGTTTATCGTTTTTAGAGTTCCGTCGGCTTAATGACGCTGTTTTAACGTTTTGAAGGCTGCTGAATATTTAAGACTTAAGTTCCGGGTACGATGTTTTGGTTTTAATGGTTAGGATTAACCGGGTTGAGGGTGTGATGAAATTTTGGTTTTGTTACGCAGGTAACATTTTGTGGATCAGGTTGGGAGATATCGCTATTCACAAATTTGTATCAAATTTGTATAAACACAATCTAATAATTGTGTTTTAATTTCAATTTTACCATAACTACTCAAAATACGATTTATGCAAACAATGCCTTTGGCTGTTTATCTGGAAGTTACGTTCGTTTCACAAAATCTGCGAAAGCAATTTACCTACGGTAATTTTGTAATTTTAAAGATATAGGCATAAATTATAGATCATCTACTACTATGCTGAAGTATATTTTCTATAGAATTTGTTTGTATCTATAGAACAATGCATGCTCTAATAAAACGGCAACTAATATGTATACTATGTAATAAATAAACCCTTGTTATTTCGATTAAATAATACTGAAAGATTATCGGAACAAATTTAGACAGCAAAATTGCAACTCAAATAATATATACCGTACACCAAATGAAAAATAACCTAGTTTTAGCAAAAAAAAAGCTTGAAAGGAAGCAAACAATAGCAGTGGAAAATACGGGTGAAAGATATATGAACGTTAGTTTTGTTTCTCTGTTCGTTCCGACTTCAGTCGACGTCATCGCGGGCCCCAACGAATTTATAGCTATTTGGTCTTCAGACTTTCTGTTTTCATGTGGGAGTTTCGCCAGGAATTGAGTTTTGGCTTGAGCTTTTAATGTATAGTGTATCGCGATTTTCTAGACAAGTTGCATAATACGGATTAAAATGGATTGAGTAAAACAAGATATTGGATTGACTTTTAGAATAGTGCGGCTCTTGTATGAGTACTTTTACATAGAATAATAACGATTGCTAATTTTAACACTCTGGACACTTTAACAAATCAAATATTCTTCTAAAAAAGTTATTTATAAAATTATAAAGTACCATTTGTAAGTGCTCCGATAGAACATATCATTTTAAAAGCTGAAAAGAAAACGATTAAATAAGCTAAAATCCGTAATAAATTCTCTAAGAATACCAATATTAAAAATAAAGGCCTGCAAAATCATTTTAAATTAGTTCAGTCCTAGACGCGATTACGAAAAAAGTTAATTAAGATTTTTTTGGTTGAGATTCCTTTGAACCAATTTTCTTATTTTAATATTTAAACTTGTAGAGTTTCTTTATATAAATGTCGCCTATTTTAGCATTTTATTGAGCTATAAACTAAAGCAACGACATTATCCACAATTTACTTAACCGATTTCTCAACAAATTATTACTGTTCTTAACAGGCGACCAATAAACTTGTCTGTACTTAAACTTTATTACCATATCTCCAAACACATTTTTCTTTGACCACCCTAAGGTTTCTTTTACCTTTTTCCCTACAAGGGTAGGGACGATACTCTAAATCTTTCCAAATAAGCTTACAAATACAAATGATTGCTGCAAAAAGCCCAGGTAGGCAGTTTGTGCACACAGTAATTTTCTTGGGCAACACTCAACTATAATGGTGCTATTAAAACCACCTACGAGTAGCAAATTGCAAGTGGCTTGAGCCACACAATCAAATGTTGATTTGCTTTGGCTGCCAACACTGTTTGCACATAAATTTGCGGTATAAACTATGATAATTAAAATTTTGGGCGGCGAAGCTGATACATTCCACGTAATAAAATACAACGGTAGATCAAGTTTATATTCTACATCAATAGAAATCATTAGTTTTACGTTCTAAAGACCTATATAAATGTACTCATGCATAAAACCAAGACCTACTTTGAAAGATAAACATCCTTAGCTAACATAGTTTTCTCAAATTTCCATTTCAACTAGTAAATTTTTTTTGCCGCAACAAATCACATTATCAGCCCTTATACCGGGGTTGAACTCGAAATACCGAACACGGCGGATTGTTGAAATGCCTGCATATCGTGAGCTACAGTTGTAAGAGCGGTATTATTGTGAGCCAACACGAAGTTTGCTCAGTACTTGTACGACACTTTTTCTACGAACTCAATGTAAATTGTTTTAAAGATTTCGCGTTAATGCAAATGGCTACGTTAATCGCTTTTTAGTACTTGGTCAGGTCTGTGAAGTTGTGTGAGTTTTTATTGCTTTTAGTAACAAAATACGCTGATGAGTAAGCAGTACTATAGTTCAGCTTCGAGTCTCGATCTTCAATGCAAATATCTTTGAGCTTTATACCACTATATCTTTTCATAATAGTATTATAAAAAGCGCTTCACAGTTCAGAACGAAATCTGGCAGATCTTTTGCCTAAAAAGGTTGAGAAAAATGTGCATTAGATAGAAACGTTATAGTGTGAAAATTAAATTTTTCGCAGACACTGCGGGCGTGAGTGAAACATTTTTCTTATAGCAATAATTTTAAAACACGTTGTATAACAGCGGCCAAATAAAAGTGCGATAGATAACCTTGTAGAATTGAACAGTTGCCGTACTCTTAGCTACACGTCTGACAAAAAATTGTAACAAAAAACAACACAGCCAGTCCGGTCGGGCGCTCACAATATAATGATCCAAAGCTCCGCCCTTAGTTAATATAGTATTTTTTTACACACGACTAAAGCTAAAATTTGCCGTCCATTTTTTTGGCCAATAAAGCCATATCGATTTCATAATTATCACTCAACAAAAAAATATACGTTATTGGATTTTTTCTAGCCATCCGGTTGCGAATTTTAAGACAACTTAATTTTTCATGGGCTACCCCTTTTTTGCATGACAATAATTATAAGTCATAGCCCGGAGGTCTAACGCACTATCATAAAACAATATTTAGTAATACTTATTTTTCCAATATTCAATAAGTCGTAATGACAGAAGTACTTCTAATTACAGAGACAATCATACGACAATTAAATATTGCAGTGATACTTCTAATCGTTTCCTTATATTACACACGACACACGTATAAACGGTTTATTTCCTCGTATCTGATTGGAAACGAGAGCCGAGCACCGTCTGAGGTTATCACGTCCTGCGTTAAAGTGTCGGCGTAGTGTATGAACTCTCGAGAAAGACTCGCACGACCACAGCGGATGACTAAAAATACATTGTTACGTGTTGACATTGAAATGTTAATGCACTCTCCGCTCGACGCATTTCATGGATACAACATGGCCTTAATATCATATGTCTTTTATTTTATCGATTGTTTTGACTGCTATAGCTTCATTTTATATGATATCGCGTGAGCCAGTGTTTATAATGCGATAATGCGAAAAATTCATAAATATGTGTACTCGTGTCGTTGATCCCGACCATGTTTTTCGTATTGTCCACGTCACTCGTGTGTGCAGTGGATTTATCACCGTCATGAACGTACGATAGTTTATTTTATTCATTACTGGCTACCGGAGTTTATGAAACGCTTACATTTTAAGTGTCCATCTCATTTATTTCACAGAAGCTTAATTTATTTTAGCATTTTCTAGCGTTAATCTGTGTTTTGAGGGTTTGGCTACGTGACTTGTTTTATATTGCACAATAATTTTCGTTTAGTATTCATCAACTCACAGGTATCGTCAATCTTTCTCTTTTCAAGTTCGGACTTGTCTCTACATTACCGCTTGACCAGCTATTTTATTATATTCAATAGTATTACATTTCAATTGCACATTTGATAAACATTATTATTTAGTTTTAAAATAATGTTCAAGGTTTTAATAATAGATTTAAATGTGTTATTTTGTAACATTAAGTTGTTAAAATTTCAACACTTAAATCCAAGGTTCTGCAACCTAGTTAAGATTTTCTCGGTGTTAAATTATATTTATTCGATGCTACTTTATTGTACTCGAATATAACTATATAATTACCGTAATAAAACCGAAAAGTGCATTAGTAATTGTATGAAAATATTTTCTGAATAGTTTATTTTTATAATTAGATTTTTGACTTTTAGGTAGCGCATTGTTTTGAATTTAAATTGAAAGGCATTTTTTTCGTATGATGACCGATTTAAATCAATTAACGATTTTCGATTTAAAACTGTGTTTAAATCCACGTGGGATTTTATTAGGCTAGCGTGGTGGATCGCATGTCGGTGCATCATTACTCCTCGTTAGTAACCAGTTTAGTGAGCGAATTGAATTTCAGTGTCTTGTTAATGGCCGCGTCGGCCAATGAATGTTTATTATGATTATCTCCAAGATAATAGGGGACCAACCCTTTTCAACCAACACACCGAAATTACAAATTGTTTAAGTTAAATGGGCCGTTTGAAGGACTAGCGTGTTCACACGCCGACCTAGCAGAAATTTAATTAATTTGTACGCAAAATGCCTTCGGAACTTGTACGTGGTTTTATTATGTCGAATGTAAAATATTAGCTTTATTGAAACCGCTCTATATTTTTTCCTTGAGTAATTACTGTCAAGCGCACAGTAATCGACAGTTATAAATTGAATAACAGACTATTTGCCCTGTTTCTAATTATTAATCTTTCCTATATACTTGATATGCATATTTTGTTACATTTTATTTATTCAAATACCAGAAATTTACTATATGTTTACAAAATATATCCTTTAGCCGTGTGTTGACTATTTTCCAAGCGATAAAATATATTGCGCGTTATTTTTATATAAACTAGTTATGGCGTGAACGTTTAAGTGCGTACGCTGATATTTTGACTTAGTAAATATTTTTGTTATTGATTCGTAGAAATATTCGATAAGATTTCAGTGATAAAATCAGGTTTACTTGAGATTAATTTAATTTTACTGCGTAGAAATTACTAAGGATAATATTTATAGATTTCGTTTTTTTAGATGGAGTGTTTATTTTTCTAATTTGTTGCATTTAATTTTTGTATTTTATTTATATGAGATTTAAGTAATAAACAAATAAAATAATTTTGTATTTATTGAGATGCGGTATAAATATTATATTTTTTTATTTTTAAGACTTGTAAAACTTTTTATTTTCACTTTTAACACTTGAATATATGATGAAATTATTTCCTATCTATTAAAATTATAAATAAAATCGTGAACTTACCTGTGTGGCATCCGTATACGGGGTTGAAGAGTTTTTATCGACGAGTTGGGAGCCAAACACAGGCACTCCACTCGACGTTGGAGTTAGGGACCTCACATCCGACACTTGTTGGGGCACCATTTTGTTTATCCAAAAAAAATAAACCCCAAATAAAACTTAACACAAAAAAACACAGTTCACCTATTGCACTTAATAACACTAAAGACTAATTTGTTTGAGTCCAAATAAAATTCATAAGTTTGATAAAAAAATTTATAACAGTCCGAATGGGGCGACAAGAAGCCTCTGTTTGTTCCCGTACCGCAGCCTCTCGGCGGACGAAACTCCGGAGACCTCCCAGTACCTGGACACTATCCTAAAAGCTTTCTCTTCTAGAACGAGATATCTGCTACTATCTTCGTCGCCGGCGAACAGTCCAAAAGTCATAATTTTAGCGGTGTCCCGACCGCAGCTCAGTTAGCACTGCGGGGCGATCGTGTCATAATCAATCGGGAGCGACGTGTTGCGTGGGCTTTATGCGGCTACGTTCGCACTCCGCGGTGACAGAGAACCTACTGACTGAGCGGCAACGTGCTGTCAATATACCCGCGCGCTCAGCTGTTCACCCCTGCCCCGCGCCGCGCAAGCGCCCCGCACTCCCCCCGCGTCGCACTCGCTCGGCGACGGCCGGCGGAAGCACACGCTTCCTTTGCGCTTCCCGCTGTACCGGTCGGACCGGTCGTCGTTTACGAGCCGTGGCCGGCTAACCGTAACCCACAGCCTACGGTGGCCGTTTTAAATGCAAATTTTAGATGTATGAGCACTTATTTTGGAGATTTCATAAATACTTAGCGACTCTAAACGATAGCAACTATAGTTGCGAACTATTGTTGACTAAAAGTTTGTTTATCGAACTCTTTCATAGAAAACGAACAAACACAACTATGTTAACGATAAATTGCAATGACAACTTTAAAGTAATTTATAAATAGAAAATAAATACAAGTTGACAATATCTGATATTTTCGTTCGTAGTTTCAAGCCAACAATTTATAATTGTTGTTGATATTTAAAGTTTGTATAATTAATATTCATGAGTTTGATTTTATCGTAATCATATGCTTGAGGTTGTTGTCACGTTTTATATTATATCAATTAGTTTACATACGTAACATAATTAATAAAACTTCCTGTTACTATTACATATAAAAAATCGAAAATTATGATTATTGACGGTCGAATAATAATCAGCCATTTTAAATAGGTTTTATTATACATAACTAGTAATATATACATATATACACATTTCGCCTGCTATAGTTTTAAGTAGAAGAGGCATATCTATTGCTCATTATCGGACACAGTTCTAAACACCGTAATGCTAATGAGAATGACTACATATCACCTTGCCGGATCCGTAAACTTGCCGGATCTGTAAATCGAACCCGCGACATCATGCTCAGCAGTTGCATAATACCGCCAAATGTCTGAGGCAGTGATAAATATGGTATATGGTATCAAGTATCACGCATTGTTTCTGTAAAGGATTAGGTAGAGCCTTTGCCTAAACTTATTACATTTTGGTAATGGATTTAGGCAAAGGCGAATGCGAGTGGCTGTTTTTGAGTGCTAAAAAGAAAGAGACATTAAATAGAAAGTATATTAAAGAGAAAGAGATATCAGATTTTATTATCAGGAAGATAATAAAAGCTAATAACTCTTTTGACCTTGAATCTAGCATTGGACACTCATATAATTTAACCAACGACGCACTCCAATTTAAAACAAAAGAGATTCGCACTCAATATTTTGGTTTAAACATATTGAGCATACCATCGCCAAAAACTGTGCTCAGTTTTACATCTTTACCTCAATTTGCCTCCAACCATAAAATAGGGTAGTTTCTGTATAATTATATTCTTCTTTCACGTCTCAGGCCTCCGGAGTCCAATAAAGCAACTTTACGTCTCGTTTACCATCTGCCGTGTGGTCACCGTTTACTCGCATCCTACACAGCCGCGATCATTATTTTCGGACATTAAAAGGTTATAAAATGTTATTTCCTCAAATATTAAAATTACATTAAAATAAATAATTACACACATATTATATTTCACAGAATTCTGAATTATTTGAGAAGTTGTCTTTTGAACTAAAATGGCGTTTATACGAGTCATGCATGATTGTAAAATTTATTCTTTTGTTTTGACTGCATTTTCGGACTGATTTCGACCATTACTGTTCGAGTATGCTTATGTAAGTTTATGTTAATGTAGTTAGTGAAGTTCCGAGTTCGATTCCTGGATCTTACAAAAATAATATGCATATATTTTTTGTTTTGTTTTGTTACTCGCCGGTAGATGGCAATACCTTCACCCCTTATTACTGGGATTCCATTACATAACTAATGAAATGCGAGTGTGTATACTGGGGTATCCTTTTGGGATATTATAGAATGCATGTGACTGCATCTTTATTCCCGCATACGTACTTGCGTGTGTTTCTAGCCGATGGTGAGGATATTGATACCAGAATCAGAGTAATCAATTCACAGTAAGTAGAGCGAGTGTGGAAATGTAAGAACTGCCTGAGTGGCGCCGCGGTACTAATATGACTGCTTTGTATGAGGTTTTGGATTCGATTTCCATGTCGGGCAAAGTAATATTGATTTTCCTGTTAGGCGATTCACAATAAGTAGAGAGAGAAACAGTGTCTGTAAATGTACTGGGTGGGCTCACCTCCTTTTACACTGGATTTAAATCTACCTGGTAAAAAAGGACTGCCTCAGTAGCTTAACGTGACGTACGAATGCTGTACATGAGGTCTCGGGTTTGATTTCCGGGTCAGGCAAATTGTTTTTTTGGTTATTTATCACGAAATCCCTAGTAGCAGCACGAAGTGTGGAACTGTTCCCTGTATGGCATTAGGCTCACCCCCTATTACATGGACCTTAAACCATACTTGTCGAAATGTGTATTACCTCTACGGCGACATAAAACTGGGCCTATGTATGTATGTATACCTTAATATAACGACGTCTGTTTTTACATATACATATACAATATTCTTTAAATTCTTTAAACATAATACTAATATGCATTTCTATTGAATACGCTAATAACATCAGATAGTCAGACTGGCAGATCAGAAGTATATGCCGTCGGTAACTAAGCCAACTAACTGATATTTAGTACTAACCAACTGGGATCGACTTATAAGCGCATTGGTCATTCTACTAAGCTTATCGCTGTGACGTATATAATATATGACTAACTAAAGGCGATGAAAATTATATTAGGTCTTTAACTATGGAATTGCCGTTTATATCCTATATCTATGTTCGTAATTTCTGTACAAAGAACAATGGTTTTTTTTAAATCATTTATGTATCGAGAATAGATGATTTATTATTAATACAATATATTATTAATAATAAATATGAATAAAATTTTATACAATTTGTATTTAAAGTTGTAACGTTTACTGTCTTGCCTATCATAATTACATGATAATTGCTAGACAACCCAGAATGGCCTTAATAAAAGTCACTATACAAAAATAAAGCAGAATTCAAAATAGCCGTTTAATATTATCGTTTCCGATTTTTTATATAAAGCTTCATACTTTAACCCACACTATATATTCTGCCTGTCTGATAGTAAGTTTGCAATACCAGGCATATTACTTACGTGTTGTCAACTAGGGCAAAGGAAAAGAATACAGAAGGCAGGTATTATAAGCCAAAGGAATTCTTGATTACCATTTATTTATATTGAATAACACTGGCCTTATAAACATACGCAATTTGTTTATATCTATACAAATCAAATATGTAAACTCACGCCCGTAAGACTCTTAAAAGGACAGCAGAGATGTAATATTACATCCGAGTTTCGCCGGGTACGTTTAAAATGCCTTGTAATAGAGACAGCCTGTTGCCATTTACAGGACAAATATCTAGAATTAGATGTGCTCTCGGTTTCACCCGCGTTTGTCGTTACTGCGCCGGCTCCGTGGATCGTAGCGTGATGCTATATAGCCTATAGCCTTCCTCGGAGCAGTGATAGCTCAGTGGGAAGACCAACAGACTGCAATGCAGACGGTTTCGAGTTCGAACTCACATCGCGTACCTCTGAATTTCGGAAGTTATATGACTTTTTGAAATTATGTGCGTATTGATTGACAATTATTGTATGTTCCGTGCCTCGGAAAGCACGTTAAGCCGTCAGTCCCGGCTGCCATGAACATCTATGGCAGTCGTTATTGGGGAAGTCGACACAAAAGATCCCACTGGGTCGAAGTGTCGCCGGTCTGTACTGACTGGCCCTCACACAAGATAAGATAGCCTTTCTCAATAAATAGGCTATCCAACACTAAAATAATGTTCAATTTGATCCAGTAGTTCCTGAGATAAGCGCTTTCAACCAAACAAACAAACAAACTCTTCAGCTTTATAATGTTAGAATAGATTGGAGCTGTTACTGCGTATGTACTACACGCTTTTGGATCAGTCGTTCTTAGATTGATTCTCTAGTTGAGATTATTTTACTAACCTGCCGAGGTAACAGTTATGGATAATGCGAATGCTGTGTGTGAGGTCTCGGGTTCCAAACAAACTTGACTTAGTTTTTTTACTTCATAGGCGTAACTATATAGGTACTAATGCGCATAAACAACCAAGTTAAATTAAAAAATAATAAAATGAGTATTCATATTTTTATTTTTTCCTATTATATTATATTGGATATAATTCACATTAGGCGCTATGTAACCTTTGAATTGATTGCCTCACGAGTTCCAAAGAAATAGTAACTACAAACATAAAGAATTATATTTTCATTGAATTACTTACTTGAATGTGCGAAATCTTAAATAACTTAAATGAATTAAAATAAGTACATTTTCGAAGAAATAGGTTTGAGCACATTTAAGTTTTTAGAATCTAGTAAGTATCCTTTGAGTATAAAATCTGCTTAGACCTCGGCAACAATATTATAGAAAGAAATACCTACCTACGTAAATAATTTGTACTTTTAAATTGCTTAGTAAGTTTATCGATTTCTTTGTTATTAGTAAACAAATTTTTGCAATTATATACAGCAAGTATGGTTTTAGAGTTTACTATTTTTATTTATATTATAGTCAAGAAGTTTTGTATAGTATCGATATGAAACATTACCTATGATTATAGGGAAGTATCTATTAGAAGAATGTGGTTATGGTAAAGCATTGTGAGGTGGCTAATAATTAATCGGTAGCAAACAAAAGCCAGGCTTAAAATATGGCCAAATAATATTTCAATTTTAAAATGGTTAGTATTAATTATAATTATAATACATGGATTCATAACTTACTCGGAGAGTTCGTCGAATACTTAATCAAAGTCTGTCAATAATTATTTATTCATTTAGATCACAGAGTAAACGTATGAACGTCTAAGTTTATTTGTTATTAAGTTTACCAAATTTTATGTTAGTAGCTAGATTCAGATTGAAGTGTTTTAAGTGACATATCAGTCAAAAATCTATGCGGTGCCTACTGTGTAGTTTAAGTAAGAAATGTTGAACGGATTTGGCTAAACCTTGACAGATAATTAGACTATTTCCTGGATTAAATTATAGATAATTTATTTCACGATATAAATGAGCAAAACTATGGGTAAGAATGGGTATGGTAAGAAGCCGGTAATTAAATTAAAAGCTTCAATCTCTCGAGAATCTCAAATCCTTAAATTTTCAATAGCATATTGGCATCGACAGAAAAAAGGTATATGCTGTCGTGTACACCTATGACAGTTGGAAAACACTGTCTAAGTTCTGAAGTTAGATTGAAATCGCTAAGCAATATAACTTATTATAATATTAAACAAAAACATACTTGCTTTATATTCTGACAAACCCACACATATGAGGTTTTTAAGTTGTAATACAAGACGTGAAACACACATTTTAAATCTCATCAACAACGAACTTCCAACTTTAAATACCTATAAAACAACAATCACCCCAAAATATAGACAAATGAGTGTTCAAGTGAAAATATTTTTCCTTTTAATTCGCTGTTTTTAATATAACGCTTGCAATCCCGAATTAGAGTGTAATTTAATTTAAATTAATTGTTTTTTTATGATAACGAATATTCTCGCCTTAGTCCATCTCGGAACGTAATGAGAAATTATTATAAGAATCTTTTTAGGCAATTTCCGAAGTTTTAATTCGAGCTTTCAAGGGAAGAATTTATGATTTTATTATTCGCTGTCCAAATTTTGAAATGCAGTTTTTAATTGTTCTTGATTTTGTGTTTTAATAACTCGGTTAACTTGGCCCTTTGTCAATTACTTCGGCCTTGTTGATGTTTTAATTTATAAGTTTAATTTGATTATAAGTTTCCTTTATTTATAAATGTTTGCTGAAAATAATAAATTATATTTTACAGTAGATTATAAGAACTCAAGCTCGGTTCATAGCTTAGGCAAAGTAGATATTTTATTTTAGGACATTCTCAATGAGCCTGTAGTAAATGTTCCTATGGTCTGCTCTATATAAGACATGAGACTGCTTCTATGTAATTCTATAAACATGTAGGCAAATATTTAAAACTGACATACACGTGTCAACATTGTAAAATAACGTTATTCGTTTAATTTGTATTAAAATTATCAA
Organism: Catocala nupta; assembly: GCA_963675205.1. Taxonomy (NCBI): domain Eukaryota; kingdom Metazoa; phylum Arthropoda; class Insecta; order Lepidoptera; family Erebidae; genus Catocala; species Catocala nupta. Next base: position 6,869,062 of record OY776096.1, read on the forward strand.
ATAAATTTCATCTTTATCACATTCTTGGTAACGTTTAGCCATTGTTTGTCACTTGGTATGAGATACGTATAAGTGCTAACTTTAAAATAACGAGTAACAACTATATTGAAATTCTGAAATAAATAATTTAATTATCTGTTATATGAATATTATCATTTATTATACTCCTGGTATAGCAACAAAAAGAAGGATAGTTTTAAAAATCTCGTCGGGCATAAAAATATTATAAAAACTATGATAGTACGTTTGTTATGAGTTTTAACTTTGCCATTCTTAGCGTAACTTGACAGCAAATACATATATTGTCAATATACTATTTATGCATATAATGTAAAGGTTACTTGTTTGCTTGGTATAAACCAACTCAAAAAGTAACTATCATCTACAGAATTATCCAGAGTATTAGATTGAGTCACTTTGCCATTCGTGCAGTGCCTGCACGAATGACGAAGTGGTATGAGTGGTCGCCTCGCCGCTGCCATCGCGCAGAATATTGTGGGTTCAAATCACACACGGGACCAAACATTTCTGTGATCCACAAACGGTTGTCCTGAGTCTGAATATTCTTTCGTTTCTTTATCCGTTGTTTGAATGTTTGTAAAGTCCCCCGCGATACAGCAATCATTTCTAGAGCAGAAGTGGTCTTTGTTTTTTTTTTATGATCTAGGTGGCAAACGATCATGTGGATCGCCTGATGGTAAGCGATTACCGCCGCCCATGGACACCCGCAACACCAGAGGAGTTACAAATGCGTTGCCCGCCTTTTAAAAAGGAGTACGCTCTTTTCTTGAAGGTTTGTAGGTCGTATTGGTCCGGAAATACCGCAGGCGACAGTTCATTCCAGAGTTTAGTTGTGCGAGGTAGAAAATTTCTGGAAAAGCGCACAGTTGTGGACTGCCAACCATCTAAATGATGGGAATGGAAATTCTGTCGCGTAGAACGATGGCGAAAAGAGGCGGCAGGGATCAGTCAGTTTTAAAAAAGGAATAGTATTACGAGCATAGGTTTGCACGGGTATAATTTATTTTAAAGATTCTACGGTACTACATTTAATTTCTGTCTGAGGACATTACATACATTTAAAACAGTCACAAAGAACACCTAGACTGGTAATAAATGTTTTTAGATCACATAAGGGGTTTGAGTCGTATCAGGATCAAAGTCATAACACTCGAAGTACTAGCATTGGTCGCCAATTAACGATAATCTGTATATATTATTTCAACATTATTTGATGTGATAATTATTGAGATGAGACATCGAATTTGAATAAAAAGCTTATTAACATTTATAGCCATTTTTCTTATACTACGCAGCCTGTAGCAATCTACTTCTGGTCACAAACCTTTCTCAAAGTATGCCACTGTAACCACATAAGCAATGAAATAGGAGAGCCAAATTTCTTTGAGCCTGGCGATATTGGGCTTTCTGTTTCGGTCATTTAATCATACTTCATGCAAATAGATCAGATAATCTTACTCCAGAGAAGATTGTAATGAGTCCCCAGAGACTCAGAGCAATTGATGAGTTGTACACTAATACTACTTTTTTTGTCCCGTGTGGGGATCGAAACTACAACTCACGGAGCAATGGCAATACCGAGGCGACGACCTAAACCACTTCGCCATCAATATATATTTACTGTAATATGAGAACTGCGCAGGGCTTAACAACTAATCCATTGAAACTATACGCTCCACTTATCTCCACATTGTTATCCATACTAGGCCTTATTCCACGTTATCCAAAACTTACCATATATCGTCGTCCTCGTGATTGATACGTTTGTAACTTTCCGCGACAGCCATAATTCTTACATCCCTTCCTAAGATTAACTTGTGCACTTCGAACTAGTTTTGTGTGTGTTATGTGATACATGTTGAGCTTAGGTTAAGTTTAGCACATAATGTATGAGATCATGCCTGTGATCGTTTGTTTTGGCTGGCCTTTTCTGGTAGAGCAGCCTAGTGCAGAGATTTTTGGAATGCAAACATGGCAGGGCCTCTTACGTATACTAAACAATATACATATTCCCGAAAGGGTGCACAGAGTGTATTACATACATTTAACCTGTCAATTATTGAAATGCCAGACATAATTGAAAATCTATTGTGTCTGGCCGCCCCCCTACTACTCAATAGGTTAATTATTTTGGATTTTACATTTCTTGACAATAAATCCCAATAATACTTTGCCTGATCCGGGAATCGACCTCAAGACCTAACACAGTGCACAGCAGTTGCTCTCACTACCACTGCGTAATCCAGGCAGTTTCTGTAGGTATCCTGCCAGGATGCTGCAGGATGATCCCTGCGCCCGGCCATAGACTATGTAAAGAAACACCGTGGTAGGTTTAGTCAGTAGGACTCGGGACTTTCTATCTTACCCCGGTTGAGTCCTACATAACTCCTCTGCCCATTTCTGTATTCGAAAAGATAGCTTAATGTCTTTCAAATGAATCACAAATTATTAAGAACCTGAATTGTTCCACTCTGTTAGAATAATTAAGGGTCTTTTTTTAGATTTTATAATGTCATATAATGGTTGTAACACCTCGAAGATAAACTGTAAAATTCAATAGTCATTGAAAAAGAGTGCCAGTGCAGGTATCTTCTCATGGTCGCTAAAATTGTTTCAGTGCCAGCGACTCATCCATCATTCAAAGCAGAAGAAGTCACACCGTGGTACGTTTAATCGATAGAGCCCGTGACTTCCCTTCCTTCCCGGGTGAGCCCGACATATCCTCTCCGATCCCCTTTTCCCGCGGAGAGGAATGGAGAAATAGCATTCTCGCTCTTTAAAAACAAAACTTTTCATAGACAACACTTTGCCTTGCCCCGGCAACTAATCTAAATGTAACTTCGAAGACTTAAGTACTACAATACTTTAACGTTCACATATGTTAAATAAAAAATGCTTTATAACTTTGATCACGACAAAATTTGGTTACTCCTAATCAGAAACAGTCTTACCACCCTGTCCACGACGACATTTCAAAAGAAATTTTCTATCGGCTTTATGAGCTAACCCCTGAGTCACCATGTCAAGGTCCATGATGTCATGTCATGTCAGTAATGTGACGTATAGCTAAGTAATCGAAATATAATGACTCCGATTAGTCATTATATTGATTGCGATTTGATTGTAAACTCAATGTTTTTTGCTGACAATGAAAAGGTGGGGGCACGTGATAAGTTGCCGGTTCATATAGGTGACGTACCTTTATCTATACCTAAATGAGAGGTTGCAGGTTCAAATTTCCCCCATTGTAAAACCGATGTGAACCCACCCCTAACAAAAGCATTTTAGCTTAGCTGGAGGGGCTTATAAGAATACTAGTACTTTGAAAAGCAGATTGCTACTGATAATTTAAAAATAAAATGTGTACATACTTTTCGTCAGATATCTTTGGATATATAAGATAACTGAAGAAATGTAATATAATCATTACATTTCGTACAGTTATCTTTTGTCATATGATTAGGTTTTACTGCCTTTTCATGGATTTGATTGATACTAGTTTTATTTTGAGAGAAAATACTATCAGTACTGCTTGTTTTGATTGCTAGTTGAGCAACGCAGCCATATTAAAAGTGTCATCAAATTAACATTAATTAAAGCAAGTATTTTTCACGGATATCAATAGGAAAATGGTAATTGCAAATAGAGGAATCCAAGCTGTATCCCTTCTACCTTAATAGTGCCCTTGTAGTGAATACGATTACTGTCCATAAGTCTCAAGTTCGATTTTCGGGCCGGACATGTAAATTTTCTTGACAGAACACCCAATAACACTATTGGGTGTTCTGTCAAGAAAATTTACTTTAAGCAGTTTACTGAAATATGATTAATTCCTAACTTAATTATTTTAGAGAATATAATTATGTATATCTCTAGCTATACACAATACATGTTTTCTACTTATGTATTAACTTAATCGTCTTGTATTAAATATTATTATGCGGTGTTTACCTTTAAGTAATTGTTACATTATCACCAGATTACAACAAATGTATTACTCCTAAGATCTAATGTAAACAATTGTTGGTGAACATAATATTGTCTTCTGTTTGTTTACGCGAATGTTATTCATTGAAATTAAACTACTACGATAAAATCCGTATATAGTAGTTTAATTTCAATAACTGCACGAATGGCGTAATGCTTTAAGTGGTCGCCTCGCCACTGTGCCGAGTGTTGTGGGTTCGAATCCCACATGGGACAAACATTTTTGTAATCCACAAATGGTTGTCCCGACTCTGGGTGTTCTTAGAGTCCGTTGTTGGAATGTTTGTAAAATCCCTCGCGATACAAGAATTATATCTAGTTCGGGAAAGGTCTTATTAAAAAAAAAATAGCACGCCTCTAATTTCGTAATAAATGTTTTAATTACCACGTAATAGTAGTCGACGAAATATTGATATAATATATACCTCTGCTACGACTTCAGGAGATATCCAAGCGTGACTCTTGTATTTGAAAAAGGTATTTTTATCCCCAAAATGAATTTTCCGAAAATATTGTGAAGTAAGTGCGGTCTAAATGCGGGTCACGGGGCCTCAGTTTTCGCAGCGCAAACAGTACGAGCGCTGGTCTATGTTATGCTAGATAGTAAAATATGCAGCTTATACATGAGAGGTGTACTATCGGCGTTTTCTTGGGCAACGTTCCAAAATCAGGCGATAATTCAGAACTTTATTGACAGAATCAACACACCCATCATATTTTTATATGATAAAGTGAGGACCAAGTTTTCTTAATTCGCCAATTTGCGTTTTCTTCGCTAATTTTAACCTGTCTGTTTGAGAAATATGTTTTGCGGCTTATAGCATGTGTTCTATAAAGTCTACGAATATGTTGGATGCAGATATTTTAATACAGTGGCAAATAAATATGCGGCCCGCGTAATAAGACGTTATCGTAGCCTTTAAATAATTGCAAAACCAGGACCAATAAGGTCGAAAATTACGTACTTATGTATCATAATATAGTAATTTTCGACCTTATTGAATAGGAAATAAAAATAGAATGTACGAACATTAAGTATATATTCGTAGACTATCGCCTGTATATCCTCGAAGATGTAACTAAAGACACAGAGTCGAGACACCTCTGACCTCCCCCTACCCATACTATATCCAGCGAAATGTTTTAGAACATGTATTGCTGTAGACTCCGTGCTATTACTAAGAAGTATCTAACAGAAAACTCAATACCATTTCCCGACCTGTGATTCCAATCCAGCATATTTCAATTGCCCGAAGAAAGTGCAAACTTATCCCACAAACGATAGAGCAGCTTAGTATTGGTTTAATATTACCTACACCTCTACTTCCCTTCCGGAAATATACAGGCGTGAGCATATCTATGTATGTAATTATAAAAAGAACATCATTATAATTTCGTAGCTATATTATAGTAAGGAAAAGTATTTAGTTATTAACAATTCTGCAAAATCAGCACTATGATTTCGAATGTGAATTTGATACTGTACAGTATTGGCTAACCAGACCATTACCTACGCTATACAGTTCTATATTATGATACTGTGTTACTCAGCAGTAATATGAAACTGCTCGTATGTTAAGGTACTATACACGTATGACATCCCGGGTGACGTGGTGGTTTAAATGGTTACTTAACCAATTACAATGCGCAGAGTGTTGTGGATTAAAACCCATTTAGGATAACACATTATGTGGTATACGAATAGTTTTTTGCTGATACAGTTTTGAATTCGACCTATTCTGCTGTCATAAGGAAAAATACGTGTCGAATATGTTTTCGAATTTGAATTTTTATGTATTTGCGATCAATAAAAATAGACGTATCTGCCAGTATTTATATATTAAATATGAAAATATTGGCAGATTGGTATTTTTTCCTTATGACGACAGTATTATTTAGTGCTTATTTGTTTAAAGAAAAATAATTACTCTAAATGCCATTAATATTTTTAAAGATTGACGATGTAAAAGTTAGCGTCTGATGTATCAAAGTAATATTTCTAGTTACGATTATATTCTGTTCTACGATCTAATCACATTTTTTGTCATCTGACGATATTTAGCTAAACTAGGAAAATGATATCTATAGACACAATAGGTTTTTAAATCTGGCATTCCAAGACCGAACAGGTTAATTAAACTTACCTAATTTCCTTGTCTTTCCTTGGCTTAGCTGAGATATCAAGAGTATCTTATGCGTTAATTCAGGGCATGTTCTATCTGAGTCTTAACCGTTTATGCATGTTTGAGTAACAAACTTCAAAATATCTTTACAAACTTGTATATTTATGATACCTATTAGTAGGATGTGTCTCAACCAGGTACCCCATCCTAACATAATAATTGTTCACCGATGGCAAATTATGTATATCAAGCAATGAAATCTAAAATAAAATTACAATTAATTGAACTGAACTTCGTATTGATATATGACATCATCATTATACAGTAGGAAATGAAGACTGTCATCTAAGCAAGATCGTATGTCGCTAAATAATCAAAATAATTATGAATCATTTGTTTCTATAATCATTACACATTGATTGAACTTTATATTTCTATTCTAAGAATATGATGTCATAATTTGATAAAACGATGACTTTTTATTAGTAAAAGGTTGTCTACTTTTACATAATTTGAGCAAATAATTTGCTATATATGCATCCAAGCAACAAATGCTTGTATGCATATACAAGAAAAGTTTTACATAATATATGTACGTTACAATCAATCAAAATGTTTGACTTAGAAGTTTCTCATGGAGTGAAGTTCTTGTCATTGGGCAACAACGCAGAGGTTTCAAGTTCAATTCCATAACATGACCTGCTGACGTTTCAAAGTCAGTCATTGGTAATTTTAACTATGAAGGAAGTCAACGTGAGGAAAAAAATCCAGCAGCACCGTGTTCCAATAAACCAACTTAGCCGGTCTGCTGGGAACTGGTTTTTGTCGTCGCATGGAGTCTGTATAGATGGTAGTAAACTACCATCTATACAGTCACCTTGCTACAGCGAGAGTGTTGAGTAATGAGTTCGAATCACAGACAGGACAATCATTCATGTGACCCAAAAATAGTTGTTTTCGAGTCTAGATTTTCTGTGTCAGTTGTTTAATTGTTTATATTTTTTAAAGCCGCCGCAACGCTGACATTATACATAAGTCAGCAACGTTTAAAAATCTGAAAGGTATAAAAAAAGGCACCACTATTATACTATTATAACTTATTCTCCGAAATTTTGGAGTAGCTAAGAGAACTCAAATGGAGTAATTTACATTTTGTCGGCAAGGACAAAAACTACCAGCAACCTACTAATAGCAACCCAAAACGTGAAACTATTTGACAATTTACCCCTCTACATGTTAATCTGGGATAGATCATCAAATCCATGGATTGGAGATAAGGCCGAAAGACTCTACAAGAGGCCGAAGAGACCTCCACAGGTATATGAAAGAAATCTTAAGATCCAAGTTAGGGTTACTGTTGGATACAAGTAATTAAACGTTTCGTTAATGTCTTACGACTCAGATAGTTATATAAATATTATAGAAAATAAATAGTTTCCAAAATTAGTGCATAGATTGACGACTAAACTCAGGAAGTTTGCATATGTTGTTGACATATTCTGATTATAAGCAAAGAATCTCAATATGTAATCAGTTTATGGCAATACAGTGGGTTACGTACACATAGCTTTTTCTGCAGCTATATCCAATATTTTGGGGATATACAGGTGAGATGCTGTATGTATGTACCTACGTATAAACTTGTGATGTAGATTAAGAATTTTATATTGATTCTTTCCAGATTTGAATCTTTAGTTAATAACACATCAAGATTTTGACACGTAACTAGAGAAAAATAATAAAATAGTCGTAGCAGTCAAACGTACGTTGTCCGAACATCTGATAGAAAGGAATAGAATACTTCACGTCGTCACAGGCCGTGGCCTCGAAGCCGGTGGAGGCCTCGGGATTGGACTGAAATTGGACTGACGTTGAAATTGATAATTGCAAACAGAACCTCGGTAAGCAACACACTTTCACTATGTGACATATATGTATGTATAAAGAACGATGGAGCTTTTAAGTCAGGATTATTTACAAGAGAATGCCTGAGCACAGATTAATAGATCTTAAATGATCGTGTTGGCCTAAGATATTAAATTTCAAACATTTTTATGGTCACTTTGTTTAAGATAATGGTATATCAATATGATGAATTTGGGTCGTTAATCAACAGTCATATGGTCATTTTGTTTAAAATAGCTAATATTTTATTATATATTTTATATTAATTAACATATTTTAAATACAAACAAATTGTTAGTCAATAGGTTAAACTAACGAGAAAATAAAACAAATTTAGAAAGTGTTTAAATTCATTTAAATAAATACTTAATATTATTAAGTTTTTTCAACAAATATGTATTTCTATGTGTTAAGGAGTATATAAAAATTAACGACCCAGCTGTCAAGAATATTAATTTAAATTCTTCATTTCTTTGCAAATATAACTCGCATTCTGGTTACTTAATCTAAGAGGCTACCTTTTGTATTTTAAACAAATAACGGATAAATTTATCCCTCCGGTAAAGAGTCGTGTAGCTGTGTATGTATGTAACTTAAAAATAACAGTATATTCATTATGTTTATCTAAATAAGCTTACGTCTGAATCCTCACTTTATGTTTAATAATGTTTCAATTAATAATGGGGCCTACTACTATACCTGATTACGAGTGGAAGATTTCGCAACTGCCAAACTATTACCTGAACCGATGACCGCTTCAATCGCTTAGGCTTCTTTATAAAAAATAAAAAGCAAGTATTGCTAAAGTAAAATAAGTAAAGCAATACTCAATCTAGGCAGTTACCGGATTTTTATTATCGGTAGAATATAAAGGTGTTTATTTCTACGCCGAAAATATTATAGGTTTGTATAAAATATTCAGCAAACTGCTATGTTAAAGTTAGCCTTGTCTTCCTAGGTTATGTACTGTCTGCACCACAATAAGAATATAGTAAATAAGTAAAACTAAAATTAAGCAGCTCCTTCTCAAGGAACTTTACTCCGCTGTTTTCGAGGGCACGGCCTTAAAATCGAGACTTTATCCAGCTGAGGATCATATATTTCCTTCCTACATACAAAAAGTAGCCTTAAATATAAAGATATAAAGTTGGAATTCCTAAGAAACAGTCCTTCGCAGAAAACGCAACGTGCAACAAGCTATACTATATTCGTTTATGTTTCTCGTGTTTGTGTTGTGGTCTTACTCGGGCATCGATTGCCCTTCTCTTTTCGTCATACGACGTTTGTGTTGCTGTTTCACTCTAACACGAACTAACCGGTTCGGACACGTTCGCGGTACGATAGAAAGAATTGTGTTGATAAGCAACGCTGGTTATTTTATCTGGCCTATTTTGTCACAAGCTGAACATGTATATGCTTTATTTCAACCTATTTCTGTTCTCATGTTTGGTTACAATCAGTTGTCAGACAGACTCTAAGCGAGTCTCTGTTATTATGAAATATATTTGTACGTACTAATCGGTATAGTAATTTGTATATTGTAAATTATTAGAGGATTTACTCAATTTCTTGCGTTAACTGCATTAATTTTTGTTTTTAACGTTTACTAAAGCACTTTACTACTGTTCTTATTTATTACTTACTAAGATAAATGCTTATATTAAAAAGTATCTCCATAAAACCGTACATTGGATACAAATTTGAGACGTTACGATCTTAACTTCGGTGCGTACACAATTTATTACTCACACATATTTTACCTATTTAAGTTTAGACATAATGTGAGAAGTGAGAGTGTGTATAAGTTGAAGTAATAATAGAATAATATACACATATAATTCCGATAGCCATTTGGAAGTAAAATCTTCCAGTAACGACCAGAGGGCAGGCAGAGGCAGCGAGGAGAAAAAGTAGATAACCTGGCTTGTACTGTCTCTTACAGTAATTTAAGTATATAATATATTCTATATAATATATTCTACCACATACACACAACCATTTGTGTGCATGAACATGGATGTTTGTCTTGGACTGGGTGTTTCTATGTATAATATGTATGTATTTACAAAAGAAAAAGGTATATATGTATGTTTATCCATTGTCTAGTACCCGTAGTACAAGCTCTGCTTAGTTTGGGCTAGGTGGTGTTGTGTGTATGTGGTATGTGGTAGAATATTATTTCGTTTCGGATATTTGACTAGTAAGAGGTTCAAGATTTCTTCTTGCTACAATCCTGTAAAACCTCTTTGGAATCCGTTCACAACTATATTTTAATTTATAATTGCCATCAACTGTTTTACTTTTAATGACTAGGTCCACACTAATCTCTCTTAGTTTAGTTGTCCCCCAAAGCGACGCAGCATTTTGTACGGGAAGCTGTTGCTAAAGCTCATAGCTCCTCATCAACAACCTACAGAACACACGGATTACTTATTGAGAGCAACTTTACTGTATCTACTTAATAACATTATAATTTAACTTTAGCCATTGCAGTTCAATAAGAAGTAGCAAAATTCAATGACAAGTTGTATAGTAAAATACTTGCAGTGCGCCTAGTTCGTTGAATAGTGGTTTTGTGATTATTGTCGCCTTTCTGCCTATCGTCGCTCGTTAAGTTTTGAGTTTGATTCCCCGTTAGCTTAAAATACTGTTGTTAAATGTTCTCAATGTTTTTTTTACTGGGTTGTAGGGATGGTGTCTGGATATTTTTTTATATCACATAGAGGCTGTTTGATGGTAATTGGTTATCGTAACCAATGAATTTGGAACTGAAAATAGCTAAGTAATAAGCTAACTTTTTATTGATTAAAAGCTGCATACGGATTTTGCGGTTAATTTTAACAACACTTGTTTGGTCCTATTGTATTAAAGTTTACTTATTCCAGAGTAGCCAAACATAATTT